>JAVMKO010000001.1:242666143-243866143 GCA_032164245.1 Sternotherus odoratus
TTCCTAACACTGTGTTAAATCCTAGGGATCATATTTCTTCAAACCAAAAAGCATCTATAAATCATTATACAAACTGTGTCTTCTCCATCATGTTCCCCAGTGTTTGCAATATTATAACTCAAAAGTGTTTTATCCTTGAGCAATCTCACTCAGGAGCATCATGCCAATCAACCCTCTTCTAGAAGGAGCTGTTCTGAAGAGGCTTTTATGCTGTTATGGACTGAGAATGGCTGATACAACTAGATGGGTCCTTGCCCTGTTAAAAATGTATACCTCTCCTTAACTGGGCATGAGAAAACATCCTCAACTTGGAAAGGTTACAACATATCATTAGATATGCTCTGGCCAATGACTGCCTTAAAAAACTTGGATTTGATAACTGAAACAACAAAATCTAACCCTTAGGGCTCCACTATAAACTGTCATACAATATTCATTCCATGTTTGTTCAATCAGGCCATTTTGTATTTTCTGTAATTCTAACCACAAGCTAGCACACACACATCCATAAATCTTTGATTTTCGCTTCTTGTCTGAAAATTAGATATGCAGTCTCCTCCACCACTGCACAAACAATTCTAAGAAACATTATGGACATGTATTTTTTTATTTTATTTTGTGAACAAAGCACTAAATATTAATTGCTTGGTTGGCTTAGTTGTGTTATGATGCTTAAAACAATTATAATGATTATGTTGTTGCATACAGTAACACACTAGGGTTCAACTGATATAAAGTTGCAGGGAGAAGATTTATTTTGCTTTTAATAGCAGATATTTACTAGTCTGTATGTGTTTGTGTGTGTGTTGGCGGGTGACCAACATTTTTTGGGGTTTTTTTTAGGTTTCTTCCCCTCTAGAATAAGCCATTTACATGTACTGTACTGAAAGCAATGGCCACATTGTTCCGAGTTTTATATTCCACCAAAGATGACATGTATGACTGCATATGAAATTTCACTTAACACATATTTTATGTATAAACAACCTTGTTAATAGTCTCAAATGAATATGATGGTTTAGTCTACACCTTTACTATTCCTCTTCAGAGCCTTGTTTACAGTTAAATGGCAATTAGGCTCTTTGGTATGATGGACCTATTTTCTGACTAAAAGTCCATAACAGCAGTGCAAAGAGTGAAGAGAAACTATATCTGATGTGTTTCAGGAAGGCTTGTCAGTGCACACATTTACAAGGGTTGGTGATAAAAATACAACTTACGATACAGCAATGTTAAAATCCACCTGAATAATGACAAATTGCAATGATATGGATGCTGAGTGAGGTAGTTACATCTGACAAGAAAGTGATAGTAGCTTTATGGAGGCATGTAGCTAGAGAGGCAAATAATTCATTTAAGTGGAAGCAACTATCAATAATGTAGGGGATGATAGAAGGCAGCAGAATGCAGTGCTTGGGTCTGTGGGAACAATTTTTAGACGTTTAATTTATGACAATGAAACTCACTATACACATTTCCAAGACTAGATCATAAAATTAAAAGTTATTAAAGCTGACAAATTATGATTACATGCCATTATATCTCCTACTGAAGCTGGAGAACAATTTACAGCTGGTTGTTGTTTTTTTGTGTGTGCCTAATATCCCATAAGCACTGGGCGAACAAAAACAGTTAAAACTAGTTTGTGAAAACTTTACATCAGTTTATTAAGTGGGTTCATTGTTTTCATAATATAGTTTATAGAACTGAATAAAAAAAAAACCCCAAAGAACACTCCAACCCAAGTAGAAAACAACGTCTGAAAATGCAGATTAACAATTCTCTAGTTATGCGGAAATGCGTAGGACAGAGATAACAAACAGAAAATGAAACATTTACATAAGGGTAACAACAAAAAAGTATTCATTTCATTATATCAGTTATGTTGTATGTATTTTGTATATTTTGATTACTTTATTCCTCTCATTTACTGTACCACAGATTTTTTTCAGTGGCAGAATTCCTAGATAACTTCATCAAATGTTTGTTCAGGCAAAAGCCTCTCTTTGGATGAAATCACTTGTTGTTTGATGGACATCAATCAAATTAATTAAAAGCATGGTTGTGTCTTTTTTGGAGGAAAGAATAAAAATGATTGCACCATAATTAAGGTGATGCAGAGTTTGTCTGGTGCTTACCCAGGAAGGACAATTCTGCTTTGCGGGAAAAGGGGTGAAGGAATTTTTCCCATACCACCAGAATTAGCTTCAGTGGAGTGATGTTTTCACCTTCCCCTCAGCGGGTATGAGGAAGGACTTTTTCTGGTGAGAAGAAAAGGTGGTAGGCCATATGTCGCAACTTATTTTGTAAGGTTGATCAGATTTATAGTGCAAGTATGCCATAGGGAAGGCAGTTGGTGACCAGATACATGGCCTGGTAAAGGACTTAAAATGAGGTATTGGTTAAAGGAACATAATCAGGGAGGGAACTGGGGACTCCTCTGATTGGTATGGCAGAAGCCAACCCCTCTGTCCCCCATTCTCATAGCCCATTTTAACCCTCTTTCGAAGGTGGTGGATGATAAGATCCAAGCCATGAGTCTGTTGGGGGACCTGAATGGGAACAAAGGGGGTTAGTGGAAGTCCCATATCATTTATTTGAATAAACATGGATTTTCCTGCACTGTACAGTTTATCTGCAGGGCAGTCCCAGACATCTATATAATAAAGTTGCAGCCTGATTAAAATCCATAACAAGTGTCTCCTGTCCTTCTTACGGTGTACCCAGAAAAAAGTCTATGTCTTTGTTGAGGAATCCACATCATTGCAGGTCTTTAAGAACAGGTATGCATGTATCAGGGCTTATCTTGATATATAGACATGGTCCCTTTTCAGCACAGGGAATGAATTTGATGACCTCTTAAGTTCCCTTCCAGCCCTACATATCTATGATTCTGTGATTCTATGTTCTGTACCGGTGCAAGACACTGAAAGAAAAAAAATGTGAGCAAAACCAAACAACAGCAAAACTGGGAAAGCAAAACGAGATGGTAAGTGCAGTGGGCAAGTGACTGAAGGTATGGGGATGGACAAGATGTTTAAAATAATGCCGCCATTGTTTTAATTGTGAAGTGTTGCAGGGCCTGCAGACTTGCTAGATGAGAAAGAACTTCTTACAGAGGTGGGAACACGAGGATAAAAGTTATGGAAAATATTGGACAGCAGACAAGATCACTAGCCTTGATGGACAACTCTGAAAACTGCCTCTGTAGCTGCATAACAGGACATAACCCAGAAGTGAAGGATTACACACCTGGAATTGCAAAAAGAATGGAAGGGGGAAAAATAAATTATTTTATTGTCTTCAGTTCTGAAAAAAAAACCAAGACCTGGTAAAATTAAGGCATTCCATATGTAGCAAAAAGTGTGTGTGCATAAGCCGTATTCTGTACGACATCTGTTATAAATCCCCTTTGGTAAGCAAATTGCAGAAAACAAGGGCTCATGCTGTGAAGGAATCATCCATATATAATTATGGGACAGATGACGTTCCCTGGTAACAATTTCATCTTTCTCTAGGGAACAGGTAGAACCTTCACTTAATGATTCTCACTCTTCTGTATATGGTTTGTTACCTGCTTTGCATATAGTTATGCCTCTTACATTAGTTTTCTAGGTAATAAATCATGGTATAGTATAGTAGGTGATTACATTGGCTGCAGAAAAAAAACATCCACTGATGGGTATTATATATTAAAAATAATACTGTTTTTTTTTCATTGTTTACATTTATAACCAGGGGGAAAAAAGGTCTAACAGGCAAATTTTTGTGTATCACAATGAGATCTTGAATGCTCTGTAAAAAGTATTTAACAAGAGGTTTTGGGGTTTTTTTTGTAGGTTTTTTTTTTTAATAACAAACATTTTCCAGCTCTCTGTCCTAGTGAATGTATTGCTTCCCAGAAGATTTCTTCTTCTGGATCCTCAAGGACTTTCCAGACACCTGAGAAACCAAAATTAAACCTAATTAGGTGTTAAGCAATCACATTAATCTTACAGCTGCTACAAAAAATGGTTCAGCTGCTACAGGTAATGGATACTGCAATGATACTACACCTGGATCTTAAACAAAAAGGTACAAAGTCTAAATATTTAATTTATCTTCAAGACAGTAAAGGTGCTTGATGCCTCTGTGGGCCTTGTTTTCTTTGACAGCCACTTTTACTAATAACTAATCACTATTATTAATAACCATTCACTATTAATTTACTGAACAGCCAAAAGTGTGCCAGACAAACTCATATAAAAAGACACAATCCTTGGCCAAAGAAGCTTACTGTCTAATAAGACAATTTACAGATCCAGGGTTACCAGGGAAGGATATACTTATTTTGTGATGAAGGGAAGATCCATTTGACCCATGTCTTATCTTTTTTCTTACCCTTGACTCCATATTTAGCTGCCATGGTCTGGTTACAGGGTGTGATAGTACACCTGGGTTACTAATTTAGCCTTTGCCTTTAATTATTTCTTTTATGCATAATTTATCAAATTTAATATTTTCATGCATTGCCTGTTTTTTATTCACTTTTTACCTGTGCACTTTATTGGTAATGAACACTACCCAACACTATTATAAATCTCTTTAACACTAGCCTCTTCTTCTTTACTTTTTATTCAGAGTTGACATTTATCAATTTTATAAAACAATTTTAACTTTTATCTTTCATATTTCATATTATTTTTAACCTCCATTTAGTTTTTGCCAAATTATCTGTAGTTTACTGAAAACCTAGAAGACTTTCTTCCAATTACAAGACACTCCTTTTTTGTCATCACTAGTTCAAGACTACCCTCTACAACCCTTCCCTCAGAAGATGACTCTCCTTCTCACCCATACTCTCCACTCTCATCCAACAGAAATCATCGCTGATTAAAATAATCCAGTCAAGTCTTCACCCCATCACTAGCCGTGATGACTTTCTACTTGCTATACCTTCACAGGACAGAAGCTTGCTTCTTGACCTTGGACAGCTGCTAGCTGGAAAAGGCCTAAAACCAAGCTAGGCTGGCAGATGAGACAGAGATTAAGAGGATGCACAGAGCCTTGATAGAGATGGCCCTCACATCCCTGTTGCCAGCTTCCATCATTTTATCACAAATCCTACATTTCTTCCCCTTCAGGGCTCAGGCTCTTTGAGTCAGTTGAAGAAGAGACAATCTTAGTTTTCATTTAAAAAAAATAAAGGCAATTAATTTCCAGTCCCAGAAGTTGCAGAGAAATGTCTGAAAACAATAAAATTGTTGAAACCAAAAGGCAGAGAAGAAGAACCCCAACTTTAAACAGAAATGTTGTCTGGACAAGTCATATGGCTCATAGAAGAGTAAGGAGGTATGAGGCACTTGTATCACAACTCCCATAAGACACCAATTTCCCAATTGAAATGTTTTGAGTTGGGGTAAAAAGCTTTTCTTTTTTTCTTTTTCTTTTCAGGTGTTCATTCTCTCAGTGAAAAGACAAACTTGGCTATGGAAAACACGCTTTCCATTAAATAATTTGTTTAGTTAAGAACCTATGTTTTGGTTGAAAACCAGTTATGACAGAAATTTTTTCAGCAGCCCTATTGAAGACCCTCCATGGGTATGTCTACACTGCAGTCAAACTTTGTTGGCTGGCCTGTATCAGCTGGCTTGGGCTCTGGGGCTCTTTAACTGAGGTGTAGACATTTGGGCTTGGGCTGGAGCCTGGACTCTGGGATCCTCCTTTCTTGTGGCAGTTCAGAGCCTGAGCTCCAGCCCCAGCCTGAATGTCTAAACTGCATTTATTAAGCCCGTAGACAAGCCCCATGAGTATAACTCAACTGACAGAAGACACTCATGCTGGGTGTTAAATTGCATTGTAGATATACCCCAAATTGCCACATTTGTCCATCCCCCCCGACCTGCCCCAACAGTAATTCATCCTCCTAACACAACAGTGAGCACCTTGACCCTGGAAGTATGTGAGATCAGGCTTGGGATATGATGAGGAGAAGTGAAAGCAAGTGAATAGAAAGTGACCAATTGTGGGCAACTTCTCTTGGAGGTTACAGTTCAAACAAACTGTTGGCCAATCTGCAGATGGGTGTTCCATTTTAAGTTTCAACCTTTGCATGCCAAATTATAATTTGCACCAAACCCTGCAGGATGTACACAGCTATGTTCTAACCTTCACTTTTGTATGTTCCAAGCAGCTATTAGTGTTTGGTAACCTGACCTGTTTTATTGAAACTCATGGGAATTATGCAGGTCAGGCATTTCAATACTGGCTCATTTCCCTCTCTAAACTAGTCGCAAAAAGCAATGGATGCTAAATGAAGTGACGGGTGAACATACAGGACAATCATTCATGCTAAGCAAACACATTACATTATATGATATTGAAAAAGAAAATACATTTCATTTCTTAAAAAAATTAAGTACTAACAAGAAACAAGTGACCACCATACTTGAAGTTTCTTTCCCACTAAGTCCCAACTTATAGATACTATATGAAACTGATGTTAACAGTTTTATCATAGACTTTACATTTTTATTACTTGCTCTGCCTAGTAGATCTACATAACACAATGGCAGCTAGTGGTTTATTACATCTGCCATTTACTTTAAGGGCAGGTTAATTTCCACATTGTTTTTCGGCCCCATATATCCCTTTATATATAGTGGTGGTGATCTGTATTATTTCATTGTCTGTAAAATGAAACAAAATTTGTACTTCCAATTCCTAAAAGTGTTTAAGATTAAATTCAATAAAATGTACATCTTAATTGATACACATAAATGAATAAAGTTATATATATTTACTGAAACTGCCAGGAAATTATGAATACCACCTTAAAGCAAGTACTGTAAAATCAAATGTATCTGTCTCTTGAAATGTGTGCTGCATACATAAGCGAATACTTAAGAGACAGGTGAAATTAGACTTTTAAAAAATGTGTTTTTTGTGTTTTGTTGCTCCACAAAAAAATTTCAAGAGAGCACTTACCTGTACAAATGTCCAGGGAAGCTATCACTCTTTCCCCAGAGTTCTGGGAAATTATGGAATTTATTTATCTATCTGGGACAAACTACAGATGTCCAGGAAGGGTAAGGCTCTTTTCAGAGGAACTCCAGACAACAGTTGACTCTCAAAATCCCACATTTCTCTTTCACAACAGCTGCTTGATTCACCAAGGTAACAGATTTTAATGTAGGTAGAGCCCCTAGCAGAATACCATTTATTGCAGTGGTCTTTATGTTCCATTAGCTTTATTTATGCTTAATAAAACTGTTTCACCAGGCGAAGCTTTGAATACAAATTTCTAGTTTCTTATGCAGTGACTCTATTTTTTGCATCAGAAGAAGTGGGTTTTTACCCACGAAAGCTTATGCCCAAATAAATCTGTTAATCTTTTAGGTGCCATCGGACTCATTTTTATATTTGTTGTCTACCTTCCCAGGATCAGACTGCATCTACTTTAAATTCAAATAAAGCCATTGCTCTCTTCACAATAGGTTGAATTGCATAGTCTTTACTTGGCTTCACAAGAGAATAAAGACTTCCCGGCTTCATACTTTAATTACAACCATTCAGACTGCCCGTCTAGCTACAAGGTTGGGGAGCAGGGCTCCAATCTGTGAGCAAATGGCTTGAGGTCATGTCTATACTGCAATGTAAGCCTGGGATTAGCAGAACTCGAGATAGCAGATCCTAGGTTTATTAAACTCAGACTTGAGTGTCTACACTCATTTGTAACCACAAGTTAGAAATTGCTGAACCTTGGGTCTGAACCTGGGGCTCCAGCATCTACACTGCATTAACTGGGCCTGAGTCCAACCACCCATATCTCAGACATTCTAGTGCCTTCCCCAATTGAGAGCACTCTAGTCCTTTCTTCCTGGGACAGAGTGGAAAAACTTGACAGTTCTGTATACAAAACATTGGCCAGTAGGATTGCGGGCTGCTTTTGATGGACTCCCAGAGAACACATCCAGTGGGCTTGCGTCTACATGGCAAAGCAATTGGGCTTGAACCGTGGGTCCCAGCTTGACTCAGCTTTGGACCCTTTACACCCCCTTCCCCGCCCGGCATCCTAGGACCCTGGGTCTGAGGCCTGGCCTAATGTTATTTGTGTGTAGATAGACTTTTAAACCTGGATAATGTTGTGTAGTCATACCCTGAGAGGCAGCAGAAGAGGGTAAGGAGTGGGATGAGCTCTAGCTCTCTACCTAGAATAAATGGCTGTGCTCTCAGAAAAAAAGCATGGTTCTCTACAGAAAGATGTGCAGTAGCTTATACATCCCCAGAGGAAGGAAGGAGCCTCAGAGGAATTGTGATTGTAGTACAAGTGAGTTTTTATTCTGCTTCTGGGGAGGTGTGGTTATACAGGACAGACTGCAAACTTACAATGTAGCTCATTATAAGTGTTTCCATAATTGTTTTTCACTGCTGAAGCTCCTGCAATCTCTCCTGTACTAACTGCCACCACTTACTTAACACTAACACTGGATGAACTTCAGTATGTTTATATTTGTATCCAAATGTTTACCCAAACTTAATTGAATCTCCTGTCTGAAAAGCAGGCTGAAAAATCTCATGAAATGTCCAGAATTTCCCATTTCCATTCATTTAGTAAGCCATTCACATTTAAAGGCAAGTTGCTTTGTGGGAGAATGGGGTGCAGTGTTTTGTCCATGTCTGGTATCACTCAGATGAAATTACAAAATGAATATGGCACAGAAAGATAAAGTAATAATGATGGAGTTTGAACATCAAATACACGTTTTTCAGTTGAACACAAATTGTTGTGATTTGTTTGCATGATGTAGCTGGAGCAGATGGCTGCACCATACAATGCTCCAATCATTCTTTCCCCAAAGGATCAAGAAAGAAGTAATGGGTACCTGTTCCTCTTCTCCAAAAGCCTTCACTTGCATGGGTCCTTAAAGTACCTATTTTGCCTCTTCTTCTTCAATATCTAGGTGAGACAACTTGAAGAGGTGGAAAAACATCATAGATTCTGGTGTCAACAATAGATGGATGACATCCAGCTACGTATCACATTTTTGCATATGCAACTACTATCTCTAGTATATGCTCAGGAGAGCAGCATCTGAATGAAGATCTGCTCGCTCAAAATTAACTTGGGCAAGAACACAACAAATACCAGTTAGAAAGGGGGAAATGCACTTCTGATTAGCCTGGACATATGGCCATATCAACTTTTGACAATAAAAATTAGGATAGTGATTATAGGGTCCACCAAAGAAAAGGGGCTGGGTAGCAGTTTGTAATCCCTGATCCTCTTCCTTTTTGCCATCCTTCATTGTCTTTATCATTCTACACCCCTTTGTCTTCCAGTCCTTCCTTCTCCCCATTCTGTTCTTTAAGTCTCTTTTAGGTCCAGGTGGGCCACGTTGCTTGCCTTCTTTTTTTCATCTTCTCATTCGCCCTTGGTACTTTGTTCTTCCCATTTCATAGAAATAACAAAATATGGCCCTCACTTACACTCATGCAACCCCACAGAAAGCCTGGGTGGAGGTGTGTACATAAATGTAGAATGTATCCCATTTTCTGAAATGGGAATTAGTTCTGTGAGCTGGCTGTGATTGCTTTAATATTTCAGTAACTTAAAGAGAAAAGAAACATTTCATTTCTATTTTTAAATGCTTTCATTATTTTAATTCAAAGCTAATAACAATTTAAAATTCTTTGTTAAAAAGTTCTATGTTGTGCTGCGTATTACTGCATTCAGTGAACATTTTGTGACAACCCTTCAAATAATTACATTGTCAACAGTTAATAACATCAAACATGGTATTTGCTGTTTGCCGTAATTGCCTCAGCAGGAAAAAAAAAGTATCAATATTGCTATCGGGAGTTCAATGCAGTTTCCATTCATTGCACTTACTTTGATTTTCTAATATATTACTTTGAAATCCATGAAGCAGCAGTTGAGGCACTCATTACTTTTGACTACAAATGGCTGCAGAATTGATGGGAAAGCTGATTTAGACAGCATATTCAATAAAATGCCCCTTTTAAGATGTCTTAATGACAGACCGTAGTGACGAAAAATCCATGTGTGTTCCTGTATAATATAAAAAGAGAATTTTGTTTTGCAGTTTTAAATTCCTAGGGAGATAGAGATAGAATTGTAGATTATATGTAGGTCTCCAAAATAAATTAAGAGGTAACAAAGAGTCCTGTGGCACCTTAAAGACTAACTAAAGTATTGAAGCATAAGCTTTCGTGGGCTAATACCCACTTCGTCGGATGCAAGTGCTTGCATCTGACGAAGTGGGTATTAGCCCACGAAAGCTTATGCTTCAATATTTTAGTTAGTCTTTAAGGTGCCACAGGACTCTTTGTTACCTATGGTATTCCAGACTACCACGGCTACCTCTCTGATTCTCGAAAATAAATCAAATTGACTATAAAAATATCTGTACTATATGCTGCACTATATCTCCAAAATATTTGAATACTAATATTAAAGGTGTTCCTGAATGTCAGTCAATAAAGTCAAAAAGAGATACAAACATAGCCATGTTCTAAAAATAAAATGTGAAAATATGAAGACAGAAATACAGAGGCATACTCTACAAACAGACAACAGGGAAATTAAAATAAAGAGCAGCAAAACTTTCAAATAAAAAACGATTTAAGTAAATATTAACTGATGTAAAGAAAGCAATATTCATTGCAAAAGTTACTTTACAAATCTGATTCAAATATTGGTTTTAGCTAGTTTGGACAACAGTCCCCTCCCCTTAGGCATTTAAAAATATTAGATCCAAAGGACTCCGCTCTTCATTTTCTGGACCTATCACATATCACTCTACACAGAAACCTGATAGAATCATAGAATCATAAAATATCAGGACCTAAGGAGGTCATCTAGTCCAACCTGCTGCTCAAAGCAGGACCAGTGCCCAACTAAAGCATCCCAGCCAGGGTGTTGTCAAGCCTGACCTTAAAAACCTCCAAGGAAGGAGATTCCACCACCTCCCTAGGTAACACATTCTAATGCTTCACCACCCTCCTAGTGAATTTTTTTTTCCTAATATCCAACCTAAACCTACCCCTCTGCAATTTGAGACCATTACCCCATGTTCTGTCATCTGCTACCACTGAGAAGTCTAGATCCATACTCTTTGGAACCCCCTTTCAGGTAGTTGAAAGCAGCTATCAAATCCCCTTTCATTCTTCTCTTCAGCAGACTAAACAATCCCAGTTCCTTCAGCCTCTCCTTGTAACTCATGTGCTCCAGTCCCCTAATCATTTTTGTTGCCCTCCACTGGACTCTTTCCAATTTATTCACATCCTTCTTGTAGTGTGGGGCTCAAAACTGGACACGGTACTCCAGATGAGGCCTCACCAATGTTGAATAGAGGGGAATTATCAGGTCCCTCGATCTGTTGGAAATGCCCCTACTTATACAACCCAATATGGCATTAGCTTTCTTTGCAAAAAGGGCACATGGTTGACTCATATCCAGCTTCTTGTCCACTGTATCTCCTAGGTCCTTTTCTGCAGAACTGCTGCCTAGCCGTTGGTCCCTAGCCTGTAGCAGTGCATGGGATTCTTCCATCCTGAGTGCAGGACTCTGAACTTGTCCACCACTCCTCCCAGTTTAGTGTCGTCTAAAACTTGCTGAGGGTGCAATCCACACCATCCTTCAGATCATTAATGAAGATATCGAACAAAACTGGCCCTGTAAATTGCCTGTGAACACAAGGCATTTATCTAAGATTGTAAAACATGATGGCCCCTCACGGCCACTACTACTAGGGATAGAGGCAGCCATTTACTGCCAATTCCCATATTTAGTTAATACTTATAACTAAATTCACAAAAGGACATAAATCCCATAACCAGGCCCATTTGGATTCCCCTCAAACCCTGTAGGCACCTAAACTTACCTGGCACCTACATTTGTACAGTAAAAGTTGCTTAATCATCCATATTTCTGCCTTTGACCTTGCACAGTGCATCCCTATGTCAGGTTTGCAGATGCCTAAGTCCTAGAGCAATTCAGAAACTGGCTGAAGGCAGGCTTTATTTCCATTTAAATCACATTGGGACACAATATAGTAAGTGTGCTCAGACCTCACATGGATCAGATTCATATAGACAAGTTTGCACAAAATGGCTGGGGCAGAAAAGGGGGAATTAAATAATCAAAGCATAATTGGGCCAGAGAGAGAGAGAGCAAGAATAAGAATGACTCTTCAATAGGAAAGATAGTGAGATGCCCATATCAGGATACCCCTTTGGGGGCGGGGGATGAACCAGGGGTCTCCCTCATCCAAGGTGAGTACCCTAAATATGGAGCTAAAAGTTATGAGGGAAGTCATCCTTCTCCTTTCCTATCCCCAGCTTCTTTCTAAAATGCTGTAAGTGCCTTGCCAGGCTGTATAGGGTGGCTCATGAGCAAGAATAACTACCTGAAGCAGAGTGTTTAGAAGACAGGGCACAAACCTGAAACTGGTTGTGAGTTCTATACATAGATTTCATCAAGCAATTAACATTTGTAAACCCCTCAGGCCCTATATAGTCTTAACATGTTGACACAGACAGTTCCCTTGGGTATTTCGATCTATCTTCCTACCTAGGCAATCTTGACTCTGTGAAAGACAGGCACTTCACAGTAAAGATCACAAAATATCCAGGTTACTCCCAGTCCCAAAGGACCAGTCACTTTCCCCAGGACAATTTGCACTTTGGATCTCACACCTAAGACAACTCTAGTAACTAATCCTGTAGTAAATTAACTAAGGGTTTATCAACCAAGGGAAAAAAAAAAACATGAGAGGTTTTTTTCCCCTGTTTTTCCCTGTTTGGTGAGTTATATAAAACATTTTACAGTTCAAAAGCAAACACTTGAATATTACTTTACATTAATGGGTATGAGATAGTATAAGTAGGATTAATACATGCAGCATCCTACAAACAATTCCATAAAGTCTAAATACTAAACACATTCTTATAACACTAATATCTGTTTTAACTCACTATTCATAAGTAAGATAGACTGGTTTCCAGCTATGCATTTGTTAGTGTTCAGTGAGGCCTGGGACCTTGAATGAACTGGCACCTGGTCTGCCAGAATCACAAAAGAGAGTTTGCAGCTAAGTATTCCAAGCAGTGGGAGGTGCCTGGGGTGACCAGACAGCAAAGGTGAAAAATGGAACGGAGGTAGGGGTTAATAGGAGCATATATAAGAAAAAGAGCCAAAAATCAGGACTGTAAAATCAGGTACCTATAAACCTGGGACATCTGGTCACCCTAGAGGTGCCTCCCTGCAGTCTGAATTCAGGTGCCTATATGTTAGAGAAGGGGCAGGGCTTCTGTTTGGGAACTTTCACTGGCTAGCTTAGGCAAGGCGTCTTCTACCATTTGGCTTTTGGGAATCATTCTCAAGTGCCTAACATTACCCCTTCATTGTTTAGGGCAGGGATCATAAACCTTTGGCACGTAAGACCCCTGGTGTTCCAGGCCACATGTTCAGCCAATCACAGCTCCCACTGGCTGCGTTACGCCACTTCAGGCCAATGGGAGCTGAAATCAGGCTCTGTGAATTTAGGAACCTAAGTTTCTTTGTGAATCTGTCCCTAAGGTTATATTAATTTTCACCTTCATATCCCCTTGAACAGCAGGAAAAGAAAAAACATTTATGACTCTTATCAGTAGTGGATAGAAGGGATCGATCTCATGTTCTATTGTTAAAAATACATTTTCCAACAGTAACTGGTCCAGATTTTTGTTTTATGTTTTGTTTTTGTTTCAAAGATTTCAATAAAAGGGGGAATATTGAGAGAGACTCTTTCAGCATTTATGTGTTTCCATGATAAATTACAGTACCCCTAATCTGTATTTATGAAACGTGATGCATTATAGTATATTGATTTTCAATTCCATTTGTTATATCTTATGTCTTGCCTGGGAGGGGTGCAGAGAAGAGTTGAAAAATTATTCAGTGTGGACTAAATCTGATCAATAGTAGCAAACAAGAGAGTAAGGAGGCTTGCTTTTTAAAAAACATGGAAAATACCTCAAAGTATATTTAAATCATATCCTGCAGTCTACCCTTCATGGGCAAACTTTTATACTTATATGGAGTTCTACTGGAGTGAATAGGACTCTAACAAATCAAGATCATCAATGTGCACACATTATTTTACATTATGTATTATGTTTTACCTTTAATTATTCTTTATTATTTATTGTGAGCAGTATGATTGGGTAAGAGCATATACAAAATTTTACCAATCCTGCAAAAACTTACATTTGCATATTGGGGGTAGCCCCCCACCGAATTCAGTGGAACTAATCACTTACATATGTTAAATATGTTAGGAGTATGCAGCTTAAATGCTGTTCTAGCAAATGGGAGAAATGCATATGTTTGTATTTGGCACCATGTGGTATTTAGATAATATGAATAGAAAAAGGATGTTTTCAAAAACACCTTGAGAATTAATGGGACTTTTTCCCTTAAATCACGTAGGCACTCAACCCCACTGAAAATTTTACACACACAAACATAAATAAATATAAATAACTACATAAATAACATAACACACACAAACATAAATATATATAAATGTAAATAACTACATAAATAACATAAAAACATAAATTACTAACTTACAGTTAAAATTAATTATATCTACATGTTGAGTGCATCTTTGCAATTTAAAAAAGTTCTATCAAAACTACAAAAGAAAAAAAAAGATAGTTTTTATTATTTATTATTATTTTTGCATGCATATTGTCTGCATGTAGATCATTAAAACTCTGACATAATAAATTAAATCCAGGGAAAGATACCTTTCAAAATTATTTAATAATTCCAACCATGTAATAGTCTCATGATAGTTCAAATACTATTTTACATGTTTCAGAAAGGCCATATTCATAATTATTAGGATTATTTACCAAAACAAAAGTTTTCTAACTACATTTTTTTAAACTTGACAACACTGTAGAAAATGTATATGTGGAAGATATATGCATATTATTTTAATAATTCATTTATCAAATAAAGTTATTCTAATTTGCTTATAGCCCAGTCTTTCATTATTAAGGAAAATATCATTCACATATTTTTAACTGACAGACCAGACTTACAGTGGTAGAAATATATATATATATATATATATATATATATATATGTATATCCAAAAGAATATATACTTATTTGTCATGCATATATATGTATATATACATTATGCTTACTAAGTAAGACATTGAAATTATAATTGGATAAATATTTTGTGATTTGAAATCTACTGTCAGAATAACCTATGATGAGTGATCTTTAATACCTAAAAATTATTTTAAAGTACTGAAGAGCTCCCTGTAGAAGCGGAGGCAGGAAGCTCAGCTACTGGAGAAAGGACTTGAGGTTTTTGCTTGGAAGTTACCCTTTCCAGTTAATGGATAAGCCGGGCTCTGAAGCTCTCTTTGGCTGGTGGGAGGGCTGCCTTCCAGGGTAGATAAAATAGAGAAGTATTATTATCATTTTAGGGGACTCCAAAAATTGAACCATCACACAGGGAATCTGAGTTTAGTTAGGATTCATTGTTTCTGACTCCCTGAGGCAGAGGAAACCTGGAATGGATTCCCCTGAATGATACGGTGATGAGTTCCCAAGAGTCATCTGTTTGGTTAGTTGGAGGGAGACTGTTACAGAGTGTATAAACCTAATACTGACAGGGAAGGGTCTTTGAAGGCTCTCTGTGCTAAAATTAGCCCCATCCCTCTGGCCCTGTCAATCAAAAATGGTAGGGAGAAGGGCTTTGAAAGGATGAAACTGCAATACATAAGAGAGGGAAGTGACTACAGTAGCTTATGGAATAGAAGAAGGAGGAACCCTCATGCCAGAAACCTCCTAGCACTGCCAGGAGACCAGCAAACCTCAGAGGTAAACCCAATAGGGAGGGGCTGACTTGGCTAACCAGTCCTAAGGACTGTAACCAAGCTACTACCTAGGCTTCCTGAAGTAAGGTGTGCTTCAGACTTGGGTTGGTTCTTTCTCTTCCTTCCTTCCTTCCTTCCTTCCTTCCTTCCTTCCTTCCTTCCTTCCTTCCAATGGGTGTTCCGTATGTACAGTCCCTTTTGCTGTAGATTTATTGAATAATGAACAGAAGCTTATCACACAATAGGTTGCCATTTTGAACAATTAAAATAAAGCTGTGATGTACTTATCACCTAATGTCTTTTACCAATTACTTCTATATTGATAATAATAAATTTATGATTTCCTTTTTGAAGTCTTCTCTGATTTATATTAGAACACTTGTAGGTGGTCTTGCATAAAAGGATTTTTCAAATTTATACCCTTCTTAATTCACCCTCTGATTCTCCCAGATTAGAAGATTGGAAGTTAGTTATGTAGCGAATACTTCTGCTTAAGATCCATTCACCAACTAATTGGCCCGTATTTTAATACTTTGATAGAAATTAAATATTAATATTAAATTTATAATATTAAATATTATATTTAAAAGGTAACTACTACTGGTATAATTAAAAACTTGACGTAACCAAGCTGTGGTATTTTACTTTATAACAGTAGTTCCATATACCAAAAAGAAGAATTAGCACAGTGTAGCATTTAACTACCAGAGTGTTTTCATTTTAAATGGTGCCCACCTTAGACAGTTTGTCGTGGCTTATTTAAGTTAGCTATTTATATAATTTAGAATTTATTAGACATTTAAAATACATTAACTGCTTTAGCCACAATGTACAGCATTGCTCAACCCAAATATGTTGATAATGGACATGTTGCAGGATGAATGAAAGGTTCCTCAACTGAAGCTTGCTTAGAAGTAGAAATTAGATTAATTAAAAAAACCAAATAAAAAAGAACTAGCCCAATAGTCAGGGATGTGCTGGCTGCCACTTCCCGCAGCCCCCATTGGCCTGGAATGGTGAACCTCAGCCAGTGGAAGTTGTGATTGTCTCTTCCTGCAATGCTGCAGGTAAACAAACTGTTCCATCCCACCAGCGGGTTTCTCTGATGGGCTGTGTGCCAAAGGTTGCTGATCCCTGCTCTAAAAAATTGACAATATTCAGAACAGAGAGGGGAAATTTTCAGAGCAGAGGCAGGGTTTTCAAGATACAGCATAAGGAAAGAAGGGATGCTAGGAAAAGACTAAATGAGAAGTGAGAACTTTTTTTGACATGGAGAGGAGGTGACAAAAGGATGGGAGGCAGAGAAATAAAATAAAAACCACTAAAAGGTGAAGCTATAAATTATTTTCTACTGTCCAAACTAAAAATAGCTTTCAAATCTTTTGAGTTTTTCTTGTCACTAATCAGAAGATTGTAGATTTTATTAAACAATTGGAGGCATTTTTGCAATGAATGTATAACAGCATAGAAGAGATGGATGAGTTGCCATCCTGTCATATGGGAGCTAAACTACTGATTCTGAATATGAAAAATATCTGTACTTTTTATTATTATGGATAAAAATGGTATTGATATTTAGACCCAAAGAGTGAAGAAGGCAATGAGGGCAAATATGCAAGTATGGTTGTAAAGATTAGTAGTAGCAAGTACTAAAAGACTTTAAAAATATAAGAAGTTCAGTGAGGAAGAAGATAGAGACAATTATAAAAAAGTAGTGCAAGCCACAGTAAAAGGAATTAGTATTAAACTTCAGACTCTAAAGAACATTTTAATACATA
This sequence comes from Sternotherus odoratus, assembly GCA_032164245.1. Taxonomy (NCBI): domain Eukaryota; kingdom Metazoa; phylum Chordata; order Testudines; family Kinosternidae; genus Sternotherus; species Sternotherus odoratus. Next base: position 242,683,810 of record JAVMKO010000001.1, read on the forward strand.
AATAAAGGGGCTATTCAAGTATATTCACAGAAGACAGAAAACAAGAGAGTGCAACTAACTAACAATGGTAGTGGTCATGAATTAAAAGTGGGAGACAAGAAAACTGACAGATGTGGAAACTACAGATCATAGAGCGGGACAAGAAGATAGACAACTGCCTAAGACAGTGACAGTGTTTGGTAGGAAGTTACTGGATAGCAATAATAGCATTTAAATGGTTATGGAAGGGTTCAATTTACATAAGGCTTAAAAAGCTCAGATCCAGAACACATACATGTTTGAGCTTAAATGGGAACTAAACATGGAAATATGTGAAGTAATAAATGTAATGTATAGCTATGCTTTGATAAAATATACTCAAAAGCATAATGTATATGGTCCAATGGGGGCTGTAGGAAGCGGTGGCCTTCTCCACTTATCCTGTGGGGGCCGTGTGCCAAGGTTGTTGATTCCTGCCTTAAAGTATACCCAGACTGTGGGTGATTGATTCTTTCTGCATTGGGAAACTGAGCTGCAGGGCCCAGGACACCTGCTACTGCTCAAATTTATTTACAAATGAGATAAATTTATTTACAAATTAAATATAATGAAAAGAAGTCAACTCTACTAATGAAGAGATAATCCTAATTTGTTGTGAATTATTAGTTATCTAAAAGATTACTTCTTAACAAACATTACTAAAACAAACCTTTCCAAATGAACTTTGAAGCTCCTAATTTATTGAAGCAAAACCAATATATAACAGATGGAAAGAAAAGCATTGCCCTATAAAGCCAAGGGAAGAAAAAAACATAAAAGATCAGGAATATTGGTGGAATGACTAAAGACCACTCAATACATCAAACTCTTTCCCTTTTAGCACTCCATGTCTCCTAGGATGGCATTTAATTGCTGCAAGAATGGCTCCAGTGTTTTTGCCTGAACAACCCTGCTTCCTAGGCCATTCCACATTTTTATGGGTCTCTGCATGATCAAATGTTTCTTGACATCTGTTCTCTTTTTTTCCCCCAAATCCATTTGTGACCCATTGTTTTATTGACACAGTAGTACTGAAAATATCAACTTGATCTTAAAGTCTTCATAGCTTGCTTCTTATTTTTAAATGAAACTTAGGCTTGAAATTACCCTTCCTTACTACCTTTGTTAAATGTTATAGAAATTTTTATTAGTTTATTTTAATCTTGTTGCTCTAGCTCATTAATTATTGTTCTCTCTTATTGGTCATTCTTCATAATTATACCTCCAAGGTACTTCTGAATGCACAGTAAACTAAGCTCAATGAGGCTTTACAGACTTCTTAAAAGACTTTCTGAACTCTATAAACTGTTTTATGCATCTATAATTCTGATACTGAGAGTGACTATGGGCAAACAAGTGTTTATTCAAACTAAAATATGATCACTGAGAAATGTTTAAAATTATGAGTATGACACATTATTATCTAAAAACATACAGTAAGAATGAACATGGTATGAATAAGGAATCTGAAGTAAAGATGTGGCAAATTAGGGTGACCAGATGTCTCAATTTTATAGGGACAGTCCCAATTTTGGGGACTTTTTCTTATATAGTAATATAGGCACCTATTCCCCCCCCCCACACACACACACAGACACTGCCTGTCCCGGTTTTTTAGACTTGCTATCTGGCCATCCTATGGCAAATTTTATAATTAATGTTCATTACAGTAAGAACAGAAAGCAGGAGAACAGAGATTTCAGCAGGAACTGCTGCTAACACATTATGGGGGTTTTGGATCTAAAGCAAGCCACGGATTTTGCAAAAAGCTGAGATTCTATGGAACTCAGGGACGGTTCTTAAGAGATACTGAGCACTTGCCACTTCTATTGCCAGTGCAGTATTCCTGAATTTCTGTTGAACTCATTGTTATGTTTACAGCATTCAAACAGGGAAGCGAGAGTGGTTTATATTTAATTCTTTCTGGAAAACTGAAATGTAACATCCCTTTATTTTTTAAAAATCCAAATCTTTAACACACAGGAACAAAAAACAAAGAGACAAAGACTACTTCTTCTGAAAACACAGAGGAACACATCATCCCATCTCTCTCGAGGCTGGCTCTCTGAAGACTGCCTAGAGTTTTTAAAGACCCAGATTTCACAGATTCCTGCAGAGCACCCAAGCCTGCAACCAGGATCATTAGACCCCTTACAAATTAAAGTGATAGGTTCTCATTTTAACACCGTTTTCAACACATCTCACTCAGAACTTGCCTATTTCATATAATATTGTTATACCCCAGAGGGCAAACAGAGGATCTGAATCCCAAAGAATAAGCAATTAAATCAACTGATTATATACAATATTATTGTACTATAAAAGTGCATCAATTGAAGTCTTATGAAAGACATACTGGACATGAATATCATTGTGTGGCATATGTATAAAGAGTTATGTATGTGTGCTAGATTCATACAATATGCTATGGAGAGATAATAAACCAGTCTGATTTAGACAGAGAGGTAGATTTACCTGTCTAGGTCAATCTTTATAAGCCAGAGGACACTGAAAGTATATTTATATATAAGGCAAGCAAAGCAATCAAGCTAGCAAGCAGTAACCAAGGGGTGAGCGGCAGAGTTTGCTTTGCCACAAAGTCTTCCTGGCTCCCGAGACAAAGAAAATGCACTTTGGAAAATATAAAGATGATCAAAAGGACATTTTCATTAACCAGGAAACAAAGGGAACAGTACTCTTTGATTCTGTGAACATTGTGTCCCCCTTCCTGGAGGGCTAGAGATGCTAGTAACTTGACATAAGTAAGATAACTTCTTAGGCAAAGAAAGTTTTATTAACTAGAAAGAGTGTTTTATTTTGTTTTGTTTATAACCACACATCTCTTTTTGTCTTGTTTAGTATCACTTACATCTCTGCTCTTTGTTAATAAACTTATTCTTGTTTTATTACAAAGCCATCTCAGTGTTGTCTATTTAAGAGAAATTTGAGTCTTCAGCTAAACTAACAGATGATATGCACTCTCTGTGAGAGGGATTGGACACTACAAGGAGACGTCACAGAAGAAGTTGGAACTGAGGTTCACTGATTTTACCGGAAATGCTAGGATTATACTGGTAGAGTCTTTCCTGATAAGTTTGCTGGCAAGGCAGGCAGGCTGGTGTGTCACAAAGATGCCACATAGCATAGCAACACCAAAGGTCTCACTGCTGCTAAGGCAGATTGGTAACAGAGGAACAATTCGGGGTGTCCTGAGCAGGACATCACATCTCCCAAACTTGAAAATAGAAACAAAGAAAACATCACACTTAGAATTTTCTTACTTCATACAATAAAGTGGAAACAATATAATTAAAATAATCATTTTAATACATCATCTTTATTGTCTTTAAAAACATTGATACTACCCTAGGCTACTGATCTTTTGCAAACAATTCTCTCTCCACCTACCAGAAAAAGCAATAATGGAAATCAAGCCTATAAGCTTTGTGAACACATTCTGACTAACTTTCTTCTTGACTAAAATTATTCTTGTCCATTTATTGGCTCTCGATTCTGCCTCTTGGAGAAATATTTTTTTCCTATTTCTTGAGACAGTTTATGCTGGCAGAAAGTATAGGATATTTTTTCTCTCTCCCTGACAAGCCCTCTTGAAACGTAAAAGCTTGTGGAAAAGTCCTGTTATGAAAATTATCACTTTTCTTCAGAAGAGACAAAAGCCTCTGTTTTTAATGGTGGCCATGCTTTAGCTCCTCCGGCTTCTTGTAGGTGACCTGTCAAGCTTAAATGCCACCTTTGAATTATTGTATTTTCTTATACAATTGAGAAAGTCTCTGTGAAGTCTGATAAGGAGAGTACTGGGTGAATCTTTTACAATGTTTCTTTTATAGATTTCTCTTTAGATAATTGATCCATATTCACAAAATGGAACCCCCCTGTTGTCACAGTTCATGCTGTACTTGCCTTTAATTGGGTGTCATCTTTGCTAGAATTTGAAACCATCTCTCCCAGACAGAGCATGTTGCATGATTACTATTTTGTAGCTTGACAAAGATTTGTGGAACCTACTGTGGACCATACTCAGTGACATCCCCGAAAATGAGAGCACAATGTATATGAGGATTCAATTCTGTAATGCTTTGGAAATGAAATCTATTCTTGAATGCTTTCAAGTACTATATTGTTGTAACAGTTTAATTTTTTGTAAATTAAAAAAAATATGGATGGAATTTTTGAAGACACCCAATTTCCATTGACTTTCAATGAAAGCAGGGTGATTTATGTCCTTTGGCACTCCTGAAAAACTCACCCTTAATCTTTATCGATATTATGAGTTTTGCTTTCTTTTCAAATAACATATAAACCCTCAATGTCTCTTGGGCATGTTGTCTTCAGGGTGGAATACACTGTACACACAGAATAGAGGTGGGGATTGTGGGATTCCCTATTTCTCGGGGAATAGTTCTAAACCATTTCTGCTGGGATTTTTTTTTAAAACCCCTAATCGCTAATGGTTAGACTCATAGATGTTAAGGTCAGAAGGGACCACTGTGATCACCTTGTCTGACCTCCTGTACATTGCAGGCCACAGAAAATCCCATTTCCTGTCTTGAAAAAAAAGAATAACCAAAACCTATGGCTGAGTTACTGAAGTCCATAAATCCTAGTTTAAAGACATCATTACAGATAGTTCACCGTTTACACTAATTTAAATCTGCAATGATCCATGCCCCTGGCTGCAAAGGACAGCAAAAAACTCCAGGGTCTCTGCCAATCTGACCCAGGGGACAATTCCTTCCCAATCCCAAATATGGAGATCTGTTAGACCCTGAGCATTGTAGCAAGACACACCAGGAAAATACCTGGGTTTTCCTGTGGTAAACTCTGAGCTCTCCGCATCTAGTGTCTCATATCTCCCCATTGGGGAGTTTTGCTAATGGCAGCGGCCAATGGGCCACATGCCGTTGTAGGCAGTCCCATCATACTATCACCTCCATAATCTTATCAAACTCAGTCTTGAAGAGAGTTTTGCACCCATTGCTCTCCTTGTAAGTCTGTTTCAGAACTTTACTCCTGTGTATTTAGTCAAATATAGGGATGGGGAGGGGGAAACAGATGACAAGTGGACTGGCCTCAGTTGATACTTGTCTTTATATTGCTTAGGATTCATGAGTATCTGGGTGACTAACGGGTATACATGATTAATATTTGAGAATTCTGAGTCTAACAAATTTTAGGACAAATGATTATTTAGGAGGGAAGGAGGGAGGGAGGGAGGGAGAGAGGGAGGGAAAGAGAGAGAGAGAGAGAGAGAGAGAGAGAGAGAGAGAGAGAGAGAGAGAGAGAGAGAGAGAGAGAGAGAGAGAGATGCTAAATAATCATTTGTCTTAAAATTTGTTTACCTGTGGCATCCAAAGGATCTGATCGCGGCTCCCACTGGCTGCAGTTCGCCGGTCCAGTCAAATGGGGGCTGCAAGAAGCAGCTCAATGCTGGCCGCCATTTCCCGCAGCCCCCATTGGACCAGAGCGGCGAACCACAGTCAGTGGGAGCCACAATAGGCCGAACCTGCGGATGCGGCAGGTAAACAAACCGTCCAGGCCCGCCAAGGGTGCTTGCCCTGGGGGGCTGTGTGGCAAGGTTGCTGATCCCTGCTCTTAGCCCTTGTCTGTGCTTGTGGCAGTTTGTAGTGTACATATGCTGCACACCCCTAGCACAGGTATAAATAGCAGTGTAGGCAGTGAGACACTAGTGAGGCAAGTAAAGACATGCCAGGACCTTAGGTTATGTACCCTACATGACTCTCTATCCACTCAAGTAGTGTCCCCCACATTTTCACTGCTACATTTAGCCGTGTAGGGTCCCACTGCCTCCCCACTTCCCGAGCCCTTCCCTGTACAGTGTATTGCCCCAGAACATGGTGGTTCTAATACTAAATCCAGGGATGGATTCTTTAGTGGCTTTCTCTATGTCAGCTCTTCGAAATGCTACACAGGGGATCTTTCTAAGACAGGGATGGGAACCTTTGGCACATGGCCCATCAGGGAAATCCACTGGCGGGCTGGGATTGTTTGTATACGTGCAGCGTCTGCAGGTTTGGCCAATCACAGTTCCTACTGACTTAAGTTTGCTGTTCCAGGACAATGGTGGCTGCAGGAAGTGGCGTGGGCCAAGGGATTAGTTAGCTGTCACTTCACGCAGCCCCATTGGCTTGGAACAGAAAACCTCAGCCAGTCGGAACTGCAATTGTCCGAATCTGCGGATGTTGCGGGTAAACAAACAGTCCCAGCCCACCAGCGCATTTCCTTGATGGGCCACATGAACAATGTTGCCATTCCCTGTTCTAGGATATTATTGCCTGATAAAACATGATCTCTCAAAGCTTCAAAGATATTTTGAATTGAGAAGTCCCACAGCACCTCCGCAAGCAAAATATCTTCTTCAATGAAAATGAAGCTGAAGCTGTAACATAGGTTTCATGATTTATTCATTCAAGTAGACCCAGTGTTTTGGCCACAAACAGCTTTCCCCAGAGTTTACTTACTGGTTGAGTGTTCAGATGATCACATTAAGTCTTTAAGACACCATTGGGGTCTGATGTCATTCAGATACCACTCAACTGTAAAGTGATGTGTTGACAGTGTAGTGCTTTCCAGTGTTCCATTAGTGTAGTTTCACAGCAATTTGGGAGTAACCCTGCCTTTTTTTGTGACATGGTAGCTTAAAAACGCAGGGTCTGTGGCTTTTTAGAGCACAACTTGACTATGTTTCCTTTACAGAACAAGAGTAAAAAACAAATTAAATGATAAAGATCATTTTGGCATTTAGTTTTGTTTATGATCCTAACCTCCAACATAAAAGGAAGAAGATTAGATTATTGCCATTGTACATTAAGTTCAAATGTTAATCCCCATCATTATGACCATACTTGTATCTTACATGGTGCTTCAGTAAACCACATAAGCTGTTGACATGTTACCTTTGTAAAAGGAAACAATTCATTTGGGACACAATCTAGTTAACACATCTAGTTCTCAGGCTCTAGTTAAGAGGGAATAAAATTGTATGAATTCAAAACCATGTGCAATCTTAGAGCACCTAGCAAGGAAACACCATGACTACTTAATTGTTCATTTACCAATCTTGGTGGGCAGTATGAGTTATATTAGGGTTCAACAACCTTTGGTATGCAGTCCTCCAGGGGGATCCCCCTGGCAAGGTGAGCTCCCCCTGGCAAGCTCGGTCAGTTTGTTTACTTGACATATTCAGAGGTTTGGCCAATCACAGCTCCCACTGGCCACGGTTCACAGGAAGTGCTGTGGGCTGACAGATGTGTTGGCCTCAGCTTCCCACAGCCCCATTGGCCTGGAGGGGCGAACCACTGCCAGTGGGAGCTGCGATCAGCTGAACCTGCGGACATAGCAGGTAAACAAATATTATCCCAAGCACTTCAGACAGCATCCATACATTGTTTACACATTCCACACAATACTCCATTGAACCTCCATAGACTAACCCACAGTAGGAGGAGAGAGGAGGACAATGTTCCTTCCTGCTCCTTCCTAGGCTCCAGACGAATCCTAGCAATGTTGGTGCTATCTCAGCTCCCAACCGATTTCTGGATTATACTCCAGTGGCTTGGAACTATTGGCATAATGTATCCTTTACATCCAGCCTTCCCATTGCCTTTATATCTCATTATAATCAATTAGGCCATTTAGATGCCTGGGCATATGTAGGTTCATGGTACACAAAAGATTCATTTTTTCCTCATGTAAGACACAACAAGAACTTGGAGACATTTTCTCAGATCAATAGCTGTGTGGAGTAGCAACAGGGAATGATCACTTTGTATCTTGAAAGCTGCATAGAAAAAAGAAATAAATTCCTTCTTCTCTTTAATATCTTATTCTACAAAGCTTGCACATAAAGGTACTAGTATAAATGGGGGTAGCTTATGTAATGTTAGATCCACAGAGGGTTTCACTGTCTGACACACAGTTATTCTTTAATCCTTTTTCTGTCCTCCTATTGATAGTGAAACTGTATGTCCCTCTCTTCCCATCTTCCCTGTGTCTTTAATTGGCAATAGACATCAGTATAAAACACAAACAAAAGAAATAAAATGTGCACTATCAGAGATAGGACTGCTGCATGAGGTACTGAATAATGAAGCTAGTATAAACCACAATGAAAATTCCCTTAATCAGCACCATGGGAGGCATATAAAAAACAAGAAAGGTTGAATAAATGTATTCATGATTGTGGAAATGCCCTGAACTATGTCAAATAGCCGAAGCTGCCACTTAACAAAAGTGCACCAGATAAATCAGCAAAACAAACAAACAAATCAAAAACCTTTGTATAAAACATACAACAACTGCCCAGTTAAGATTTAAATCATGGAAGGACATGGTTTAGTCAGTGCACAGATCAGTGGACAAGTTATGACTCTGTGGACAGAGACCCCTATTTTCTACTGCCACAGAATCTGAAATCCGTTTTCAGAGAAGAATATTATCTTGAGAACATTAGCTTTAATTTTAAAGAAAATTAAGCTTCCAGTCTTTAGATCAGTGGTGGGCAACCTGCAGCCGTGGGCTGTACACAACCCATCAGGGTAATCCACTGGTGGGACACGAGACAGTGTTTACATTGACTGTCTGCAGGCATGGCTTCCTGCAGTTCCCAGTGGCCGCAGTTCTCCTTCTTAGCCAATGTAAGCTGTGGGAAACAGCTTTTGCCTGAAGCCTTTGCCACTTCCAGCAGTCCCCATTGGCCGGGAACAGCTAACTGAGGTCACTGAGAGCTGTGGACGGCTGTGCCTGTGGATGGTCAGTATAAACATTGTCTCATGGCCTGCCAGTGGATTACCTTGATGGGCCTCATGCCGCCTGTGGGCTTCAGGTTGCCCACCACTGCTCTAGATTGATGAACAACCTTAAGGTGATGTTAACATCATTGTTAAGCTTATGCCCTTAAGTACTGGTCACAATAAAATAATTGTATGACATAACTGTTCAAAGCTGCTTCTTTAGGAAGTGCTTAAAATAACCATCCAGGCAAGCAGCATGGTTCTTACTGCTTCAGCTTGCAGAGATTTCTCTTCACCACCATTAGGAGGCTTGTGGCCCAAGTCTTAGCAATATTGGTTGGGATGCAGTTTGTGTACAGTGCACTACATATGCTTCATGTAGCCCCAGGTGCAGTATAGTGGGCATAGCCAAGCCCAGGGGATGTTGTCAGACTTCTGCTATTCCTCACCATCTGGGGCTCTGGCACGTTACAGCAGCCTTGCATCATCGTCATAGATAACTCTGCCATTCTGTAAAGCTAGAGCACAGAAACTCCACCCTCTCCTGATCTGACCCAAGTGATGACTTCAACTTGCCTCTAACCTGGGGTTTTTATGGATACCTACGCTTGTGGCTCTCCTTTCTAGACTACTGTACCCCTTTCAGGAGTCTGATTTGTCTTGCGTATCCTCAAGTTTCACCTCTCTTAAAAAAAAGACTTGCTTGCAAAAATATGAAAGTGTCACAGCACACAATTACTGAAAAGCTGCTTACTTTCTCATTTTACCATATAATTATTAAAATATATCAATTGAAATATAAATATTGTACTTACATTTCAGTGTATAGTAAATAAAGCAATATCAACAAGTCACTGTCAATATGAAATTTTAATTTGCACTGATTTTTCTAGTTCTTTTTATGTAGCCTGTTGTAAAAATGGGCAAATGTCTAGATGAGTTGATGGAAGACATTTTCATACCCCCAATGGTAAGCATAGCGCTGGTAGAGAACCACTTACCCAGGCTACCCCTGTGCTGCTGGGGGAGCCCTTCTGCACTGAGGGAATTCCCCAGGACCCTGATCCACCTGCCATTTAACACTGTAGTAGTGGCATAAAAGGGCTATATAGAAGGAAACAGACTCAGGATGAAACCATGAAATACACTGGAGTGCAGACCCCTCCCCCATCAAAAAGATGTGTCACTGAAGACCCATTTAATCTTTGTTTTGAGTGTTTAAGTGGCATAAATAAACCACAGACCTTGTGTGACCTGTGATTTGGGGATAAAAAAAGTCTACAGACATTCAAGCTTGGGATGGAGCCTGAGATCTGGGATTCTCTCCCTTTCCAGGGTCCCAGAACTCAGGCTTGTCTTCATGTTTGAATGTGTACACAGAAATTTTACAGCCCCAAGATCCTGAGTCCAGCTAGCCTGAATCCGCTGACCTGGGCCAGCATGGGGGTTTAATTGCTGTGTAGACATACCCTTTTAGTATGCCTCTCATGTGATATGGATCAGACAAGAGACTATCATTTAATTTTCCAAACAACTTCCTACATGAAGTCAATCTTTTACTATGCTAAGATTTAAAGTGCTATTAAAAGTTCTATGAAGTCAATGGCAGTGCTGACCCATATTTGCAGCAATTAAGAAATTACAATTAAACACCAATTTCAATTAATCCTACCTCCCCGCCCCATTCCCCACATATAGTACAAGACTAATTATTTTATGGTTCTTTGAAGTAGGAGAAAACACATTAACCAAGAGGGGAAATATAAAGTACAGTACAGTAACTACATGCAGAGAGTCATTTTGCATGAATATATAGAGAACCTCATGGCAAAAGCTGAGATATTAAAAACACCTTTCATTAGATTTCTCAATTCACTTTTATCTTTAAAGGTCTGCTTTATTCCCCCAGGACACTTTACAAAAAGATCAGCTACTATACATCAAAAATTGTGCTTATTTGGGAACCAGCTTGTGAAAGTTTCAAAAGGCTTGCTTAGTGTGAAGCGAGGTAGATCTTAAAACAAAACAGCACAAAATAATCACACTACCTGGAATTTGTATTCAGTCAAGTAAATTCAGATCAGCAAAGAAAAACAGTGGGAAAATTAGGTCAAAGGGAAAAATAACAGAAAAGAAAAAAATAAAGAAATCCAAAGGAAAAATGTTATTTGAACATTCTGCTTCAGTGAATGAGCTGCCAACAGACTAAAAGGGCTACCTTAAACAAAAAATCACCAAAAACAAAAATAAAAATAAAAATGTTGGCAACAATGTTTTCAGTTCGGAGTGTCCAGAAAAAATTGGTATGGGAAAAGAAAGTTAATTGTGCTTGGTATTTAACTAGAAATGGAATCACCTTTCAACTGATTTATTCATGGAGCAAGGACTACTATAAAGGCTTTACAAAGAGTAAATAAATAAAATTTCTCCATGCCTCTCTGAAGTAGTTATTATTTTGCCCATTTTATATCTTAGAGCCAAAGTGACTGTTACTTACCAGGATTATTCAGGTGAACCAGTAGCAAAGTTAGTAAAGGAATCCAGGAGTTCTGAGTTCAAATCTCCTGCTAGAGAAGGAGTAGCAGCCTGTAACCACTATACAATGCTCCCTCCATTGATGGGACAGCATAATGAAAAAGCTCCATTCCTGGACTGAGGATAAACATAGTTCAAATGGGTAACTGAAAGGTTGAGGTGGATATTACACATTGATCAGCAATAGCAGCACACGCATCCAGCAACCTTCTTTTGTGTTTGTTCTAACAACAGTACTGGACTGGCGGTGATCCAACCATCAAAATCATTATAGAGATGGAAAATTCTCCTGGGCAATGATAATCAAGAGTCAGAAAATGGTTGAAGTCAAAATGTGAAGCTCTAGATTTCCTATAAATTATAGGTTTTGTGTGTCTTCCTCTCCCTTTCTCTAATATGTTTGTCCAGAAGTTTCTGGTAGTTTCTTTTAAGATCTAACTAGCGAAAATACCCGGCGTTGCTCGGGTCAGTCGGCGGTGGGGAGGGGGCAGAGAGCTGAGTGAGTGTGGGGTCCGTTGTAGGGGAAAAGGGGGCAGAGAGCAAACCTGACACACCCACCTCACCCCCCCGACCAAACCCAACACCCCCACTGCACTTACCCCTTGACCAACCCCGACTCACATTTTCACCCCCCCAAACCCAACACCCCCATGTCTCCCCCCTACCAACCGCAACACCCCCTGACCAACACCCACACCTCACCCCCACGTAGACCAAACCTGACACACCCACCTCACTTCCCCCCCCAACCAAACCCGACACCCCTATCTACCACCAAAAACAAACCCGACACCCACACCTCACTTACCCCTCGACCAACCCCGACCCCCCTCCTCATCCCCACAACCAAATCCAACACCCCCACCTTGCCCCCCCACCAAACCCAACACCCCCTGACCAACATCCACACCTCACCCCTCACCCACCCCGACACCTTCCCACCCCCCAGACCAAACCCAACACCCCCGGCTCACTTACCCCCCCCCGACCAAACCGGACACCCCCACCTCACCCCCCGACCAAACCCGACACCTCTACCTCACTTACCCTCCGACCAAACCCAACTCGGGTCTGTCGGAGGTGGGGAGGGGGCAGAGAGCTGAGCGAGTGCGGGGTCCGTTGGAGGGGGGAGGGGGCAGAGAGCTGAGCGAGTGCGGTATCCATTGGAGGGGAGTATTATGATATCAGAACTATGTCACAGAGAACAGCAGCTGTCCAGCTGATGTGATTGGCCTTTAAAGAATTTCACCCCTGGGGGGGCGTCAGAGGTGAGATTTGAAATTTTTTTGACTCTTACCCTGATTAGCACCCTAAGACCTATAACTGTACCAAATTTCAAGTCTCTAGCTCAAACGGTGTGGAAGGAGTAAGCACAAATACATACATGCATACATACACGCACGCATACACGCATACACCATTTGACTTTATATATATAGATTAGTTAGCAATATCTTCCTGGTATTTTTTTCTTGTCTGTCAAAGCATGAAATCCAAATCATGTGTTTCTGTTCCAGAAACGGAAATTTATATTTGATATATATTTAACATTTGCATCTCAATATACTGGACAATATTTTGTTAAAATTAAGCATATTTATCAGAGGTTGAAGCTTTTCAACACAAACATATGTTTTTATCTCCAAAAGTTACTGAGTAAAATCTTGAACAAAGAAAAAAGAAAACAGTTGGATCTGAAGCAATTGGATCAAAATTGACTGAGGTTCAGAACACTCCTATTGAATATTAATGAAGCAACTGTACCTGTTACAAGCAGTCAGTCATCCAGTGGAAGAAAATATGTCAGAAATTAAAGGGAAAGGGAAGGGACTTGGAGAAAAATAGCAAGGGCAAAAACACAGGTGATGGGAAGGTAGGAGAAGAGAAAAAGAATCTTGGGAAATAATGGAGAGTTAGATAAACATTCAGAAGCAAAAATAGACAAAACAGAAGATTATGAGAAAAGTTTCATAAATTAATGAGTATAACACAAATTTATGGCACATACACAAATATGAAACAATAGTAACATAATAAATGTAATATAGTAATTAACTAGATAAATAATGGCATTATACTTGCTACTCATTTTTACCCTAAGATCTCTTATAAAGAAAGTATGGTTCCATTCCATAAAATGACTCTCTAAAACTGCACTGAGTTTCCAAGTTCATAGTGACTCACAAATTTTGCCAGATTTACTCAGTGTCGATATAAATAAAAATGTGTTTCTTCTAAATGCAGTTTAGTCAAGCTTGGTTCTCAGAATCAAGGTGGATATTAAAAAAATCCATTTTTTTGTATAAAATGAAAAAAAAAATCCATTTCACTATAAGGTAATTTCAAGAGTGGGGTTTGTTTGCAAGGGTGGTTTTTTTTTTTTAAAAAAAAAACTATTTCCACTCTTTTTATACTAGAAAAAAGTAAAATAAATAGAAGAAATAGAGAAAAAAAACACTCTTGCTTGTGTAATTTTATGTTCTCATTGGAAAAGTGTGAAAAAAATAAAAAATGTAAAACAAAGTGAGTTTCTCTCTGTCCACATTCTCTCACTGAAAAATAAACACAAACAAATAAAAAACTATACATAAAATCCATTTTTCCCATTGAAGTGAAAAGGAAAAGCACACAATCAAAATGGATTTTTTCAGAGAAACATTTTTTGAAAAGTAATTTTTTTTCATTTCTAAAAAGTTTATTTTTTTCAAAAATCTAAAATCTAAAAAAAGATCTAAAACTGTCCAAGTGAAATGAAAACTTCCTGTTTTCTTTTACTGCTCTCCAGAACCTAAAATGGAACTCAAGATTCCTGCATCTCAAAATTCCTTAGCAGTCAGCAAACAGCCATGAAAGATAAAGGCAAGGAGAGAAGGTAGTCATTTTTTTTTTCAAATAAGTGAAATTCACAGATTTTTTTTTAAGAAACTTCAGAAGCCTCATGTTCTATTATTCCTGATCCCTGACAGAATCAGATTGTGTCTAAAAAGCTGCCACTTAGTACCCTGAAAAAAAAAGGTAATATTACATGTAGTCATCTCTTTCACTATTTTCAGTTGGTTACTCAATTGGTTACTCAATTTCACAAAAAAATGAGTTACTCAATATCCTGTCTGGGGAGAAAAATCACAAAGAAAATTATGTCAATAAAGAACAAGTCGGCATCCCTGGATATTCAAGAGTCTCACAGACTCATAGACTTTAAATTCAGAAGGGACCATCATGATATTCAATCTGACTCCTGCACATTGCAGGCCACAGAACCTCACCCATCCTCTCCTGTAATAACCTTTGGCTGAGTTATCAAAGTCCTCAAATAATTATTTAAACACTTCTGGTTACAGAGAATCCACCACTTACAAGTTGTGCCCCATGCTGCAGAGGAAAGAGGGAAATATCCAGGGTCTCTGCCAATTTCACCTGGGGGAAAGTTCCTTCATGACCCCAAATATGGCAGTCAGCTGTACCTTGAGAATTTTGGCACAACCTTATTTATCATGCCTTCAATTAACTCAAAAAGCAGTGCAGTGAACCATACTGGCACTTATGCATTGTTTCTACTGTAATTTTGAGATGTTCAATGATATGACCTTTCAGTTTTATGAATTTATCAATCCCCAATTAGTTTGTAAAATAATTGTTCTGTTGCTGTTAAACTCATTTAAAAAAAAGATTATTTGTATACTGTCTTTTATGCAACAATATGATTACAACTATTCATGACTGCTATCTTTGGATTATTAATTATTTCTATCATTTATTATTATTATTATTATTATTATTATTAGTAGTAGTAGTAGTAGTAGTAGTGGGATAGCACTTATGAACCTCAATAAACCGGGGATTTGTTCATTTCTATACAGACCACCAACAAAGAAGAAAGTTCCTAACCCAGAGAGTTTAAAATCTAAACACCAGACAGACTGCAATACATGGAGGAAATAAAAAAAATAAAGTGGGGCTAGGTTGGGAGGGTAGGATTACCACATAGCAAACAAAGTTCAGCACAAAAACCAAAGTGAAAAACAGAAGTCACCAATTACCTTCCCAGTTCTGGTGAAATCATATTGTCATCTTAATGATCAGACACCAGAGGTATTTTCTATGTTATGATATAAAATGTTAGCTTTCACGAAGCACTGGATGACCCTGACCTATTGACATAGGACAGAGTTAATAAGTACCATGCAATTGTTTCTCAGTGTCTTAGAGTTTTGTATTGATAGCTATCACAATCATATTCCCATATAAAACAATGACAAGATGAATTAAAATAATTGAGCCACCCTCACAGAAAGTGTAATTAGCAGCAAAATGACACAATCAAAGTGGAACAAGGTGAGTGTGTTGTCTCAGATATCCTGGGACCAATATGGCTACCACAACACTGCATACAACAATCAAAGTGGGTCTCACCCGAAGACATGTTATCTAGTTAGTTAGCTCCAGCCTAGAAAAAGAAAATAAATAATAAAATACAGCTAACTCACCACTGGATAAATACATTTCCAGATTACAAATATAAAGAGCTCAGAAATATTCAAACTATGGAGGCTGTTATTTTGCTAAGGTGGAACCAGACCAATCCCTTTAAGTATTCTGTCTGTCTCAGCAGGAATCTGTTTTTACTTTACTAGCTACCAGAAATGCAATAAGATTTAGCAGTACTAGAGACTGAACTAACATTGCTGAAAACCAGAAGGCTCCCCCAGAGCACTGAGACATATCTCTGGCATTAGGCTAAAGTTTTAATGTAAGCTACGGCTATCTGTGATATTCCAGGACTGCCTTGTAAATGAGATGCAACATCTTGGGGATGGAAAAAATAAACAAACCCATACAGACTCATTATGCTGGTTCCAATGTGATGACATTTTCGACAACCAGAGGGTTTTTATTTGCTTCTTTGTTTTATTGAGAAAAAAATGTTTGGTACGGTCTTTCCAAATACCAAACAATCACATAACAACTTACATTTAAATAATATTGAGCATATTTATAGAGCATAGTTATTCAAGGTTGTTATACATAGTATTTTCCTTTTAATTTTCAATGTGCTTTTTTATTACAAAAATGTGTTAAACTTACACTTCAACATATTTGTTTTGTAAAACTGGACTTTAATAAGATGTTCAATTTAAAACAAGAGAATATATGAAAGAGAAATATATATTGATGTCCTGACTTGTATGTACTCACCACAACCATGGTTATAACAATGCTTTGCACTTAATCAAGAGCTCTTTGAGAACATTTATCAAATAGCTGAGAAACAAAAAAAAACATTAGTTGGTGGGACTAGAAGCTCTTTGGTAGTTCCTTCTCCATCAACAGCTGCTCTCTAAACAAGCCCATTGTGGAGTGGTAGTTGCATTATGACATCAGAAATAAATCCATCCCGCCCATTCCCTCATCTCTCTCCCTTCTTCTCCCATGTTCTCCTCTTCCTTTTGTAACCCTTGCCCTCTAGTGCCATTTCTCAGCATGCTTGACATTAAGTTGGGAGCAGAATGGACTAGAAACTCCCAATGAAGCCAGGAGGGAGACATCTGCTGGGGTCATCTGGACAAGCAGTTTGCTGGGCCATAGATGAGCCAGAGATGCTCAACCCTTCAGAGAGAGGGGGCAGCTTGAATCAGGTCTGGTCTAAACTACGGGGCTAAGTTGATCTAAATTACACAACTCCAACTTCACATAGTTGGAATCGATGTACCTTAGGTTGACTTATTGTGTTCTCTACACCACAATGGGTTGATAGAAGAAATTCTCCTGTCTACTTACTTTATGCTTCTCATTCTGTTGGTGTACTGGAGTCGACAGAAAAGAGATTGGCGGTCGATTTAGCAGGTCTTGACCCGCTAAATTGATTCCTAGTGGATTGTTTGCCGCTGCATCGATCCACAGTAAGTGAGGACAAGCCGTCAGAGAGAAGTAAAGGGTATGTCTTCACTACAGGATTAGGTCGATTTCCCTTAATTCGATTTTCTAAATTCGATTTTAGAAAATCGAATCAGTGTGTCCCCACCAGGACAGCAGGTCGACAGTGGTCAACACTGTCTGTCCTAGAACTTTTGCAGGGGTCAACATAGCCCGCATTGCACTTTAGGTAGGTAGCCCACAGTGCAATGCGTGCCAGACTCCCCCCCTCCCAAGCAGCCCCGCAGACCCCCCCGCCCGCCTGAACAGCCCCCCCGCCGGACCCCCCCCGCCCGCCCGAGAGGGGGGGGAGCTGGCGCGGGGCTGCTTGAGCGAGCGGGTCAGGTCAGCTGCCTAGTCAATTTCACCTGAAATTGACCAAGCAGCTGACCCGGTCGCTTGGGAGCCGGCGCGGGGCTACTTGAGCGAGCAGGTCAGCTGCCTAGTCAATTTCACCTGAAATTGACCAAGCAGCTGACCCGCTTGCTCAAGCAGCCCCTCGTGGCTCCCCCCCCCCCCTCGGGCGGGCGGGGGGGGTCAGGCGGGGGGGCTGTTCAGGTGGGCGGGGCTGCTCGGAGGTCAGAGGCTTAACTTCAGATGCCTCTTCACTTACTCACAGTAGACATAGAGAAGTCAATTTTAGCCTTACTTCTCTCGTCAGGCAGGAGTTACAAATTCGATTTTGAGGGCCCTTTAAATCGACTTTAAGGGCATGTATGTGAAGACAGGTACACGTTTAATTCGACCTAACGTCATTAAGGTCGAATTAAAGTGGTAGTGAAAACATGCTCTTAGTTTTGGTTTTGATTTGAAAGCTGAGTGAAGCAGAACAGCACAGAGAATCTAAGTTTAACAGCTCCTTCTCACAAAGGGAGTCTTTGAACTGATTTGGGATCTAGTGCATGGGTCAGGTAGTTCCAGCCCTGTAGAGACCATTGTCCACAATAGCAGAGAGCTGACCCAAAGCTGGCTACTGTGAGTCAGCTGATACCTCTACACAACTGTAGACCAGGGAGCCAAAATAGGACCTTGCCCCACCCAAGGGTGAAGACATAGTAAGGAGATCCTTCTAGTTTAAGCCATTCAGTCAGAGGTGAAAGTAAGCTGGTACGCCCCGGTACGGTGTACCGGCAAGAGCCGATGCGCTGTACCGGGGCGGATCGGCTTCCCCAGGTGCAATTTAAAGGGCCTGGGGATCCCAGCAGCGGCTGGAGCCCCAGGCCCTTTAAACTGCTGCCAGAGCAGGAGCCGCTAACGCCCGGGCCCTTTAAACTGCTGCAGGAGCCCGGGGCAGGCTGCGGCGGGGCTCTGGCGGCAGTGTAAAGGGCCCGGGGCTGTAGCGGCGCACCGGGCTCTTTAAATAGCTCTCGGAGCCCTGCCACTGCTTCCTTAAGGTTCCGGCAACAGGGCTCCCGTCCCCGTGAAGCCCCGCTGCCGGAGCCCTGGGGAGGCTGCGGTGGGGATCTGAGAGCTATTTAAAGAGCCCGGTGCACTGCTACCGCCTGGGCCCTTTAAACTGCCACCGGAGCCCCACCGCAGCCTCCCCAGAGCTCCGGAAACAGGGGTCCGCAAGGATGGGAGCCCTGATGCCAGAACCTTAAGGAAGAGGTGGCGAGGCTCCGAGAGCTATTTAAAGAGCCCGCTACTGCCCCAGACACTTTAAATGGCCCCTGGAGGCGGGGGGTGGGGAGGAGGGAGGCGGCCCCTTACCAGTACGGGGGCTGGGCTGGGGCTGGCTCTGACCCCTCTGGCCACGCCCCTTGCACCAGAGGCCACACCCCTCCGGGGATCAGAGCTGGACCCAGCCAAGCCCCTGTACCGGTATGAAAGTTAATTTACTTTCACTCCTGCATTCAGTGTTCACAGTGCTGCAGTTCTTGTCTCCAGACTCATCCCCAGTTTCAAGGAGGGAGCTGAGGTTTGAGAAGATGTAGGGAATTGGTTGATTTGATAATGTTTAGTACTTATTAATTAACCCTAACCCTTTATTTCCCCAGATTATTTTATCCTGCGCTCAGTAAAGTCTGGCTCTGTTACACTATTATTGTCAGGTGTGTCTTTTCTTTGGCTGGTGTTTGTGTTGATGCACTTTGTTTCTTGTAAACTGGGCTTTATATTTCTTGCCAGCTGTGGTATTCATTCTCACAAAGGACAGCACCGCTTGCCTCTCAGCCACAAAGGATGGAGTCACCAGGTATCACAAAAAAGAATGCAAGGACCCACCCATGCTAGAAGAGGGGAGAAGCCATTCCATGTGGCAAGCACCAGGGAGGAGGTTTGACCTACATTTTTATTTGCATATTGCAGATGTACTGCTTTAAATATAATCTTTTTTCTTTCAAAATCTATCCTCCTTGACAATTAATTTGCATACTGTGATCTGATTGATTTAAGTATAGGTCTGTATAAGATAGAGGCACACCCACCTACTTAAAGGAACACACTTGACATATTGTACGGAATATAGATTTTGGTAATAACAGTATATGGTAAAATAATTATCTCCATTTTACAGATGAGTAAAGTGATGGGCCAAATGATTAACCTATAGTCAATGAGAGACGGAACTAGAATCCTAGATGAAATCCTAGCCCCACTGAGGTAATCTGTTTTACCATTGATGTCAAGAGGGACAGGGAATTCATTCCTTCAATCAAATCCCATGGGTTAAACACTAGTTAATATTTAGACCGATGCTGCAAACTGTACTGTACAAGAGTGTCTGCTATGCCTGTCTGAATACAGACACTTTGAATTCATCCACCATACCCACCAGCAGCCATGACAGCAAAATATTTAATCTTTGGTGACAAAGTGTTTTACTTCTGATATATGACCATTTACAGCAATGGAGTCATTTCTTAATGGTGGAAGTAGGACCAACAAACAAACAAACAAAAGAAACAAACAAACAAATGTAAGGCTGGAACTCCCAGAGGTCATCTCATCCTTTCCCTCATGTTGAGGCAGGATTAAATATACCTTGGACTCCAACCATGCAGTGGATTCCTCTTGCATTTCTTCCAAAATAACAAAGTACTTTAGAAAAGATGTCAGTTTCATTGCCCTAAATAAAGTATGTGTTAACATCAGTGCATGTCTTGCGTGCATTGACTACAGGTAGTAAAAGAATCATTTATTTTCTTCCTGGTTTATATTAGAGATCACTTACTAACTGAATTTACTGAAACATGATTTGTCTGATTATGAGACACTTTTCAGTACTATGTTAGTGGCAGGTAAAAGATATCTGCAGGTATCCAGCATGTTCCTCTCACAATATCCATTCACAGTAGTTATTGGTTTGTACTAGAAACAACTAAACTAACCTCATAGCTAGTTCGAGAGGCATTGTGATAATTGAGTCTACAAATTTACCATCATTGTCAATTCAATTGTAACTATAAAAAATTCCATAAGATTTTACAATAATATATGTACATGTTGCTTTCAGTAATAAATATTATGAACAGGGGAATGAAAACCAAAAAGAGAGACTAAGTCCAAACAACAACATCAAAAAAGTCACATTGAAATAATTCAAGGAGTATGTTGAAATCATGTTCAATAAAATCAGAAAACATACAACCAAAAACTGATGAACCAAAATTAGTGTGTTGGATATTAATTCTAATTGGTTGACAAAATAATGATGGGTGGGTGTAACCGGGCCCTCGCCAGTCCTCTCTGCAAAAGCTCCCAGAGACCACTTTAAATGCAGCACCCTTGTAATTTATTGCTTGTATCCATCCTCAGCACCTACTATTTACAGATATATATAGACCAGCACTCAGAGACACTGCTAGATTCCTAGCCAGTAAGGATCTAGAGCCCCACACTGTTCCCTTTCCTGTCTCCCTGGTCTCCTCCTCCCCTGGTCTCTTCCCCCTTCTGCTTCCTTCCTGCCAGCTTTTATAGCAGGCTGGCTACTCAGGCCTGCAGGTGCTTTCCCTCAAGCAATTAGGGCATGGCCTCCCAGCCAGCCCCAGCGAGTACCTTTTCTTCATGGGTCCAGGCTAACAGGGGCCTGGCTTGCTTCTCTTAGCCAGAACCCTGTTACAGTGGGCTATTCATTCCCTTTCAGAGTCCTTAAAGAGATTTTGGGAGGAAAAAATGTCAGAACAGATGGAGGCTACTGGGGTGAGCTTCACTATCATGGCTGCCACGCCCTCCATTTGTAGGACCCTAGGTCTTCATCATCCTAAACCTGAGAGATGTCCTAACTAGAGTGGGCCAGAAAGAGGGGGATCCAGATGGCATTGCCACCCCTATCAGCTCCAAGTGAATCTCAACCACCACCTGAGTTGAAGTGGGATTGAATTGTAATGACAGAAACAACAATAGCTCCAGCTCATCTCAACTAACTTCTCTTTTACCAAAAATACCAGTTATTATTTGATACCATCTAAGACTATCATACCAGGTGGGAGGGGGCTTCTTTCAAGAATCTCTCTTATGTTCAGGGATCGGCAACTTTGGCACGCGGGACCGCAGGGTAAGCACCCTTAGCAGGCCCCGCTGCTTTATGTACCTGACGTTTTGCCAACTGAGGCTCCCACTGGTCGTCCCAGTCCAATGGGGGCTGCAGGAAGCAGCGTAGTGCTGGCGGCCACTTCCCGCAGCCATCATTGGACTGGGACAGTGAACCATGGCCAGTGGGAGCCGCAGTCGGCGAAACAGAAGGTAAATAAAGCGGCGAGGCCCACTAAGGGTGCTTACCCTGTAGCCCCGCATGTCAATGTTGCCGATCCCTGCTCTAGCTAAAAGGGAGAGAGAACAACAAATGTAAAAAATGAAAGCCACATTTAGTATTTTACTTTTCAAATACTTTAACTGATTTTCCCTTCTTTACTGTATCTTCAAAAAAATAAGTTAAAAGGATATTTAATGGTGTATTTGTCTTGGTACTAAAATGGCTGAGATCTCTATATTAAACGATGGACCATGCTAACACTGTTAATGTTGGACAATGACTGGGTTATGTTAACACCTTTGGCCCATTTATTCTATCTACAGAGGTCATACATGTTTCTGGCTCACTGATCTCACAGTAGAATTCCAACTATAAAAATCTGTAAGTTCCATCAATGCTTATTGAACAGAGAAATTCATTTAAGTGTGTTCTATCACTCAACACCTACATACTCAAAATGCTCCCTGAACCATTAACAGTACGAATGGACCCAGTAAAAAGTGGATTGTATCTGCCAAGAAGAGGTATATTCTGAGGGGAATGGTCCTATAACATCTCACAAGTTAATGGCAAAACAAAATCTAGCCACTTAAGGATTTGCCTTCATATCAAAGTCTGTGGGGGTATAGAAGCTAAGCAAACTCTTCAACCTTAAAAAAAACCTATTCTTTAAGATTTTGTTTATAAATTACATTTTTAGTTTGTTATAAATATACAAACAAATTCAAAGTTTTGTTCCTTAGTAAGAGTACAGACATTAGACAAGGTCATGCCAATTAGTAGTTAGACTTTTGCACATAAAAGAAACAACAGCTTATTTGAACACATGTATGATTTAGTAATTATTATTTTGGATCATAATGTTAATACAGCTGGACATTCAAGAGCACACAATACCATTTTTGACCAGATCCATTCAATAAGTAAACATTTCAAAAGAAACAAAAAATGTTGATTTCATTCAGAATATTTAACAGGTTTTGTTTGTTGACAAAGAAATCATTGTGTGTTGGAGGAGCAATTCTCTCACTTTGTTTCCTCTAGAAAAAGGGACAGGCAATAATAAGTGACAGAATGTTACCTCCCCTTTTTATTTCTCATTTACTCATTTCCCTTTGTCTAGTGGGGAAAAATAGGGGGGGAGGTGAAAAAGTGAGCAGAAAGGGGAATTTTCACAGAAATGTTTTTCTTTTTTAAAACTTTATTTTTATTGTTAATATATCAAATTTAAACACATAAAACAAAGCATATACATATATGCACAAGATGTAAATATGATATAAATAAAAAATAACAGTTAACATTCATTATTAGTGAAACCGGAAAATAACCAAACAAAACCTGAATCCATAGAGGCCATGCAAAACATTAATTATTAAAGTGACTAAACAGATTACCTATAAGTATCGGAGACTAATATAGCTGCAAAGGTATGCAATAGTTTCACATGTGTCCAGACCTCTTTACATTTTTTCCAAGCCACAGTCATTTTTTCCATTTAAGGAGTAGTAGAGAGCTCACTAAGCCAGTCTGTTTATGGAGGAGGAAAATTGAACATTTTCATTTAGAAACATTATTTGAAAAAACAAAGAAAAGTTTAAAATGCAAATTTTCTTGTGAACATTTCTATTTAATTGAAAAAACCCTTATTTCTTCTAAAAAGCTTTGCGTTTTGTTTCGTTTTAATTCCTTATATGTCAAGTTTTCTGAATTTCACATTTCACATTTTGTTGCTCTCCTCTGGATCCTCTCCAATTGTTTATTTTTTTTAATTATGGTGTCAAAACTAGACAAAATACTCCAGCTAAAGCCTCACCAGTGCGAAGTAGTGAGGGACAACTATATCCCATGTGATACATATGATACTGCTGTTAATACAACCCAGAATATTAGCCTGTTTCCCCAACTGCATCACATTGTTCATTCATATTCAATCTGTGATCCACAATAACCTTTCTGAGGCATTACTGCTAAACCACTTATTCCACATTTTTAGTTGTGCATTTCATTTTTTCCTTAAGTGTAGTTCTTTGCACTTGTCTTTGTTTAATTTCATCTTGTATATTTCAGACCAATTCTTTAATTTACAAAGGTGATGTTGAATTCAACCCTGTCCTTCAAAGTGCTTGCAACTCCTCCCAAATAGGTGTCTCTACAAATTTTGTAATGATACTCTCCACTCTATTATTCAAGTCACTAATGGAAATATTGAATGAAACATGACATAGGACAGAACCCTGTGGGCCCCACAAAATAGATCCTTCCAGTTTGCAAGTGAACCATTGATAACTACTCTGATCATTGCTTTCCAATCAGTTGTACATCCACTTTACAGTAATTTAATCTAGACCACAGTCCCAAAATTCATCCTCCTGTGAAATATGTCAAAAGGAAGTCTGGAGATGCATAATTTTCAGGGAATGGAACTATGCTTGACTCCTGTAGATATGGAAAAAAACAGTCATCAAACCCTTCCCACAAACAATTCTAACTCTCACAATGGGCAATCTAAGTTCTACTGCCTGGACAAAGTAAAAGAGATGCCATGATCTTTAACTGCTGTACACCACACCAACCTTGAGTAACACACCAGCTAAATGCCACCTTCCTCACATAGACATATGGCCTATGTAGATAAAAAGAACACATTTAATCTATCTGTATCCATCTGTGCTTCTTGTTTTATACTTATATTTTAAATTCTTTGGTCAGATACTGTCTTTTTGTTCAGTGTTTGCACATTGCCTTGCACACTTGGGTCATGGTTCATGACTGGGGCTCCTAGTTTATTACTCATAGTTCCTACTACTACTATCAGCTAATGGAGATACTACTTTATCTTTGTATGACAATAGTTCATATTTGTAGATGAAAGTCCACATTTCTCACTCCACTCTCAATCTTAGTGATAAGGAGATGTTTGACTTTGAACCAATTTTTAATCCTAATCTGTACTATCAGATTAAAAACATCTCCCATGTACAGGAGATGCGCATCATCTGGGTGAAAGTAATATTCAACACTTACTGATACAGGGACCCAGAAAGGGTGGGGCCTCGGGAAGAAGGGGAGAGACTGGGGGGGTCATTATCTCCCAGGCAGCCCATCCACACCTGCCTGGCCCGTGCCACCCAGGGCTCCAGCGATGTAAAGGGCCAGCCTCGGGGCAGCTGCTCCTTTAGCCCATCCTCCATCAGTGGATGGGAGGGGCAAAATGGGTAACAACAGAACTTTAACATTGCTGCCCCTTTTGTGCCACCCACCTCTCGGCAGCCCATCTTACTTTCACCCCTGCCCACCATCTGATGAAAGATTGCAATACAGTCATAGGTAATGGCTGTTTCAGTCATAGGTAATGGCTGTTTCAGCATCTGCCCTTTACCACAATATGTGAAAGTCTTACAGCATGGTTAATGCAAAATCCATAAATAGAGTTCACTGACATTGTTCCGCAAGTGCCTCCTCAAACTTGCAGTATTAGCTTGGAGAATACGAATGTTGTTGATGAGAAAAACTACCTCCAGTGTAACCCTAATTCTGTTTCACACAACCAAACACCTCACTGACCTTCTCCCTGGACAAAGTTGTTGTCCCTAAAATGGATGAAGACAACACAGGCAGGAACTGATATCATCAAGGTCATTAGGTGGTCCAAACCTGAATGCTCTGATGAATCTCAGCCGAAGGAATTGGGAAGCTGATATGGCAAACAATGACAGAAGTTTGGCTACCAGCATCATCTGAGGAGAAAGATCATAGTAACCAGTCACAACAGAAAGATTTGTATATCTATAATGCAGCTAAGAAATAACTGGAGAATATTCAAATCAGACACCCACAGTCAACCAAAGTACAGGGAGCTGCAAAAGTGAGGAAAAAACTACAGTAATTTTACAATATTCCTTTGTTCCTTTATTCTATTTCAGTATGTTTCACTATAACAGCATCTTAGATTATACACATCACAGCTACAGTTTCCACAAAAAGAGTACAGCAATTTCCAGTAATAATAAAAAGTGTGGACATTTATTATAAGTCTAGAATGTTTCTCCCCTGAGAAACATCCACATTTTAATATTTTACAATAAATGTGCAGCTTGGGATCACCCCAATCTATTTTTTTTTTCTGACCTAAATACACAAAGGCAAAGAAGCATGGAAAATAGCAGTTAATCTACAGGCACAGAGTATCTGTCACATTTGGCTGAAAGTCATATTTAATGCAGAGGCTGATGCCTGGCTGCAAGGAAAGTATAATTGGTTGAAGAGTTTATCTTTGTGGGAATAGGGGGGGATAATGTGCTTTATAACTTGCAGTATTTTCTTCTGTTATGTAATAATTTGATTCATATATTCTGATTAAAGATATGAAAAGATAACAGAAAACTTGCTCATTTTGCTCCTCATTGGTACCACATGAAAGTGCTGAGGGGGAGAATACTTGTCCATATAAAATCATGAGTAATAACAAAATAAATGGTGGTACAAAGTACTCCAATTTATGTGTTAGAATTATGGATTTTCATCTATTTTTCATCGGTAGTTTCAAAACAGTATTATTCAAGAGGCTTTTTTCCCCCTTCATCTTTTTTTTTTGTTACCTTATTGAAAGACACTTCAATAATGATAATCCTTGGAAATATTTGGCCTTTGGGAAGGCTATAAAACAATGTAGAGCAGGCAGTTGTATATGTCAGCCTCCCTCTACTGAAAAGTAAACAAGCCAAAAAACCAAGAAAATTAACATGCATGATCTTCCCTTACTGTCTTTAAATGGATCTTAAACCTCATTTTCGAATATTTATTTTCATCATATGAGATATTACAGTGCTAATAATGAGATCAAAACATACCTAGAAACCATAGCAGAAATAACATCACCATAAATAAAATCTTTTCTCACTTCCCCTATGCCTAACTACAGTGCATGCATAATAACTGATGCTGACAAGGGAAAATTCTTCCTTCTTTCCCTCATCTATCCAGATTAAACAGCAAGCTATTCCACATATAAACCCACAGAATTACTTCATCAAATTTTCAAGTGGCCAAAAATTGGTAAGAAGTTGTACATAATGTAATAAAGGTTCAAAAGGGAGGAACTTTCAAAACTATTGTTCTCTATGCAGACTTTGTGTGTATGCATTACAGTGCGCTGTCTTTAGATGGTCATACAACTTATTCAATTGGCAGGGCAGACAAAATTGAAGTATATAGGACTAGAACTATATGTGGCATGATTAGGTAGGTTAAGATGTGGGGATGGTTAGGGATTTTGGGGTGAAATATTTTTTGGGTTTTTTTCAGTGGAAAGTGTGGTTTCCATAAAACAAAACAAACAAAAAAATGTGCACAAGAACATGCCAATTTTGCCAACAAATCTTTCTATTTTTTTATCAGGAAAATCAAAATGAAAAGTTCACCTTCTAGTGTGGTTGAACCAAATTGAAACTTTTAATCGAATTGAATTAAAACATCTAATTTTGGGTCCATTTCATATCAATCTGTATCAGTTGTGATGATGTATCATGAGAGATGTAATCTGGCCAGAGACAATGGCGACATGAGAGACCCAACTATAACTTCCCTGAGCCACAGCACTGAATCAAGATGACACAGTTAAATGTTGATGTGCGACCAAAACATTTAGACCAGGGATCAGAAATCTTTGGCATGCGTCCCACCAGAGTAAGCCCCGTGATGGGCTGGGATGGTTTGTTTATATGCCATGTCCACAGGTTCAGCCGATCACGGCTTCTACTGGTAATGTTTCGCCATTCCAGGCCAGTTGGGGCTGCGGAAAGCAGCGGAGCCCAAGGGATGTGCTGGCCGCCACTTCCTGAAGCCCTCATTGGCCTGGGACAGTGGACCACAGCCAATGGTAGGCATGATTGGCTGAACCTGCGGACACAGAAGGTAAACAAACCGGCCCAGCCTGCCAGGGGGCTTACCCTGTCTGGCCGCAGGCCAAAGGTTTCTGATCCCTGTTTTAGACTTTTCTTACTGCTCAAGACTAAGTATTGTGCTTTATCACAAGAGTTTAGGGAATCCTAATCTTCCCAATTCAGTAGTGCTCAAAACTGGAAGTTTGTGATAGGGTCAATGACCAACAAAACATGGAAAAAACATTACAAATATGTGTTGCTTGTAGTTCTGGAAAACAAATTTTTAAATTAAATACAGTATAACCTATACATTTAGGGGTTTGTTTGATTTTTCATAATTAGTACAATTTATAGCCACCACGTGGCATCTTTGTTTGAGACTTAGCTCTAAACACTAACAAGTATGAATATTATGCCAGAATATCATAAATTGCACTGAAAAAAATATTGAATAGGTGTAGTTATCAAAGCATAAGAGTACTATGAAATTTCTTGCTCTATTTTATGAAGCATTAAACTGTTCATAGTAACTATGGCTTCTAGATGTCATCAATAAATCAAGTTAGGCCAATGGCAGCAAAGTGATAGATATCCAACTATCTAAGGGATTTGATCATAAGACACAAGCTAAAATGGTGACAAGGCGGAGATAAATGTTTGTGTTCAGATTAACATCCCAAGGTCAGAGTGCCCAAGCATATCAATGAGGAGTATTCAGCCAACACTCTGAGAATATTAATCTAAAAAGGTACAACAGCTAAGTGGAAAAGAAATTGAATTTTAATGAAGTCTGTTATGACTGTCTAAGAAAACATTTATAGTAAATTACTCACAAAGAGATTTGAGTTTATTCATGCACAGGGTTTTCTCCTTTAAAATATCAGACACTGTATAGTGATTATTTATTTATTTGAATTTAAGTAACTTTATAAGGACATTGATAAAACATTAGAAAAACACAGTAACATACTCTTTATTTCCTTAAGGATGGGGAGGGGAGAAAGGAAATGCCACTCATGTGCAACTAATCCTCAAATGAATTTATTGGCACACAAAAACTCGTTAAGGTTGTGCAAGATGAGTGTGTGATATTTCCATTTGCAATGTAATAATGAAAAAGAGTGGGAACGACATTGAAACACATAGCAAACTGGCAAAGTATCACACACAAGCCCTTCTAAAGCATCCTGATTGTTTCATGTATCTACATTATGTAGTGTTTTACTTTGGTATCTGAAATACTGTAAATATTATTTTCACCTAAAATATCAGAAAATTAGGATAATACACTTAGGGCTTGGTCCTGATCTGAAATTCTCCACATGTATGCCAGTGTAGCAGATGATTTAACAAGATGTTCAGCAATGCATGTTTATCTGTTTGAGATCAGGGTTAAACCCATAGGGAACATTTTTCTTCTTTTTCAAAGCAGTATTCTTTCCATTTGTTTCTGTGCATTCTATGAGCAGGGGCAGGGAAAAAATATCTGAAGTCATGAGTAATTCAATTCACTCAATCTAGCAAAATTGATTTTGTGAACTGGACTGTACAGCATCACCTGAACCATTTATGAATCAGAGAGGTAGCCGTGTTAGTCTGGAATTGCAGAAGTGACAAAGAGTCCTGTGGCACCTTAAAGACTAACTAAAGTATTAGAGCATAAGCTTTTGTGGGCTAATACCCACTTCATCGGATGCATGCAATCAACATGTGCTGGACTATTTAGATGTGGGTCCTGAGTCTTATGTAAAATAAAAATGAAATACTTGCCTCTAAGCTTTCAAACAAAAAAAAAATTCTCTTTAAATAATGAAATGAAGTCTAAGTCACATTATTTATGAGAATAATGATTCATTTGTAACACTTGATTTCTGTCTTCCAGGACAGGAATTCATCTTTAACATTTTTGATACTGTCTCCTATGATCTCATAAACTAACTAGAGAACTATAGCCTAGAAGAAAAACCTACTATAAACTGGGTTGCATAACTAGCTGGAAAACCATACTCAGAGAGTAGTTATCAATGGCTCACAACCAAGCTGGAAGGAAATAATAGGTGGGGGGTCCCACCGGGATGTGTCCAGTTCTATTCAATATCTTCATAGATTATTTAGAAAATAGCACAGAAAGTAAACTAATAATGTTTGTAGATGATACCTAGATATGAGGGGTTGCAAGCACACCGGAAGAGAGGATTAGAATTCAAAATGATCTTGACAAACTGGAGAAATGATCTGAAATAAATAGGATAATGTTCAAAAAGAAAAATGCAAAGTATTTGAATGTAGCAAGGAACAATGAGCTACATAAATACAAAATGGAAAATAATTGCCTAAGAAGGAGTATTACAGAAAAGCATTTGGGGGTTATGATGAATCACAAACTAAATGTGAGTCACTAGGGTAATACTGTTGCAAAAAAAGTGATCATCATCCTGTGATGGATTAGCGGTAGTGTTGTAAGCAAGACACAAGACCACAAGACGTAATTCTTTCACTCTACTCAGCACTGCTAAGGCCTCACCTAGAGTTTTGTGTCCAGTTCTGGGAAGCATACATCAGAAAGAAATTGAGAAACTGGAGAAATTCCAAAAGAGAGCAATTAAAATTATTAAATGTCTAGAAAAGATGACCTGGGAAAGATGTGGAATCTCTGTCAATTAAAATTATTAAATGTCTAGGAAAGATGACCTGGGAAAGATGTGGAATCTCTGTCATTGAAGGTTTTTAAGAAGGAATCCCTGGTCTAGATTAGTGTTTCTCAACCAGGGGTACATGTACTCCCTGGGGGGATACACAGAGTGCTTTCAGGAGGTACATCAACTCATCTAGATATTTGCCTACTTTTACAACAGGCTACATAAAAAGCACTGGCAAAGTCTGTACAAACTAAAATTTCATACAATGACTAGTTTATATTTCTCTATATACTATACATGTGACCTATCAGGATAATATGATTGCGAGCTGCAAGACATTTTGCTGGCACAGCTCCTGCGGCTCCCAGTGGCCGCGGTTCACTGTTCTCAGTCAAGGGGAGCTGCAGGAAGTGGCGGCTGCTCACAGCTTTCAAACAGATTACCCTGATGGGCCACTTGTGGCCCACGGGCCGTAGGTTGCCCACCACTGCTATACACTGAAATGTAAGTACATTTATAGTCCAACTGATTTATGTTATAAAATATTTTTCTTAATGAAAAATTAAGCTATTTTTCAGGAATAGTGTGCTGTGACACTGTGACTGGGATCCCAGAGGGTCCCCACTGAGGTTGCTCAGAATGGGGAAGGCAATCCCCCCAAAATGGGGGTTATTCAAATACAGTAGAGCCCTGGGATAACGCACCCCACGATAACACACATTCAGTTATAGCACGATCATACCATGGCTCCCTGGATGTGTCCCTATGTCCTGGCACTTGGCGGCGGCTTCTCTCCCCGCCTGGGCAGCGCGGAGAGAATTTCCGGTCCTGTGCCTGCCGAGGACATAGAACACCGGTGCCTGCAGGCTGCAGCCTGCGGAGTTCTCTGTCCAGAGATCCCAGAAATGTTTTTTTAAAAATTCGGAGAAACCTGCTATAAGGCGACCCCACTTTTAACACGAGGAGATTTTTTGGATCCCAACTGTCGCGTTATAGCGGGGTTCTACTGTACTAACATCCACCAAGCCAGCTTCTATACTACTTTACTAATTACACAGAAGCCAAAACACAGTTCCCATAAAGCAATTCAGCATTTTGTTGATCTTCCTTCCAGATAGCCAAGTTGAATATGATGGGAATTATTGAAACTCTTGTTCATCATATAAAAAGTTCTACTAATCCCAAAGGTTACCTCCCAGTTTAATGAATATGATACACAATTTCAGATGATACACAAATACCGCCTTACAACCAATTATTAAATAAACAAACATTGACTTAAGAAAAGAAAAGAGAGAGTATATTGGTTAAAAGATCATTATAGATACAGACAAATATTAATTTTAGGTCAGTTTCATAGCACAAATGGTGGGCTTCAGAATTGCATAGAGTTCTTTCAGAATTAGTCCATAGGTTATAGTGCAATGTTTAAAAGTAAGGTGATCCAAATGAATCTGGATACTAATCTCGAAGCTCAATGCTTCCAGGGTTAAAGCACAGTCAGATCTGAGATGAAAGGATCAGGTCCCAAGAGTCCTTCATACAGTTCCTGGGAAGCACAGTCCTCTGATGAACAATAGGCTTTTGAAGTAACCTTCATTTCCTAAACATCACCGATAATTAACTACATGGATTAAAATAAGGTAATTATCCATTAGGCATTATAGACAGTTTACCACAAACTGTAAAGAGACATAAACAATGACTTTATTTCACCTAAATTTCATCTAAATATTAATATATATTTTTTATCTCGGAATTAACAGAATGGAGCCCTAGACAGGAACCATTTGGTTACATTGTTAACCTCTAACAAGATATAACTAAACATAGACTGCTATAATCACAATCTTCTTCGAATTCTTTAACAATACAAGTTTACATTTCAAAGTTATAGCCTATATAACGTGGAATGGTGCTAATTATCATTTACATACTTTTCTATAATGTATCTAAAGGTTGAATCTCGGTCAAGTAGGAAGCAAGTTGCTTAACCCTTTCTTGCCATGTGTCACAGACACTTTTGTATTTTTATGTCTGATTTTGTCAGCAAGTAGTTTTTAAATGAGGTGTAACTTGGTGGTACCCAAGACAACTGAGACTCCTGAAAGGGGTTCAGTAGCCTGGAAAAGTTGAGAGCCACTGGCCTAGATTATACTTATACCTGCCTCAGTGCAGGGAATTGGGCTAGATGAAGTACAGAGCTAGATGAAGTACAGAGCTGAAGTAAAGAGCTAGATGAAGTACAGAGCTAGATGAAGTACAGAGCTGAAGTACAGGCTCTGTTTGCCTGGGAAAGGTGACAGGATGGATCTCTTGATGACTACCTGTCCTGTTCATTCTCTATGAAGAACCTGGCATTGGCCACTGTCGGAAGACAGGATACTAGGCTAGATGGACCTTTGCTCTGACCCATTATGGCCATTTTTATGAATAAAATTTGGGAAACCGAACCCTACATTTCCTTATGACAACTCTATATTTCTCTGTATGGTGGATTATTTCTCTGTTTTATTTTCTGTGCTTTACAAGAGGAGACATACTTCTACAAGCTGGCTGATTAGTTAGTTTGACTCTGAATCCTTAGAGTTCCTTATAGAGGAAATCTCTCTGAAACCTTCATCAGACCAGTATTGCTGCATTAAATCAGTGCAAGAAGAAATTAGCATTAATTATTAATCATTAAGGGTGAGAAGCATAAGCAGCAGGAACTAAATGCTAACATGACTGCCCTCTTCCTGTCTATTTCATTATAATGCTGCAAGTATTTCTGAAAAATTTGGAACTGTAACAGAACATGGTGTTCAATGTTATAAGAAAGGGACACTTGTTTCTATTTTTTAAAAAAGCATTGGTATTACTTTGTCTGCAGGGAGATCAATGGAATAATACAGTGTATTTAAATGTTTCATCCAAGAAAAAGAGAACAATATTAATTATAGCCTTTAGGTCTTTTCATGGCACTCCTTTAGTAATTATAGTGCAAGAAAAAGAACAGAAGTAATTTAAAGACATATTTCTTTATAAGATTTTTTTTTTATTTTTAACTTACAAAAGAGAATATTTCAAAGGAGGACTTTGTCTTAAAATGGATCTGCCTTATTTGCACAAAGTCAGTGCAATCATAAATTGTAAAAGGACTTAAAAAATGTTTCTGAGGTTACATTTTATGGCTGCATCAATCGTGGTAGACCGACTTATTGAGAGAATGTTAAGTGACACCGGCACAAATGACAGCTGCAGAAGACTTCAAAGTCATTGCTGGCAAATCATAAATAATAGAGATAGCATTTTCTGCCACCATAGTCCTAGGAAATGTTATCTTGACGTATATTCTTGAATTAATCCTTAGATGGAAAAAAATCGTTTAAGAAGTGGTAACAAACTCTAGACGGCCTTATTCTCCACATTTTTACATCAGTTTTATGTTGGTTACATTAGAGGAAAGCTGATTAACAACAAGGAGAATCAGCAACTCAGTGGAAAAAGAGAGAAATCCAGGTCAACTTTTAAATTAAAGTTTATACTTCAAAAGATTAACTAGCACTGTATGCAGCAAGTGTTAATATAGTTTACACAATCCGGGATCCGACGAAGTGGGTATTAGCCCACGAAAGCTTATGCTTCAGTACTTTATAGTTAGTCTTTAAGGTGCCACAGGACTCTTTGTTACAATCCAGGGAGACAGGTTGCAGGCTTCACTGGGTTCCAAGTTTTATATCTCTTGACGTGAGTTTTATGCCCTGCTTGTTTAGAATATTTCATTCACCCATCTCATTTGTGATTGATGGCACATTATCTAGTCATGTGTAGAATGTTATCTTGTGGTCAATACAACTGGTACAGGTGATATGATTCACCTTTCAAATATATTTTTCCATATACAATACAAAGCTCATCTGCGAGCAATTTCCCATTGTTCTCTTAGCATAACTATGCAAATTTCAGGTATTTAATGAAGTTTCTCCAATTACATTTGTGTCTACCTACTTATTCCTTTCTTGTGGTTTTAGTTACAATTTCATAACTTCTTACTCAAATTACAGAATCAATCACACTTATTTGCTATTTTACTATTACATATGCAGTTAAAGGTACCTTAGGTAGCTGTTCAAATGGGTCATGCCACATCATATTCTATATACGTTTAATATACTTAAAGTCATGAACAATTTTAGCTCTCTTGACATAACCTGTGAGGGATTCTGGGAGGTCTAGGGCTATATGGCAACAGCTCTTATCTCTCCCCTTTCTTTCCCATCAACACCCCCCCCCCACACACACACACACAACAACTGGGAAATTAAACATTAACACCCCTTCCAAAGTTAATGCAGCATTACAATTGTATAATTAAAGACTGCAGGCCGGAAAATACCAATAATGCAAATGTTTGCACTCTTACAGGTATGAATTTTGAAAGTCTTCAATTGCACACTTTATCAGAGACACCCTTTTATCTAAGCCTGTACACAAATGTGTTATGCTCTTCACATTAGTGAGATATAATGTGTTTATACATTTAGAAGACTGATTCATAATGTAGCTGCCAAGTGAATGCACATGTATTCCATGAACACACAATATTAAAATGGGATGTTCTATTTTAATGGTCATATTTCTTGAAATCTGAATGTCCATATATGTAGCCACAATGCTACTTTAAAGTAATTTTTGCATTTAATATAGGAAATATTTTATGTTGATTATTGACTGACCATATTTGCTTTCCTAAGTATAAAAGCTGTACATTGGGTTAGATATTTGGAAATTTTAATGTGTGTAAAGAACAAATTTCAGAAGATAAATTTAGTACGAGTCCTGCTGGATTAGCCAGAAAGCGGATCCTTTTAGCTCAAAAGCAAAAGCTGTTGTCCATAAATTCTGGAGCAAATCTTATATCCCTTATGGGACATATCTTGCAGTGTTCAGATGCTTGTGTGTGCAAGAAAGCAACTGGAAGCCATAATCTCCCTCCTGTTCATCACCAGCCCCCTCAGATACCTGACTGTAGTTCTTGAAGGAGCGGGGGGAAGGAACAATTAGTTGCAAAATGAAACATTCACTAACTACCAGAGATATGGCTTCTAAACTTGAGGTATGATCACATACTCATCCGTGTCCACGTCTTCTTTTCTCCAGTGCCCCTTTACAAAACATAGTACAAACTTCTGATGTATAGACGGTGGGGCAAGGTGTATGTGTGTTATGTGGTTACTTCCCATAGAATGTGGAGTAACAAATTGGGACTGAGAACTCTAATGTACAATAGCTGTGTTTGATTTTATACCAATTTCCCAACCAAACCAAACCTTATGGCAAACTGGGACCAGCACTAACTTAGAATATCTTTACATTGGTAAGGAGAGACATTTTATCAGTGGCATAAGAGGAGAATCCTCAGTTTCCCACTAAGTACTGATCCACAGTCTATTGAAATCTATTTATATTTCCCATTGACTTCAAAAGACATTGGCATAGGCACTTAAGGAAGTATTAAGATCCCCCTGAGCCACCAGAATGGTGAAAGTGAGCCATACATTATGCCTGTATTTGGCACAAGGCCTGTTTGTTTGCTTATGTGCCAAATAGGACAATATATTTATTAGAGAGATAAGGTGATTGAGATAATATATTTTAGTGACCAATTTCTGTTGCAGCAAGAGGCAAGCCTTTGAGCCACACAGAGCTCTCACCTACAGAGGTTGGTCCAATTGAAGATTTTACCTCACCCGCCTCATCTCTCTAATATTCTGGGACCAACAAGGCTAAAACAGCACTGCACACAACAATGTATTTATTGACATAAGTAAATGACCTCCAGCATCAGCACAGTATCTAAGCTTTGACTTTTCCTGTTTGAAAATCAATGTTATTTTGCCTGCTTAAGAAGGACAGAATCAGGCCATTAGGAAGTAGACTATTGGGGAGTGGGTTGGCCAAAATTGAAGGTTGTAATGCAGCATTCATACTATATTCAGACACCAGATGGGTGATGTTACTGATTGGTTAAGTGAACTCTAGTACTTGGCCAGAATATTTAAATCTCTTAACTAGTTTATTATCTGAACCTTGTATGAAGGTACCATACAAATGTTCCATTCCGAACATTTAAGAAAGCTATGCTATCACTGGGTTGAAAGCATTCCCTTTGAAACAAATACATGATCCTAATTTAAATACATATTTTAAACTAATTGCTGAGCGGTGCTTTGTAAACACCTTTAATTTATTAGCAGTGTCTGTTCAGAACGTGCAAAGTCACAAGTAAGAGAGCAAGAAATAGATACTGAATTTTGTCCTATCCACATCACATTCCAGTGACAGACAAGTAAATATATGTTGACCTGCTGAGAACTATTCTTAACTAGATTGTGTGTTCTGAGAAGCCACCATTGTATTAACTTGATCTCGGAAAGCTTAGCTATCTATTACTAAAAGAACACAAGAATAAATTTCCTGCTAGCGACTCACTTTCTTCAACAAATATTTCCTTATCAAATAATGACACCCTGCATGTATGCTAGTTTCAATTGCACTTTGTGAGGCATTTTAGGGTTTTGTGGTTTAATTGTTTTTTTTCTTGAAACAGTATTTTCTAATGGAAAAAAGTTTGGGCAAAATTGTTCCAACTGTCTCTACTCATGGTGATAAGACAATAAATAGTACAGAGAAGAGCAACAAAAATGATTAAAATTATTGAAAACATGACCATTGAGAGAAGATTGAGAGAACTGGGTTTGTTTAGTCTGGAAAAGAGACGATTTAGACATGACATGATAATAGTTTTCAAATACGTAAAAGGTTTTTACAAGGAGGGGTGAGAAAAAAAAATCTTCTCCTTAACCTCTGAGGATAGGACAAGTAGCAATGGATTTAAATTGCAGAACGTGTGGTGTAGGTTGCTTTTTAGGAAAAACTTCCTAACTGACAGGGTGGTTAAGCAGTGGAATACATTTCCCAGGGAGCTTGTGGAATCTCCATAATTGGAGATTTGTAAGAGCAGGTTAGACAAACACCTGTCAGGGATGGTCTAGAACAGCGTCTGTCAAAGTTCTCCCGCCACGTCCCCCTTCCGCTTTCCTGAGTACTCTTGTGACCGGGGGGGTATGTTGTCCGCTGAAATGCCACCGAATAGAAAGCTTATGCTTTCAGTGGCATTTCAGCGGGACACAAAAAGAATACTTCTGCTTTCGGTAGCATCCCAGGGCCAATCCTGCGGTGGCACCAGGACACCCCCTTGTGGAACCCCTGGGTGCGCACACCCTACTTTGAAGACCACTGGTCTAGAAGATACTAATTAGTCCTGCCATGAGTACAGGGGACTACACTGGATGCTCTTTTGAGTTCCCTTCCAGTCCTATAAGGGCTCTATGTTCAATGTTATTTAAGCTCTTAGCTCCCATTGAAATCAATGGGAGTTAGCAGCTAACTTTCCTAGCTTTTTTTTTCTAAAAAAATGCTAGCTGAAATTATTATGCTTTCATTAATTGTCCTATTAAAGTAACATTCCTCTTTTTGCATACCAACTAACTCCTCTGCAATTTACAAAGTAGTAAATCTTTTAATATTTATTTTTGTTCTTACTGTAGATGCTAAACTACTAATAGAATGATACAGCAAATCCTTACTTACTAAATAGTTTTGCTGGCTTTTAGGCCTGCTAACGTTAATGAGAGCTTGTAGGAGCAGGCCACTTGTCAAAACATTTTAATTCTGGTATGGAGGAGTATAGAATTATACCTATATGTTTACTTTATTGTGTTAAAGCAAAAAATTTCCTCTACCAAACAACTCCTCTTTTACTATTACAGTGTCATTCTGTTCTCAATTTATTAGACTCAGCCATTCCTCATAGAGCAACACACCAACACCAAACATACAGCATCAGTATTAACACATAATTTTATATGTCATGTTTCAAGACTGCTTAGAACAACCAGCTAGTTAATGCTGAATACATTTAATAATGTTTTTTTGCAAAAGAAAGACAGTGATGGAAATAAAAATTGACCTTTAATTCTTTGAATTAGTGTTCCCTAGTAGTACAGTAATTATTTCTGATCTAATTTTACGATTTGGTTTGTGAAACAGTACCAGGCAAATTTATATCTATTTCTTACGATAAAAAAATAAACAGGAAATAAATAATTCTATTATATAGTGGTTTAATTTTGTTACAATCACTCTGAGTTATGTTATTTCTGTACTGCATTTTTATTACTTGTTCATTGTTATTAAAATTGTTTATCCAAGTATATTAGCAGATTTTTCTATGTCTCAGAAATGAACTATAGTCATCCACAGGCACTGATTAAAAATATGATCTGCACTCACATAATATTACTTAAAAATTGGAGGTGAAGCTAGGTAAAAATGTGTTGCTATTAACAAGGAACAAAAAACCCTTTTTGTCTTAATGAGCCCAACTATATTTTAGTAGAAATCAGCATATTAGATAATGCAAACATAAACATATCACATAACTGGAAGAACATTTCCAGAAGCCATGATATCTTCTCAAACATACCTTTCATAATCACACTTTCCTTGACTCATCATCATCAATACTAGAACATTAGATAACAATGTTCTGTTCTTTCACTTAACACTTTTCTGCTGCTCCAAGGGTCTCATCTGATCCATTGATGTCAATGGGAATTTTGTCATTTACTTTAAGGGATGCAGTATTGAACCTTAAATAGGGTACAGGCAGAGAATCTGTCCCTCTTTGGGTATGTCTATACGGCAGAATCTGTGCATGGACTAGCCTACATAAACTAGCTTGAATCTAGCTAATGACAATAGTGAAGACAATGCAATGAAGACCTCAGAGTAGGCTAATGAATTGAGCAAGTTTTGTCAAAATTGAAATGTTTTACAGAAAAAATATTGACTTCAAAAACATTTTCCATGCCCTTTGCGTGGGGGGGAAGGGGGCTCCAGCCCTTTGCGCGGGAGGAGGGGGGGGGAGGGGGCTCCAGCCCTTTGTGAGGGGGGGGGCTCCAGCCCTTTGCGCGGGGGGGGGGGGGGGCTCCAGCCCTTTGTGTGGGGGGAGGGGAGGAAGGGGGCTCCAGCCCTTTGCACGGGGGGAGGGGGGGAGGGGGCTCCAGCCCTTTGCACGGGGGGAGGGGGAGGCGGGGGGCCCCCAAACGCTGAGGGGGGGCCCAAACGCTGACGGGGGGGCCCCCAAACACTCACAGTAGGGGGCCCCAAAATTTCTGTCGCCGGCACTGGCAGTGTGTAACAACTTAGCTTTGAGATAAACCATTTACAGAAAGTGTACTAAATCATACTTTGTAAAGGCTTAATCTAAAAGTCCACTAAAGTTAATGAAAAACAATTGACTTCAGTAAGCTTTGGATCAATCCCTTAATCAGACAGTATTTTATTCATACATTGAAAGATAGCTTATTAAAAAGAAAGAGAAGAACCAAGTTTGCTGAATGAACACAGGGGAATGAGCCACCAGCAGACTGAATGACTAGTTTTATGATTCAAAATTTATTAAATGTATTACCCAGAGGAGGACTTTGGTAGTGAATGACCCATATGTCTGTCTTTCCTGAATTGTGCAGATTTTCTTTCTGTGGCACAGGAGAGTCAATAGGTTGATTAAGTTTAAGGACACATGTGATGCTACTGCTTAAGTGCTTGCACGGATATGGGAATGCTGCACAAAGATGGAACTTTAAGCATCATGCAAGCTTCTCATTAAAAAAAATTGCTTGGCAAGCATGCAATACGGCAAACACTCAAGTAACTTTTCAGTGGGCACAATGACATCCTAACAGATTGGCATGAGTATAAGCATCTAAATGACTGTACTATATACCCATTAAGTATGGTTGTTGAGATCAGGGTTCCCACCTCAGAGTGTCTAAATGACTGCCTGTCCTGAACTTTCCTGCCTGTGTTTATGAGGATATGCCACAATAATTTAACAACCAATATTAAGTATCAAAATTATATCTTAAAAATATCTTTTAGTTAAAAAAAACCACACCTAAATGTAATCTGGGGTAGAAGATCATCTGGACTCTACCTGCATTCTGTGGTCTGTGAACTATAAATGGTTGCTTGTATAGATGACATGTAATTATTTTATAGCATGAAAAATAAGCAAAATATCCATATAGAAGGTAAGACACAGATTATGTATGGTCCCTGTTCTGTTCTGTTGATTTTTAATCAGATTGTTTGGTTAATGTATGACATCCAGATGTCTTAGCAATGGCACCAATAAAAAGTATAAAATAAAATCTATTTCTCAATCTATTTCTGACACAGAAACCACCTTGTAGATAAGACATATTTTTTTTAATGGGGGAACCATGTCCTCATTGCATCTCAGTATTGGGCCCATAACTTGTGAATATTCTGTGAATACATTTGTAACTATGAATGACTAAATTTTATGATGGCGTAACTGCATTGCCTTCTGTGGAGTTACACTTGAAAATAATATGAAGGAAAGGTATTTTGCTATGTGTGCTTTGTATCTGTAAATAGCAATATTTTTACTAAGAATTTGTAGTCACTGAACCAGATTTTTTAGACAGACAATTGTTTCAGAGATGTGTATACAATGGTGGTGGAACAATTTTTATAGTGTGAAGGGAGGAGGCGGCTGAAGACAGAAACCATGTATTTAGGTTATTACTACAAGCCAGAGGATGCAGCAGCACCCCCAACATCCTAGAGATCCAGTACCTATGTGTGCATATGCATTTAACACAATTGTGGGTATGTGCAAATAGGATCAAATGGGTAATTTTGGTCATTTTCACATAATTACTTTCTTTTTGTACCCAATCATAACAATTACCTGCATTTTTGCACACACAGTTGTTGCATGCCTGAACTGTTCATAACTTTAGATGATTGATGTTAGCTTCCAATTTCTTAAGGTTTTTTTTTTTCCAGAACAGATTCTGTTGTTCCTTTTGAGAAACTGAAATATAAAGTTACAGAGGAAGCTCAACTGAAATAATTTAGAGATGGTAATTACCTTCATATTATTGTTATTATAGTTCTCATCCACACATCATGAAGCAGAAAATAAGAGTCTTAGAGTCATAGACTCCTTTAAAGATATTGTTAAGATCCCCACAGTGAGTTTCTGTGTGACACCTCACTGAGGAAATTAGTACATAGATAATAGCAGTCATCTAGCTCCACATCTGGAAGTCATAACAATTTACAAAACACCATTTTTATACATAAATGCACATTTAAATATATATCTGATTGCTTTGTACAAATCTCTTTATTTCATTAAACAGTTATGTGCTCCCAATGTCCGCAAGAGACCCAAAGATTCTAATGCAATCTAACATATATTTCAGATGTTCTAGTGCAGGGGTCTCCAAACTACGGCCCGCGGGCCAGATGCGGCCCGCGAGGCCCTCTCATCCGGCCCGCGGCAGGGGTCGGGAACCAGCCACGGGGCCGGGACGCGCCGCGTGCTCCGCTGCCGCCGCCGGCCGGGACGCGCCGCGTGCTCCGCTGCCACCGCCAGCTGCGGGGCCGGGACGCGTCGCGTGCTCCGCTGCAGCTGCCGGCCGGGACGCACCGCGTGCTCCGCTGCCGCCGCCGGCCAGGGACGGCTCAGAGCTGGGGCCGGGACGCGCCGCACCGCCAGAAACAAGGAGCCACCCACTGCCAGGCGGCGAAACGGTCTGTGGGGAGAGACCGGGTTGAGCGGGTCAGTTGGGGGGGGGAGACACCGGGTTGAGCGGGTCAGTTGGGGGGGGGGTTGGAGGAAAGGAGGTTTTGGGGGAGAGACCTGGCTGGGTGGGTCAGTTGGGGGTTGGAGGAAAGGAGGTTTGGGGGGGAGAGACCTGGCTGGGTGGGTCATTTGGGGGGGGGGTTGGAGGAAAGGAGGTTTTGGGGGGAGAGACCTGGCTGGGTGGGTCATTTGGGGGGGGGGGGTTGGAGGAAAGGAGGTTTTGGGGGGAGAGACCTGGCTGGGTGGGTCAGTTGGGGGGGGGGGTTGGAGGAAAGGAGGTTTTGGGGGGAGAGACCTGGCTGGGTGGGTCAGTTGGAGGGGGGTTGGAGGAAAGGAGGTTTGGGGGGGAGAGACCTGGCTGGGTGGGTCAGTTGTGGGTTGGAGGAAAGGAGGTTTGGGGGGGAGAGACCTGGCTGGGTGGGTCATTGGGGGGGGGGGTTGGAGGAAAGGAGGTTTTGGGGGGAGAGACCTGGCTGGGTGGGTCAGTTGGGGGGTTGATGTGTAGTGTTCATGTGTAGTGAACAGGTGTTCATGTGTAGTGTTCATGTGTAGTGAACAGGTGTTCATGTGTAGTGAACAGGTGTTCATGTGTAGTGTTCGTGTGTAGTGTTCATGTGTAGTGTTCATGTGTAGTGAACAGGTGTTCATGT
Organism: Sternotherus odoratus; assembly: GCA_032164245.1. Taxonomy (NCBI): domain Eukaryota; kingdom Metazoa; phylum Chordata; order Testudines; family Kinosternidae; genus Sternotherus; species Sternotherus odoratus. The sequence continues at coordinate 242,726,645 of JAVMKO010000001.1, forward strand.
GTAGTGTTCATGTGTAGTGAACAGGTGTTCATGTGTAGTGAACAGGTGTTCATGTGTAGTGTTCATGTGTAGTGAACAGGTGTTCATGTGTAGTGTTCATGTGTAGTGAACAGGTGTTCATGTGTAGTGTATATGTGTAGTGAACAGGTGTTCATGTGTAGTGTATATGTGTAGTGAACAGGTGTTCATGTGTAGTGTATCAATGTGTTATTAAATAATAACTGAATAAAATAATATTAAATAAATAATTAAAAACAACATCCATGTTTTGATTCTTTTTTATTTGGACCTCGAGTGTGTTGTCGGCCCCCGAACTGCTATTTGATAGTTAATGCGGCCCTCGGGCTGAAAAGTTTGGAGACCCCTGTTCTAGTGGGAGCATGAAGTCAGGGTAGAAGCACAGGTAAAGTCAATGGCCTGGGCTACACAGGGGGGGGGGGTGTTTTGAACTAAGGTATGGAACTTCAACTATGCTATTCACATAGCTGAAGTCGAAGTCCCTTAGTCTGAGTTACCCAGCCGTCCCCACAGTGGCAGGTTGACCGCGCTGGCTCCCCCGTTGACTCCGCTTACTCCTCTTGCAGAGCTGGAGTTCCGGAGTCGATGGGAGTGCTTTCAGGGATCAATTTATTGTGTCTAGACGAGACGCGATAAATTGATCCCCGATACATCAAACACTACCCGCCAGAGCGGCAGGTAGTATAGATGTACCCAATGAAAAGCCAAGAGTGAGCATTAAAGTAGACTAAAGGAATCAGGAAAAAAAATCAGCCCTTCATGAGCCTTCATCTATTTGTAGAACCAAATATGAACCATAACTTTTTAAAGATTCCAGTTTATTCTGATAAACACTTTTTGGTTTTCTCCCTTCTTCTGTATTTATGCACAAAAAAGAGAGAGACAGCGTTTTGATGGCTGGTCCTTTACACTGCCACATGTGGCTACGGATGTTAGAGGGGAAGAGGGATAATAAGCTATTTAATCACCGGGGTTCTCCTCTGCTCTAAGAGACAAATAACATTTCCCATCTTCCACATTTTCCTACCTTCAAATAGTATCAAATTCAGAATCACTTTATTGGAAAAAAACCATCAGTATGCTGGTGGCTATGCAAACACAGAAAAGACACACTTTCCACCTTGAAGAGCTTACAGTCTGAAGTCTGCTCTCACATTATTGCTTATTATTAAATTATTAATTACTATGTAAACAGAAAGAAGGCACTCTTTTTTGCATCAATCCCAATACTCATGTATTATTTAATATGACAAGAATGTTAAGCAAAGGTGATGACCCTACTGGTAGTACATCATAAAACAACAGATTTCAGCGGACGAAACATCGATTTATATTTGCATCAGATACTCAGATTAATTATGTATGATTTATAGAGTGAGAAATATAAATACATATTAACTTCAATACCTGTCCAACTTGAGAAAACATTTTAAAGCTCTATATTAAACATAAATCAAGCTAAAATGCCAAAATATTGTTTTCTTTGTATGAAAAGATATGAAACAGTTTAATTCAGTTATGTTTAAACATTTTGTTTCAATCAACATTTCCAAATTGAACTATTCCCTTTTAGCTTGGTTCACCATTACTCTGTGCTCCCATGAGGTGTCATGGTTTCATAGGAGTTATAGTTCTTATCCTTTCTTTCTGTAGGTTTTTGCTGTCTTTCTCCTCTACAGCAGGGGTCTCCAAACTTTTCAGCCCGAGGGCCGCATTAACTATCAAATAGCAGTTCGGGGGCCGACAACACACTCGAGGTCCAAATAAAAAAGAATCAAAACATGGATGTTGTTTTTAATTATTTATTTAATATTATTTTATTCAGTTATTATTTAATAACACATTGATACACTACACATGAACACCTGTTCACTACACATATACACTACACATGAACACCTGTTCACTACACATATACACTACACATGAACACCTGTTCACTACACATGAACACTACACATGAACACCTGTTCACTACACATGAACACTACACATGAACACCTGTTCACTACACATGAACACTACACATGAACACCTGTTCACTACACATGAACACTACACATGAACACCTGTTCACTACACATGAACACCTGTTCACTACACATGAACACTACACATGAACACCTGTTCACTACACATGAACACCTGTTCACTACACATGAACACTACACATGAACACCTGTTCACTACACATGAACACTACACATGAACACTACACATGAACACTACACATGAACACCTGTTCACTACACATGAACACCTGTTCACTACACATGAACACTACACATGAACACCTGTTCACTACACATGAACACTACACATCAACCCCCCAACTGACCCACCCAGCCAGGTCTCTCCCCCCAAAACCTCCTTTCCTCCAACCCCCCCCCCCCCAATGACCCACCCAGCCAGGTCTCTCCCCCCCAAACCTCCTTTCCTCCAACCCACAACTGACCCACCCAGCCAGGTCTCTCCCCCCCAAACCTCCTTTCCTCCAACCCCCCTCCAACTGACCCACCCAGCCAGGTCTCTCCCCCCAAAACCTCCTTTCCTCCAACCCCCCCCCCCCAACTGACCCACCCAGCCAGGTCTCTCCCCCAAAACCTCCTTTCCTCCAACCCCCCCCCCCAAATGACCCACCCAGCCAGGTCTCTCCCCCAAAACCTCCTTTCCTCCAACCCCCCCCCCCAAATGACCCACCCAGCCAGGTCTCTCCCCCCCAAACCTCCTTTCCTCCAACCCCCAACTGACCCACCCAGCCAGGTCTCTCCCCCCAAAACCTCCTTTCCTCCAACCCCCCCCCCAACTGACCCGCTCAACCCGGTGTCTCCCCCCCCCAACTGACCCGCTCAACCCGGTCTCTCCCCACAGACCGTTTCGCCGCCTGGCAGTGGGTGGCTCCTTGTTTCTGGCGGTGCGGCGCGTCCCGGCCCCAGCTCTGAGCCGTCCCTGGCCGGCGGCGGCAGCGGAGCACGCGGTGCGTCCCGGCCGGCAGCTGCAGCGGAGCACGCGACGCGTCCCGGCCCCGCAGCTGGCGGTGGCAGCGGAGCACGCGGTGCGTCCCGGCCGGCGGCGGCAGCGGAGCACGCGGCGCGTCCCGGCCCCGTGGCTGGTTCCCGACCCCTGCCGCGGGCCGGATGAGAGGGCCTCGCGGGCCGCATCTGGCCCGCGGGCCGTAGTTTGGAGACCCCTGCTCTACAGGATGAGTTTCCTATCTGGACTATATCTCCCATAATATGTTATGGTCACATGACTCCCATGATGCATTGTGACAGTTAAACCAGAAGGAATACTGTGGTGCAAAATAGGAAATATAAGCCAGGCAGGGAGCTTGGCTCCTTCAGGGGAACAAAGGCAAGAATCATCCAGCCTACAGCTCTCATCAGGCAGCATGGCAGCTGAGGCAAACAGAAGTTAATGTTGGACTGACCTGAAATGAAACATTTAAATTTGGGTTGAAAAAAGTACGTTCACATACACGTCAACCAAATGTGAAAAAATATATTTTGTTTAGATTTTTGTGACTGAAAACCTAAAATATTTGGCAAAATCAATTTTTTAAACTAAAGTTTCAATTCAACAGAAACAGCATTTTTGTTAAAAAAAAAAAACACGGATAAGAAATTTTCAAGCGGCTGTATTGCTAAGTGAAACCCTATCACATTAAGTATACAAGCCAGATAACATTTTTTGCATGTTATATTAAATATGGGAGGTGGAATTTTCTTGACATTGATCTAACTCTGTTACCATTATAGTCAATGGTTAAACTCCCTGGGACTTTAGTAAGTATATGATACCCCAGCTCTCCTACTATTTCATCTCTTCTTTCACTTTTGCAGCCAGTTCTGGTGACTTCCCTCTCCTCCTAAGTTATACCTATCAAATACCTCTCCCCGCACTTCTCTTGGAACCTGTCTCCTCTCTTTCCTCTGATATTCCTGGGAATAGTTCTCTTCAGCTCTCCTAATGTTGTCTGGTGGTTATATAAATTTAATAGCATGCCCTTTCGTTCCCCCACAATCCTTGGTGATTGCCACACATCATTTTATTCCCTATCTTCAATCATCTGGTAACTCCTTGGAAAGGAGAAGCTTAGGTGGGCTTCTAAGTAAACTTTTCTAGCAGAAGACAGGCATGCCCAGGGCTGGCTGGAAAAACAGGCAGAAAGCAAGTCTTGTTACCTAAGTGTTATGTTAGGATTACAGGGCTTCTGATTCCCAAACACTCATTCTCAGTGCCATTTTCCAGGTTCTTACATGCAGTTCATTAGCTAATGTAGTTGTAAAAGGCAATATAAGTGTTACATATCTTATTTATTATTAATAATTCAGATAACCCTGCTAGCTCCACTAAGCTCTACAATATATTGAGTTTTAAAATGTGTAACTTTACAAAGAGGATAATTTGTTAGGAATTGTTCTACATACTGCTGAGGGACAATGCAATTCTGCCTCAGAGAACCCCTTCATTTGATGAGTGAAAAATACGTTATCTCAACTGTGTGAACGATTATATTATGATAAATATTTAATGCATATAGAAAATAAATAAAGAGAGCATACTGATCTTTTTTTTTCTCACCAGAAAACTGGTATTGCCTACTGCACTTTTATCACTGCTTTTTTCACAACCTAAAATAAATAATCCTATTTAAAAAAAAATAATCAGCTTGTAATGTGAACTTCAAATAAGGGCAATTTGACACACATAATATTGACAAGAGTTTTGTACAGCTCAATTCTTAAATAGTGTGTTGTACAGACACTTTGGCTCCTTTCTCCCATAAGGAGACAGAGACTGAATCATCATTCAACTGATTTGGAACCAAAAACAAGTTAGCCAAGTCAACCCTATTGAGTTTTCTGTAGAAATTATGACACATGGGCCCACGTTCTGCCCTCAATTACACCCAGGAAATACTTAAATGGTGTTGCTTTAGTGTGAGTGAAGTCATAACTTGGCCCATAGAAATATATAGATGGTGATGTAAAGTCCATATTGAATTAAAGCTAGTCAGAAAACAGATAAGTGGTTGCAGAAGGCAACTCACTAATTTGGCAAATGCAACATTGTAGATATGTTGGTACCAGGATATTAAAGAGACAAGGTGGGTGATGTAATATCCTTTATTGGACCATCCTCTGTTAGTGAGAGAGACAAGTTTTTGCGCTTATACAGCATTCTTCTTCAGGTTAGCTCCCTCTGAAGTCAATGAAAGTTTCTCTCACTTATGCCATGGTTGAATTTTACCCCCAAAGAGAGTGAAATGGTGCAGATGTAGTTAAAGCATGATGGAGAATGAACTGCTTAGTTTATATATTCCGGCTGGCTCTATTTTCTTATTTCAGTACACCTTATGTTCCTGCCACATAGTACTAATTATGCACCACTAATGTCAACAGCAGAGCTGAACTAAGTCTCCCATAAGAAGTGCATGCTTTGCATGCCAAGTGAATGCTGCATTCATTGGTGAAAGGTACACTACCATGCCATTTACAGCTGTGTGCTGACCATCTTTGTCAGGATTCCCTCCCCACTCTGAATTCTAGGATACAGATGTGTAGACCCACTCAAAAGACCCCCTAAGCTTATTCATACCATCTTAGGTTAAAACTTCCCCAAGTCACAGATACCTTGTGTTCTTGGAGGGTACGCTGCCACTACCAAGTGATTAGACAAAAAACCTGGGAAAGGACCAGTTGAAGTTCCTAGTCTCCCAAAATACCCCCCCCCCAAGCTGTACACCCCAATCCTGGGAAAGACTTGAGAATAAAACCCTCACCAATTGTATGGGTGAGCCAGATCCAAACCCCCTGGATCTTTAAAACAATGGAAAAATCAGTCAGATTCTCAAAAGAAGAATTTTAACTGAAGAAAAAGTACAGAGTCACTTCTGTAAAATCAGAATGATAGGTATTATGATAAATGTTTAATCCATATAGAAAATAAATAAAGAGAGAATACTGAGCTTTTTTTTTTCTCCTCGGAAAACTGGTATTGCCTTTTGCACTCTTTTATCAATGTCTTTTCACACCCTAATATAAAGAAGAATCACCTCTGTAAAACCAGGTTGATAGGTAACCTTACAGAGTAACAAAAATATAAAGAGGACAGAGGAAACCCCTCTAGTCTTAGTTTTCAAAGTTACAAACAAACAACAGGGATAAACCCCGTAGAGTAGCTAGTGGGGGGGGGGGGATCCGGGGAAGAGGCCGCTCCCCCTGCAGCTAGAGTGCCAAAAGTGGCGCCTTCTTAGCGGCTGCCTGGAGCAGGGGAGAGTCGAGGAACTGCCACCACACTCTTTCCATTTTGTTACTTGTAATGTTCTCTTTCAAACTCATCTCGGGTGTCACTGCACTGAAATTGTATCAGGAATTAATTTAGTTCATCATTTTCTCCCATGGGATTGCTAAAGCAGTCCAATTTTGCTTATTTTGTTCATATCACCTTACAAACCATAAATTAAATCCCTTTATCTCCCTGAAAATTATTCTGTATTCCTTCTCTAAAATTGTTTTATTTCTTTAAAGTAACAGTGGAACAGTGGAGCTTGGTGCACAAGATCATACACCACCTCATTTCATGATTCAGGAAGATAATTGTTGTTTAAATGCTTCAACAATCAGAAATACAGGCCTTTTGACAAAACTATAGTTTAATAAGCAAGTATTTTTTTTTCAAATACTGGCATATAAAGCAAATTTAGCAATATTTAAAATCTAAGGCATCTTAAAATATTGCATTAGTATACTTAAGTATATTTTGTAAATTATAATTATTAGCTAAATATTTGCATGCATTTGTCCAAGCAGATCTTCCTTTACATTACTTTATTTAAAGTTGCTACTAAAGAAATTCTAAATATCGTAATGACATTATTTTTGAGAATACGCTGATTAGGTTCACATCTTTGCATAATTATGCAAATACTAATTGTTTTAAGGATTCATTTTTGGTATCCATCACTGAGAGATCTGAGCTATCTTCCACAGGAGGATAATATAAACCCAGGTCATTAAACATCTGATCCAAATCCAACTTAACTCAATCAAAAGACTCCTACTGATCAATATGCTTTATATCAGGTCCTTAATGTCCCACTCTTCCCACCAGCATATTTTCAGTACATGATGTTTTAAGGTGCTCAGCACTATACAATATGAACTCTAGATGCAGTCTGTTAAACAACACTAAACTGTATTACTTGATATACGGACCCCCAACACTTCTGAGTTTTGATCTTTCCTAGTGTCCTATTCTGTGTTAAGGAAGTGCAAATATGAAGAGAGAGAAATGTTTGACATGGACAATTATTTTTAAAGAAATACTTCCTAGATTCTCTTGAGAGAAAGAAGGACCTAGTGCAGTGCTGGGCAACCTACGTCCTGTGGTCTGCATGCGGTCTCGTCAGGGTTATCAATTGGGCCATGAGACAATTTTTACAATAACCAGCCACAGACATGGCTGCCCGTAGCTCCCAGTAACCGTGGTTCGCTGTTTCCAGCCAATGAGAGTTGCAGAAAGTGGTGCGGGCTTTCCCACAGCTTTCGTGTACTAGAAAGCAATGGTACAGACAGAACAAGACACTTTGGTTAGAGTTGCCTGCAACTCATACGAATTTTTGTTTGTTTGTTTGTTTTGTTTTAGTTGTAAAATGACCCCCACATCTTACAAGAAATATCACATCTAATTTCCTAACTAACTGGCCACTTATATCAATTACTCCTTTCCCTCCCAGTTAAGACTGACTCTCCAAAGTCCTTAACGCTTTTATAAAAGGATTATTATTTTTTAATTATTATTATTATTAATTTTAATTTCATACAGATGTTACGATACAAGTTTCTTACTTCATTTTTGCTATGTATTATCAACATCCTCAGCAGACTGAAACAAAAAGGCACTGAAGTCTGTTTTCTTACTTAATATGAACCTGAAACCTTTCTTGTCAGGTATGTTTAATGTTGTTTTCATTACATATCAGAAGAAATAAAACAATATAAGCCACTCTATTAAGAATAAATGTGTTTTTGCTGATGGAGCTGATATTAAACAAGATCTAAGTCAGAGGAGACTGTGCCACATCCTGTAGGATTAATTTAAATAAAGTACCAACACCTCATTTTGCCAAAATTTAATTACTTATTATATTACTTTCCATTGTGTAATGAGATTATTCTGAAAGGCTTCAGTAATTGGAAGCTAAAAATGCTGACAAAGGTAAAGTGCAAAAGACAGAGAGAGAGAGAGAAACACACACACACACAAATTACTACTATGTCATACAGGTCCTGAATAAAAGCCATCACCTTTACAAAAGATGCCTTTTCTCTTCTTTTACTACCATTGCCTCATTTCTAATTTATATTTGAGTATCACTCTGGAGTTCTCTGTTTTGTTGCTGCTTCATTAGATATGAGTCAAGAGTGTGCCTTTGTTGCCAAGAAAGCTAATGACATTTTGAGTTGTATAAGTAAGGGCATTGCTAGCAGATCGAGAGACGTGATCATTCCCCTCTATTCGGCATTGGTGAGGCATCATCTGGAGTTCTGTGTCCAGTTTTGGGCCCCACACTACAAGAATGATGTGGATAAATTTGAAAGAGTTCAAGTGAGGGCAACAAAAATGGCAACAGAGGGCAACAACGGGGGCTGGAGCATATGACTTATGAGGAGAGGCTGAGGGAACTGGGATTGTATAGTCTGCAGAAGAGAAGAATGAGGGGAGATTTGATATCTGCTTTCAACTACCTGAAAGGGGGTTCCAAAGAGGATGGATCTAGACTGTTCTCAGTGGTAGCAGATGACAGAACAAGGAGTAATGGTCTTAAGTTGCAGTGGTGGAGGTTTAGGTTGGATATTAGGAAAAAACCTTTTCACTAGGAGGGTGGTGAAGTATTGGAATAAGTTACCTAGGGAGGTCGTGGAATCTCCTTCCTTAGAGGTTTTTAACGTCAGGCTTGACAAAGCCCTGGCTGGGACGATTTTGTTGCATATTGGTCCCGCTTTGAGCAGGGAGTTGGACTAGATAACCTCCCAAGGTCCCTTCCAACCTTGATATGCCATGATTCTATGATTCTAAGTCAATGAGATCACCCAGATGAATAAAAGTGAGCAAGGATTGTCTAACTATTTATATCATTTAACATTTTTCTAAGGGTAGAAGATATGTTAAAGCTGATCAACTTCTTCTTAGCTTGTAGTTTAATAACATGAGATTTGTATCATAAGTGCAAAAGAGCACCTAACTACACAGAAGAGGAATTCCTTCTGCTTTGCATGTTTCCTTTTAGTGTTCAAGTTATTGCAATAGCAGCACATCCCTTTCTATTTTAAATTATGCTTTCAAATAAAAATGTCCGAGGTTTTTACCACTGTCCTAGTAATAATGTCATATTCTTTGTAACATCATTGCCAAAGTGAAAGATGGGGCTAAACCCTCAGCCCCTAACTTTAGAGCTCTTAAAACCATTTAATGTAGTAAGTTACTCAACAAATGTACTCTTGTTTTTCTGTTCTAAAATCATTCTCAAATGGAGCCTGATTTCTACTAACACATCCATTATTTTCATTAAAGCACCAGCAGTAAAAATCTCACAACCACATTTTGGTTTAAAGATCTCTGACTGTAACTTCGAAATAGTCAGTTACAAAACTGTAACACAAAATTAACCAATAGTTACCTGGTGACCCTAGTCTTCCAGTCACCATCTCTCATAAGCCTTGAAAGATTAAGGGCATCCCAGTGCCCAAACACCAGGATCCTCCTTAACCTCCTTCCCATGTAGATAGGAAAAGGAAATATTTCGTTGTGTAAGAGTTATAGGGCTTATAGAGATAGAACTCTGCTCCCTCTATGGAGAAAAGAGGAAAAGGACATTGACAGGAATATGCTGATTGCCCATAATTCCACATGTATATCTATATCTCTTTATAACGATTGTGTTTCTTTTATTTGTTCTTTTCACTTTTCCCCCAAATAAAAAAAAGTATTTGTGGATCCTCATTCCTAAGGACTGCAGAGTACTTGTGGGTGGGAAATAACTGCTAGAAAGTTGAAAAGGAAAATTTATTTTAATTTTCCAGAGTCAAGTAAGAATAGGGTTCTGGATAGGGACATGAGCCGCAATTTTAATTATTTTGAAAAGGGTCCAATTATAGACTGAACATACTCCTTGTTTCTGTCATTAGAACCTAGCAGAAGAGTCATACTTGAACAGAGAAAGACACAGGAAAGGAAGAGGAGGCGCCGAGTTAACATTTAATGCTGACTGACTGATAATGTGAAAGCAGAATCCTATTTATGGTAATTACTGCTTAAGGGAGTAATGTTTGGCAGAGTTCCCATGCACTGTTACACATGAACTTGTTTTTGAAGCATATGCCTAAACAAAGTGCTTTACTTAACATATATGTTGCTATCTTTCTTTTACTCTATTATTGAACTGAAACAACTAACCTAATTAGTGAGCTCATTCACCTTTGAAGCAACTAATTAGTGGATGTTCTACAAAATGACATATAGTGTTGTGCATCAGCGCCAATCACAAATTAAAAAATCTTTCTCTGTCCCTCCCACAAAGCTTTCAACAATAACTCACGATGTGCCTAAAATGATAATACAACCTTGAATCTCGGAGCAGCTGCTTCAATAAGAAACTTCATATAAGAAGTGGAATTAATGGGTAGCATGCAGGAGCCTCTATCATAAGATCATTATTCATGTCAGAATTTTAAATAGTCATTTCTTGGCACTTCGTCTGATGGGTCACATTCAACTCTCAAAATCCAGCCACAGATAAGGAGGATTTAAGTAAAGTTATACAGAATTGTCCTTGTAGTGGCACTAGTGGTAGTCCTTTTAGTGGAACTGAAAAGAAGTGTCAGTTTTGTTATTGGTGACAGGCAGTGCTCTTCCACCTTCCAGGATAGGAAGGTGCTGAAGAACTCACACTAAAACTGTATGCTCAGTGTAACAGGTTTAGGGTTTTGAGGGGATTGACAAAATTTATTTTAATAATACACAGCTGTCCCATATTTCCAAGCATATAGCTCACTTCAGAAGTGAATGCCATTCTTCTACTTACTGGATCAAGCATGAATGTTCACAAAGAAAAACAATTGGTAAAGTTTGTGTCTTTATAAATAGGATACAACAATTCACACTCACACATAAATAGCATACAACAACTCACACCCATAAATAACATAAATAGCATACAACAATTCACACTAAAATTGTATGCTCAATGTAACAGGTTTAGGGTTTTGAGGGGACTATCTGACAAGCCTCTGGCTTGAAGTAGTAATAACAAACAGCAAATATATGGTTTCCAATCAGCACCCCCACAATAAACATTGTTCCAGCACCACTGATCTGTATCCAGATTTCAGATTAACCACTGGGTCAGATCCAAGTGGTTTGCAACAGACAGTTTCTATCTATAAATACTCAACATTGTGGTTGTCATACTGGAAAGGCTTAAAATACTGTTATATATCAACATTTAAACCTGGCCTAAACAGCACAATAGTGAATGAACTACTTCAATGGCAGGAAGGTGTAGGGGGGGGACACATGATATAATAGGTCTTTTGTATCTATAATTCTATGATTCTGTGAGAAATGTATTTATAATTTGGAGTATTTATTTTACTAGCAGAAAAGAATATTCTATACTTGTGAACGAATACAGAATTTGACATAATTCCATTTCTTGCATTATGGAATACTAGTCTAAAAGCCCGTGTACACGGGCCAACGGTAATGGCTCGCGCCCCCCCCCCACTCACTCGGCTCTCTCCCCCCTCCAAGCCCCCCCCCAGCCCTCTCCCCACTCCAAGGGCCCCCCTCCACTCGCTCAGCCCCCTCTCCCCCCACTCCAAGGGCCGCTCTGCTCGCTCAGCCCCCCCCCACTCCAAGGGCCCCTCCGCTCGCTCAGCTCCTCCTCCCCCCACTCCAAGGCCCCCCCACTCGCTCAGCCCCCCTCCCCCCCACTCCAATGCCCCCTGCTCGCCCAGCCCCCCCCCACTCCAATGCCCCCTCTGCTCACTCAACCCCCCCTTCTCCCCACTCCAAGGGCTTCCCCCGCTCACTCAGTAAGCCTCCCCCCCACTCCAAGGGCCCCCTGCCTGTGCCTCCTGTGCTCAGCCACCCTCCTGCCCGTGCTCCCTGAGCCTCTGATCCAGACCCTGCTTCCCTCTCGGTGGCACACGCGAGGCGGCCATGTTGTGCTGCCGAACTACACCTCCCAGCATGCCGTTTGTCTGCGCCGTCTCTACTGCGCATGACAGCTTCACACAAACTTCCCTAGCCTTTTATTATATAGGATGTTTTTTCTCCTCAAATGCTGTTTTGATTTTGTTATGAAGGTTCCTTTTTTGCACATTTTTTTGGTGGCAGCAAATATTTGTAGCCAATTCACACATAGGGTATGTTTACACTGTAATTAAACATCCATGGCAGTCCTGTATCAGCTGACTCAGACTCTTGGGGTTTGGGGTTTAAAATTGCACTGTAGAGATTTAGATTTGGGCTGGCACCTGCAATCTGAAATCCCACAAACACCTATTCTGCAATTTTACAGCGTAATAGCCTGAGTCATCTGACATGGACCAGCCATGGGTGTTTAATTTCAGTGTTGACATACCCATAATCTCCTGAAAAATGGGGCACATAGTGTTAAACTGACAGAACATTTAATTTTATGGTTATGGTTTTTGTGGTATTATAATAAGGTAGCACCAGAATATGCATTTAGGTTGTGCTAATGACAACAGGGATCTTTTGGAATGCCCACAGCAGATATGGAAATGCTCTGAAAATGCTACCTTTACACATATTTGTGAACTAACGTTAAAATTTCTTCAACAACTGACCATTTTAGACAGTCTTTCAGAACATATCGTATTCAGGCAATCACACATCTCAGTTTCAAAATCTCAGACTTTTTCATTCAAGTAAAACACTGTTACCAGAGCTTCAGGAATTTGTTTTCTAGGAGTTCAAATTCAGGTGGACCATTCCCTTCAAGTTACTTTGAAAAACCCTGAAAGATTAATTACATGTACCTGTTAATCTTAAAATAAAATGCAAGGCTTAACTATGCCAATGCTTATATATTCAATCCATTCCCACCACAATATCTATCAAGGACAGAAAAGAACGGTGAGACCTGAACAAAAGTACCATATTAATGTACCTATTGCTTTTCCCCTGGGGATATTTCTATGAATTTGTCAATTGTCTCTATTGATTTGTCAGCAGTATGTTTACAGCTGATTGAAAAAAAAAGTATTTTGAAACTTTTCAGCAAGGAAAAAGAGCACTTTTAAAATTAAACTTTTTGAGAAAAATGTTTCTTCTTTGACTTTTGTAACTGTATTGCATATGCCCTGAAGGTGAAATGCAAAGCAATATATATATATCCTGAGGATAGGATACAAAAAAAGAAACCTATTAAAAACACTTAAGAAATATTTGTATCTTTATAATATGATTCTCTGTTGTCATCAGATGTTTCCTTCTGTGTCTTGTTGGGCAAGTAGTTCTGACCAGACATGGGACTGAAATGGGAGAGATGGGAGAGTTTAGGAGGGGAAGGAAGACATGAAGAAAAAGGAAAAAAAATGCTGCCTGTCACAGATTTCAATCCCATGTCTGGTTAGCATTTTCCCAACAGGACAAAGCCAGAAACATGTAATGGTAAGAGAAGATCACATTACAAAGGAGCAAATGTTTCTTGAGTGTTTTTAAAGGGTTTAAAGGGATAATTAAAAGTTTGTTGTTGTTTTTTTTAATTTAAGAGTTATGATTAATTCACTATGATAATAATCATTCTCTTGTTTGTCCCAGCTAATCAGAACTAAAATATCTTCCTGAAGTGAAAGCATAGATAGATAGATAGATAGATGGATAGATAGATAGATAGATAGATAGATAGATAGATAGATAGATAGATAGATAGATAGATAGATAGATAGATAGATTTGTAACTCACCTTCTACAAGGGTATTAAGAGTGAATTTCTTTAAAGGAAAGTGCAATCCAGAAAGATTATAGGTAGGGACCTACTAACTTCATGGCCATGGAAAACGTGTAACAGAACATGAAATCTGGTCTCTCCCGTGAAATCTGCTGGGGAGGGGCAGGGCTAGTGGTGCCGTAGCTGGGTCTCCTACCACACACCAGGCTCCAGCTGCTAGTCCTAGCAGGGCTGTGGAGGGACAGGATTTCCTTTTCTCCTGCAGGATCTGTTCTCAGGGCTGGTTCATAGCCACCTCCGGGAAACTCCCCCAGCATCAGGAAACTCCACTCACCTGCCCCACTTCCTGTCCTCATAACTTCCCAGCTGCGGTGGGAGGGGTCACTGTACAGGGAGCAGCCACGGAGCTTCCTTCAGCTGGAGGAGATTCCCAGAGGTGGGTCTGTAAGAGAATTTTCCTTCCTCCCACTCTAAACTCTAGGGTAAAAGTGGGGGGACTCTTCTATGACCACTTAACTGTAAGCTACTTTCCCAGCCTAAGTTAAATTCTTTCCCCCCAAAACCCACACTTTACCAGTTGGGGATTGGGACCACTGCCACCACCAATGCTCTTATTCCAAACCCATGGACTGGGACACATTGGAACCCCCAAGAACACCCCCTCCTTGTTCCTGAGAGATCGGAACACTCAGACACTGCTCCACCCCTCCCTTTTTAGCCTAGGGGAAAGAGAACGCAGCACACAGGCTCACTAGCTGTGTGCCTGCCAGATCCAAAGCTCAGATCCCATCAGTGGAACTACAGACAATTCTTATAGATATAAAAAGTTTAATAAAGAAAGAAACAAAGCATATAACTAATACAACTTCATAGATATAAAGCTTTCTAACCTGAGTCTCCTTGCATAAATTAGCCCCCTCCCCGGGGATTTCTCTCTCTCTGCCAAACGGTACAGTGTAAGGACACCAGAGATCAAATACAAAGCATATGCAATCAATAACTCTACTTACTGTTCATCTAACTTATGAATATATGGAGAAAAAGGAAGAGATGAGTTTCCATAGCTGGAAAAAGGTGGATTCAACCCAAAGCCTGGGGATGAACTAAAGTGAAACTAAACTCCCTGTGTCTTGAGGAACGGGAGCTCTTACGTCACCCCCTCTCATTCAGTTAACTCCTAACAGGTAAAATAGCAACTCCAAGACACTTTACACTCATGACAGGGTCTGACCCAAGTTCAGGAGCAGCCCCTACACAAGAGGAAGTCTCGGCCTTCCACAGCCTGGCTGCGACTAGTAGCTGGAAGCCAGTGTATGGTAGATATGTACAGAACAGAGGTTCTCAAACTTTTCTTTTCATGGAGCACTTGAAAATTGTTGAGGGTCTCAGCAGACCACTTAATGGTCTTTCCAAATGTTGTTTGTACCATTAACTAACTATTGTAAAACACTTTGGATAAAAAAACTATATAAAGAAAACCCTTAATAAAAATTAATGTTTTTTGTTCTACAAATAAAAGCACAGAACTAATTTTAAAATCTGTAGTCTTACCATTCTAAGGTGATGGATGTGCCCTCACTTCACTGCCACATCAGCCCCTGAGCTGGAGCTGGGAAGGGGCGGGGAGTGTCTCTCCCTGGCAGCTGCAGTGCTGAAGCTGAAGAAAGTTTCCTCTTTCTCTGGCCATCACAGCCCTGCAGCTCCCAAATTCCTCCCATTCCATCTTCTCATCCCACTACTCCCTCCCACCAACCCTCTGTTCCCCCCAAGGCTACCACCTCACCTTACATGTGTGTCTTTTCCAGGCATCTAATTAGTGGAACCACGCCTGCGCAGCTCCACTAATTAGGTGGTGGACTTTCATATTCTCATGTGCAGCCACCCAGGCATGCACCTTAGCGGGAACTATCCACAGACCATCTGAATGGAGCTTGTGGACCACTGGTGGTCTGTAGACAACAGTTTGAGAACCTCTGGTATAAAAGCCACAATAAGGAAGTCTAGATAAATATTAGTAGTGTAGAAAGAACAGTTAATTACAAAGGAGGAGATCAAGATATATTTGCATCCACAAAAGCCCACGTTGGAAGTGGAACAGAAGTTGCCTCACTGAAAGCAGGGAAAATATTTTACTTCCTTGGATATTTTTGCTTTACATTTCACCATGAGGGCACATGAAATTCAGTTAGAAAAGTTTTTAAAGATATCACTTTTTTTCATTAAAGAAGTGTCCCTTTTTCTTGTTGAGAACATTTTTAATGTATTTTTTCAAGCACCTACAAATACACTGTTGACAAATAAAAGGCATTAGAATGCATACTGGAAGGAATACATGGCTGGGTTCTAAATTGTCTGTAACCACTGAGGGAAAAGATGAGTTTGACTGTGAACAGCTCATTTGGAATATATGCACCATGTGCACTGCTCATCCAAAAAAATAAATAAATCTGAAAAATAAAATAGAAAATATTAGTAAAAATGTTATCATATCATCATGTAAGTCAATGGTATGTTCATACGTGGAACAGAGTTAATTTGTGGTACACTTATCTCAAATAACATTTAGCAGCAATAGAAGGGATCCTAAGACAGATGAAAATTATTGAAGACACAGAAAGGTTTCCAAATGAGGATAGAGAGAAAAAGATAAGTGATGAAATCCTTACCCCATCAAAGTCTAACAGAAAACTACCATTAACTTCTGTAGGGCCCTGTCAGGGTTGCCTCCCCACTCTGAACTCTAGGGTACAGATGTGGGGGACCCACATGAAAAGACCCCCTAAACTTATTTTACCAGCTTAGGTTAAAACTTCCCCAAGGCAAAAGGTTTCTCTTGTGTCTAAAACTTCCCCAAGGCACAAGTTTCTCTTGTGTCTCGCACAGTATTCTGCCACCACCAAACATTACCCCAAAAACTACAGCAGGGCCACTTGGACCTCCCTCTATTCCCCCAAAATACCTTCCCAAGCCTATACCTCCCTTCCTGGGAAAGGCTTGAGAAACCCCCCTCACCAATCCTGCGAGGTGAGCCTGATCCAAAAGTCTACACAATGGAAAACAAAGCAGTCAAATTCTTAAAATATTTTAATTAAAGGAAAAAAAGAAAGAAAGAAATCCCTTATAAAAAGCACTTACAATCACATGACCTCTTGAGATCCCTTCCAACCCTACATTTCTATGTTTCACCTAAGGACTGTTTAGTTCAGAGAGGAAACATAAGAGTTAACATGACACGATACCAAATAATGAATGCTATACAAAAATAAGTGGGAACTCCTAGTTACCTTTTCATAACTGGAGAAGAAGGGGCCACAGACACTGAAAGGTAACATATTTAACACTGATGAAATAAAATACTTCTCAACTGACTTGTGGAACTCTTTGTCACAAAGGGTATTACTGAAGTCCAAAGTTTTCCAAAGTTTGGCAAGATTAAAAGAAATCTGACATTTTTATCTAGAGAGACTATACTTATTATTTACACTGAACATGGCAAAAAGGGAAGAGAGAGAGATATCCTCATGGTTTACAACATAAGCCAATCACTAGATAAAAGGAGTTGGGTAGGGGAGAATTGCTTGGAAGTAGGATATTTTGTAATCATCTGTAAATTTCTTGCAACTTCTCCTGGAACATCTGGTATAGGTCACTATTGGAAACAGGACCCAATGTCACAGGGGAACGAATCGAGGGTGCTCAAGCATTGGAAGTGCACCTGTTGTTAACCCACAAGATGAAGTTAGGGCTTGCCTAGCTCAGAACAGAGTGCTTGAGTGGTTGAAAGGATGGTGGTATTAGGGAGCTGACACCCAACTACTACAAAATCTCTCCTGCTGGGTTGACTCAGAGTCTTAAGTGCCCTGAGATCTGTCACACTGATTAAAGTAGCAATTCCATGTTTCTAAGCAAAAATATAACTCCTACCCCTCTCTATACACAACATGCTTTCAAAAGCATGTTGAAAGCATCCCGGGGGGGAGGGGTAGCTCAGTGGTTTGAGCATTGGCCTGCTAAACCCAGGGTTGTGAGTTCAATGCTTAAGGGGGCCATTTAGGGATCTGGGGCGCAAAAAAAAAAAAAAAAATCTGTCAGGGGACAGTACTTGGTCCTGCTAGTGTAGGCAGGGGACTGGACTCGATGACCTGAAAGGTCTTTCCAGTTCTAGGAGATTGGTATATCTCCATTTATTTATTTATTTAAAAACATGAGGAGGAATATTTCTGGTTCAAGTACACACCACAATTTATTTGTGCTAGTATTTGTGGTGTTTTTGCTTTCTGCAAATATTTGTGTGAAAAAAACCATGACTTGCTAAAATATTTGTGAATAGCAAAAGGGGTAGAAAATATCAGAGAAACAAATATATTTCACTCTTAAGAACTTTTGTAAATATATACATTTTTTATTATATTCCCCTACTTCTAAATGCAATATTAAGGTTATGAATTGAAATGCTCGAGAGGAGGGAAATAAAAGTAAACATTCTTTGAATAACAGTATTTATCTTGTATTTTCCATTCTTATTTTGCACAGCACTGGAAGATATTAAATACATTTCTTTAGTTGAGGTTTTTATTCCAGTAATTTAATATTCTGAATTAGTTAATGAAGAAAGACTGAACAAGTTTCATTAACATTGCCTAGGGAGGTTGTGTAATCTCCATCATCGGGAATTTTTAAGAACAGGTTGGACAAACACCTGTCAGGGATTTTCTAGAATAGATCATACTTAGTCCTGCCTGGAGTGCAGGCGACTGGACTAGATGACCTCTCAAGAGCCCTTCCAGTTCTGTGATCCTATGAACACTGAATTTGAGCTAAAGAGCTTTGGTAGTGTTCTAGGCTCATCTGACTTCTCTGTTCACTCCAAATGCTATTCATCAAACTGAACACTTGTTCTACTAAACTGTTCTTACCAGGGGTGAAAGTAAAACATGCTTCTTACCGGTATGGGGACTGGGCTGAGGCCAGCTCCGCCCATGGAAGGGGCGGGGTCTCGGCCAGAAGGGGCGGGGCTGGGGACAGAGCCAGCCCCCGTACCGGTAAGGGGCCTCCCTCCCACTCTCCTCCCCGACCCTACACCCTCCAGAGGGCTCCCACAAGATTTTAAAGGGACCATGGCGGTAGCGATGGCCCAGCCCCAGGCTCTTTAAATTGCTATCGGACCCCTGCTGCAGCCTCCCCAGGGCTCCGGAAACAAGGCTCCCGTCCCTGCGAAGTCCTGCTGCTGGAGCCCTGGGGAGGCTGTGGCGGGGCTCCGATAGTGATTTAAAGAGCCCGGGTTGGGGTTGCCGCTACCACCCGGGGCCCTTTACTCTGCCGCCGGAGCCCCCGCTGCGGAAGCCCAGGAAAGGCTGTGGCGGGATTCCGGGGGCAATTTAAAGGGCATGGGGCGATAGCAGCGGCCCATCCAAAGGCCCTTTAAATAACTACCGGTGCCCTGCCACAGCCTCCCCAGGGCTCCGCAGGATGGAAGCCCTGTTCCCGGAGCCCTGGGGAGGCTGCGGCGGGGCTCTGGTAGCTATTTAAAGAGCTGGGGGCTGGGCCGCCGCTATCGCACCGGGCCCTTTAAACTGCCCTCAGAGCCCCACTGCAGCCTCCCCCGGGCTCTCGAAGCAGGGGCTCTGACAGCAATTTAAAGGGCCTGGGGCTCCAGCCGCTGCTGGGAGCCCCAGGCCCTCTAAATTGCACCTGGGGAAGCCAATCCGCCCCAGTACGGTGCATCGGCTCTTGCCGGTATGCCATGCCAGAACGTATGGGCTTACTTTCACCTCTGGTTCTTACTAATCACAGAGTACATTTTATGCAATGTATCAATATGTCTGGAACAAACACTTTCAAGCTATACAAACATTTATTAGAAAAAAGAATGACAAAAAAAGGGAAAAGAAGCTGAATTAATTAGATTAAAAACTGGAACCCATTCAAGTGTCCCAAAAGAGATTTCCAGGACAGTAGGACATCATGTTTGTCTATTATATCAGTAGGATTGTCACTGTAAATGTATTTCATTGTTGATACTATGTGTTAAGAAACAGATTGTTGATGAAACATCAATGACAGATATCCATTCAAAACCACTACATGCACTAAAGTACTATAGCTTTCAGAAGAAAATTGATACTTATTTACCACATTATCATGAATGTTAGACTTGATCAGTGTACAAACATATCTGTTCATTGAAATTTTAAGTATTGTGGTAAGTGATTCTACTGATATGTGCCACATACAATATTAAACTGATTATGTATATTCATATTCTATTAAACTTAGAAGCAGTAGATATGCCTTAGGCTAGCCTAAGGTCAAAGCCATTAATGAATGCTAAAACTGTCAATAAATGATAGGGTTTTTTATTATCTTTTAATTAAACTCACTGTGACAGTGTATGAATTGTAAATTTGACCTTTGGTATCTATCTATCCTGTAATGTGGATGTGGCATTTTCTCTGCACAGATTTAAAAAAAATAGAATATAAAATTAGTTTCCATACAATATTTCAAAAGTCAAGTTTTAATTAAAACAGGCAGCTGTATGTATGGTTTTTTTAAAATTAACCACAGTAATGTTTGACAGCAAATGACAGTGGCAAAATATAACACTTTATTATCAGACTGTGTATGTATGTACTCTGTCTTTCTATATTTCATGTACGTAGATGAAAACATATATACGGTATGAAATAGTGTATAAATTGCTTGCCACTTAGAATGTGTATATGTAGGGAAGTAATCTGACTAGTTGAGTTGGCTCACTGGAATTAGTCCATTCCAATCACTGATATTAACATTTTAAAAATTCCAGGAAAGCATAAAAATCTTGAGGCACATGACAAATATAGAGTAGTCAAATTTAGCAATATACCTAAACTGCAAAATTCAAACCACATTAACAGTGCACAAAAATTTAGGGGATTTGGATGTGGTGTTCAGTTGGGGCAATTTGTTCTATTTGTAGTCTATAGAAAACAGAGTGTTTTTTTATAAAAAAAATAACCTTTTACAATAAAACTGAAACACACATGAAAATTTTGTGTTTTCAGATTTGGAAAGAAAAAGTCAGTAAAGTTTTGTCTAAAAAAGTTTACATCTACACATTCCTTTTGCTCAGAATGAATGCAATTAATTAATTTCTCAATCTAGACACATGATAAACTTTATAGGTGTAATTTTTCAATCTCTTCTGGGTTTTCTGGGGAAGAGCACATGGCCAGGTCCAAATCATATAGTAGGTTTTCATGGTCTGTGACTGGCTGACTTTTTCTCTTCATGCTTTGAGAAGGTCAGCTGAAGTCCTTCCTATTTTGGTGAGGCAAGAATTATATTTAGTTAAGTTCTAAGGCACTAATCATTGAATTTGCCCTTCTGAAGGCATATGGCACTTTTTGAAGTTGCAAGACCAAGGCCAAAGTTTGGAATCAAAACAGAAATAAATATAATCTTAATTTAAAAAAAAAAAAATCTAATGTTTTTGAGCAAGATTTAAGAGTTCTTCAATTCAGGCCAGGAATCATTCAAATAAAATCTAAATACTCCAACCAAATCATTCCAGGTCAGGTCAGGAAGGAAAAGCTCTCCCTATACATACTGCAAGTTCTACTAGAGCTGAGCTGGAATGTTTTTACTGTCCCATTAACAGTCAAGATTTCAGATATTTTTCCCATTTCACATCAGAACAAACCCTTGAACTTTCTTCCCCCATCCCCATCTGAAAAACCCAGACCCAATCCCCAGAATAACAAAGTACTTAGGCCATTCATCTGGCACATAGGCAGTGTATGTTCAATTCCCTGTTCTGAATCAGGCAGTTTGGGGACTTGGGTCACCCACATCCCAGGTGATTACCCTAACCACTTTCTGAGCTGAGGGTGTAAGTCTCTCTTTGACCAGAAATTCCATTCTTCACCTGAGAACCCTTTCAGATTAAAGTTTAACCACAACTGATATATTCCCATTGGCGGTGGGTATCATAAGCATGGGAAGGCATTGCCTTCCCAAACAGCCTGACGCTAATGTCTCCCTATCCATGCTCCACCTCCTGTGCCCATCCTGGGGCAGGCTTAGGGCCATGGTGCATCTCTTGGACCACGTTGCACCAAACCGCCTATTCTCCCAGTACTGGGGCCATGGCCACTCTTCCTGCCTGAGGCTGGAGGCACTTCGGTCGAACCACCTGCTTGCCTGCCCAGCACTGAGGCTGGCAGCTTGGCCTGGGGGTGCTTTCAGGGGACTGGAGGGCCAAGCCAGCCAGAGGTCAGGCCTGTCGGCGTGGCTCAGGGAGGCTGGGGCTTTGTGGCTGGGGGTTGGGACCAGAAGTGGGGCCTGGGGAGGTTGGGGCCCCACTGTCCTGTCTCCATGGCCGGGAGGACTGGGGGTGCTATCCTGGAGCAGGGGCCAGCAGCCATGGTGCGCACTGGGCTCCGGTGGTCATTGAAGGGGCAAGGTCTCAACTGAAAAGGGTGGATCTTGCCTCCCCAAGCCAGGGGTTCACCCACCGCTCACGTATGTTACCATAAAACGTTTTGGATTTGAAGACTTATTATTTTCTGATGAAATACTGTTTTGTTAAAAGGTTTCTTTTGACCAACACTATCTATTAATGGTACCAAAATTATAAATACTATTACTAATATTAATAGCCACCTGCAGAAGTAATTAAAAGTGCATTTCAAATGTTTGGAAAGTACATTTCCAGTTTTATCTGAAACTAAAAATATTTATCGGCAAAATTCCATCTTCCTTCAGTTTGCTGACACACCCCATTCATCCTCTTCGTGCACTCTCCCAGCATATGATTGGATGGGCAGGTAGCAAGCCACTGCAGCCCAGCTCCACCCCATTGTGGCTTCCTACATGCCCACTGAACTCAGGCTCTCTCACCTTGTACTGAGTAGCATCCAGCTTCTTTGTTAAAGGGGAGTTGATGTAAAATGATGCTGTGCACCTCTTGCAAACTGCTGATAGACTCAACTCTCACTATAGTAAGAGAAAGTTAATAACATGCATCACCCCCCAAGAGGAGTTCAAGTAGCTCAACGTTAATCCCGAGGAATCCAATCCTGGGGAAATAAAATCATTCCCTAATCTTACCCAGCTCTCAGTCAAGTAAAAGTCTTTCCTGCCTCCCCCCTACCCCATTGTTCCCAAGTTTAAAAATGGGCTTCAATAAACCCTTTCAACTAATTTTGAAAGATGGTAGCTGGTAAATATTTCATTCCTTAATGACTCTATCATGAAACAGAATCAGAGAAGCAAAGTGCATTTCCTTCCAATCAATGTAAATTCAGTGAAGTTTCCCTCCTACGCTAAACAAAAATAAGAATGAGGCAAGACCTGGGAGATTTCTTAAACCACAAATTAATCAAAACAGTTTAGACTGCTTGAGATGTCAATCTGAGCTTGTTTGCATGTTGCAGACAAAATTGCTCTTCAAAGATCTGACCTTTACAGCAGACACAAACATTTGAACATGTTTTACCATCCCAAGATGCACACTTATTTGCAATGAGTCAAGTCAGACAGGCTGCTTTGAACATTTGCTAAAAATATCAGCTTGGACTTACTTAGAATAATAATGGATTTATTTCACATTTGGATGTGAAAACAGCCCTGATTTCTGTCCCTGACACGAGAGAGAGAGAGAGAGAGAGAGAGAGAGAGAGAGAGAGTTTGTATTCACCAACCTCCACTCAGACAATCTGAGTAACTTTGTGCTGTACCGTTCATTTTGCAGGAGAGGAATCCTTCTAAGTTAAAACATGGCAGCACAGAGAAGCATTAGAAAAGATCACATACTAGCAAACTGCTTGAACATCCAAAATATCAACTTTGCCCAGTAAACTGTTTGAAACAAAATTCTAATGAAAAATTATGATGGGTGGAGAGGATGAATTACATTTGTCATTAGTTTCCTCCATCCATTTGGTGCTGCAAACAACAGTGTGCAGTGTGCAGTCCAATTCACCAGAAGTCTTTTCCCTGATTTGATTTAGAGCCCTTAAAAATGGAATAGAATATGGAAACGGAAGCTGGATATTGGTATTCAAGGCAGTGGAGAATCAGGCTCATTGTCTTTCTGTACTGTCACATTATTTGCCTTTTTCTAACAGTTTATATATGTTTATCTACTTGAAAGGACTTTTCAAATAAAAAGAAGATTTTACAACTCTTGGAATGTTTGCTTCCTTCACTGATTTGAAGCATCTATTGTAATAATGAAAATAGCTAAGTACTTTGGCACATTTCCCAGCCTCTATTACACTTAAACTACCCACAGTACACTCTTTTCATAATGGAGTAACTGTTGCTGAGAAGGCTGTATGAAGACTCTTTAGTCCTAGCACTAACAACCCACAAAAACAGTGATGGCAAATTAGGTGAAGCCATTGTGTTTCATGGTCATTCTACCAAGTGTGGGAGAAAGGGGTTTTGTTCAGGAAGAGTTTTAAGACATAAATAAAACTAGTGATGAAAAGAAAAGTAATTCTGCAAATACTTTGACTCCATTTAAATTCAATTCAATTCAATTAAAATAAATAAATAGACTTATTAATTGCCTAATTTAGGACCTGATACTTGGCCATTTGGAAGATTACAGCTAATTGATTTCAAATGTGCAGGATAAAACCATATTGAAAATCTTTTTTTTAATTTATTATTAAGTTACTAAATCATGACAACATGGTATATACTGTTTGAGTACAGAGTAGACAAGGTTCCTCTTACAACCAATGAAGTAAAATAGACATATCTGGGTTAGATTCCCCAGTATGCTTTCCTCCCGCACCCCACTACAGCAGCACAATGCATCAAGACATGATTGGCAAATCAAGTGTTTGAGGCCCAATATGCATCTCCATTTCATTGATGTAAATTGGAATTAACTTCAGTGAAGTTAATGGTGTTAAACCCATGTAGTAGTGAGGTACATGCGAGGCAAGAATAAGACCCATCACTGCTTATGTATTTAGAATTTTATTAAGAGTGAGTTTTACAGTCAGGCTTGACAAATCCCTGGCTGGCATGACTTGGTTGGAGACTGGTCCTGCTTTGAGTAGGGGATTGGACTAGATGACCTCCTGAGGTCCCTTCCAACCCTGATATTCTATTATTCTATTCACTATTTAGTGTGGAGGATTGACAGTGATAGATCACATGCCAGAAGGCATCTTAGAGGGAAGATTTGAATGAGGAGAAAATGTCAGCACACTGGGGATTGAAGGTAACTATCTAGGGCATAAATGGAAGAAACTATGGAGATGCCAAGGATGAGAAGGGTATAAAGAAAGTAGCTGCATGTTCACACAGAGTACACATGGTATCTGAACATAAAATAGAATACTACTGAAATATGAAAAAATGTCTAATGTTGTCAGATATTCTCAAGGTGAAAAAACAGTGGAAATAATCCTAACACAAATTATTTAATTTCTAACTCCTTAGTTAACTTAAATATCCATCTAACTTAAAATATCCAAATACATGCTATATCTTGGTCAACAGACATACAAGAACATTATGCCACCAGTTAATATTGATATTGTGCTACCATCTAGGAGACCCAGATATGGAACAAAAACCTATTGTACTAATGAACAAAGATAAAAAAGATGGTATCTTCTCTGAAGAGTTTACAATCTAAATAAAAACTATGGGCATAAACCTTTGCCTGACAGATCTCTTATACATGAGAATCTAATTCAAAACTATTCATTCCTTGATCTTTCTGCTGAGACTGCCAATTGGTTCTTTTTTTATGTTATGTAAGCACCCAACCATTAGGAATTGGATTAAATCCATCACCTAATTTTATCTATAATAATAATAAAAGGTGTGGTCTAAACATCTGAACAGATGATTGACTGAGGAACCCTGAGTGCTATTCCCAATTCTGATAATCACTTATATCCCCAGCCACAGTTTCCTGTATGTTTTTCTAACAGAGAAGGGTGAAGACTAAGTAGTAAAGACTTGTAAAAGTCGTTTAAAGAAAAATTGGGCTATACTGTAAAGTTACATAGTATTAATTCCTTTCTGTCACCATTAACCTGATATTCATTTGAACGTGTGTCTTGACATTGGTGATTTTTTTCAGACAGAGTTTTTTTCATGAAAAATGTAGTTTTTCTGAGCCAAAGCTCATCATGAATTTGACATGAAAAGTTTTGGCCATCCACAAAATGGCCAGAGGAAAGGGAGGAGGAAGTGGCAGTGATATGGGACCACTGCTTGTCTCTATTCCTTTAGCCTAGTGGTTAAGGTACTCACCTGAGATATGGAAGGCCTGGGTTGAAATCGTTGCTCTACAACAGACTCAAAATACCTCCTTGCCTCCAAAAATCAATCTGATTCAGTTGAAATTGAACCATTATTTATTTTAATTCAGAACTCCAAAACCAAATATATATTTTAGTCATCCAGTTCTAAACATGAATAAATGGTGCAAAGCTCTTTCATACCTGGTATCCAATCTATAGATCCATCTGGTCTCTTTGTAAATGCAATTATCAAGATTTGGATAGAAATTTTTTTGGAAGGTATGAACTATATTGACAAATGTTAACATAGTTAGAGGTTATTTTCAAAGGGGTACATTTTTAAAAATATATATTTTTCCTTCAAAATAATCTTCTGAAGAACGAAGGTGGGCAGAAAGTAGCACTGTTAATATTAAACAGCCTTTAATTGGAAACAATATAATTATTCATACCACAAATGACAAAATTTTAGGGAATCATATTTTGTGTGGTGGGTGGCTTTTCTTCAACAGACCCTTCTAATTCTCACTGGGAGATCTGGTCATCAATCATTGCTGATTCTTCTCTACTTCTGGTAGGAAAAACCAGTGGCCTGCTACTTCCTTAGTCTTCTCTCTCAGAAAGTGAGGGAGAAAGGATCCAATGTCTGTTCTTTGAAAACAGCAGAGGAATCCAGATATCTTGGCTTCCTTCACAAGAATTAATAATAACAGAAGAGTGATGTGGTGTTGACAAATGATTGGATCTACCCACTCGTACTCGGTAATAGATGGTGAAAGCTTGCTCTTAAATACAAATTTCAGAATCGCAAATATAGTTGAATTGTGTTTAGTATAAGTGTGGGCAAATATTTGAGGGTGACGCATTGGGAGAGTGGTTCTGTTTTTAATCAGACATAACTTTATAGACTACGTTAAAAATGGTATGTGTTTTCTAAGTATTGTACTCCAAACTCCACCTCATAAGAAGAATATTTGTGATATCTGAGAAAAGAACAATTCCACTGAAAAGCAAATTATATGTACATTTTACACTGTATAGATAAATGAAATTTTAATTGTCAAATTGCAAAGCATATGGCATCAATAGCAAAGTTGGAGGGGCTACGTTAGTTCTTAGAATTCCTTTAGGGCAATGTAGATGGCCCATTTAAAGTAAAGTAATGTTGTGGAACTTTTAGTGATTGATTAGATACTGTTTGCAGTAGAAAATTAATGTACCAAGTAGATACGTGGAAATACTACTTTATCTAATTTATAGAAAAGGGCAATAAAGATAATCCCATTAAGGAAATTAAAAAGAATATTTAGGTTGAAAACAGGAGACGTTATAAAAGGATTATTTTTGTTACTGCATTTCATGTTACTAAATGGCAGCATTGCTTCTGACTACTAAAATGTAACTCAAAATATGCATTTTGAGATAAAATTATAGATAAATGGTGATTACTCTAAATACTCATCTAGCACATAACAACATAATATTTAGTGCAAAATAATTAAGTCTAAAAATATTGTGTAAAAAACCCTGTATGTTAAGTACATTTCTTCCCCATACTCTTCTCTAGCCTTTACTTTTGCATGTCAGTGATAATAGAGATCTATGCTGATCTATGAAGAAATGAATTCCAATTAAAATTCTATAATCTTAGGAATATTAGGAAGGTGATTTTCATCCTTCACCTTCTCATAGGCAGTGACTTTAATGGAGCTGCATATATTTATATCATGCAGAGAATTTAGATCTTTAAGAAGTACCCTGGAAACAAGATGAAGTATTAAAACATCCTCAAAGAATGGCTTACGGGGGAAAACACCTACACAAACATTCCTGTACGAAGGTCAGTGGGTCCTCCGAGCCTCTGGGGGTGATGGGGAGCCACTGCCTTGCTGAAAGATCTCGGTCGCACCCTCCGGTCACGGGGGAATTAGGGTCAGGAGGTGTGCCATCAAGAGTCCGTGGCACACCCTCAGGCAGGGGATCGCCGGCAAAGAGTCAGTAGCATGCCTCTCAGGAATGGGAATGCTGGCAAAGAGTTAGAGGTGCACCCCTCAGGCAGGGGAGCACTAGCACAGAGTCACTAGTGAGCCCCTTAGGCAGGGGAGCGCTGGTAAAGAGTCCGTAGCACGCCCCTCAGGCTGGGAAGGGCCAGCTAAAGTCGGGGGTTCACCTCACAGGTGAGGGGGCACCAGCAGGAGTCAGGGTTGTCTGCGGAGGTAGCTCCAGTTCTCCCTCAGCATCCGCCTCCGTCAGGCATTGGTCACTGCTGGGCTCTGGCAGTATCTCGGCGTACTCTGCTGCTGGCAGCTCCGGTTCCCGCTCATCGTCTGGCCCCGTCAGGTATGGGTCACCGCTGGGCTCCAACAGTTCCTCAGGGTACTCTGCGGTGGGCAGGTCTGGAAACCCTTGGTCCATGGCCTTCCCTGGCTCGGCAGCAGAGTGTGGAGGGAGCAGCCAGCCAGCCGTCTGTGTCTGTCTCCCTCTCTGGTGCTGCCCTGACTGAGCGAAGGGCCCCGCCCTTTGTATTTTCTGTTCCGTCCCTCCCCTTTCTGGGGTGGAGCCATCTTGGTAAACAGCAGACAGTTTTCAGAAATTATGTGTACAATCTATTTCATGCTTGAAGCATGTGACTATCAGTTGGGGAGGTCTTTTTCCTAACAAATGCATTATATTACAAAGTTTTTGACATAAAAATTATATTTTTCTTTCTCTGGTTGCTTTTTACTTTGGAGTCTATTCTGGCTTTTCCAGCACGGGTCTGGAGGGAGGAAGTCAGCAATTACTCTGCATCAAAGACAATCAAAAAATCTCCAGGGAAGATGGGGGATCACTATGAGAGTTAGTGCAAGAGCCAAACCTGTGATTTCTCCTTTCTTTGGGGGTATTGGTCCTTGCTGCTTCTCCTCCTGGCACCCCATGAGCAGAGCCATTCAGAAGCTAGCCCTTTATTTGTTTACTTTTCCACATCTGATTTAGTTTTTAAAAAGTAACATCTACTGAATTTATTGTTTATAAAAATACCAAAATGACAACATGGGTGGAATAAGGTTGTATTAGGTAGATCAATGACAGGTAGGAATAGGTGTTAGGGAGCCAGTTCCAGTTTCCTGATTTTCAGGGACTGACTTGAGGCTGACACAATTTAAAGATGCTGCAGATCCTAAGTCAGTCCAAAGTATTCAGAGTAGGACAGAGCTACAACATGCCCCCTTGGCACATCCACTACATGCCTATTACACCCAGAGAAGAGGACAGAGGTACACCAAGGGTATGTCTTCACTACCCGCCGAATCGGCGGGTAGCCATCGATCTTCTGGCGATCGATTTCTCGCGTCTTATGAAGAAATCGATTGCGCACGGCGCCCCCGTCGACTGTGAAACTCCAGCTTTCCGGGAGGCGCAAGCTGGAATTGACAGGGAGCACGCCGCCGACCGCCACCACCATGAGGACGAGCGGTAAGTCGACTGCAGATATGCAAACTTCAGCTACGTGATTCACATAGCTGAAGTTGCGTATCTGCAGTCAATCCCCCCCGTAGTGGAGACCAGCCCCAAGACTCATTACATCTATGTCAGCAGGAAATTCCCTTCCCACAAGGGGATTCTCTAGACATTTTAAGTTCCTTTCTGGGCCCTTTATCTCCGCTGATTGGTGAAAGGAAGGATGGATGGGGGGAAGGGTACAGAACTGGCAAAGAATACAACCCCAAATAACTGTATTCTTTATAAAATAGCAAGCAACAGGGCAAAGCTTCCTACACTGCCTTACTTACTTAACGTGCCTTAACCCTGACCTGCAGTAATTATCACTAGAAGGATGAGGGTAGATCAGTCTTCCTGTCCAGTTAGCTTTTAGCCTAGTCTTTGTCAGCAAAAGGGAGAAATATGTTTTGTGATGTGGACACCAGTCACTAAGAACTTGATTGTGATGTTAACTTGATCATGTAGGTCACTGAATTATTGTGAGAAGTGAACGGCAGTATTAGAGAACATAAAACTATAAAACTGACCAATTTGCTGTTTTGGTCCTATTTGTATAAGCCTTTTTTGTCAGTTACTTTGTCTAAATATTGAATTAAATTTTCCAATAAAAGGTAACTTCATTTATCTAGTTTTCAGCAAGACTTGCTTTAATGAACTAAACCAGAAAACCTGCTGAGCATGAATGTATTGATGACCATACTGACAGCTATGATTTCTGATAATATTCTAGAGATGTAATTTTACACGGTAACAACATCAAACAAGTGAGAGGAGCATTAGTTCTCAATGAAGGGAAGTAGCTTCTTTACAACTAAAGTGGAGGAAAAGATCCAGATTTTCAAGTCACCTGTAATTTTGGGAGCCCAACTTCCAAAATCTTAAAAAGATCTGATTTTCAGAGGGAGATAGTTTAGTACATTTTTAAAAATCAGGCTTCTTCAAAGCGGATCAGGTTGAGTTTCCAAAAATTAAGGTTCTCAAAATCAGTAGTAACTTTTGAAAATGTAAGCCTACGGCTAATACATGGTTCTTGTGTCCTTATTCATTATGTATGCACTATTTATTTAGGATAATTAAACTGGTTCCTTATCTAAATTATTTAACCTTGCATTCTCTCCTTTGTATTCAGAAAATGTATCATTCCAGGACACGTCATTGTCGTATAATTTTCATTTAACAAATGCCATGACATTTGTCCTCAAAGCTGAGTTGTATTCTTTTTCCTCATTAGCATCTCTACACAGAGACTCTTTGTGCTCTGTACTGATTCTGGTGCCAACTCATGACACCTGGTCATGAGTTAACCTTTCAAACATTTTTTTTAATTTGGAATTCCCCCAGGTTTTTGATGATCTTGGTACACAGTTAAGATCTTGCATAGCTGGATGTTTGCCCAGCTATTTCATGTGATTTGATTATCCATTATAACTTTAAAATGTGAACATTTTTAATAATTAAGGGTAGGTAATATTTAGCACTGATTTTTGTTCAGTCAATGTGACGCCACACAAAATGGAAGGGTCCACCCTTGCAGAAACTGTTGCAGGATCATGACCTTAGATTGTAAACTCTTCAGGTCAGGAAACTGGTTTTACTATGTGTCGGTACAATGGTATCCTAACTATAATCCTTAGCATTACCATAATAAAAACCAAATGTTTTTATTGAAGTCAGTAAGAGTTTGGGCATTCACTTTAATAAACAAACAAATAAGAATAAGAAGAATTGAAAAAGAATTAGCCCCTCTGAGGTAAAATTGATGTCATGTTTTGCTTTCTGAAACAAATCTATGGGCAACTGTAATACAATGTCACTTGTAACTACTTATACAAATATCACACTGAAGAAGCCAGAAAAAGTAATGGGAATATATGTAAATAAAATAATTAAATATTAATTTATATATATATCTATTATTTAATTATGGAGACAGTTGCAACTCTATAGCTAAAGTTGAGTTCCATTTAGCACGTAAGCAGGGATTGAATCTCTGTGTTATATATAACAAAGTATAATATTTCCTTTTCAGAATTATAGCACAATTCTTTCTTCAGTACAGAATTAATTTTCATAATCTAAAAGTATATTCATTAATTATTTCACAATGTAAAATTATTTTAAAAATGGGTCCTGCAAGACAATGTTTAACTTTGTGTGTCAGTCTTTTCTTGAGGCCAAGACATCTTAATAATGGAATAACACAAACTCTTCAAACTTGCTGTGTAAGAACATTATGAAGGGAAATATTTTTTAAAGCAACCTTTATTTTGTTTTTAAAAATACATTTAATTTAAGCTGTGAACACAAACCCTGACAAAACTTACTTGTATAGAGATGGTTATTTTGAGGTATTACTAACTGGCAGGGTTAAGATTGTTCTGGTGCCTTAACTGAACTTTTCCATACCTTAACATGTTTGGATTACTTTTAAGTGTAACCTTAACTGTGAATTTCCTGAGTTTATAAAACTTGGGTTTGGGATACAACGTTCTGTAATGGTTTTACCCTCAAATAACATACATTAAAGAAAATGAAGCAAATTGTTACCTTATGTATCCGCTGAAATAAATGGAGTTACAACAGAGGTAGTCCTGTCCCACTTGTCTTTAATCAAAAGTATAGTCCTGAAGCTGAATTTAAAACAAGTTTCTGGAGCACATCTCAGTAATGTTAATTTCACATTTAGAGTTTGGAACTGATTTATTGGTATACTGCTGTTGTGGAGTTTTCAAACAAAGCATTTTGCATTTGAATTTTTCTTAAGAGTAATTGGAGGTGAACATCTGTGCCCTCCACAAATTATGATATTATGAAAGTAACATTCAAAAAATGCATAAACAGGTATAGTGTCTATAACAGATTGCTTGTTTGTAGCAATATGGTAACCCAGGTCTCTGACAAGCTAGAAATGTTTACCTTTCTTGTACTCTGCAGTCTGTGTTAAAGAATACAAAAGAGAGAGGGCATGTAGAAATGAGGATGTAGATATTAAAGCCCAAGTTCCAAATTCCCATTTATTTTAATATGAGTTAGGCAACTCTGCATTTTTGAAAATCTCACTTTTAAGCACCTATCTGCATTTTTAGGCACCTAAATATCTTTGAAAAATAACTATCTACCGAATATAACAGGTCTGATTCACCCCGGTTTGACTTCATTAGAGATAAGTTTGACCCATTTGGTCTTGCAAAATGGTTGACATAATGATAGAACAGTAATCACTTCACAACAGCTAGCTGATCTCTATACTGAAAGAACACCACAACTACTGTAAGCAGGGTCTGAATGAACTGTCCCCTGACACCTACTTGGCAGTGCAGGGGAGACTTCAGGAACTAACTATTTACATGATACAGCTGTGCTGCTCCAATGCCTGACCCCTAAGGAGGGGTGGACGCTTCCTCCGGGCACTGGGTCTGGTTTAACCTGCTTCTCCCCACTGTTCAAAGATAGAGCTAAATCGGCTTCATTAGGAGTCTTTTGTTATTTTAAATGCTGAAATCAATCCCAATTGCTCACAACCTTTTAGCTTCCCCTGCATCAGGATCCCTTAAAATAAAAGTGATGCTTCAATTTTTTTTTGGTCTTTTTAGAATACCAATCTGTATGGCTGGCCAAAAATGCCTAAGTGCTTTTGCCTGCAAGAGTGTGCATGTAACTGCACCACAACTAAAGGGGGTCAGAAAATGGCTAGGCTTACCCAAATAAGGGAGCTCTGTTTTGTCCTTGCGGGAGTGGGGAAGGGGCGATGGAGAGGAAGAAAGTCAGAAACTGCTGTAAAAGGTGCTTGGAGTCAGCTTTGCAGCAATGACTCACTCCCTGCCCCGCCCCCCCCAAGGAATGTGCATACAGGTATAAAATCTGGGTGGGGCAAGTATCTATATACAAACAGTGAGGAAGCCAGCACTCACCTTTCCTCCCCTAGTGGAGGTGAATGGCTGGCTGCTTTAGTGGGCATTATGCTAGTCACCCCTTTTAAAGTAGGACGGGGAAGGAATTTTTCCCTCACCACCAGAATTGGCTTCGGTGGAGTGAGGTTTTCTCGCCTTCTCCACACTGGGTGTGAGGATGAATTTTTCCTGGTGAATAGAAAAGATGGTAGGCCATATGTTGGGGTTAGTCCTGCTTTAAGAAGGGGGTCGGACTAGATGACCTCCTGAGGTACCTTCCAACCCTGATATTCTATGATTCTATATGTTTCAACTTATCTTGTAAGGTTGGGTGGATGCTCAGTGCAAGTACTCCATAGGGAGGGTAGCCAGTGATGAGATAAATAGCCTGGTAAAGGATGTAAAAGGAGGTACTGGATAAAGGAACAGAATGGGGGAGGGGTTCGGGGACTCCTATGATTGGTACGGCAGGGAGCCAACCTCCTACCCCTGTTCTCATAGACCACCATACCCTCTTAGGAGGCTGGTGGATGGCAAGGTCCAAGCCAGGATCAGCTGGAGGACCTGTCTGGAAACAAAGTGTGGCTGGTGAAAGCCCTGGAAAATTGATTTGAATAAGCACGGATTTGCCTGCACTGTACACTTTATCGGCTGGGTAGTCCCAGACATCTATATAATAAAGTTGCTGCCTGATTAAAATCCATAACAAATCTCCTGTCCTTCTTGGGGTATACTCAGACTGTCTGTGTGAGGAGGGGAGTAATGGGTGGGTGGGTGGCTGCGTATTGTGTTTTCTTGGTACTTTTTATGTTGGGGAGTGTTGAACATATTTTTGTATGAAAGAGCTAAAATGCACACTCTTCTCTCTGTCTCTGCCTACTCTCCTGGAACTATTTACAAAGGAGCATTTCTGCTTTATTTCTCATTTAATACAACAGCATCCTAACTATTTCACTAATTATGCTCAGTATAAAAAAACTAGATTGTGTCTTTAAGGAACATATTTGCACAGGAGTCTGCGGAAGGGGTCGAACAGCACCAGGAGGAGAGAAGGAAATCTGTGTGATTCAGACTTATGTCTTCTGGGAATTTGGGAGATCCCATTTTGCAGTGGCAGCTCCATCATCTTCCAGCTTCACTCTTTTACCTCCCTGCTCGCTTTGTGGAAGCCATAGTCTTCTCTTATCTAACATTGAACTTTTCTCTGTAAATTACACACACACACACACAATATTGTGTTAAAAGAACACAAAGATTATAAAGTTAAGCACTGCAATATTCTGTGAAACCTTAATTCGATCCTCTTTTGCATATGCATTATGATAAAGTCTTACATTACATGATCACAAACCATTTTTTCTATATGCCTCTCTGCCTCATTTATTGCACAGTATGAATGGTGTGTTTACTGAATGAGCAATAGTTCAATATTTTATTATAGCCTCATTGTTCAATGTGTGGTCTTAGACCTTGTTACCACACACTGTTCTAACATTGCCCTGAAGACAAATTTGTTTTGCTCTTGGGCATTTTGATGGTGCTCATTACTATAATATCTGACTGCTTCACAGACATTCATCAATTCATTTTGACGACATCCCTGAGAGACAGTGATATTATTATCCCATTTGCAGACGGGGAATTGAGAGATAAAAGTATCCATTAATTTTGGGTGCCCAATTTGAGCCACCTACAATCTAACTATTTTTCAGACTACTTAGTATTATATAGCATTTTTATATTGAAAAATATAATTCCCTCTGACTTCATATCCATCTATGAATGCTCAACTTCTCTGCAAATTAGACCCCAGGTTCTCAGTTTGGGTACCCAGAAAATGAGGAACCCACTTGTGAAAAGTTTGGATTAAGTTATTTGCCTAGTATTACATAAGATCTCTGTGGAAGAATCATGGATAGTATCCAATTATCCAGGGCAGAATTCAACTGCCTTAACCATAAGAGCATCTTTTCTCTTCTTGCATTTGTCTCATTTGATGCCTCATTCACTGCCCACCTTCTGCAACAAATGAGGCAAATGTCCTACAGACAACAGTCTTTTTCACTACAAAACCTATTCATCCTCATAGCATAGAGTCAGACAACCTTAGCTGAAGTAAACAATTACCATTTCTAACTAAAGGCCTAATTTTCTGCTGCCTAGCACTTTTTACAGTCCTTTGCACCTGTACAAAATGAGCAGAAAATTCTGTCATAATGACATGCCAACATTTTATACTCACATTATACAAGATTCAAGGCAGTTGAAAATCAGTCTCAATATTCTTTAGCATGGCAAACACCACAAACACTGCTTCATCAAATTTCAAGCTTCTTTAACTGTTTCTCCATTGAGACATTAATAAGTTTACAAGCATGCATTTCCAGAGAATTTGATAGAGCTACAGTGTCATCACAATTGTTGGAGATGTTCCAAACCTATCTGAAATCCAGAGAAATAAGATCCAAACCTATGGCAAAGAAAGCTAGTTAATTGAAACCTTTCAATAAATCTTGCCTCTGTAAGTATTGTGTGCTCTTCTGTAACATTTAACATATTAAAGTCTATTGCTTTGTCACACTTCTCTGTTCTCTATTTGGAAATGTTCTAACAACAGAAGTCAGACACAAAAATAATGCCAGCTGCATAAATGTTAGATATATTTGTAGTGATTAGTGCTGACAGAAGGAAAAGCACAACATTCACTCCAAACAGGACAATTTTAGAGACAAGAAACCAACAGGAGAGGAGTGGGCAGAGATACCACTGTGGCATGCAACTGATCAAACAATCAATGTAATATCCTTCATATATCTTATAGCCATCAGATAAGACAAGTGACATTTTAACTCAATGGAGTAGGAGTTTACCCAGTAACCTAACAATTTTTAATATACTTTATAGCTTGTAAATTATCATCATCAATATGATGTGTCAATGCTGTGCCTATATCATAATACAACTGGGGCCAAATTCTGCTCCCATTGAATTTATGGGAGTTTGATATGGACTTTAATAGAAGCAGGACTGAGCGCTCAGTAAAGGAATGAAGCCTAAATTTCTGTAAATTGTTCTGTAATCTCATTTTGTAAACTTGGTGTACTGCTAAAGCACACCCAGATTATTTATACCTGCATTTTATGGCTTGTCTACATGGCAACTTATCAACTTGTAAACCAGGGTACGAATCTTCAGAGCAACAACTTTCCACACAGTAATGTCTGAGGTGGGTACTGCTACAGTGCAGCGAAAGTCATCATCCAGAGTGGTGTATGGAGGGATCAGATGGATGTGGTGGCAGAAGAGCATAATGGAGTCAGGCATGATGGAACTGAATCGAGATTAGCCACGTAAAAGTTGGACAGAGAGTTAGAGAGACAAATAGATTCTGTAGTGGAATCAGAGTGGGCAATGAATATAATAAGAAGTGAATGAGGTGGGATGAGATTGATGGATTATAAAACATTACTAAACTGCAATTTCACTCATATTTCTTCAGTCTTAATGCCACATATCTAAATGATGGTCATTTGCATGCTAATTTTGAAGTTTCAAGCAATGCCTGTGTAAGTTATTCAAAGGCAGGTGAAGTATGAACAATTTCTGAGAAGTGTAAAACATTTTTCCCTACTCTAGCAGAAATAAAAAATGGCTGAACATTCGCTCAAACTTTCCAAAAATGATCAAGCATTCAGCTTACATCAAGCATGAGAGGGAAATAAAAAGAAGCCTTTGAGACATTAAAAGCAGCTGAACAAAAGTTTTAAATGTTTTGCTGTAGTAGAACAAGTGTACTATGTTGCAATAGTGCCACTCTTACTTCTGCACTGCTGCTGACAAAGGCACTGGCTACAGATCTGGGAAGCTGGAGAGCAACGGTCAGCACAGATGTGAGGTTCACTTTGTATAGGTAGGTTTTCCATTCCCCCTGGATTGGCTGGGAGTCTCCCAAAATAGTCCTCGATCTGCCGGTGGCTACTGAATGCAATCTGGAAGATTTTAGGCCCCTAAAAGTTGATGGCACAGTGGGCTAAGGAAGGCTCCCTACCTGCCCTGGCTATGCAGGGCTCCCAGAAGCAGCTGGAAAGTCCATCTATCTCCTAGGCTCAGAGATGGCCGGGGGGCCTCTGTGCACTGCTCCCATCCTGAGCACCAACTATGCAGCTCCCATTGGCCAGGAAATGCAGCCAATGGGATCTGTGGGAGTGGTGACTGCAGGTATCGCCTGGCCGCTCCTGAACCTAGGAGCCTGACATGTTGGTCACTACCTAGGAGCAACCTAAGGTAAGTGCTTCCCCACCGGAACCTGCACCCCAAACTCTCTCCCACACCCCAACCCTGTGCCCCAGCCCTGAGCCCCCTCCCACACCCCAAACCCCTGTCCCAGATCTGAGCACCCTCCCACACAATAACTCCCTCCCATAGCCCATACGCCAAACCTCTGTCCCAACACCTGATCCCCTTCCTGCACCCAAACTCTCTCCTAGAGCTCAGCCCAGAGTCCCCTACCACACTCTGAACCCCTCACCCCCCAACCCCAGCCCAGACCCTGCACGCTAACTCTCTTCCCTACCTTGGTGAAAGTGAGTGAGGGTGGGGGAGAGCGAATGACAAAGTAAGGGGGAATGGAATGAGCAGGGGAAGGGCCTGGGCGAAGGGGTGGGGAAGGGCAAGTTTGTTTGGGTTTGTGCAATTAGACAGCTGACAACCCTAGGTATGGAAAGGTCATATTTTTTTTTGTGGGGGCAAGGAAGGAAGGCAGGTCCAGCCTTATGGGTGGGTGACCACCCAGGGCCACATGGTCAGGGGTTGCTGTGATCCCCTCCCCCCATTGCATTCCCCCCCACACACACTGACCCCTTTAACTTCAGAGCCCTAGACTGAGGAGGGACAGGGCAGGGGGCAAGGGTGCCAGAACCTTTGTAGAAGTGAGGGACCATCAGCACTAGAAGCAAAGGGACTAGGGGCCATGCCCCACACATTTAACATGGGCATAGTTTGGGGGTCACAGGCAGTGTTCCTCCACCCCCAAAGTGCAAGTCTCGGGCAAGCATGGAGTTGTGCTGGCAGGGGCTGCGCTTCATGGCTGGGGAGTGATGGGGGCAAGAAGTGGAGTGAGGGAGTGATGCATCCTGCCTCAATTCCAGAGAGCAGCCCTGTAGGAAAATAGGACTTCCTGTTTCTCCCCAGGTCCGCCAGAAGTAGCAACTGGAGCCTGGTACGTGATAAGTATTCTGTCTATGACGTACCCTGCCCTACCCATCACCATCAGATTTCACGGAGGACACCATATTTTATGGTCCGTAATGTGTTTTTCACAGCCATGAATTTGATAGAGTCCTACCTATAGCTAATTCAAATAGATTATTTTCATTACATTCTATTAGTTACCATATTATCTGGAATACTGAATCCACATTCTATCCTAATGTTAATGGCTTTAGAATAAGAATTGATTAATGTATGGCCTATGTGCAAAATCGAAAATACCAACTTCCATAATTCCTGTGCTTATTGCTCTGCAGCTAAACTTTCTCAGTACTTTTGACATGTAATGACTTTGACATCTGCTCTATTACCTTTGCTTAGAGGGATGGAAAGTTGCATAACTCTTTTTTAAAACAGCTGAGGCTTTGCAGTTATAGTGGGAATATTTGCACACTACTGAATAGTTGGTAATTATACACTGATTTATGGAGGATTATGGTGTGTCTCACTTTGTAAAAAATATACAGTTGAAGAAAAACATTTCATCTGTCATTAGGAGATTGAAGAAGGGAAAAACACTTTTCATAACACTAGTTTTAAATGAGGTTTCAAATCCTGACAGGTGCTAAGCATACTCAACTCCCATTGACTTTAGTGGGGGTTGAAGGAGTCAGTATCTCACAATATCAAGCTCATTATAAAGCTATTCTGCTTGGTCCATAAAGATAATGTACATTTTCTGATTTCTTTTCAATGCACCATGAATGGACACCATTTATATTTTGAGGAAAAGGTTAGGCTCAGGGTTGGACCTAGTTTGACTGACTTTGTGTGGAAATGCAGAGGTATTCAAAACATATTCCACAATGAATTGATAGTTGTTGGCTTAGCAGTATACCTGTCATAATATACATTAAGTAACTATATCAGAACACCTCATGGCAATGAAAACAAAGGACTTCAATTTCTCATTACACCCCAAAATTTCATTATACCCTTCAGCATGGCACAAGTCTTCTGGCCTAATGGAGCCCACTTTATATGCATACGTCTGCCTTCACCACCTGAGATTCACAAAGGGCAATCACTACAGTATTTCTTCAGACAATATGACAGTATATCTACCTTAGTGATTGCAACATTAATCAACATCCAAAGTAACTGTCCAAGTTCATTGTTGCTACTATTTCTGACCTTGCTTCCAAAAGGGAGACTCTGTGGCCTATTAAGCACTGCTAAGGCTTGGCAAGACAGTTTCTTCTATTTCAGAATGTAAAACTTTTATATTGTGAGATTCTGAGAAATTGATCTATGAATGTGCTATGTGGAAATAACATCCAGTTATAGGATTATTTGTTTTTAAAGTAAAAGAATCAAGATTGACTAAGCAAGTAATCATATTATGGGTTGAAAGACTGGGCACTATTTTCTCTCTCTCTCTTTTTTTTCTTTTTTTTGTGCTCTTTTGTCTGTAGCTCTTTTTGTTTTATGTTAGTACAGCCTAGCACTCTGGGATCCTAGTCACATGTTTGGAACTCCTCGGCACTACTGCAATACTAAATTCTGGGTGGGTTTTTTAAGTGTAAATATAATATGATGTCTTTCAAGTGGTCAAGAGACAGGTTATTTCGTAGTTGGGAGAGAAATGAATTAACAGATATGAAGGGTTGCATCAGAGCCAGTTCTAGGCATAAGCAAACTAAGCTATTGCTTGGCTCAAGGGGACCCTCTATTAATTATTAGTGTTGTGCATGTTGGGGGTCCCCAAAGATTCACGAAGTGCTTAGGGCCCTGCTTAGGGCTCTAATATTCCTATTCCGGTTTAGGGCTATAAATGAACTAGCTCCGACACTGGATTGCATCACAATGTAATTTATTTAAAAGCATGTACATTATTCCTAAGCAGAAATATCAGATGGCAAAGGCAAAATTCAGTTTCTAACTCACAGAAGTAGCACATCAGAACTCTAGAAAAACATTTCCAAACTCTGAGCCACACTCTGTCAAAAACAGCTCTCTAGTTACTGAGATTGGCTCATTCCAAGCCAACTCATTTCTGTAGTTTGTTGGTGAGGTGAAGCTCAGAAGTGTCAGTCAAAGAGCAAAACCAAACAGAACAGTAGCTACATTTGTGACAGCACATACTCACTCAAAGATAGTTTTAACAAGCTGCACTGATCAATGAAAAATATATAGATTTATTGGTCAATGTGATCCACTGAAAAGAGTCATACTTTCTATTGTTAATAGAGCAAAAATTATTTAATTGTTGATAAGGAAAAAAAAAACACTTCAGCAGCCTTAACTTTACAGAACACAGCTTTACATTTGCAGAATTATTTTAAGTACATTTGCATATTCTTAGTACTTTCTCTATTTTAAATGTAATATGAAATGAGATGATCCACATAAATGAATAATCATAATTAACTAGCCAAGAAGCATGCCTCACTTCACTTTCCTTATACTGTTATCAATGTCACTATCAGCTCTCTGCATATGGACACTATTATTTCATCTATTACACAATTAAATGAAATCCTTTCAGCAACATCTGGCTCCTAGAAGGAAAACATGAATAATTTTTCCAGCTTTCACCAGCTTTGCCTACTAAATTCTAATTATGATGTAATGGAGGACATCAGCATGTGGCAGACTTGGTGATTAACCTAGGGCAGCTGAGAAATAGGTCTAGCGAGATGAGCAAGGCACTTGGATCAGCTCAATCAATTATTATTTTTTGCAAGCCTCTTAAATACAGCAATGACCTTGTGACGGGTAACAGTAAGTTACACTTGAACCCATTTAGGAAGTCAGCCCTCTCATAGTACATTACAGGAGCTAAATGCTTATTTTTAAAATTCAGTATTATGAAAAAGGTACATTATATGTACAGCTGCTTGTCCTTTACTCAGTAATACATGTATCTGCTCTCAGTCTCTCTCTCCATTTCAGTGTATGTAGACACTCCCCTGTATGGGTTGCTGTACTAGATAAGAAGAGTAAGAATTCCCAAAGCATATTCCCAGCCCTCAGTGACTGACTCACCCTGTAACTATGGGCAGGTCACAAACTTCTGTACCTCAGTTTATGCATGTGTAAAATACATCTAATTGTTGTGTCCTACCTTCCTGACATTATGAGATTTGATTACATTTGAATTGGGAAAGCACTTACAGATTCCTGCATGGAATGTGCAGTGCAAGCCCAAACAATTATTCCTATGCAAACATAGGGTCAGCTTCACTTATAGGCTCTGGCCATTTGCAGCATACCTGCAACTCAAAACAGCTATAAATGCCCCGCTTCCTGCAGCTCCATGAATCATGGCCACTGAGAGGTGCGGGGAGCCATGCCTATGGATGGTCAAGCAATGTCTCGTGGCCCACAATCAGATTATCCTGATGGGCCACATGTAGTCTGTGAGCCATAGGTTGTCCACCACTGTTGTAAAGCCTTTATGGACAAGTATGTTTCTGCCTGTTACCAGAAGTACCTGTACTGAAATTATCAAGCTATGAGTACAACATTGCTCTTTTCTTTTCGGTCTCGGTTGAGAGTTATGATCAAAATGAAAGTAAAGTATACTGAAATGAGCAAAATAAATAATTTAATCCATTACCTGTGTAGGGAAAAATTTCTCAAAATCTCACATTTTGTTAGTTTAGGAATCTAGCTTCATGAAACTGTATCAAGAATCTTAATGTAAAAAAGGCCTTCAATCATATTTTCAGAAGAGTCTGCTAATTTCGGTACCTCTCTTTTTTCTTTTCCTATTACTGTAAATAAGTAGAGCAGATAAAGCAGCTAATCAAAGTCTGATATTTCAGCTCAAAGAGAAAAAAAATCATTGCAAAAATTTTGCTCTGAAGTGTCTCTGGGAAAAGAACAACTAATTTCCCTTTTCACAGTTCCTGCTAGCTATGCAACTAAAACACAGATGTGCAAATTAATATGAAATTTTAGTTGGGAAAAGCACAGCTTGAATTTGTGCAGAACCTCTTACACTTTTGTCTTCTCAGCAATATGGTTTTCTGTTTTGCGATCACAAGTTTGTTCTCTGTCTCATTTTCAGTGAAAAGGCCTGCAGTTTTCTTCCCATATAGAGCAAGTGTTATGTCCCCCTAGGTTACAATATTAAACATACTGACACACACTTGTTTTAGTTCCCTTGATGGTGCTTTAGACTGAAATGGGTTTATTGGGTTTCCGCCAAGCTTTAACAGTGTAATGCCTTTGAGCTGTTTACACATACAGTATAATTAACATCTACATTTTTTAACACCAAGTAACAGGCCAAAAGCTGATTTTTTGAAAATAATAAAGCATTGTTTAAGATTTAATGAAACAGAAGCACTAGTGTCAAAATATCTATGTTAAAAAAAAACTTTGTTGTTTCTTGACACCTTAAACGACTGCTTCTTGGAGCAGCTAGTCCTAGAACCCACCAGAGGAGAGGTAATTCTTGGGTTAGTCCTAACTGGAGCACAGGATCCGGTCCAAGAGGTGAATATAGATGGACTGCTTGATAATAGTAATCACAATATAATAAAATTTTACATCCCTGTGGCAGGGAAAACACCAAAGCATCCCAACATTATAGCATTTAATTTCAGAAGGGGGGACTACACAAAAATGAGTTGGTTAGTTAAACAGAAATTAAAAGGTACAGCGCAAAAAGTGAAATCCCTGCAAGTTGCATGGAGACATTTTAAAGACACCATAATAGAGGATCAACTTAAATATATACCCCAATTAAAAAAAAAACCCAAACAAACAAACAAAAAAAACCTTAGTAAGAGAATCAAAAAAGTAGCAAAGTAAAAGAAGCAGTGAGGGGCTAAAAGGCATTATTTAAAAAGTAGAAGTTAAATCCTAATGAGTAAAACACAAAGGAGCATAAACTCGGGCAAATGAAGTATAAAAAATATAATTAGGAAAGCAAAAAAGAATTTGAAGAACATCTAACCAAAGCTTCCTGCAGCCTCCCTTGGCCTGGAGCAGCAAACTGTGGCCAGTGGGAGCTGCGATCAGCCACACCTGTGGATGCAGCGGGTAAACAAACTGGCCTGGCCCGCCAGGGGACTTTCCCTGGCGGTCTGCAGGCCGCAGGTTGCCAATCCCTGTAGTATACTATGAGGAACCAAGTGTGAATATTTAAAAAATGCACAGAGTTTGATAGTA
This sequence comes from Sternotherus odoratus, assembly GCA_032164245.1. Classification (NCBI taxonomy): domain Eukaryota; kingdom Metazoa; phylum Chordata; order Testudines; family Kinosternidae; genus Sternotherus; species Sternotherus odoratus. The sequence goes on from JAVMKO010000001.1 coordinate 242,770,675, forward strand.
TTGCTCTCTGCAGTCCTAAGGCATTCTGGAAATGTCAGGGTTTGTGATATCACCTCTTTACGGTACCTTTCTACGTGCCTATGTAGGGCATTTGTGCCAATTCCGTGGGTGCTCCCATGGGGGAAAAAATAGTGGGTGCTGAGCCTCACTGATCAGCTCCTCCCTCTCTTCCCCTAGTGCCTCCCGCCCACCAGCAGCCCCACCGATCAGTGCCCCCCACTTCCTCCCAGCACCTCCCACCCACCATGATCAGCTGTTTAGCAGCATGCAGGAGGTGCAAGGGGGGAGGGAGCAGATGAGGCTAGGGCACAGTCAGGGGAGAGGGTGGAAGTGAGAAGAGGTGGGATGGGGGCACAGAGGGGGCAGGGGTGGGTTCTGGGGGAAAAGGGTGGAGTGGGGGTGGAGTCTGGGGCAGAGCGGAGTTCGAGCAATGCCTCTGATGTAGGGGAAATTCTAAAATGAAATATGGATTTTAGATAAGAACTACTGCTTGAGAAGTTGGTGGAACTGAAGAGCAACAGACTTTTCTTTCATCTCACAATGTGCAGTTTAAAGAAGTGAAATTGTTGATTAGTATTTTCTGTACCCACTGTAGTCTCAATCAGAGTAAATCAAACAACCCTTAAAAATAATCTGAGGATCTACTGATTGGGTAATTTCTGGCAGGGCTCCTGTACTCTATTCAGAGCACTATTAAGTATTTCTAAATGATGGAGACCTGGATGAAGTTTCTCTCTTCTGCCCCAGACAGAGTTGTACAAATAATTTGCAATGAAGAATTTATACGATTTATATTTTTTTCTCTTCAAATTGTTTGTGAGCACATCTCAAACTTCAGATTTATTTATCATTTCAACATCATTGCCAATGAAATGCTTGATAAATTAATCTTATTCTTCAAATTATTAGAACTGAGAACTTTGATTACCGTTGAATAAATGAATTATGCTATGACTTATACAACTGACTTAATTTACATGAGTTAACTACATCAGTTACCACATGGATTGCAAATTATATACCGTATGTTCCGGCGTATAGGACGACGGGGCGTATAAGACGACCCCCCGAGTTTTCCAGTAAAAAAGCCAGATTACAAAAAAAAAAAAAAAACCCACACACAAAAAGCGCGTGCGCCCCGCTCTCCCATCCCCACCGCGGCTGCTGCGCGGCGGGGACGGGAGAGCGGCGCGCTTCCAGCAGCCCGCCCACGGCGGGGACGGGAGAATGGGGCGCTCCCAGCAGCCCGCCCGCGGCGGGGACGGGAGAGCGGGGCGCACGCGCTTTTTGTATGTGGTTTTTTTTTTTTACCGGCGTATAAGACGACCCCTGAGTTTAAGCCAGGAAAATAGTCTCAAAAAAGTCATCCTATACGCCGGAACATACAGTATGTATTTGTAATATTAACAATTCTGTCTGTGTTGTTCAAGATCTCCTGAGGGGTTTGGAACACTAGCAGTAGTTCCAGAGAAGAGTGTTTGGATAGTGCAGGTGAGGAATTTAAATATATATGACAAATGTATTTTATTATATGGCTGTGAAATTTATCACATGCATGTGTCACCACCATGAGTGTGGTATAATACAACTATACTGTATTTTATGCTACCCAGGAAGACAAAACATTTTCAATTAAAGATATAAAGTAGAATAAAGCCTCATTTTTTTTCATCTAGATTATTAAAATGAAGGACAGATATTCCCTGTTTACCAGATCCTTGGAGTAGCTTTTTTTAATAGCATTGCTAAACAGGGGCGTAGCCAGGCTTGAGCAGTAGGGGGAACAAGTACCCCAAAAAAAGCACCATTTCCACTTATCTGGTGGAACTGTTACTGAAACACAACTGCAGGACAAAGTGGTGAATTGGGTATGTCTGCCAAAATGCCGCCAAAAGAAATGGAGCTCTTTCAGCAGCATTTTGGCGGATGGAAACAGTTCCCCACTCTGTTCGGCGGCGGCGGCAATGGCTATTCGGTGGCAGCTTCAAGAGTTCGCCCTGCTCCAGCCACCCGATGAGTAAAACAGGTGCCACTTTTGGGAATCTGGCCACAGAGGGAGCAGCCACTCCTCCGGATCCTGCCCCCCCCCCCGGTTACACTACCGGTCCTAGAAGCATTACTTACACGTGAAGTACCTCAGGGTGCACATCTATCTAGCAGTGCTGGCAAGCCCATTAGATGTCACATCCTTTGGGAGCATTATTTCTTAAACCTGCCTTTGTGAAACATAGAGACGATGTGACAGCACAATGACTCACCCCTGTGGCACCTCCTGCTGATTGTCCGGGAATTAACTCATTTTCAGGACAGAGTGCCCTCTGCAGGCTGGTGTCCCGCTGTCCCTGTGTCCCTCCCCAGACCCTGGTTTCCTTTACCTGGGGTGCTGCCCTCTGGCAATACCCCCACACTCTGCCTCTCCCCGGGGAACTCCCAAACCCCCAAGTCCCACCTTAGAATCCTAGAATATCAGGGTTCAAAGAGACCTCAGGAGATCATCTAGTCCAGGGGTCTGCAACCTTTACCACTCAAAGAGCCATTTGGACCCGTTTCCCACAGTAAAGAAAACACTGGGAGCCACAAAACCCTTTTGACATTTAAAATGAAATAACACTGCATATAACGTTTTTTTTTTTGCCTTTATGCTATGTATAAACAAACTATAATGTGTTGCATTTATTAAATCAATGAACGACTGCAGAGAAAACAAAATTACATTTCTGCATGCAACAAAACATTTTGAGCTCCGAAAAAAGACGTTGACGTTGGGTTGAAGGTTACTTTCAAGTAAAATACTCAATGTCTATTTGAGTCCTTCTTGTATTTATGAAAAAAACCCGCTGAACTTAAATTATCCACCGTCAGCAAACCAAAAATGCCGTCCTCTCTCTGTGTGCCGTCACCCTTTTACTGGCGCGTGCAGTCAGCTGTCAACCTGAAAAATAAAAGGACTATTTCACTGAACAATGAAAAAATATGAATATGTGCAAAATAATAGGCAATTAAAATATTTATCATACTTGGTTAATGTGATTTCTGCTCCTGAACCTCAGCGCACAGCGTCTGCACATCAGGGCTGTATGCCGTCACCTTCATCTTCACACAGGATCGTAAGCTATCATCTGTGAGGCGTGCGCGATGTTTGCTTTTAATAAAGTTCATGTTGGAGAACACCTGCTCACATACATATGTGGATCCAAAGATCGACAGGACTCCAAGTGCATACTTTTTCATGTTCACATAAACGTTGGGGATAGCATTCCAAGTTTCGAACACAAGTTGGTCCGTTTTGGGGAGGTTTTCAGTATCACGCCATTTGTGATTCTGAGCAAGAACGGCCTTCTGACGGGCAACATCTTCAAGGTCTGCTGTCAAGCGTTTAAACCTGGATACCCATATGTCTTTGTCGGCTATGTCGGCCAGTTCCATCTCAAGATCAGGTTGACTCACACCTGCCAATGCAGTCGTATTCAGCAGGGATGGATCGAGGCTTAGGGGAGTGATAGGGAAGGATAATGTGGTTTTTTCCTCTCTGAACTCACAGAAGCGTTTCCCAAACGATGTTTGCATTGCGATGATTGCAGAATGTAAATACTCCGAATTTATCATGTGAGCTTCTTTGAACTCTCTCAAATTGGGGAAGTGTGACAGTGTACCTTTCTGTAAATCTCTGGCAAGCACTGTCAACTTGCGCTCGAATGCCAAAACCTCCTCCAGCAAGTGCAGGGCTGTGCGTCCTTTCCCCTGAAGAGCTGTGTTCAGCGTGTTCAGGTGCGCTGTCATGTCTACCATGAAGTGTAGCTTTTCCAGCCACTCTGGCTGTTCCAGCTCAGGAAATGTGAGCCCTTTGCTGCCCAGGAAAGTTTTCACTTCTTCCAGACACTCTGGACAGCCACCGGACTTTGTTGTGCAGCTGGAGATCAGAATATGTGCTTTCCAGTTCGTCCAGTAACGAACGGAACTGACGGTGATTTAAACCTTTTGCCATTATTTTATTGACAATCTGAATAACAACATTCATTACCTCTGTGCATTCCGGAGGAAATGTTTGAGCACACAGTGCCTCTTGGTGCAGGATGCAGTGAAAAGTCAGCAGCTTTCTGTCCAGCGACTTCTGCAGTAAAGCCACAAAGCCCTTCTGCGCTCCTGTCATACTTGGTGCTCCATCAGTAGCCACTGATACCAGGTGGGTGGTGTTTATTCCTTTGGCTCTTAAACAATTCAAGACAGCCTCACAGATGTCCTCCCCCCGTGTTTGGCCTTTTAGTGGTATCAACTCAATAATTTCTTCCTGTGGCCCAGCAGAGTTTACATACCGGCAGAACAGCTCTATTTGTTCAATATCACCTTTGTCTTTAGATTCATCACAGGCAATTGAGTAGGCCACAGCTGAATTGATGTCTTTAATTTGCTGTCTGGTGATGTCTTCTGCCATTTTTATGGTTCTGTCTTTGACAGTCTTTGCAGAGAGGGGCATATCCTTGATTTGTTTTTAAAGTCCGTGAATAGATGTTCTGAAATCTTAATGAAAGATTCTTTTATATATTCTCCATCTGTGAACGGCTTCCCGTGCCTGACTATTTCCTGAGCGGCTACAAAACTCGCATATGTAGTTGAATTTGCAGACTTCATCCACTTCTTGAAGTGATTTTTACTCAGATCAACCTTCTGCATCAGTTCCGAAACGGCTTTTTTTCTCTCATCTCCATCCGGATATTTTTGAGCAAAGGCTGTGTGTTTATTCTGGAAATGTCTTGTGACATTTGACTTTTTTGTTGTTTCCTAGTTTCTCATTACATATTAGGCATACTGGTAAACCAGTCTCGTCAGCAGTGAAAGCAAATGAATCTGTCCACGTAGCATTGAACGTTCTGTTTTCTTCAGACACTTTTCTCTTCTTAGAATTCTCCATAGTTGTCCTACCTGGGATTCGAAAAGTTCAAGAAACTACGCGCTGGCGGGTGTCGCACATTGGCGGTTGTGACGCATAGTAACAGCGTAACAGCGACATAACATTTTTTAACACGTTTTATTTAGATCAGGGGTGTCCAAACTTTTTGGGAAGAGGGCCAGATTTGGTAAGGATGGTGAAGATGTGTGAGGGCCGACCCCCTCCCCCCCCCCTCCGGCCGTGCTCTAAACTAGTGGAGTCTGAGACCAGAGAATTGGCATCTTCTACAGTGGTTAACAAAGCAAATACCAATTGCCCTTTTTACATATTTTTCTTTAATGAGGAATAATATGCATGTAGAAAAGTCCTACTTAAAGGCTTCATTTATATTCTTCCCTCTCCCTCCCCTCCAGCCGTGCTCTCGCTCTTCATCCCTCCCTCCCCCCCCTCCAGCCGTGCTCTCGCTCTTCTTCCCTCCCCCTCCCCTCCAGCCGTGCTCTCGCTCTTCTTCCCTCCCTCCCCCCCCTCCAGCCGTGCTCTCGCTCTTCTTCCCTCCCTCCCCCCCCTCCGGCCGTGCTCTCGCTCTTCTTCCTCCCCCCCCTTCCTCCCCCCCCGCTCCGGCCGTGCTCTCGCTCTTCTTCCCTCCCCCTCCCCTCCAGCCGTGCTCTCGCTCTTCTTCCCTCCCTCCCCCCCCTCCGGCCGTGCTCTTGCTCTTCTTCCTCCCCCCCCTTCCTCCCCCCCCGCTCCCCCCCTTCCTCCCACCCACTCCGGCCGTGCTCTCGCTCTTCTTCCTCCCCCCCCGGCCGTGCTTTCACTCCCCCCCTCCCCCAGCTTGCCTTGCCTTGCCTCGTGCCCCGGCCCCGGCTCCGCCTCCATTCTTCTCCCCCCCCCCCGCCGCTCGCCTCTTATTGACCCCACCCCTCTCTCTCGGCTGCGGCTCCGCGCACTGGTTGGACAGTGCTGGCGGGCCACATAGAAAACAGTCTGCGGGCCGGGGCCGGTTAAAATTAGAACACACAGGAAGCCGCATCGGAGGGATGAAAGAGCCGCATGCGGCTCCAGAGCCGCGGGTTGCCGACCCCTGATCTAGTCCAACCCCCTGCTCAAAGCAGGTCCAATTCCCAATTAAATCATCCAACAGATTTTTGCTCCATATCCCTAAATGGCCCCCTCAAGGATTCAACTCACAAACCTAGGTTTAGCAGGCCAGTGCTCAAACCACTGAGCTATCCCTCCTGCCACAGCCCTTGCCTCAGGCTGGGCTATTATCAGTCATCATCAAGCCCCAACTCCCTGGGGCAGACTGCAGTGTAAGAGGCAGTCATCATAAGCAATGGGGTTTGGGGCCAGGTGCCTCTGTCTAGCCTCAGTATCTTCCTTAGGCCTTTGTATCAGGCCTACAGCCTGCGGGATCACAATGCCTGAACTCCCCAGCTCAGACTGCCCTTTCCCCAGCATTGCTTCAGCCTAGGTACCCTCCTCAGCTTCCCAGCCGGCTAGGTCCTCCTCTCTCAGTGTAGCTAGAGAGAGTCCTTGAGCTCCAAACTCTGAGTCCTTTTATCAGGGCTAGCTGGGCCCTAACTGACCCAGCCACAGCTGGGCTGAAATTCTAATCAGCCTGGGTTTGCTGCTTTCTCCCACCAACAGCCCAGGTTTGCTGCTTTCTATCCAGCAATAGTCCACTCAGGGCTGTTTTACTCCTTTTATTTTATGAGCGGGGTAACCACCCTGCTACAGATGAGTTCAAAAATTGAAGTTAGGTGATTTTATGATATGATTAGTTCTTATTAATATATTTATTTTCAAAATGGCTTGGGGGCTCTAACATGCAAATAAAATAGGCATGACACACTTTCTGTCCTCAGGAGTTTAAAGCTTGCTTTTATACATGACACAGTGAGTGGGAGTAACAGAAAAACTTGGGCCTCTGAGTTACAAGTAATATTTACATATTATTAAATGTTAAATTATCATCTTTTCCCTGACACCTTTGATCACAGGCAGTGCCCTTTTGAGCTAGGTGCGATGCAAACAGGATTTGCTGTGTTCTCTTACGCCAAAGAACATACAATTTAAGACTTAGGGTAACTCATAAAACACAAGAGTCACAGGACAAGTTTACAGCTAGGCTTCCATTCTCATAGGGCACAAAACTGCATAGCCAGACATGGTCATGCCCATACCTACACACACAGACATGGAGATTCTTAAACTTCCTCACCTAAAGTAGTAGTATTTGTACCTTCCAAACCCACTTGTCCAAGTGGCTTTTACAGATATGAGTGTTAGAATTTTTCGAGTATGCACAGTAGTGTTCAAACACGAAAAACAGTTTACTCTCTGTGTGCACAAAATGTACATATAAGAAGACAGGGGGGTTACTACTTCCAAAAAATAGGCAACCAATGGATGATATATTAAAAACCACTTGGATTCCTGAGAAGTGGATAGTAAAAATCCCTCAAGTCATTATGTTCTGGGTATGATGATCTTCATAATGAATCTAGTAGTCACCATTGCATTGTCAAGATTTAGTAAGTCACTCCCTGTGGTATCTGATATACCTCAGAATAGGGCTTTAGTGCAGTTTCTCAGGCAATCCAGTGAAGTAACTTGGAAAGTGCTGACTATTAATTAATGACCACTGTAACTATTAGTATTATGGTATTCCCTTGAAGACAATAATCAGTAATGGTGTCACAAGACTGTCTTGTATATAAAGTTTCCCTGGTGATGTCTGCACTGAAGTCTAATGTTAGAAGCGACTTTTGTGAGTATGCAGGGTGCATTCAGAATCGTACCACTAAGCTTCTGGCTGTTGCTAAAAAAGCAAAAGAACATCTCAATTCTTCCTCCTCCTTTCCAGGCTTTGAGCTCTACTGAAATAAAGGATTAATGACAGAGATATAACATAAGGATAGTGCAGTGGCAATTCATACTGGGAGTGAGGAGTGTTATCTCCAGTGCAGACAATTATAGTCTCTGCTTTATAAATCTCCCTTGTTCTGGTTTCTTCCTTTATTCATTCCTAAATCACCCCATCACTTGCTGTTGATTTCTCCCATATTCTGCTGCTGTCTTCCTAATCACTCATCACTGCTGTTGGCTCCTTCCAGTATTTTTTCCCTTGCACTGTTCCTGGCTCCCACATTGCCTCATCTTGGTCTGCTTTGGTCACCTCAAGAAACTCTGGCCTCCAGGATCCAATGTGTAGTGCTGCAGTCCCAGGAGAAGTGCAGTTTAATACAAATCAAGATGCAACACTTACTGGAGCCTCTGCTACATTGGGGGGGGGGGGGGGGGAGGGAGGGGCGGGAGGCAATTTTAACAACAAAAGAAACAGCAATGCAAGGCTAACAGGAGAATTGTGGTTTGTGGTTAGTTTCTGCCTCAGGCAAAGTCTTTTGTACAACTTCCATTCATTTCAGTGGGAATTGGATGAGGCTCTTCATTTCACAAATGCCCTCTTTTGCCAACAAAATTACATTGACAACAGACTAGGACAATTCCTGAGTTTCTAATGACATAGCAAGGGGTTTGGTATGTATATTATCTTCATTACATTTTTCCATTTGTAGTAACACAGTGTTTCCTATCAGAAACAAGGCCTCTGAATGGTACATGGTGTACAAACACATAGAAGGTGTGATCCTTGATTTGAAGTGCTAACGCTCTGAAGTTCCAAGCCTGTAAACATTTATGCATACCTTCACTTTACTACCATGAGTAGAACCACTTTAAAAAAATCACTGGAACTATTCATGGTAGTACAGTTAATCATGTGCATCAAATATTTTCAGTATCAGCCTTCATTGAAGATAAGAGGCTGCCAGAGAATGTTAAAAAAAATAAAAAATGGGAAGGATAAAAGGAGCTGGAAGTTGTAATAAGATTACACTAATACACAGACTGCCTGTGTGCACAACTTGATGGTGCAGAATTATTGAGAGGCTTTTTTTAGGGTCCAAAAATAGCTGTTATTGGTCAGGTGATATATTCCAGGAGTCACAATACAAGTGAACCTTAAGAGAGGATAAGAAAGAGAGGGTTGTGGTCTTAGAGATTAGTAAATACATTCCAAGCGGATAGTACAACAAAGAGGAATGAAGACAGTTGTGCAAACATGTGGTTGAGACTGGCAGAACAGATGCAATAGGTGAAAAACGGATGAATAGTGAGAGGCAGAGTTGTGAACAGACTTGAAGATGAGGACAAGAAACTACAACTTGATAATGGTGGAAGACATGAGATCAGTGGAAAACCCTGAAGAGGAGGTTGGGATAACATGGATAGAGTGACAGGCCAGGAAGATATTCTTAGCAGCTGCATTTTGTATGTACAGAAAGGGGAGTGTGCCAGGACTGGCCTTCCTCCCAAGGCCTGTGAAAGTGAGGGATTGTTGTCCAGGATGGGTTGTAGGTCACTGATGATGCGCTGTAGAGGTTTTAACTGAGGACTGTAGGTGATGGCCAGTGGTGGTGTTCTGTTGTTTTCTTTCTTGGGCTTGTCTTGCAGCAGCAGGCTTCTGGGTACACGTCTGGCTCTGTTGATCTGTGTCCTTATTTCCTTGTGCGGGTATTGCAGTTTTGAGAAAGCTTGGTGAAGATCTCGTAGGCGTTGGTCTCTAGATCAGAGAAGATCACACTATGGTAATCAGAATGTGTGATGTACAGGTCCTGGAAGAAAACTTTAGTACTGTCGATAGGAAACAAAGATTGGATTTGAGAAGTGGGATATAGAAAAGTAGCAAAATGTGGCCAGGTCACAGTTGTTTGTGGGTGTTTCTTATCCCTATGCCTTCTGACAGGACAGTTTAGCTTTAGAGGCATCATGTTTTGTTTTCTAAAGTAATGTGAAAGTATGACCAGTTAACCAATCATAATGTTTGTGACCATGATCAGTAGCCTGTAAGATTCCCATTCTCATCACCTGACCAATAACAGCTATTTTTGGACTCTAAAAAAGAAGGACTTTCAATAATTCTGCACCATCAAGTTGTGCGCATAGGCAGTCTGTGTATTAGTGTAATCTTATTACTACTTCCAGCTTCTTTTATCCTTCCCATTGTTTTTTGTTTTATTTTTTTTAATTCTCTGGCAGTCTCTTATCTTCAATTAAGGCTGATACTGAAAAGATTTTTCATTGTGTTCAGTTTGTGTTTGGGATCTTCTTTTTTCAGAATGTTACATTTATACTTTGGATTAAATTGAAGCAGCTAATCTCCTGAGTGTATGCTTTTTGTTTATAGCATGGTATTTTGTACCTTTAAAAACTTTTATTCAATTAAATAATCTGAAACAAGCAGCAATACAAAGTACCATGTGAATATTTCATATTTTAAGCCGTTAGTCAATTAAATTTTCTCTTTTTTTAATTTGGAAAAAGATTCGAAACACCTTCACATTGATTTACTTAATGATTTTTGCAATTTTTTATCATCTTGGGATATACTTCAGTCAGTTCCCTCAAACAACTAGGGCTGTTGTTGTTTTTTTAAAACTAACTCTTCCCATTTAGCATACCTATATAATCCACCATGAAAACCTAGAATTAAAACAGAACTCTCGTTTTGAATGTTAATTAAGTTATCATGAAGTATAATGTTTCCAGACAGACAAAATATTTAGAATAATATCAGTGAGCTTGCTCTACATTTTTATAAGCTTTTCAACAAAACCTTTTAAATTCAAGAGAAAAAAAACTGACATTTATTTCACATCGACGACTATCCAGCTACAGTGCTGTTTGCCTTTGTGTCAAATGAAGTTAGTATTAAGTGCTGTATTTTATACAAATTTTGCTTGTACTGAACTTAAAACTTTAGATGGTTCTCTGATAAAAGTAAATGGAGAAATAATATTCAGTAGTCGTTTTCATCTATGTCAGTTAATTGCAATGAGGATTATTTTATATTTTTGATATGTGTTAAAAGTACAAAAAAAAGAGAGAATAAATTAATAGCAAATGGATCGAGAAAAATAATTTAATATATCTAGAAACCCTTGCAAAATATGATCTCCCATTAAAAATAGTATTGGATGCTGCCATTTTTCTATTTTGTCAGCCAAATGAATAAGGTAATAGATATCCATAGCTTTTGTTTTGTTTTGTTTTTTAAAGTTTCAGTATGCTTTGCCTTTCCTTGGGGGGTCAATTTACAAAGTGTGTTTGGGAGGGCTAGACTTTGCTGAAGCTTCCAATTTCAGAACTGTGAGAATATGTTATCGCAGAAATAAATAAAAAGGAAAACACAACACAAAAAGTACTTATCCGCAGGAAACAAGTCAGGAATGCTGCAGCTGCCAGGTGCAAAATGTCTATTTTAGTCATGTAGCTGCCAAATTTAAAAGGGTCAGGCATCCTAGGGGAAACTCACCATAAGGGGCAACCTTGTACTTGAGAAAGTTAACAGGGGCCTGAAAGGTCCTTTGGGACAGAGATGCACTGCACTTGTACCTGAATAGAGGCATGGCATTTTTGTTGTTGAACTAAATCACTAATCTGTGATTTCCTTTGCCTTGATTTTTCAAAACTTAAACTCAATTAATATTAGCATATATATTCTACAATGGTAATATTTGTGCATTAAAATATTGAAGGCTACATTGTGGTTCTGAGATACAAAGTTGTATTGAAGGTGATGCAGAGTGGCATAACCACAATGTGAATTTTAGAGAGGGTGGGAACAGAATGTTTGCTAACAAACCATCATTTATCCCTGGGGGGGTTACGTGTTTCCTAGTATTACAAGAAGAAGAGCTGCTGCTTCTTTGTTGGGAAAACTGAAGCATTACAAGCCACTGCTGTACTTAGCATCTGTACTCATCTGTTAATGGTTCCCCAAGCAGTGAGGAAAGCTAGTTGAAAAATGTTCATGAAAAATCTTCGTGAACAGGACATTTTAATTTTTTTCAAAACAACTGCGCTCTATAAGATGCCCCTAAAGCAACAAAATGACATAAAAATTGATAACACTTTGAAAAAATGTTCATAGAAAATATTTACATTTTTGCTCAAATGTTAAGTTAAGAAACCCAGTAACCCTGGACATTGAAAAGGACCTGGAAGATCAATTTCTTCTATGAAGCACTAAACTACATATTGTCTTTTGAATCAACTCATGTCTTTAGAATCTACTTTTGGGCAGAGATTCATTATTTATTTGGAACATTTAATATATTGAGCATATAAGATGTACATACATATATATATATAGTTTGAGCATATAAGAGTTGTATTAATATTTATAATCATAGAAAAATAATATTACAATCCTGGAGCTTTGTGTGACAACAAGGATGGTCCAGAGGTTAGGGTGCTGACCTTGGACTTTGGTCACTGCTCTAGCACAGACTTCTTGGGTGATCACAGGTAAGTCATTTATGCTCAGCTATTTAAAAAGTGGCATTTAGATATTGCTCTACTCAGTGTTGCAAGGCTTAAGTTATTAAGACAGCATTGAAAGTCAGTAGAATGTAGGCTCCTAAATCACCTGCAACTTAGATGTCTACATCACTTAGTCTTGTAATAACAAACAGAGCAATTCCTAAATATCTTTACCGCCTGAGCCTTAGTCGTCCTGTATCTCATAGAATATCAGGGTTGGAAGGGACATCAGGAGATCATCTAGTCCAACCCCCTGCTCAAAGGAGGACCAATCCCCAATTAAATCATCCAACATCCAAGTCCCATATCCCTAAATGGCTCCCTCCCTGATTAAACTCACAACCATGGATTTAGCAGGCCAATGCTGAGCTATCCCTCCCCTCTCAGTTCCTTGTATGTAAAAAGTGGATAGTACTTCTCTACCTCACTAGGGTATGGTGAGGATAAATAAATAAATAAAATATTAATAGGTGCTCAGAAACTATGGTCTTGGACTGGAGCGGCGAACCGTGGCCAGTGGGAGCCACGATCGGCTGAACCTGTGGACACGGCAGGTAAACAAACTGGCCAGACCCGCCAAGGGTGCTAACCCTGGGGGGCCTTGTGCCAAAGTTTCTAATCCATGATCTAGACCATCCCTGACAGGTGTTTATCTAATCCTCTCATGGTGGTGGAGTACTGGAGTGGATGGGAGAGCACTCAGAGATCAATTTATCATGTCTAGACTAGATGTGATAAATTGACCTCCAACAGATCAATCCGACAGGTAGTGTACACATACCCTGAGAAAAAAAAACTGAATAAATATTAGTTTATATTACCATCACAGCACCTAGGAGCCATAGTTATGGGCAACGATTGCATTGTGATAGGCATTGTACAATCGCAGAATAAAAAAAGAGTGTCCTGGCCCCAAAGAATTTACAAACTAAACATAAGAAAAAAGACCACATATGAATACAGAAGGAGTACAATGAAACAGGATTGGTCAGCATAATAGGCAGTGGCTTCAGCACTCTATTTCCATAGCAACTACTGTACAGTGTTAAATAAAAAGGTGCAAACAAAATATACTATGTAAAGAGGTCAGGAATATTACCATTCATTTACCACCAAGCTCAAATCACTACTGTTCAGTATGCCTCTGACTTATGCCAGATGAGGGTCAAATGGTTAGGCAGATATTTTCCTCCTATTGTCTTACTGCAATTCTTGGGATATAGAAGTATAACGTGCATTCAATCAGGTGCAATTTGGAATCCCTAAAATGATCAAAGCCAAAAAAGGCATAACAAGAAAAGATGGATACAAAATATTAATGTTAGTTTTAGTTCCCTACTGATTTCTCCAGGAACTTGTATAGATTGAATGAAATTTGTAAATTATGCTAAATAGCATGCCATTTTTGTGTTCCCTAATTTGGATTAAGATAATTCACAAAAACCATGTAAATAAATCTCAGGAGCTGTGTTCATTAGTATTAAGACTTAGGCCACTCTTGTAGTTTACTTGCATATCTATGGGTGTTATGTGAGTACACATATACAGCAGTAGTACAGCAATACTTTAGGGTTCTTAAAAATTAAAGTAACAAAACTAAAGTAACACTTCCTAATCTGAATTGCCTTCCTTAACCTCCATCCTGAGAGTAAAGTATTGCACGTTCCCTAAATCTTAACTCCTGAATTTAAAAAAGCTTTCGAATACCCCCTGTGAATGGGAAAGACACCCCCTCATACACACACACCTCACACCAAGTGAACAGAGTCCACAGCAGTAGGCCCACTCAGCAGTCGAATAGGAAACTCAGGCCTTCTCACTCCCCCAAGGTCCAAGACGGGGGCCCTCATAAGCACAATAAGGATGGAGCTCACTACCTGAGATCTACCTGACACCTTTCCCTGGGTCTCTTCCTAATGGGTCTCTTCCTAGAATGTTAGATTATTAGATTGTTAGACAACATGTAAAAGGATTAAAATGTGAATTATTTCCATACGTTTTCAGATAAAGGCCCAATTATGCTTCAACTGAAGTCAATGGGAGTGTTGTCATTCACTTCAATGAAAGTACGATTGAGTATAATATTTGGATTACTATAGGAGCAAGAGTTTATGAATCAGCAGTTATGCTGTTGTCTCATCCAATCTTGCCAGATGTCATCAGCTTCCAACATTGCTATATTTTTGCTGAATAATTTACAGCTGCCCATGTCATTTCCCAAGTATAGTTGGTCTGCTTGCATCCTCAAACTGTGTTCCGAAAACTAGAAAAAAAGGGGGCAGAGGAAAAGTGAAATTTTCATTAATAAAAAAAATAAAAAATAATGATTTATCAAAAGTCAAAACTCAAGTGTTCATATACATTACATAGAATGTATGCTATGCTTTGTAAATAATAGTGTCTGAATAAAGCACAAAAATGTCTGATGAACACCAAATGTATTTATTTAAAATAAATTTTGGACTTCACTGGAAGTTTTTGGCATTCCTCTGGAAAGATCTTTCATTTCAACAAAACCACTCATTTAGTCTCACGTTACCTGTCTTCCACATGAATTTGGTGTCACCTTTTTTTTTATTATTGAAAATTATTTCAGGCAGAAATAAAGAATAATTAATGAGATGATCAAACAGTTATTTACAGCCAGGAAGTAATTTTTACAGCATTTAAACTTCTGGAGAAATATTTTTGGTGTTTTTGCAAAACAGAAACACATAGGATCTATGTTTAAAAGTGGTTGGTAAAGTCACAGCTGCTGTCAGATTCCTGGCAATAGGATCCTTTCAGAGATCCATAGAGGACATTACATTACAGGGAAAAGCCAGTCTGCAGCCTCTGGCTGCATGGAGCTATTTCTGATTTATATTTATTTCCTCCAATATGGACAGCAACAACAGCAAGTCATATCTGTCTTTTGACATTACACATTTTCCATCCATGCTGGTTACTGTCAATTGCATCTTTCATTCAGGACATCCCTGAGTAATAAGATGGCCTTCAGGAAAAGGTTTTTGTGATGTAAGACACCTCATCACAGATATAGATATCAATGCATATATGGCCACAGGCTTATAGCTCAGAAGAAGAAGTAACGGGATGGTATTTGACCTATTATTATTTTTGTAGTAAGTTTCCCATTGTCTTCTGACTTCTCCTATCATGGCTGAGTTTTCAGGAAATCTGCTCCCTTCACTTTCACAGAAAATAGAAAGGGAATACATTGTTATTTACAAGGTTTTGTAAAAATTATTCTGGTAAACCATTCTCTCTAATGATCTTCACGGAATCACAAATTTGATGTCCTGTGCTGTATCAGGGTAGATTGTAAGATCTGCCAACCATAGGCTATTCACCACAGAAATAAATTGAAATCTCAACGTGTTTTTTTTTTTTGGGGGGGGGGGGATCCATTATTGGCCCGTGATCATACTTATCAGATTCATGAAATTTCTTTCTTCACAATATATGACCACATCAGCACCACTAAGATATCTCAGTGCTTGGATAAAATCAGTTCATTTGATGAAGAATAGTTGGCTGAAGCTGGACCAAGACAAGACAGAAATGATACATGAAGGCAAAGAAAACATTTAGAAGAGTTGCATCCATGGTGCAGTCTCCTAGAGTTGAAAGTACACAACCACAACTGGTCAGGCCAGTTTGTAGCTTACCAATACTCTTTATTTTCCTGGCTGGGACTACGCTTTCACTTAGCAGTATCCGTGTGTAATGCTTTCTATCATTTATGTTTGGCTAGGATACTCCATCTCTTCCTGGAGGAGAATGAGCTAGCCTTATTCAAGTCTTCATCACATTTCACCTGAACTATAACAATGCAATATACCTGAGCATGGAGCCTTCAGCACTTAAGAAATGCCAAACCAAAACAGAAAACTTCAATGAATCTCCTCAACATAGGCACATCAAATCTGTCCCCCATTCTCTGTTTGGGATTCTGTGGGAAGCCAGTGTAAAGTTCAAGGTCTCATTCCTTGTTATTATTTATTTGTATTATTTTCAAGGGGCTCCGTGGCCTACGCATAGCATATATAAAAAGACTTCCTAAAATTCTGGGATGAAGACTATGGCTTACAACTTTGCTTCTCTAACACAATGGAACTCTCTACAATAAGCATTTTTTTTTTCTATATGGGAGACAGAACTTTCTCTGAGATCAATCTTAAATTGTGTAATGGACTCTCCCAGGCAGCAAGGGCTTTTGCAAAGTTCACCCCTTTCCATTCAAACTGCATGGCACAAATCTTTTACCTTGTCTTCTCTATCCTATATAATATGTTGATATGTATACACTAAAATAAATAATCAAATATACATGTCAGGTAACTGCAATAAATAAATGCAAAAATCCTAACAAAACAAGATCTTTCATGCACACTACTCCTGGGGAGACAATGAATGAACAGATAGGTGCCAGATGTTAGCCAAGTAATTTAATGCATAACCGGAAAGCACTGAGATATCATACTCATCACTGTACTATAAGAATTTACTTAGAATAGAATAGACCATAACATCTATAATAATCTGCTTTAGACTTCTGGGATCACTTTTGTTCTTCAATTATAATGATTAAAATTGACATAAGCCACTGATATGATTTGAGCTGGGCTGTCACTAATTAACTTACCTTTCCTTCATGTTCATTTTATTTCTGCCTTATTCTGAAGAAGGCAGATTCAGTCTTTCAGTTAAGCGACAGAATGCTATTACACTTATATTTGGTCAGGTCTAACCAAGCTGGTCTGCACTGAACACTGTTGGATTATTCCCATTAATAGACACTTCAACACATTATTAGTTATCTAATCTACTTTTTCTTTAACATCATTTTGGCAATCAATATTCTCCTTTGGTAAACCTTATGTTACTGAAGAAACTGAAACTCTGTTGGACATGAAATCCTAAATTTTGTTTTAAACTTTTCTTTGAGCCCTGCATTCCCAAACATATACATTTATCTTAATCTTACAGTTTTAAAACCTTAGGTAATATTGACAAAGTTAATAATGCTTAGTACTGAGACATGCTTTTGATACATTAATAGAGCTTGCCTGTGAGAAGGCATTGTGTCCACTTCTCTTTGAACTCTGTCTCTCAGGAGCTTTTTGCCTTAATTTAGTCAACTACAGTTGCAAAGTCCTTCTTCTTTCATTTATTTTGAACCCAAACCTTGGGTATTTTCCTGAAATGTTTAATTCTATGTGACTTTATTACAAACTAAGAGTTCCTTAGATATAGATATATAGATATAGATATAGATATAAATATAGATATAGATATATTTACACGATTCAGTAGTAAGAACAGTAATATTGCATTAGGCTTGGCTAGTAACTTTACAGACTCTTTTTGTAAGCTTTTGAGCAAAGATAGTATCTTTTTTTCTGCCTGTTTCTACACCATCTAGCATAATGGGGGTTAATTTGACTGTGGCCTGTTTGAAGTACTGAAATACAAATAATTATTAATAACCATAACATATACATAAAATGGTAAAATATTAAGTCTTAATTAAATTGGGTATACTCTTGATTGTTGTAGAATGAGGCAAAACATTTCATCTTTCAAAATCAAGCTCCTTTGAAGAGTTTATAAATGTTGAACCTTGAGTAGCTGCGCCAATGATTTTGAAGGTCATAGAAATTCGTTCAGAAACTCCTGCATTAAGTCCATAACTTCTGGTTGACTTAGAGCATTTTTTTCCAGAAAGACACTATTTAAAAACTTTATGTGATGAAAAATTTACCTTATCTCTTGGTAAGTCTTTACAATGTTAAAAGTGTATCCTTGGTTTTAGTTTATTTTATGTAGCTTCAGCTTTCAGCCACAAGACCATGTTATGCCCCTATTTACTAAATTTAAGAACCTTCTACTATCTGAAATCCTCCTCATGTAGGTACTTTCACCCAGATCCATAAAGATATTCAGGCTCCTAACTTCTATTGATTTCAGTATAATTATTCTTGAAGCTATTTTCTGAATCCTTTCCAGGATTTTTTTGCATTCTTTTTGACATGTGGACACAAGAACTCCTTGTTATGATGTAGTGCCCCATTCTGTCAATGTGAGCTGTATTATTTTTTCCTTGATTTTTTACCTTATGTTTGGCAGTGTTAATTAGCATATTGATGAAATGAGCTCAGTTTACCAAGTAATTCTAGGATAGATTTTCATGTGTGCTGAGCCCCCAGCAGTTCCCACTAACCCTAATTAAGAATTATAGGAGTTGCTGGGTTCTGAGCCCTTGAGAAAACTGGGCCCCTTTTCTCTTAAAAATTAAAGACTTGAAGGATATTAATAGTCCTACAGTTACCTGACAGGCATAAGCTACTCTATGAACTCTTTCTTCATGTACTCCTACAAACTTTGTAGGAATTTAAGAGATTTCCCTGACTTATGCTGTATTAAGTCCCTGGATAAAATATCTAATAAAATAGGAAGATACAGTTTATGAAAGATTGAGAAGGGTTATAAAATTTGATTTACTGTAAATAATTCATGATACTCCTTTGCAGCACTGAGAAATCCTTTTCCACAGTTCCAATCTTTGGATATAAATAGGCATGCAGTGAATATAGAACAGGTCTATTTTACACAGGTGGCAAGTTTCTGATTGTGTGTGTGTGCACATAACACATGTATTCTGGGAATGCGTAATACACTCCAGTTATCTGTGCAAGATCATTTTGAGTAGAACTAAAAATTTTAACTTGGGGAAATTTTATAGTATAGATTTTCTACCGGTTTTAAAAATTCACAATAATTTCTATAATGTCAGAATTATATGATATTTTGCAGACACTTCCATTTTGAAAATCCATCTTTTGCTTCTGGAAAATTAAGTTGTTCTATGCAGTTTTTTTCCTAATACATACAGAAATTCAGCAACAAACATCATTGTAAGTGTTTTTGATTTTCAAGACAGTAAAGGTGGTGAGAGAGGAGAGAGAAAGGTGGTGAAGTTATATATATATACTAGCATAAGTGCCCGGCGTTGCTCGGGTCAGTCGGAGGTGGGGAGGGGGCAGACAGTTGACACCCCCTGACCAACCCCAACACCCACCCTTCACCCACCCTGACATCTTCCCACCCCCCCCCGACCAACCCCAAGACCCCCCGGCTCACTTACCCCCCGACCAAATCCGACAACCCCACCTGACCCCCCAAAACAAACCCAACACCCCCACCTCACCCCCCGACCAAACCCGACACCCCCACCTCACTCCCTGAGCAAACCCGACACCCCCACCTCACCCCCCGACCGAACAGTGTATTTAATAATCTGTGTGCTACACAGTGCACCGTGAGCCGGGGGGGGGGGTGTCGGGTTTGGTCGGGGGGTCAGGTGGGGGTGTTGGGTTTGCTTGGGGGGGTCAGGTGGGGTTGTCGGGTTTGGTCGGGGGGTAAGTGAGCCGGGGGGTGTAGGGTTTGGTCTGGGGGGGTGGGAAGGTGTTGGGGTGGGTGAGGGGTGAGTGTTGCGGTTGATCAGGGGGTGTTGCGGTTGGTGGGGGGTTGAGGTGGGGGTGTCAGGTTTGCTTGGGGGGATGAGGTAGGGGTGTCGGGTTCGGTCGGGGGTAAGTGAGCCGGGGGGGTGTCGGGTTTGGTCTGGGGGGGTGGGAAGGTGTCGTGGTGGGTGAGGGGTGAGGTGTGGGTGTTGGGGTTGGTCAGGGGGTGTTGTGGTTGGTGGGGGGGTGAGTTGGGGGTGTCGGGTTTGCTTGGGGGGGTGAGGTGGGAGTGTCGGGTTCGGTCGGGGGGTAAGTGAGCCGGGGGGTGTCAGGTTTGGTCTGGGGGTGTTGCGATTGGTGTGGGGGGGGTGAGGTGGGGGTGTCAGGTTCGGTCGGGGGGTAAGTGAGCCAGGGGGTGTCGGGTTTGGTCTGGGGGGGTGGGAAGGTGTTGGGGTGGGTGAGAGGTGAGGGGTGGGTGTTGGGGTTGGTCAGGGGGTGTTGCGGTTGGTGGGGGGGTGAGGTGGCGGTGTCGGGTTTGGTCGGGGGGTAAGTGAGCCGGGGGGGGGGGTGTCGGGTTTGGTCTGGGCACCCACCCCTTCCCCCTCCCAGACCAAACCCAACACCCACACCACACCCCTCACCCCCCCGACACCTTCCCACCCCCCCAGACCAACCCCGACACCCCCCCAGCTCACTTACCCCCCGACCAAACCCGACACCCCCACCTCACCCCCCCCACCAACCACAACACCCCCTGACCAACCCCAACACCCCCACCTCACCCCCCCACCAACCGCAACACCCCCTGACCAACCCCAACACCCCCACCTCACCCCCCCGACTGAACCCGACACCCCCACCTCACTTAACGTCCCACCAAACCCAACTCAGATCCGTCGCAGGCGGGGAGGGGGCCCAGAGCCGAGGGATTCCGGGGACCTTCGCAGGTGGGGGGGGCACAGAGCTGATGGAGTCCGGGGTTGAGGTGGGAGGGGCAGAGAACTGAGGGCTCTCCGGGGTTCCGTTGGGAGGGGGGAGGGGCAGAGAACGGAGGGATCTCCGGGGTTCCGTTGGGAGGGGGGAGGGGTAGAGAACTGAGGGATCTCCGGGGTTCCGTTGGGAGGGGGGAGGGACAGAGAACTGAGGGATCTCTGGGGTTCTGTTGGGAGGGGGGAGGGGCAGAGAACTGAGGGATCTCCGGGGTTCCGTTGGGAGGGGGGAGGGGCAGAGAACTGAGGGATCTCCGGGGTTCCGTTGGGAGGGGGGAGGGGCAGAGAATGGAGGGATCTCCGGGGTTCCGTTGGGAGGGGGGAGGGGCAGAGAACTGAGGGATCTCCGGGGTTCCGTTGGAGGAGGGAGGGGTGAGCTGAGCGAGTGAGGTGTCTGTTGGAGGGGGGTATTATGACATCATCACCACCTAACCGCCCAGCCGATGTGATTGGCCCTGAAAGACTTTCACCCCTGGGGGGCGTCAGAGGTGAGATCCGAAAATTTTTCGACCCTTACCAGCATCTAGACCCCAAGACCCCTCACTGTACCAAATTTCAAGTCTCTGGCTCAAACGGTGCGGGAGGAGTTCGCAGTCATACGTACATACATACATACATACACACATACATACACCACTTGACTTTTATATATATATATATATATATATATATATATATATATATATATATATATATATATATATATATATATATACATTGCACAAATGGCTTCGTTTCTTTGGAGGCCTGTCCCAATTTTACCTTCAAAGAACTGGTAGACACAGGAGATCTTGAATACAAGTTTATTTGCTCAGCAAAGTGAAGCCACAGAGTTAACACTCAAATTGTGGCTTCCCCTATACATTGCCAAGACCTTTTTATATACTTCTTTAGATGAGGGAGGAGGCAAGAGGGGCCTCCTGCAAATTGACAAATAAAAACATGACTTATTCCCTATCTATTTACTTATTTGTCTGGAAAGAACAGGACATACAAACACAAAGTTCCTGTCTTCAAATGGTACATATGGGGTAAAAATACATACAGATATGAGCTAAAATATATGAGGTAAGACAAACATATGAAATGTACAGGACAAGATAGGAGTTTGAACTCTGTGGGGCCCAGTGGTGCCTCCAGGAATGCATAAGACAAGATAAGGACTTAAAGCAGCCCAGAGCTAGTTACACAGCTTCAGTAAAACATTTTCTTACAATTTAACTTTTTCTTACATATATATATATATATATATATATATATATTGCACCAACTTCTGTTGGTGAGACAGACAAGCTTGTCAGCACTCTTCTTGAGGTCTGGTGCCAGGTTGAACAGATTGTTTAACATGAGTAGTTAGCACATATTGTAAGAGACCATTTAAGGTAAAGTGGCCTGTTAACATCTCAGCAGTCATGGGGAAAAAAGAGGGTGCTAGTGGGTTACATATATCCATTTTATTTATGGATACAGACTAAAACGGCTTCTAATCTTAAACCTGTCATGGGTTACATATGGTTGCCATAAGCAATAAATCCAGTGCCTCTGTTCAGTCCATGATTTTTAGTGTCTAGCAGACTAATGAATTTAAGCTTCTAGACTCATCTTTTGCAAGTGTAGTGCAGGTTTCCTTTGAGAATGAGGACTGATTGGTGAGATATAGAAGTATTGCTTTGTAAAAAAGGTTCTTCCAAAGGTGACAGGGTCCCTTTTTCTTTTATTATTTTTTCTGTGTGTGTTCATTTGAGAGCGTAATGATTGTCTAGTATCTAGTGCACTGGATGACGTACACACATGTAATAGGCACATGTAGGATCCATAGAACTTCAGAGGAGTATTGCGGGGGTTGTTGATCATGGTAGCGGGGGAGGAGGGAAAGATGTCAGCAGGTTTTGCATCTGTTGTTCTGGCAGGGACTGATGCTCCTTAGGGTTGGTGTGTCTTGGTCTGTGAGGAGCTTAGGCAGTTTGAAGTCTGGAAGAGGGGGTTCAGGATACATTCCTTTCAGGATCTGGTCCCCATCAAGTATGGTTGTAGTTGTTTGATGAAACCCTGTATGAGTTCCAATATGTGGTGATAGGTGACAACTAGGAGTGTGAGGTCAGAGAACCTTTTATTTTCTAATTGAATCAAGTTGCTTAAGGGTATTTGAATGACTTGTTCCATGATGACATCTACTTCTCCTGTGGATTGTCCTTATTTGGTGAAAGTGATTTTAAGTGTGTTAAGGTATATATCAAGGACTTTCTCCTCAGAGCATATTCTATGCTATCTTAGTGCCTTGTTGTAGGTAACAGATTTCTTTGGAGTGGTTACTTGTTTTCTGAAGGTAGTTTTGGTGACACATGGATTTCTTGTATACAGTTGTTTGTAGGATTCCATTGTTGAAGCTGATTGTAGTGTCCAAGAAGTTGATGCTAGTGTGGACCCAGAAAGAGTTCAAAGGATGTGTAACATCTGGTGAAGTTGTGGTGGAATACAATGAGGGTATTTAAAATCCTGTTACCTGTAGGTGAACACTTTTAACAAAGCAGTCACTTGATAGCTAAACCATCAGTCTTCAACCTCAAAGGAAACCTACACAACATTTTCAAAAGATGAGCCTGGGAGTTTAAAGTCATTACTCTGCTGATTCCTAACACTGATGGATTGAACAGAGACACTGGACTTAGGGTTTATTACAACTATCTGTAAACTACCAACTCCCTCTTTTTGTCCTATGACTGCAGAAGTGTTAATGGGCCACACTACCTTGAATGGTCCCTTACAATATATGCTAACTACTTATACTAAGCAACCTGTTCCATCTGGCATGTTAATTAGCATTTTGCTGTGACACTGGGACTTTGTCTACATTATAGACCTTACAGCAGTATATCTGTAGTAATGCAGCTGTGCCCCTGTAAGATCCCCACTGTAGACACTCTATGTCAAAGGGAGAGAGTGTGCCCATCCACCTAACTAAACCATCTGTCAACAAGCAGCAGTAGCTATGTTAGTGGGAGATGCTCTTCTTCTGACATAGCGCTGTCCACATTGGCACCTCTCTCCATGTACCTGATGCCACTCGGGGTGTGTTGGGGTCATGCAGAGATGATGGGAGTGAGGTGGATATGTGGACGTGTTATTAATACCTTAGCACCCCAACATATGGGGCAACAACAGATTGTACATGGACAAGAAGGGGCTGTACTGAAGCGGTGGTATCAGCCATGATTTAGAATGTATCTACATTTCCTACCTAGCTTCACCACGATCACCATTTCTTTCACAATGGAGTCTGGGTGTTTTGAAGGGTGATTTTCATCTTTAGGCATTGCATACAATTGAGATTTTTTTTTTTTTAGAACCACACGTACCATATTCAAGGCACCTCATGTCTACGTGGTATTTAAATCTCTATGGCAGCCACCACCCATCTATACTAGGGCTGCCAAGTTTGCTAGCACTTGAAGCACTTAAGCAGTGTTCACAATGGTGAATTTTGTTTTAGCAAATGTCCTTATTGCAGCCTTGGGAGATACCAAGTTACCTGTTATTTTATATTTGTCAGCTAAAATAGAGATCCCCTTATACAAATTTATCACTGAGAAACATCATCTGGATCTTCAATGCTTACTCAAGGATGTTGAGTCCATAAAACAACAAACAAGACCAAATTCAATACAGTATACTTTTTCCATCTATGAGAGACATTTGCTGCTTCTATACTATTCATACTATGGAAATGAAAACCATATCTATACCACACAGAGCAGCACCCTGCACTTGTAAAAAAAAAAACAAAAATGTATCTCTAAAAGTATCTCTATGAAGCTGAGACAATCTACAATTAGTTTGGCATGATCTTTCAAAACTCCCCGTTCTTTTGGGATAAGCTTCCCTTAACTATTGTGAGTGAACACAACATAATAAAAAATGTTTACCCAGACTGTAATAAAAGGTATCAAGTGACAGGCAGTTATGCACATTCTTTTTAGCTGGGCTATGTCTCATGCTAGTGTAACACATCACTCACTGCCTCCCTCAACTACAGAGCCAGAACTTTAGCCCAAGCCTCAAGTTCAAAGTGGTATCTATACAGATATTGTGAGAGTGCTAGCGTGAACTGGTGGCTGGAGGAGTCACTTTCATGGCCTCCAAAATGCTGTAACATAACCTTTCAGGCCTAGATCAGAGGAAATTAGGCAACTAAGTACCTTTGTGAATCTTGTCCTAAACCACATCACTCTCCTTTGCGTTTCTCTCCTTGATAGCTTAGTCAGCTCCCCACTCATCTTACTGGCTTCTGGGAATCCATTTCTTAGACATCTAACTCACCCCGTGCATTGTGTGGGGAGCCTGAGTGCCTAACTCAGAGCTCAGGATTCCAGTATGCAGCTGGGTGCACAGCATTAGGTGTTGCAATGCCTATGGCATTTCCTTGAGGCTCGAGTGTTTAACATATAGAAAATTCTTGTTGCACTAGTCGAGCTTTGTATAACCTGATCCTAGCCTTACATTTTCAAAACAACACCACTGACTTTTACACATTTTCTTTTCAGTGCTGCTTACACACACTTACGGACCCCAGACCCAAGATTATATTTTATCAATGTTGTCCTTTTCTATTATTTATAAGAAGGAAGTCTGCATAAAGGTTTTTTTTTTTCCCCTGATTTGAGGTTTTCAAATATGTTATGTTTCTTTTGGAAAAATGTCACATATTGATCAGTGAAAGAAACATGAAATTATTCAATTTCATCTTCAGCTAGACAGTTAACCGTGGAGTACTTCTCAAAAGCATTATAGGAAATATGTTTAATATCAAATGCACATTCTGGAGTAAACTACATTTTTAATTGTCAAATTCAGTCTGTGTTTTCTGAATTTCCAACATGTTGTTCTTTCAAAATAAAGGTTTAGCCAGTGTAAACAATTGAACGTCACTTTCTTTAAAACATAAATCAAGCTTCCAGAAAAGCCATCCCAGTATCCCAGATATCTCAGTCACAAGATCTTGTTTGTTTGCTTTCTTTCTATTTTTATCTTAACTGGATCTGAACTGAAAACATGGATCTGAACATAACCAAATGTAGAAATTGTTCAGATCCACATCTTTAAAGCCTGAAGCAATCTCTGTTCCCTAGAAGAACAGCTTATATACTTTAGGTAAAATGATTTGTTTTCCCTTGATATTTTATTCTTAATGTTAAGTTATGCTTCTTGTTTATTTTAATAATTAGCAGGCAATGGACAATTAAGGATTTTAAGCCTCTAATCCAGGAGTTAGGTTTGTCTTTTCCTTCAGTTTCCAAACCATATTAGGTCGTTTTGACTACTTTTTAAAGCATGATTAAACAATGGATATTTCCATATTTTTAAAGTGTAGATCACTGTAGTAAAGCTTGATATTTGTTTAATATCTAGAAGGTAATCAGGATTTATCTTCTCTGTACTGAAAGGCTAACAAGAATTGATTAGGCCATTAACATTTTTGCTTTGGCTTAATTACTATAATTAAGAGAATACCTTCACCAAGGCACTGATCTGAATCTGATGTATCCTAGAGGTGAGAATCAAAGAAAAGGAGTGGTGGAAGTGGGGGCACTTCACTCACTCATAGTTCAAGTGGACACCAAGGGCCTCAGACACTCCCTAACCTGACCCCCCCCCCCCTTGGGTTTTTACATGGTTCTTATAGCTAGCAGAGCTGCTTAGACAAGGAAGATCCCATCAAGGATTCTACAGGGCTATCTACCAATCTATTTACCACCCTCTAACTCTTTCCTGGTGTCATGGATAAGATGTAGCTTGGGAGATGATAATCCACCACTCCTTCATATATTTGTCAGGCATTTTGTTCCAACTATTGCTTCTTTGAGCATCTTGAAGACATGAAGGTTTGAAATTAGGGCACAGAATTCCAGTAATGGTGCATCCACCATTTCCCATTATTGAACACACAATTCTTGCTTTACTTAAAAGGCTGATGTTGACCTTTCAGGGATGAATGCCCCCAGATGGCCCTCAGCTTACTACCTAATTGTGATTCCTGCATTCGAATTAGGGTGCCAATAAGGTTCTCCCATATGAAATCTCCATCTGGCAAAGGTTCCAAGTACTTTAAGCCACCATTGCTCCTCCGAGTCTCCTGGTCATAACCTTCTTTCTAAATTATCTCTGTGTTTATACCAAAATGAAATATCTAAGAGATTTCCAAAATAAATAAGAAATTATCTGTGGAGGAGCCCATTGTAGAGTTTATGACTAGCCTCCTACTGAGTCAATATGGTACTAGCCAGTCTTGATTCAAGATTACCTCTCTGGCAATTTCTCTCTACCTTATATATGACACAACATAGTGTCTTTCTACCCTATATATGATACAACATAGGGTGTATCTTACTAAAAATAGAAGGACCTTCCAAGGCCCTTGTCATAAGTATGAAGTGCCTTAGAATTACTGTTTTACCTGTAAAGGGTTAACCTGAAGCAGAAGAGGGAATGAAGTATTGGGGATGCAAATTCCTAAATACAAAGGAGTTCGTTTCACTTTTTCCCGGGCACTCAGCCTGTCTCCATCTTCTCCCCGGCTCTGGGGAAATGAATCACCTTTCTACTCATCTCTTGATAAGTTTCTAAGTCAGCCTGGCAGTAAGTGAAGTTGTTAATTGTATAAGCTTGTAATCGATCTATAGTGTCTTTAACCTCATCAGGGAGAGAAATCCCAAGGGAGGGGTTAAGGCGGGTTAAGTCTAGAAACTGAGTATCTGTGAAGTCTGTGTAAGTTGTATGCTTTTCTCTTTTCTTTATTAAACTTTTTTTTTTGTTGTTATAAGAATCATCTGTTAATTCTATTGGAGGGATCCTAGGTTGGGATCGGAGTCTGTGTTTTCAGTCTCTCCCAGGTAGCAAGGGGGAGGGGGAGTTACTATCGGGGGTTTTAATGTGCCCCACCCTATAGTTTTGGGATAATCACGGTAATGGTGGCAGCGGGTTTCAAGCCCCAACTGGAGAAGTTTGGGTTTGGGGAGAAAAGTTTTAACCGAGGCTGGGAAAGTAGCTTGGAGTTAATTGGTCTTTCATATAAGAGATCCCCACATCTTTACCCTAGAGTTTAGAGTGTGGAAGGTAATCTCTTACATCCCTAGATAGTTTTTGCCACTTCCCTTAATTTTCTTCGTTGAGTATTCATCCATTCCATATTCTAAGAGTGATGTGTGTTTTTCTGTGTATGACTCCAAGATATGCAGTTATTCAAAGCAGCAGGTCAGAACCATCTGATCATACAGCTAGTAAGTGTACCCTAATTGAGATTATGCACAGTTGGCGCACATAACTTCCCCGCATCCCACGACTTTTAGCAGAAATGGCCTGGTACACAGGTGTCCCATAGACCACCAATAAAACAGCATGACTATTGCTGCTCTATAATCAAAGGGACAGATTCTGCCTGGCCCAATTACAGTGCTGGAGAGAGTACAGGGAACATTTCTCACTCTTGTGCATCCCATGTAAGGCCTGGCACAATTGAAGGCCCTATAATCATGGTACAGTTAATCTCTTCTCCCTCAGAGCATTTGGCACTCCAAAAAAGGCCCTAGCTAAGAGAGAATGAAGAGGGGGTTGCAATGGTTTGTGTAATAGACAGGAGAATGGAGGAGAAAATGCCACCTGGATGGACTGGTCCTCCCTCCAGGCCTGTTATGTGAGGAGAATGCTGGTCCTGTTCAGGTCTTCACAACTAGCATCACAACACTGTAACTAAACTTCTGTGGGATCCCAGGACTCAGGTTTACATGGAAATCAGTGAAGATATCTTTGAACCTGGCCTCTGGGAAATCAGTGAGGCAAAAAAGCCTCTATAGGGTTATGGGTCATTAAATAGCTTGAAAAAGAAGTCAATCTAACTCATGGACATCAACACAGTATTTGAAACTTCACACACTTTGTGATGAAAAAAAAGTTGATGTTGCTTTAGGCAAATGGACACCCATCCATCTTACAGGATGATTCCTCCAGATTTAACCTACTAGGTTGACATTGGGTCATTGGTACATCAGCTGGTTTTGATATTTGGAGGAAGAAACTCCCTTGTTGTATATTGGTATGTTCAGGGTGATGTCCATGAAGTGCATAACTGACACAATATATACTTTACGCATACTTTCTCCTCTCAGATTGTGGGGGTCAAAACTTTATCACTGCCAAGAACCATACTCAAGGATGTCTTAATTTTGATAGTTTCCCCTGATCTATCATATTGACATGGGTTTTGTTACAATTGATATAAAATCAGATAGAGGTAACAAAGAGTCCTGTTGCACCTTAAAGACTAACTAAAGTATTGAAGCATAAGCTTTCGTGGGCTAATACCCACTTCGTCGGATGCAAGCAGTGGTAGGTGCCAGAGGACTCTTTCTTACCTCTGCTATTCCATACTAACATGGCTACCTCTCTCTTAAAATCAGATAGATGATAGATCCAAACTTCCACTGGCAAGCAGCTCAACTTCCTGCCTTATGAGAATCCAGACTCAGCCTCTGCATAGCATCTGATTGGAAAAATGGGTTCTGGATTCTATAATGATGACCCCCAATGTACTTCAGAAAACAATAAATTTTAAGAAAATAAATGAGTTAAGACCATCTGGGTGGATGACCTTTTCGGTCACAAGCTTTGTATTTGCTCAAGATCAATATGAGAGGATTTAAAAATCCTCAGTAATCATTGTATTCATGAAACAAGTTTCTGACTCCTTATTGCTGGTTTTCAAAGCAGGTCAAGAGTGTAAGGTCAGAAGCATATTTTTAATGTCTGTCTTTATCTCATACTTGGCTAATCAATTATACATTTCAGTTAATTTAGATCTCAAAGAAGAGAATTCTTTTCTGGTAACTAATTTTGCTTTTTTCTTCTTCTCTAATCTACATAGAAGGATTTAAGTTCAATTTAAAGAGATTAGGTTGGCAATTATAGGATTAGCATAACAGGTCATGGAAAACTGATTCCTATCACAATGGATACTGTATGGATACAGGAGAATTACAAGTGATGCATTATTAATTGTTTTTGTGAAATAGATTTTTCTGCTTCTTTTGTAGAGGAATTTTAAATTACTGCATATTATTTAACCGGATATGTTTGTGTATATTCAGTTGCACCTAAGCACAGGATGAAGGGCCAGATCCTGCTCTCACTGAAGCCATTAGCAAAATTCCCATTGCAGTCTTGTCAACTCTAGCAGGATAGTGAGTCCAGCTATCAATACATGAGTGGCAACAAAGTTAGTGCTGAGGTGTAAAAACCAAAAAAAACAAACAAAAAAACCAACATGTTTTATCTTTTATATTTGAGCACTATGATTATTATTAAACATTTATACTGCAGCAACATATAGATTACAACCAGGTTGAAGTTTTATTTTTCTAGATGTTTTATAAACATACAGTAAATGCCCAAAGAGCTTATGGACTTTTTAGATTTAAAATTTATTCAAGAATTTTCAACATTAAAAGATGTACGGGTGTATGCTTTTTGTGTTACTATGTGATACAAAGGGAACAAAGGCTAACCTTCACCCCTGAGATTCTCTCTGTCTGGAGGAACCCATAATAGGTGTAGAGCCTACTTAGCAGCCTCACATCTTTCTTTCTCTAGTTTCCAATGCAAAGGGGATGTCAAGACTTGCAAAGAGGCTTTCCCATTCCACTGGGAATGGCTACATTGGAACCTACTCATACAATATTTAAGTGGCAGAAGGTCTGTGGGGGACATGTAAGCATGCATCCTCTGGGGCACCTCC
The DNA here is from genome assembly GCA_032164245.1 of Sternotherus odoratus. Lineage (NCBI taxonomy): Eukaryota > Metazoa > Chordata > Testudines > Kinosternidae > Sternotherus > Sternotherus odoratus. The sequence goes on from JAVMKO010000001.1 coordinate 242,801,188, forward strand.
TCCTGTCTGGTACTTTGTCTCTTACAATCCCTCTGTTGGCCACTTTCTTGACCATGATGATCAGTCTGGGCAGTCTCTTTGACAGACTCCCATCCTGTTACAGCACGTAGATAAATTTAGACACTACACAAAGTGACTAACAGTACTTCTGTAAAATCTTTTCTTATGTAAAATTAATTCATCTGAAGGAACAGAAATGGACACCATGTGAAGCAGGGATCAGCAACCATGCCACACAGCCCCACAGGGTAAGCACCCTTGGCGAGCCCAGCTGGTTTGTTTACCTGCTGCGTCTGCAGGTTCGGCCGATCGCGGCGCTCACTGGCCATGGTTCATTGCTCCAGTCCAATGGGGGCTTCCCCATTGGACCAGAGAGGCAGTGGGAGCCACAAATGGCCAAACCGGTGGACAAGGCCGGTAAACAAACAGGACAGGCCCTCCAAGGATGCTTACCCTGGGGGGCTGCATGCCAAGGTTGTGAATCCCTGGTGTAGAGTCAATCTCAGGGCTTTATTATACACAGCACTGGCAGAAAGTCGCTTTGCTTATTAGGCTCAGAGACACTGCAAAACAGTTGATTACAATAGATAATATTGGGTATTTATTGGGCGGAGAGAAGCAACGGGGTGAGTTCCCAGGTCCCTGGATAGGTTCTAGAAGCAGGACAAGATTAGCACAATAAGCAAATGGTCTAAATAATTACATAATAGCTCCGCCCAGGGCTCAGATTAACATATTGGAAACAGACAGGTAATTTCTATTAAGGTGTATAGGATAAATCCTAATTTTGGGGTCCCAGGGAATGAGGTAGCATCTCTCCCGATTGACCAACAGGTACATTCCTGGAGATTTAAAGCAAAAAAGCAGTAATTAGTATTTAACAATAACTTTTTTTTTATAGTTTTACCCTTGCATTTCTGTGAACTTGGATTGGCATACATCTGTGAGGGGAGGGTGTCATTATTCATGTCAAACATGTTAGGCCTCGTCCTGAACTCTGTTTTGCCACCTGTACCAGGGAGTTAACTTTGAGGCCCTTCTCAGCTCTTTGTGTGTCTATAAATCGCAATAAGGACACCCAATTACAGCTCACCATCTGGAGTCATGCTGACTCTGCTCATTGACTTGAAACACACAAGGCTGTCTGTCTACCCCAGCTTCCTATTAGCCATGTATTGTTCTTTGTTAGCTAACCCTCATGCCCCAGGCTAAGCTGTGGACTCTGGACTTGTATGAAAAGTTCTTAACAGAAACAATAGTTAAGATTTTACATCTACATTAAATGGTTTATGGCCCTTCAGTACCTCCTCTTGACCGTAGGGTTCCCTAACCTGCCAGGTCAAGTTTTAACTTTTTCAGCTTACTTCAGAATCACCGGTAAAGTATCAACACCATCAAGAATGTCAGGATGGACATTCCCCACATAATTTGGCAGAATAGGACCAATATCCATTCCCAGGGGATCTCGTCACCTGAGATGGCATCACCCATGATTATCGATTTAACCTCCACTGCCTGATTCCACGCCTCAGAGTACTTAACACCAGCCTGCTCCACAGTCTCCCCTATCCAAGAGTACTTCAAATGGCCTTCTCTAATGTGTCTCTGGGCCTCGGCCACCAATCCTCATTTTTTGCCTGCAGGGCCAGAAGACCCTCCTGTAGATATTTACAATTGTAGTGCCATTCCGGATCCCATGTTAGGACACCCGTCGCTGGCGGTATACGGTGGACCTGTGTCCTGTCAATAGTCAGGGTTGCCCTTCAGGGGACCATCATGCGCACGGATGGATGTATTGAGGGGCAGGGCTCTCCATTTAACTCGATGGAGTGGTTCTAGGCAATCACACACCAGTAGGTACCATTCATCTGGAAGAGATCCGTGTTCAGTTTCTCAGTGACAGCCACCTCAAACCTGTACAGATTTGTTAGAATATTATATAGGCATGTATATAGAATATCCTTATAAGAGGAATTATGGATTGTGGCCCTTCGCCATCTATTTTGGGAGCGTTTCCTTTAAACCTTTACTCCTAAAATGCATCCATAATATTTACACTGACTTCAGTGTGACTATTTGTGTGAATGAGGATAGCTCTATGCATGCTGTAAGTGTTTGCAGGATAGGGCCTGTATAGACCATGTGCTCAAATACTAAAATGTTAGTCATGCTCTAAGAGCTCAACTAGAGTAGAATGTAAATAGGATGTGTTATAGATCCAGAACTCCTGTTAAGAGGACTTAGATGGTTGTGGTATTAGCTACAGGCAATAATCTCGCTCAACTCAGACAATAAAAAAAAGAGAGGACTTTTTATTATAATGGGACTAACTTCTAAAGAGTCTCACTCTTGGGTATAAAATAAAAAGGAAATCAGAAGGGGACAATTTTAGAGTATATCCATGTTTAGTGTTTGTGTTGTTATTCTTCATTTGTTTATCCTTAGAGTATCAAATACCACATTGTTATGGCAGTAATGCTGAAAATAATAATATAAAATCTCATATAATTTTGAAGACTTTCACTTGGGAAATATGCTAAAAATCATAATTAGAATGAATGTAACAGCAATAAATGACTGTGTTTAGCATCAGTGTTATCAACAACTAAAGGCCAGATCCTCAGCTGGTGTAAATCAACATTGCTTTATTGAAGTCAATGGAATTATTTTGATTTACGTCAGCTGAGAATCAACGCCTCTGTCTGGACTGTTTGAAATACATTACATACTAGTACCGTGTTGTACAATTTAGTATTAATGTATGTGGTTTCCTGAGGATTTTGAAGCTTGAGAATAATAAAGTTATCCCATATGAAATGTAAACATGAAATCATAAAACAAGGGAAGTACCATTGGGACGCCATGTAAATGTATTTTAAAGCAGTGAATTGTGAAATATAATAGAAGACCACAACAACAGCCAATATTGAGACTCCTTAATAATAACCTTGCTTTGGCTGTTGCAGAGGGTTGCTGCCTAACATAGTTTGATCATCCACAAAAATATCCAAAATAAGTTACTTACACACTACTTTAAATGCACTCTGATTTTACGTTTGCACTTTATGCTGCCAATACAATTTATCATATGCACTTCTGTTCATTTTATAACATAAAATAAAATGAGCAAATAAACCACTGCTATTGCACTTTTAGACACAGGCTTTTACTTATGCCTGTGCACTTTTCCTGATCTGACGTTGAGCCTGGAAAAGAGCTATATTTTACCCTTCATCAAGACGCACAACGGGCAGACTGTCTGCAGCTGTTGCATGTGTTGCAGTCTACCATCTGGGTTGTGAAGTATACCAGATGGTATAAGTATACCATCTGGGTTGTGAAGTGCCCAAAGTGTGAGGAAACTGAGGCAGGGAAATGGGAACCGGTATGTGGGGGAGTAGGGGGAGGTAGATCTGTATATTTTTTGTGCATGGTAAACTAAGGAGTGATTCATTTTGGGGAACCCTCACACACGGTATGTCTGTGAAGCAGCTGGAAACTATAATTTTCATCATGGGTAGACATACTAACTAACATTGACATGGAAGACTGATTGGTAGTTTGGGCTACTGCCTGAGTACAATCCCATCCAACATCCTCAAAATCCATGACACTGGGGCCACATTCCAATTTTTAGCATGCTAGCTCAGTCAGAACTAACACCTCCAATTCTACCATTGCTGGGAATTACAAGTACTGTGTTGATGTACCCATAACCTCTATGTTTCTTTATTTACACTATTATGTATCCCTGATGATGTGAGTTGTAAACCCAGAGTTCCCACCAGTTTGGAGATCTGGGAAAGGGTATAGGCACTGACTCTGTGGGTGCTCTTGGGCTGGAGCACCCATGGGGGAAAATTATTGGGTGCCCTGCACCCACCAGCAGCCAAGCTCCCCTCCATGCTGCCCTGCCTCACCTCACCTCTGCTCTGCCTTCTCCCCTGAGCGTGTTGCATCCCCACTCCTCTGCCTACCTCCCAGCACTTGTCACCATCAAACAGCTGTAGCAAGCTCTGTGGGGTGGGGGAGCGGGAACATGGCATGTTCAGGGGAGGAGGCAGGGAAGAGGCAGGGCTGGGGAGAGGACTTGGAATAGGGGCAGGGAGGGGGCAGAACTGGGGTAGGGATTTTGGGGAAGGAGTTGGAATGGGGGTGGGGTAGAGTGGAAGAGGGCGGGACAGAAGTAGATTAGGGGGTGGGGCCAGGGTAGAAGGAGGTTGAGCACCCACCTGTGCAAGCAGAAGTCGGCGCCTATGGGAAAGGGTATGTTTAAGCTAGTTGGAAGTCAGCTGTGGTATTGGGGACCCAGTGCAGCTGGGCCTCAGAGCCCCATTTCCATTAAGAGGTAACAAACAGAAAGACTGGTGCTCAGGAGGTGTGCAAGAGACGCCAAGAAAAGGGACAGTTCTCCAGCCTACACCGGGCCAGGGAAAGTTGACAATAACGGGTCTAGCTTTTTGGGACCTAAACACAGCATCTTGGTGAGCATTCAGCTGGGAGAGCTCTACCAGGGCTGTGATGAGGGCCCAAAGGAAATTGTGGAAGAAGAATCAATGGGAACTTTAAGGCCAAAGAAAGTGAGGAGAGGAGGAAGTGATAAAAGCAGAGATGAAGACCAGAAGAAAGCTATCTGCAGTCTTGAAGAATATGAGAAGTACAGTGAGCCACAGTTCCATCAGTTCCTCAGCTACTAAAACTCTGCTGGTTTTATTCTATTATCCTAAAAGGCCTGCCAGTGCAACTGCCAGAGTGACCTACAGGTGCCTGGGTAACTACTAGTTGGTCTTCTCCCTACTAATTTCTAAAGTCACTTGACAACTGTGTTAAAAAATCCTGATTAAAATCCACAATGTTCAGCGTAATAAGATTTGGTTTTAAATGGTTAAATGGTAATGTGGCATGACCATCTTGTAACTGAAATTCAAAGCGTGTTGCCAACAGTCACAAGTATTCTGAGCAGCTACCTCCAAGGCAAGAAGCAAACATTCAAATCTGATACAAAGAGTATAAAAGCAATTTAAGTTTATTTTTCAAGTGCAGTGGAAGTGTTGGATGTACAGTTACCTGGTCAAAGGAGAAAAGAGTGAAATGAATTACTTAAGCTGTGATTCTAAGAGTTAAAAGGAACATCTGGATTTAATCAAAGAAGGATATGGATGTGCTAAGCCGGTTGTTAAAGTGGTCTAAATTAACATGGTCATGCTGGTGAAAATAGGTGGTTGTTCTTAAAAAAATAAATGCATTCCAAGTCGTGCTTATTACAGAAAGTGTTTAATATAATATTCAAATGCAGATCAACTAATGGGAAAGGCTATTATGATAATCCATTAATATAATCTATCTAAAGCAGTAACCTGTCAGTATAAAGGGGATAGATATTTTTAAAATATTAGTTATGCTTTTTTATTTAAATACATAGTGAAACTAATAATTTTATGTATTCATTTATTTTCAGCAACAAAATAAATGTTTTCTTTCTTCTTTAAACATGCAATGATGCAAATATACCCTCCTTCCCCCCACCCAATGAAATTCTAAGGGCTTTAAAAGCCTGCTCTAACTATTCGATCTGACTTTTAAATGGTTAAATGTCAGACATGTTGAAGAGTGAATATACTTCTCTCTTGGTTTGCCTCAGCAATATCCACTGACAAACAAATCAATATGGACTTTTAGTTTGAGTTATTTCAGTTTCTGAAAACATAAAGGATATGCTCCCCCCTCAATGGCTTTGAAAATACAGTCAGTTTTGATATATTTTAACTAGACTAACTTCTGGCAGTTGCAGTTACTAACAACAAAGGCAGTCTTCCACCAAGTGGTAATTACTTTGTCTTAGATACCCTTCCATGAACTTGGACATTTTCAGTTCTGGACTATTTCCAGGCTTTTTGGTGAAGACATTATTGGTATGCATCCATAGGAATTAGCCTATGAAGAGAAATTGCAAGGTTTTCTATTCCCATCTAGTGGTAAAGAGAGGTATATGCTTTGTGTAACTAAATTGACAACAATGATTAGGACAGAAAAGCTAATAGAAGAAAATGTATGAAAGCTCAGTTAAACATAAAACTTTAGAAATAAGGAGAATGAGCAACAAGAATTATGAATGGTAAGCCCCAATTTTTTTTGTTTGTTTGTTTTTTCTTTGCTCCCTCTCTCCCCATTTACATTTGAGGAACAATAGAGTTTCACTTCTCAGCACAGGTATCTTGGAGGTATGCATGAATGGATGTTGTAACTCACAGTAATAGATTTCTTTGTTTCACTGTACTTACACACGTCATGTTTGGTTGAAGTTCATTTTCTAAAAAAACAAAACATACTCTCTGATCTCCATGTTCACTGCTCTTTAATAGTCAAAAAGCCTACTTCTGCACTGCAAACTGAACATATTTTATATAGATATGCTAAAATGTAGTTTTTCTTAGTTTGCTTTGTAAATGGCTGCATGATATCACTTGCAGTAAATTTTTCAACTGTCCTTTAACAACCTCTGCCTCCCCTCTGTGTAATGGCTAAACTCATTTATGTTGTTTGTTTTCAGTCTGCTGAAATTAAAAGTACACACTAATAAGAATGTCTCTGGCTTAGTCATGTCAGAGCAAGAGGTGTGAAGTTTTTCTGGCCTTTCGACTAACCACATTGCTTAAAGGAAGAAAATAGCCACAGGAAGCTGAATATCATTAACTAAACAATCACATTTGTAGAGAAGGAAATCAAGTTTTGAATATCATTAGTGAGCACTTCCATGACTAAAACAAAATGTGAGCTACACTCTACTGGTTACAGGATTTAAAAACCTCTAAAAGCCCAGATCACACCCTCAGCTTACACAGCTATGTAGGGCAATACGGAAATTCATGATACATCTAATGCCCCAACATGGGCTCCCCATACCATAGCTATCAGTGCCGGGGGGACATGTAGAGTTGTTACATCACCTCCACACAGAGAGCAAGGACAAGATACAGAGTGTACCAACACATGGATCTGCCCTCACCCCCACCTTGCTATAGTACTGCAGCACTTGGAGGATGTACACTGGACCAAGAAGAGACCAGGCACAGAGTATGCCCTCATTGGAGAAAGGGAAAATCTGGGAGGCAGATTTTGACTCTCAAAGTGATCCAGACAGCAAAACAACACATTGTTTATTGCTCAGGGCATATGTTAAAGTCACAGTCTAGGAAAAAATGGGTCATTATCCAATAATATCATAACTAAGTCCATACACATTTAAAAAGGTCTTATTCTGTTATCTTTAAGAAAAGGGTAGGATCTATACTATTCTAATTGGTGTGTGTTTGGAGGAGGGCATGCTAGAGTTTATTACCATTTAAATTAGATCAGATGTCATTTGCACTTTGCTAATAAGAGGTTGAGCTCTTTTGAAGATGTCCTAGGGCAGGGATTGCCCTGATGGATGTTGAAGGTGACCCCTGCCCTAGGGGAAAATATCCATTGCATTATATGGTACAAACACACCATGCTAGTGTCAGATCTAGATGCAATTATTAAAGAGCTCCTCCACATTTCTCACAGTCACATATTCCCCTTGTCTGTCAGAGCAGGATTGCTCCTTGCCTTATATTAATTATTCAAAGGATGTCCACTTTGTTATTCTACCACTTCCTTTGAAAGATTATTCCATAGGTTGATAGACTGTACTGTAATGAAGAATTTTCTGATGTTCATCCTAATTTTTCCCTTTCTATATTTTATTCTATTCCTTGAAGGCATATTCCCTTTTATTATGTTAAATAATTCTTCTCCCTTTCCTTAGTGTTCATATTCTACAAATATCTGAAGGGTGTAATTATGCCCCCCTCAGTCATCGCTTAGTCAAACAACAGTATACATATTTAGTTCTTTTTATCTCCTCTCATGAATCAATCCTCCAGTCCTCTGATCATGTTTGTTGCTATTCTCTGAACTCCTTCCAATTTGCCAGTATCTTGCTGGTAAAGAGATACTCAGAAATTAGCATAAGAGGCCAAAGTCTGTGCTACCCCATTGTTTTCAACAGCATTGCATAGAGCATATTTCAGGCAGAAATGAGTCCAATATTCCAGGTACAATCATACTAAAGCTATCTGGGCCACTGAGATAAACTAATACCCTCTCTTGATGACTTGATAATGTTTTTATTTTAAACTTTAGATTATGGTTTATTCAATCTGATTTCAGGCAAGAGCGTTTACATCAAAGCTAAAATGCAAAAATTTCAGGCCTAGCCCTGTCACTCTTATTCATGTTGTTGAGGTACAATGGGCAAGATTTTCAGTAGCACTTAAGTGTTTTAGGAGTAACAAGTTCCATTGACTTTTGTTATGCCTTCTGTCCTTTGCAGAATAAACATAGTATAAATGAGCTACATGTGCAAGGTAAGGTCCATGTTTACTGAGTAGGCACAAGCTGCCAGATTAGACAGATTCACTGCTCTGGTTGGATTCTGGCAGTTGCTAAAACAAACATGGTAAGTGAGATTAGAGGGCTTGCAAACTATTTAATGGGATGCTACCTTATCTCTCGCAATACTCCCTTCAATAGGAATTGTGCCAGGTGCTTTTGAAAAATTTGCTTATTGAGAGTTCTAGAGTCAGGCTCACTCCGAAACCTATTCTGTAGTAAACTTCAGAATATAGCAAAACTTTTGATAAATATACTTCACTTTCTCTTCATCTACTATTTTTAATTCAGATGTTTGACAAGGTCTGCTCCATATGAATATATGGTGCTTACCATTCATGGTTTCATTATCCTCCAATTAGAGATAGATTTTCAAAAGAAGTCATCCCCCATGTAAGCATTTATATATCCCTGAAGCACTCACTGAGACAAGTGAGTGCTGAGAAACTTGTACAATTAGGCCACTTCATTTAGGTGTCTTAATGAGAGGTAAGCCATTTTAAATATCCAGCTATCTATTTAAGTGACTAAATAGGAGCTGTGGCTTATGGGCTCTTCTGAAAATCTACGTCTTGATATGCAATGCTTGTTTTTCCTAAATTCCCCCTTGCACTGGTATTTTACACAGGATAGTGCAAGATGGTAACTGTCAGGATCACTATACTTTGCTTTCTGAAAAATATACTACATTTGCTTTTCTCTAAACTTTTGTCATCTCTGCAACTTTTCCATGGCTTTTCAAAAATAATTGTCAGGGGAAGAATAAGTTTGCTTGTTAATTCCCTTTGTACCTTTACAAGGAATATTGTCCAAACCACTTGACATGCACTTGTTCACACTATCAAAAGTATCACCTATCTGCTAACCCTCAGTAGCCATTACTATAAGTCCTTCCTCCTTTGCTAATCATATATTTTTCCTTTAATTTTCCTGAAGACAAATTGTAAAAAGTAGTACAGCATCTTAGCCATTTTTAATGCAGGATTAATTTCATCCCGTTCTTCATTGATGAATCAATCTACTTTTTTTCTCCATTACTTCTTTTTGCTGATATTTCTTATTTCTCCTTACCATTTTTTTCTTGCAAATTGAAATAGAGTATGTGTATTCTTTTTTGGTTTCCTTTCCCTTTTCTATCTACAGTACAGCTTACCCTCGGTTGTTTCTCATGCCATTTGTTGCTCACTGTGTACTTATTTTGGGGATTGGAGCATATTTTAGGATTCCCCAGTCTCCATCCTGGTCCCACACCCTCTGTTAGTCACTTTGTCATGCACTTTCTCCAAATTGGTAAGGAGTTGGTCCATGAGAGCTTCTCCTGTAGTTGGAGTGAATATGGAATAATAAATTGTAGAGTCTGAGTTTGAAGAAAAAGTGACCCCAATGACTAATGGTCCATATCAGAGCTGGCATACTAAAAAGAGAAGTATAGCTTCAATAGTGCAAACAATAGGAGAGGCTAGCTGTCCTGAGTATTACCCTTTCTGAGACCCTAGGCATGTACTAGGTGAAGTGAGCCCATCCCTCACTCATGTGGCTGTGGCTATTCTGTTTTATTGTGTGTTAGCTTAATCAGAGCTACCATGAGTAAATTTACTGGAGCTAGAAATGTCACCATCCAGCTCCAGTGTAGACATAAAATGATAAAAACATTTTAGAACCTCTTTGAATCTAGTCTCCAAGGGGAGAAAACAGACATGTCCACCATCTTGATATGAATAAGGGAAAAGCCGGATTGTATATTACAGATAATAGAAATAGATATTTGCCATGGCTGCACTAAAATCCCGATATTCAGTTTACCTCACCAAAAATAAAATCAATTCAGAGTGTCATTAACACTTGGACATCAGTAAAAATCACATACAATAATCCTGTAGATGTCATGGATTAATATCTTAAGCCATCACCAAGGACAATAAAGTCAACCTGAACAAGAAATCTTGGTGATTCCAGTGGCAGATCGTCAAGAGTTCATTAAGTTCATGTAATGATTATGGCAAGCAAAGATCTAGTATACACTACCTGAATCCTTAGATTCCCTTTATCCCAGGACATGCATCTCTGGGATTAGGTATGGCATAAAGTTGAGAGTAGATTCCAAAGGCTCAGTCATCTCCTTTCCCAGAATCTTTCTCTTCTCATGTTAAGCTAAGTAACTGTATTATTAAAGCTGAACTGAGTTAAGAAGAGCTCAGTGATCTGGCAATCTTGCCCATTAATAAACGAATACTTTGCCCACTAATAAATAATGGATGTTTGCAAGTTTATTAGAAGATGACCATTCATTAAGTATCATGAGTGGAAGAACTTTGGCACTGTTTGCCATTATCTCGGACCCTTGAGATAGGGTCTTAAACAGTATTAGTCAGACAGATGATAAATGTTGATATATGCCTGATAAATTCTCCCTTTATTACTTATTATCCCCATATCTGTATCAGCATGGACCTGAGAGGTCCCCGCCTCCTATATGGACCATGTCCACTTCATAATTTGGCCCTCATCCTCATTCCTCCCAGGGATCTGTAGTGCTGATCCAACCTCCAGTCACCATTGGTAGTGGATCATTGAAGGGGCATAGATGATGAAGCTGAGAGACGAAGTAGCAGCCACGAAGCAAGACCACATCCTCCCATATCTTCTTTCAATCAAAAGCCTGCCACAGTTGCAGTCCCTCTACACTCTTCAGTGCAGGAGCCACTGTTTGCTTGTATCCACTGGCTGTAAGTGGGTGGCAAGGTGGCAGGGCATGAATGGCCCTGAAGAGATCATATGTTTCATCCTCCTTCAGGATGGCATTGCAAGGCACATCCCTTCTGAAAGCCAGCGTGCTCTGGGAGGCACTGTAAGTCAGAGAAGCACATTATTTCCTGGAGCGTCTCCTGGGATTGTCTCTGCATGACCCTGGCTATGATTATGCAGTGTGACCCCCCACATGGACATTGCTTTAAATTGCTTAGAAGCCTTTGCACATGATGTAGTTTGTACTTGAGGCAATACTCTTTGGAGTAGTGTCCATTAAAATGGATGATACCAGATGTATCCTTATTACCTAGGGTTTAATTGTTTTGACTGAAATTAGCATATCTTTATATGTACACACACAAGAAAAAACCACAATATCACCAACACACAATGAACAGAAATCTAATAGATGATACTCTGCACTATCCTTTAGCCCTCTCATGACAATAATGAGAATGAAGGAATAGAAGGACAGGAGAAATATATAAATGAGAGAATGATAATGAAAGTAGAACAGACATCTGAGAATTTGTCCTAATGTAATTAGTGTGTTAGTTTTCTCCTGCATTTAGAATTGTTTCAATTTCCAAGAAATTTTAACAGATATTTTGAAAATGTATTTCTAATCACTTTTGTTTATATATTTTCCACCTTACAAAAGTAGTAAGAAAGGAAAGTAAGAAAGTTTCATTGTTGTTTTGAGAATGTTTTTTACACTCCACCCTTTGCCTAGGCCAATGAAGTTACTTAAATTTTATTATTAATGTTAATATTTTCTAATATCATCTGTGCACTGGAAGTTTGATTATTTAGAAGCATCTCTTTTTAGTAATACTCTGATATTTGGGGATCTAAATAACACTGAGCTCATATAATTTAAACTACATTTCTATACATTGACTGTATCCTTTGTGTTGTTTACAGAAACTAATTTCAGAATATTATGAAATTGTTATTCTCCTCCAAATTACAAATTTATTGTAATGCAGAAATGACAGATCTGCAATAGAAAGTGTTATACATACACAGCAAGCTTTGAGAAATAAGTGACATGGTGACCTTGAGATACTTATTTCAAAGCAGGCAATATTGACCCTGTGATAGTGTCATATTGTAATAACTTTACTACCTTAATAGAAAATAATATAGGTGAAATCCATTTTTGTGGAAAGAAAGGTGTAAAGGAAAGATAGTCATTCACTCATCTGTTGTTGCTATGGTGTGTTCAAAGCCATTTTAGAGGACAGTTCTTCAATCTATCAGAGGTTACAATAGTTTAAGTAGAATATGTTACTCGAGGAATCACTCAAGTGTTTTAGACCTTTATTTATGAATAATGGTTAGCTGTGCAGCAGTTTGTTTCACTGGTGCATATTCCTTTCTAAACACTGACAAATTCAGGTAAGTAGACTTTAAATATTCTATTTCAAACATATTTAAATAGACATATGATCTTATGTCAAAGTGCTAGCCACAAAACTCTTATATCATTCTGAAGAAATAAAAATATAAATGCATCTTCACCCCAATTCTACGTCCCATTCACCATGGTTATTGAATAGCTCTTTAAAGGTTGTAATTTATTATTTGTTTTGTGGTAGCACTGAAGGAGGCAGATAAAGAATCAGGCATTATTGGGACTGGGCACTGTAAAGACAGTCAGTGGTAATAAAGTTCCTACCCCCAAGATGTTTACAGTCTGAAGGATCTGTGCATGGGTTGTTGCTTTACTGTCCCTTCGTGTATAGAAAAGTGGGAAGAATTTAATCAACAGCATGGGAGCCATCAGGAAAGAAAGGGATATTTTCAAAAGTGCCTTTTGCTTTCACAGAAAAGATAATATTAGTTTCATTTTTTTCAGTGCAATTCTCAAGATTTATACCCTTTAACATGGAATTTGACAATGCCATTCATTCAGTCACTTTTCAATCAAAAACTACAATTTCAAACAACTGCCTTTCATGGTGAAGGTTTTTTTAAGTTTGTTTCAATGAGCTATTTTAAATCTCACTCATCTCAGAAATTTCTAGTCTCATTGGCTTTTTGCTGTGTTAAGTGGAATTACTTTCCACGGTATTCATGTGCTATCCATTGACAAACTTTTTTGAAAATCTAAGCCCTAGAAAATCACAACACATTATTTAGTTATGTTTCCTAAAGCAAGGAGCTGCAAGATCTACTGTATGGAATACGAGCGAAAATTCTGTTACATTCTGTAAACATTCTCTTATGAACTAGTGGCACTAATAACTAAAGCCTTGTGAATAAGGTTAAAATAATTGTGAATAATTATTATTATGATTATTATTAGTGGATAATTCTAATATATATATACTAGCATAAGTGCCCGGCGTTGCTCGGGTCAGTCGGAGGTGGGGAGGGGGCAGACAGTTGACACCCCCTGACCAACCCCAACACCCACCCTTCACCCACCCTGACATCTTCCCACCCCCCCGACCAACCCCAAGACCCCCCGGCTCACTTACCCCCCGACCAAACCCGACAACCCCACCTCACCCCCCGACCAAACCCGACACCCCCACCTCACTCCCTGAGCAAACCCGACACCCCCACCTCACCCCCCGACCGAACAGTGTATTTAATAATCTGTGTGCTACACAGTGCACCGTGAGCCGGGGGGAGGGGGGGGGTGTCGGGTTTGGTCGGGGGGTCAGGTGGGGGTGTTGGGTTTGCTTGGGGGGGTCAGGTGGGGTTGTCGGGTTTGGTCGGGGGGTAAGTGATCCGGGGGGTGTAGGGTTTGGTCTGGGGGGGTGGGAAGGTGTTGGGGTGGGTGAGGGGTGAGGTGTGGGTGTTGGGGTTGGTCAGGGGGTGTTGTGGTTGGTGGGGGGGTGAGGTGGGGGTGTCGGGTTTGCTTGGGGGGGTGAGGTGGGAGTGTCGGGTTCGGTCGGGGGGTAAGTGAGCCGGGGGGTGTCAGGTTTGGTCTGGGGGTGTTGCGATTGGTGTGGGGGGGTGAGGTGGGGGTGTCAGGTTCGGTCGGGGGGTAAGTGAGCCAGGGGGTGTCGGGTTTGGTCTGGGGGGGTGGGAAGGTGTTGGGGTGGGTGAGGGGTGAGGGGTGGGTGTTGGGGTTGGTCAGGGGGTGTTGCGGTTGGTGGGGGGGTGAGGTGGCGGTGTCGGGTTTGGTCGGGGGGTAAGTGAGCCGGGGGGGATGTCGGGTTTGGTCTGGGCACCCACCCCAACACCTTCCCCCCCCAGACCAAACCCAACACCCACACCACACCCCTCACCCCCCCCGACACCTTCCCACCCCCCCAGACCAACCCCGACACCCCCCCCGGCTCACTTACCCCCCGACCAAACCCGACACCCCCACCTCACCCCCCCAAGCAAACCCAACACCCCCACCTCACCCCCCCACCAACCGCAACACCCCCTGACCAACCCCAACACCCCCACCGCACCCCCCCGACCGAACCCGACACCCCCACCTCACTTACCGTCCCACCAAACCCAACTCAGATCGGTCGCAGGCGGGGAGGGGGCCCAGAGCCGAGGGATTCCGGGGACCTTCGCAGGTGGGGGGGGGCACAGAGCTGATGGAGTCCGGGGTTGAGGTGGGAGGGGCAGAGAACTGAGGGATCTCCGGGGTTCCATTGGGAGGGGGGAGGGGCAGAGAACTGAGGGCTCTCCGGGGTTCCGTTGGGAGGGGGGAGGGGCAGAGAACGGAGGGATCTCCGGGGTTCCATTGGGAGGGGGGGAGGGGAAGAGAACTGAGGGATCTCCGGGGTTCCGTTGGAGGAGGGAGGGGTGAGCTGAGCGAGTGAGGTGTCTGTTGGAGGGGGGTATTATGACATCATCACCACCACCTAACCGCCCAGCCGATGTGATTGGCCCTGAAAGACTTTCACCCCTGGGGGGCGTCAGAGGTGAGATCCGAAATTTTTTTGACCCTTACCAGCATCTAGACCCCAAGACCCCTCACTGTACCAAATTTCAAGTCTCTGGCTCAAACGGTGCGGGAGGAGTTCGCAGTCATACGTACATACATACATACATACACACATACATACACCACTTGACTTTTATATATATAGATATTAGGTCAAACAAAATAACTTAAAATTCTGGAAATAAAAAAAAAATGTTTTAATTTTAACTTATTAAATGTATGATTGCTTTTTAAATAAAATTAAAAGGATTTGTGAAATGCAGTCATTTTGAACCAATAAAATCAAAATGTTTTATATTGACTATTTTAAAAAAGTAACATTTTGATTCTTTCTGAATTCTTTTTGCTTCATCCAAAACAATTAGATTAAAGACATGAATTTGCAGAACGTTTTGGTGTTGCCAAGTCTGTCTTTTTTGTTGAAAAAAGATTCAGATGAAAAATTTTGCCCAGCTCTCCTAATAACAGTGGGCCTCTTTTGACAGCAATATGATCTGTGCATAGTGGATTTGAAAGATAAAACAGAGAGATATGGAGATAAATAAGAACAAGAAGAACAGAAACTGCCAGAGAAAGAGAGGGGAAAATGAAGGTCAATGAAGAGAGACCTAGAAGTAAAGAAAGTATTCAACAATTGAAGGCTAGGGAACTAGTATTATAAAAAGAAGGATCAATAATGTAGCAGGAGTATAACCAGTACTTATGTATGTGGGGGGGGGGGGGAGGGGGGAGAACACATCTAACCTGTGTATGAGAGCAGAAGGTAAAGGATCATAACCCATTTGGCAATGGACATGGAAGGCTTTGGAATTAAGAAAATGATTTGGAAAAAAAGGAAAGTATCTCACAACACAAGAGAAGAGGTTTGTTGAGAGTTGAGGCAACAATGAGGAGAGATACTGATACAGTATGTGAACATAGGGTCAAAATTTGATTGGCCATTGTGCAGGCTCACAGGGTATGAATGTACAAGAATCTTCCAATGTCTTTTTATGACATGTGAAAGAGCTACTCATAATAATATTTCCCTATGAGCAGTGAACAGTGCTTCTTTCATTCATTGAGCAAATAGTTCAAACATAGGTAGGGAGGGGTAGCAAGGAATCAGGGCTGTGGGACCATTCTTATCCTCCTCACTGATCTGTGATAGAGACTGGTGACTGGGGAAGGGGGAGTAATATATGCCATCCCAATGAGCAGTGCCAATTATTCACCCTTTGTGTATACAGAGCAGCCCTGAAAGAGATTGTGCCTCCTTGAAGACTGTTGCAGTTCCACAACTCATCCACAAGTCTTTGTGAATATTACACAACTAGCCTTTAATGAGCCTGGCATGGGAGAATGGCAGGTAAGCCAGGCAGAAAACTGAGAGAGGAAGGGAAAAGCAAGGGAAATGCAGAATTGCCTACGAGAAGGCAAATAGAATCCACCTGACTGACCAAATTAATGAATACCACAGTGAGCAGCCAAATGCAGTATTAGGAAAATGTTTATTTTAATGTAAGAGTGTTTACTTCATCATTAAACAGTCATGAGAAATACCATTTCTAAATACTGCTTCCCAAAATACACAATTTTGGGGAATGTTTTAAGGTTATCTCAAACTTCTTCTTGTTCTGCCCTCTCATTTTTAATGGAAGTAGATATACACAAGGTTGCATAATTTTCTGTCTTTTCTTCTTTTCTCCCTACATCAAATTCTACTAAGAAGTGTGCATTTATCTAACATAGAAACCAAACACACACATAACATAATTGTGCTTAAATATACCTATTCATGTTCTTATGGCTGATTTTCAGAATGGGACCATTTCCACTGTACAAAGCATATTTATTTTTAGTCAGAGAAACAAGGCATGAGGCTGTATTGTGATTGTGTGAACTTTTAACTTCTCCTTAGTGATGTCTGTTTCTTTAGTTTCTTCTGTTTTCTTTTGAAGCCTGCACTCTCCCTGACATAACTTTCTTGTGTGACAAAGCAGGTAATGTTGAGTTCAAGACCTATCGATGCAAGTAGCTCTGTTTCAATTTTTCCTTTCAGCTACACCTCCATTGTGACATACATAGATTAGAATTTCAAGAAGATGGAAAAGGTTAAAATTCCAAGAAGGGAAGGACTTTTGTTTGTTTGTTTTAAAAGCAGTGAAAATGCTTTTGTGATTATGATGAAATGGTGCCAGAAAAAAAAAAAAGATCCCCCCCCCCACTCAATTTCTAAAGCACAAAATAATGCTGACAGTGAGGAGAGTTCAGTTCAATGCCTAAGGTGTCAAATTCCTTCAGTGTAGAGGAGCAAATTCCATTTTCAGTTGTGATCTAGGGACTGGTGTATACATTTATGACTACATACTACAAAGGGACCTCCACTGATGTCAACAAGAAGCTTGCAGAAAGATCAAGGTAAACTATGGCTTTAATGTAATAACCAATTGTTTTTGTTATTTATCCATTGCCTCACTGTTGCATTAATTATCATACACTGGAAAAATATAATTATAGATACACTCCATGCACAAACTTGTCATTTTTGGACCATGACTATTGCTGTTCTTTGTTTCTCTGTCTTATTCCCCCCCCCCCCGACCTTCTGTTTCTCTTCCCTCTCTTTGGCATGGTCTACACAGAGTTGTACTGATTTAACTAAATATGTGATTTTATAGCTGTTTAGTTAACAATATGCAACTTTATGTAAGGACACTATTCGATTAAGCCTGGCTACTAGCAGTTCAACCTGTTTCAGTTAATATACAGGTACAAGCTAAAACAATATAACCAGTTTTAATCAATACAAGAGTGCCCACACATGAGATTGCACTGAGTTAATTAACTCAATGTACGTTTAATCTGTGCAACTTTTATGTGCAGCCAAGACTTGTGTCTTTCCCCCTCTGCATTCCTTTCATGCAGCAGCATCAGTTTTCCCTCATGCCCCATGGGCTTTTCTCTAACACTTTTCATGCTACCTTTATTCTTTCCCTATTTAGGTAGATGGGGAATGGACAGACAGGGCCTTCTCTCCCCACCACAAACACCCACAAGTATAACTAAAACAGCATCCAGGGATTATTATTTTACACCAGTGGTAAAGGGAAGATACAAATTATTTCTATTTGTTTATTGAGGTTGGTGGATAAGGTATATGATTGGGAAGCATGCTCTTTTCTTTAAGAACAGTAAAGGCAAAGGGTTGGGGGATGCTATCTGGAAGTTTATGTTTTGTTTTCCAGCACAATGTGGGTCATAAATGTGGCAATGTGGGTCATAAATGTGGCAATCCTCCTTTGAGGCAGCGTAAATTAATTTATTCATTGTATTTTAATTGTATTTCATTGTGAACATGTCCAGAAGCTACGTGCTAGAGGTAAGATCCTGCAATTTAAAAATTATATAAAAAACAAAACAAAAAATAAAGTTATATACATTATTGCATTTAGAATAAGATGCTCTGCTGTATTACAGCCTTGATAATTTATAAGTGAGACACCTTTTTCAACACAAGGAACAAAATGCAGTGGAGTAAGGTGATTCCATTGGTGTTACACCAAGGATTAATTTAGGTCACAGAAAGGATTTTGTCCTTGTACTGAGAACAATAAAAATGTTTGCACAACAGAAAAAGAAATAGAGGGAAAAAGATAACATACATACTTTATGTTGATGGAATGAATGTTTGTGCTTAATACACTGGAGAAATTATCCAATAACAGTTCACCCAAGTGAAAATATTACCCCATTTTGCTCCCAAGGTCAATGTCAGTTTACGTTATTGACTGTGTAAATGCTGAATACAAAAATTAGGACCATGCCAGGTTAGTCTGACTTGTGCATTCAACTTCTCAAGGCTTTTCAGATATACTTAGGCATTTGCATTCTTTCTCATTTATGCCACTGCCATCTTTTTTGTCCTTGTTCTCCCCAACCTTTTCAGCTCGTACCTCCTAAATGTTAAAGAATGAGTGTCCTACTACACAGAGGAAATATATATTCAAGAATAAATTATGCTAGGTAGGCAAGAAACGAGTATGATAGCTGAATTAGCAAATCTCTTAAATCCAGAGGCAGCCTTAGCATTTTTGTATGGGTATAGGAAGCATTTTTTCAAGCTACCCAATGAAATGTCACCAGTTCCTTTCTACCAGTATTCTTCCACTATGATAAGGGCTGTTTTTTAGTATTATGGGGAGATTTTTCTAAGAAGAATTTAACTGGTTTAGTTAATATTTAAAAAGGTCATTGTTGAGCCATCCCGAAATTCCTGCTGTAAGAGACTTTGAGCCTAGCCAACTTCCCTGCAGCTGTTTGAGTTAAATGGGACTACTCACCAAGTAAGCATCTACTCAGTGTGATCAATAATCAGACCTTAAGTGATTTGATCAAGAGCATAAAGGGAGTCAATATCAGAACCAGGATCAGAAAGAAGAATCCCAGGTTCTCTGTTCCACATGTAATTCACCAGATGACATTCCCTCTTACATTAAGTAAAACTTGCTCATTTTACTGCTTCATCCTCTTCTACTTTTTCACTTCCATTTTATGGTTTATTTTTGTTCACCTGTTACATAGGATTGTAAACTACTATGAATGGTGCCTAGCACAATGGGACTGATCCATGCCTGAGGCTCAAAGATAACACTGTACACTTAAAAAAATACTAAGCAATATTCCTTGTGGACAAAAAGCTACAGTAACTGCACAGTGGAGGCACCAATTCATCTGGGAGGAAGCTTGCAGCAGCCCTACACCATCAGCAGGTAACCTAATTCACACCTGCATATTATTATGGGGGCTCTATGAATGTGGATTTCTATAACAATGTTGGTTAATAGCCATTACGAGTAAGATTTAGGACAAATAATAGTGAGAAAAATTCAATGTGAATATTCACTTGCATTCTCAAGGTTTTAGAAAGGAATAGAAAAAAAGTTTTTGTTTGTTTTAAATGAAAGCTGAGGTCGTATCTTATATGTATAGCTCCTCCAGATCATGGACAACCAGACTCAGCAATGACTTAAATGTTCAATCAAATTATATACTAATAAGTAGGTATAAGTCCTTATGATTGTGGCACAGTGAGGATGTAGCATGAAAATTAACCACTAGATGGATGCAAAAAGTATGGGGGCTGGTGGGGGGGGAGAGGCTAGATTCTCCACTGTGCCCCAGCCAGTCACAGCTTCCTGATCCTCGGTTGCCCATTTCTGGAGCAACTTAAAGATGGGGGGGGGGAGGGGAATTTCAATTATGCCATTGGTGTTAGGTCCCTCAGAAACTTTACACCAATGGAGAATCAGGTACAATGGATTTGTACTCTGCCACACTTCCTCCCTTCAGCTCCCCTTCCATGCCACGTTCCTTTATACTGGGGGGGCATGGGTTTATAGCATTGGACGTTTATGGCATCTGTCATAAGTAGAAAGTAGCCTAGAGTTGATTTTTACCTGTAGAGGATTAACCTGAAACAGGAGAGGGGATGACATAACAGAGCTGCTAATCTATCTGGCAGACAAAGCGTTTAGTTTCATTTTCTCTCTCTTGTGGAGTTGTTTGCCGGCTACGGGAAGGACCCACACCTATTTCTCTACTCTATCTACCTAATAATCTTCTAACGAAAACACGTCCAGTAGTAAGTGATTTGTAAGCTTGAATTGTATCACTTGATAATTGGTCCACAGTGTTTCTTTGCTGTTAGCTTTAGCAGTGGAAGAATTCCCAGGAAAAGGGGGGGGGGGGTCAGTTATGCTATGTAATGCAAGGGGTTATCTTTTCTATTGATTTCTGTACAAGGAGTTATGCTTTTCTCTTTTCTTTATTAAAATCTTTCTTTTAAAATTCTGCCTGCTTGTTTCCATTGGAGCGATCCTGGTTTGGATCGGGCATGACTCACAGAAAGTGAGGGTTTGTGGTCTTTGTTCTCGAATCTCTCCCAGGCAAAGGGGGGGGGGGGGTTGAGGGGTGTTACCATAGGGGTTCCAATTTACCCTAACCCATGGTTTTGGGGGCTCAAATTGGTGGTGGCAGTGTTTTCCAAGCCCAGACATAGGGGAAGTTTATGTTCTGGGGGGAAGTTTTAACCTAAGCTGGTAAAATAAGCTTGGGAGGTGATTTCTTCTTTCATGCAGGGTCCCCACATCTTTACCCTAGAATTCAGAGTGGGGAAATAGACCTTGACAGCATCTAAAGCTTTATCCTGGTGGAGATTCCCCCTTAACAGGGGGAACTCTCCCATGGCCAGCTCTGGCAACTTCAGATTAACTTTGTGAAGCTGGGAGACTGGAGAAATTGGCCCTAATTATTATAGTCGTACTCCATGCACAAACTGTCTTTCAGCTTCTTAATATTTCCCATTGGTTAATTTTCCATGTATAGTCCCTCGTCTGCCATACCAGGTGAATTAGCCTACTGTAGAAAGTGAACTCACCATTGGCATACTCCATGGCAAAGCTGGCTCTCCTCTTATAGTGCCAATGGCCACTCCAGTCTCAAAGTGGGCTTCCTCTTCTCATGACTTGGCTGTCCAGCTGAGTCACACTTTAGTCTCACCCCTTCTGTGATAACAGAAAGTTCAACAAAACAAACATCTGATCCCTCTGGCCAGTCTATGCGCCTTAGTTTTGGGCTCCTGGACCCTTCGCTCAGGCCCTTAGTGGTTCTTGTCCTCTTCTCAGGGGCTTCATGTCACATTACCAGTGGCTAGCAGGGCAACCCAGGGTCACCCTCTACACTGGGCTCCAGTTCAGGGAATCCTAGAATAGACAGTCAAAGTCTAACTCTTCCAGATTCCTTGCTGCCACCTCCCTGGTCTTCTTATTACCAAACCTATCATAAAGTCTCTACCACAGACTCACTATGTTTATGCTACTTTTAGGCCTGGAAATCACATTCCCTCCCCCCACCCCAATTCAAAATGTCTCATAAATCCCAAAACAAACATATAAATGTTCTCAGTTTGGCCTGTCATCCCTCTCTCCATGTTTCTTAGCTGAACACCTCCAAGAACTCTTTCCTCAGTCCAGATCCTGCCCTATTATCACCAAAGGAGATTACTCCACTCCTGTAGCTGCTTTATTATTCTCCTGGCCTCTCGACCAGGCTTTATTACTCAGGCAAGGACACCAGGGCCAATTCTCCTGCTAGGTTTCCTTCTTGACCCCTCTAGTCTCTCTAGACCCAGAGAGTGACCACAGCAATTTTTCTTCCTCCTTCTCTTTTATGGCAAAGCAGACTCACTTGCTGAGTCTATGACCATGCAGAACGGGACACCACTGACCATTCAACATTTTCCATCTTTCCTAATACAGTAAACCCCCGATTTAACGGACCCCGATTTAACAGACTTCGGATGTAACGGACAAAATTTCCGATGCATCCAAAATCCGTTTTTCGCGGGCTGGCTGCCGACTCCCGGCTGCTGCCCGGGTCCCGGCAGCAGGCAGGCTGCCTGCTGGCTCCCGCCCGGGTCCCGCCTGCAGGCGGGCTGCCGGCTCCCAGGTCCCGCCTGCGGGTGGGCTGGCTGGCTGGCTGCCGGCTCCCGCCTGCAGGTGGGCTGGCTGCTCCCGGGTCCCGCCTGCGGGCGGGCTGCCGGCTCCCGGGTCCCGGCAGCAGGAGGGCGGGCTGGCTCCCACCCGAGTCCCGCCAGCAGGCGGGCTGCCGGTTCTCGTCTCCCGCCCGAGTTCCAGCAGCCGGGACCCGGGCAGGCTGGCTGCCGGGTCCCGGCTTCCGCCCAGGTCCCAGCAGCGGGAGGGCTCGCTGCCGGGTCCCGGCTGCCACCCGGGTCCCGGCTGCTGGGACCCTGGCAGGCACACTCACGGCTCCCGGCTGTCATGATACAGTAAAACCTCGATATAACGGACTAATTCGGGTGGGCTGCTGCTCCCACAGCTCTTTTTATTATTATTATTAAATAACGGACTTTCGGCTTTAACGGACACCCCCTCGCCCGAATTAGTCCGTTATATCGAGGTTTTACTGTATTTTTAAATAAGTGCATTATTACTTTTTTAGGGAAACCCACTTTCCTGATTCTGTGTCAATGCAGTTGTTATCAGTAATATTTCAGTAAGTATATAATTTATACTTCCTGAAGTGCCATTTCTAATACCCAGTCCTGATAAGTAATCAGTCAGGAGGACCACTGGGCATACATCTATGATTAAATTTAATGCCAGAATTATTCCTACCAGTTCAACTGTCAAAATAGCTTCAATTTTTTTATGGCCTTACAGGTTTTCTTAATTCCAAGCAAAGGAACAGAATTCCCAATGTTCCTCTTTTCCTATGCAAGGAAGTTCCAAAAATACTTTTGTAAATTGCTTCTGCTTTTACACTTATCCTTTATATCTTCACTATGATCCTTTCAAAAGAGCTTGCTATCAAATATAATGCCTAAAATATGAATCTGATAGCTATGCTTATTTGCTGTCAACATAAATCCAACTTAATTTCCATTTAGTGAATATAATTCCCTTGGTTTTGTCTATTGAGAATTCCAAACTCTGCATGTGTCCCCATTGCGCAGCCTTCCTTAGCACTTTATTTATTCATTTAACAGCTATTTCAGGGTTTCTGGTTTGGGCCCATATGGCACAGTCATCAGCAAACAGAATGATGCCTATTCTTACATTCATCTCTTTTGGAAGATCATTTATCATGATGTTGAATAAGAGAGGACTGATGACACTCCCCGTAGAGTGCCATTTATAAGTGTACGTATATTGAGGTAGGCTTTCCTTACTCTGACTGCAAAGTTCTTTTACTTAAGAAATCCCTTATCCATCTATTCATTCTCACTTTTATACCCATGGTAGTCACTTTTGACATAACATATCATAAGCTTTTTCAATGTACAGATGAGTTACTACAATAAATTCTTAATTTCTTATACTATTTATGTGCTTCCATTTCTATCCTAACAATATGCTCAATCACACTCCTTCCCCTCCTAAACAAACTCTATATACTAAGTATGAAAACAATCTCTCTGTTACCATTTTTTCCCATAGAATATAGAGTCACAGAGTCTATTCCACTCATTGCTAGTCTGCCTCCCTGTGGCCACTTTGGGGATTTGCTCACCACTGATTTGATGTCTCTTGTGGTTTCTCCTCCCCCTAATCCTGTCGCTCATTTGGAAGCCTCTCTCATGCTGCACGAACTGCAGCACTTCCTCTTTGTGGCTTGGCACTCCAACCGGTTCATTATAATTTCCCCCCCTTGGGTGTATCAAAGGTTCTGTAAACAAACCACCTCTGGCAGTTTCCAAAGTTCACGGTCCTGTTCTTTGCACACTGGATTCCAGTCTAGGGACCCTACAATCAGCAGCTAAGGTCCATGTGGAATCACTTTTGCTGCCATTTTCCCTAGGGTTTCTACTTAGTCTTTTCTCTCAACCCTGAAAGTGACTGCTAATTCTTTCTCTCTCCCTGCAGCCCCTTTCTGCTATTCACTCTGTGGATTTATACAAGCCCCTCATTTTCCTGCACAGATAGGCTGCATATACCGGCTTAACTGAACCTGAAGCCTACACCTCACCTCAGCCCATCCTGAAAAGTAGCCCCCTCATAGATATTTTAACCCTTTCAGTGGTGGTGTGGGGGTAAACACCCCATCACACATGGTTTAACCCAAATGAGTTGTGAAGGCAATTGGCCTATATGTTTCAGGTCCTGATTGCAGTTTGCCTGGTTTTCTTACTGGAAAAATAACCATACACTTCCAGTCCATTGGCAAACTCATCTTTCCATCACATACTATTGTACAATTTCAGTATCATCCTCAGAATTCTTTCAGCTAGCTGTTAAAACATATCAAAGCTTATATGATCCTTGCCTTGAGCAGAATATTTTGCTGTTTATTATAGCTTTGAGAAGTGCCCTCATTCTAACATATTCATTTAGAATAGATAGTGAAGAGGTGGAAGGACAATGAGGAAACTCAGAATTTTATTCAATTAATTGTCTTTTCCTCTCATGAATCGCTACATTTGATTGTCCACATTACTCACTCTTTGGAACTTTTCTGCCAAGGTTTTTGCTTATTTTTACATTGGAACATCTTATTCCATGGCGTTGGACAATAAAGTCTGGCATTGTGTTGGTTTTACTTCATATATCATTCATTTTCCTAACCTTCACTTTTCTCTGACATATTGGTATCTTAATTTATTTTTTCCACAGTATTTTCTCCAGCTTTCTCTTTTTGCCTTTTTGATAGCTTTTTATAGTCTTGTGCCTTACTTCTTTTATAATTCATTTAGTCCTCATTATTCATTGTATATTTTGCTTTTTTATATGCATTATTCCTGTCTGAAATTGCCATTTCACAATCCTTATTCTTCCACAGTACATATTTTCTATCTTGAGGATAAGTCAGAACCCTAGATAAAGCTCGGTGTTCTGCCTTTAACATTTCCTTTGTGATGATACTACTGGAATCCTCACTGTTCTCACTTATACATTGTTCATTTATATATTTAACATATTTGTTTCTAAAGAGTTTCCAATTAGATATTTTTAGATTCCAAGTAGGGAGACAATCATTATCTTCAGTATTATCCTTTCCCTGACATATAATGAGAGTTGGGAATAGTCAATACCCATTCCCTCATTTTTATAGATTTCACAGCTAAATTTTTTTGCTATCTGCCTTCTTGCAATTCCCAGGCCTAAACAGGAGAAAATCCCATAAGCTGCATTAAACATAGGTAGGTGCTTTCCCACTAAAATTTCTAAGTTATTTTCAATAATGAATTGCTCCAGACATTGTCCATTATAATCATTTCCCCTACTTTCCCACAACCAGTTGGGCAGTTTAGACTGCTACATATAAAATATAGACTTGAGGCATCTGCAATTATCTGTTTCAGTTATTTGCCCTCTCATTTTCTGCATGGAGTGCACAGGCTATACATTCTTAGTGATGTGGAATTATTTTGCATCAAAATCTCAATAGCATCATACACAGTATTAAGCCTTTTCACCTCTACTTCAAAATTATTTAGCTTCTCCTTAGAGATGATACATACACACCACCCCTTCCTACATCTCTAGCCTAGATACACACCATATTCAACAATTCTGTTGTTTAGGTTCCGTATTAGCCATGTGTAACATGGCCTCTTTGGTCCTACTTCTGTCTCTGTCTACAAACCATTCAAAGGCCCTTGTGCTGGTTCAAAACCCTGTGTGGTTTATTTATAATTGAGTCCCACCACCTTCACAGAATACCTAGCACCTTTACAAGCAGAGGAAGTCCCTCTCACTGCCTGCTTTCCCCCTTTCAATTCCTTCCTCTGCCTATTTGTGGGCTCTGGATAATGGCTTAATTAGCCTCTCTGCCCTGCCCCACCCACAAATTAGGCACAGGTCTGCCTCATCACCTCCAATCTGCTATGCCTGACTGAAGCTACTGAGAACAGAGTGCTGACTCAGGATTTCCTACCTAGCACTCTATCACACCAGGTCTCTTGAATGCCATCAGATTTAGTTTTCAGATGAGCAATATTTTTCTTTAATTCCTGTTCACATGCTAACAGGCAGTACATGTTCCAACTAAAAATGGTCACCACCGGCAATATTTCCTTTGCTTAGCAAAACATGGAATCATTCTATGAATAGGTTGCTAACACGTAAATACTTTTCAGCTGCTTTAACTATAATTCTCAAATTCTGTTTTTTCCCCATCAGAGATGAGCAATTTATTGCTTCAGTCATGGACGCTTTGAACCTTTCTGTCTCTGTAGACATTATGTCATTTTTGTTATCCCCATCATAACATACCTTTCCACTATTTTGTTGCTTTGTTATTTCTTTCCCCTTACCGAGCTTCCTTTCCTCCTCCCCTATTTTCTTTGATGTCTCCTAACTGCTTCCACACATAGTATGTTTATCTTCCACTGCTTGCATCCGACGAAGTGGGTATTAGCCACTTTATAGTTAGTCTTTAAGGTGCCACAGGACTTTGTTACCTCTGCTATTCCAGACTAACACGGCTACCTCTCTGATTCTATGTTTATTAGTGATCTTTGTTTTTTTGTATTTCCCTAGCTTGCTTTGTCACAGTATGTTCCCTGAATGCTGAACTATGTTTTTGTTCATAGCAGCTACACTTTCATTTTGTCCCTTGCACACAATTTGCATATAAATATTCTTTCCATGCTTATTGAACCTCATTTTCCCCTTACAAATATTTCCCACGTGTTCAAACCTTCAGCACCTGTAGCATCTCCAAGGGGGAGAGATTCATATTAATCTAGGAAATCTGCTACCCAACTATCAGTCTTCCTAACATAGACCCTCCTTCTAATGGATGTTTCCTTTCTTTATAATCACCACTCAGCTCCTTCCCCAGATGGCTTCATATAATTAGCCCTGGCTGAGGTGAAGCGTAACTGTCCAGGTAGTATAACTGGCTTGTTTAGCTGTAGCTAATACTTTTAGGACCATTGTGTGGTATCACACCTACTTACAACATTATGCTCATGCCGACTTGCCAATAGGTAACTTATGTCAGCATTTGCATTACCTCTATATTTGGCTCAATGCTGCTGTATTTTTTAATACTGCTAATAGTTAGTAATTAAAATTACCACAATAATGTGTATGTCATATCCAGGTAAATCTTTCTCTGTAACAGAACAAGTGAAGTCTTTCTGCAGTATATAACTAGATATTGTACAAGTGAACTACAATACCACAATGCCATTGGTGGCAGTAAGGAAAGGTTAACTCGGAGTATGTCTACAGTGCAATTAGAAACCAGCAGCTGGCCTGGGCCAGCTGACTCAGGATCATGGGGCTTGGTTTAATTGCAGTGGAGGCATTTGGACTTAGACTGGAGCCCAGGGTCTAGGATCCTGCAAGGGTTCCAGAGTTTGGGCTGCAGCCTGACCAGAATATCTATGCCACAATTAAATAGATCCTTAGTCCAATCCCAGATCAGCTGGAATGGACCAGCTTTCGGTGTCTAATTGCAGAGTAGACACTCAAATGCCACAGGAGAGAGGAATAAACATTTTTCTTCCAGACTAAACAGAACTGGAAGGAGTAAACATCTTCAGCTGTGTTACTGTGGGCCAGATGCTTGGGCCTGCTGCCATTTCTCTGTGCTGTTTCAGCAGTATCAGCAGGGGCAGGTTATAATGTCTAGAACATAAACCTGGCCAGGAGGAAATGGTAATAGCCAGATGCCATTGTTATTCAGTGACTTCCAGTTGCTGTACCAGCCCCAGAGACAGCTGATAGCTATTGTAAATTACAACAGGGTTTGTCAGGATGTAGAAAAAGGTTTACTGAAGCTTTGCCCTACTGAGGACTGAACCCTGTGTCTCCTTCTTTCTAGTCTCTAGCAGATTAGAAAGGCACAACATAATCTGACATGTTTGAAGCAGCAAGTGTTGACTTGAGGTCATTTTAATGATGGTGTCTTTACGTTTCGTTCGTTAAAAGCAGAAAGCATAAGAGGGGAAGCAGGGTTTTTTTTCACAGCCGGGTGGGGGGGGTGAGGGATAGCTCAGTGGTTTGAGCATTGGCCTGCTAAACCCATGGTTGTGAGTTCAATCTTTGAGCGGGCTATTTAGGGATATGGGGCAAAAATCTGTTGGATGATTTAATTGGGGATTGGTCCTGCTTTGAGCAGCGGTTGTACTAGATGATCTCCTGAACTCCTTTCCAACCTTGATATTCTATGAGTCTATGTTGTCAGAGCACTGAAGCAGGAATTCATTTGGAAAAGTCCACTATCATAGAAATACCTCTTGCTATTCAGATACTATGGCAATGGGCAACAATACAAGGACCTTGGTAGTCCTCCATTATAATAGGTGGGTTTGCATGCAGAAGAAAATCCGCTAATTAAATTCTTCCTAAAGCAAAGCTGTTTCTGCATTAACCAGTATATAGTTGATGGGGGTTTCACCATTCCACTGAGAATGGAAGAAGTAGTTGATCATTCCCTATACCAGTAGTGGGCAACCTGTGGGCCACATGTGGCCCATCCGGATAATCTGCTTGTGGGCCATGAGACATTTTTCTGATGTTGACTGCCTGCTGACACGCTCCCCTTCCCCCATACTATCCTTTAGGCACCATTTGCATAGCTTTGGGACTAAATAAATGGTTAGCTTGCTGATTACAGTCAATTTGGTCCAATCTTGCCACAGGCTTGAGGCCACGTGTGGAACATCTCACTCAGGATGATCACTGTCTGGAAATATTGACTGTGGCAACCATAAGGTGTCTGTTTTATCAACAAGGCAGAAATATGACTTGCTTGGGGCCCACTCAGAGGAAGCTGCTACCAGTCTTCCATTCTGCAATAAATGGACATAGGGACCTCTCTTTTTTCCAACACCCATAATAGCCTCAAGATGTTTTCTTAAAAATAGCTAATGATCTAGTCACACTAATGCTCTCTTGTACATCTTCTTAGTAGCCCATGACAGTTGCCAGATCCATTCAGTAAGCAAGGATACTAGGGAAATATCCCGGTGCTTCAACTATACACAGATGTGTGACTTGCTTCAGTAACTTTTGATGTAGAAATAAAGAGCAGTTTTTACATCTTATCAATATAAAGTCTAGGTACGGTAAAGCAAAGTTTATATTAGGCCCATTTCACATTGGGGTCATTCACACAAGCAATCCCATTGAAGTCAACGGAACTGGTTGTGTGAGTAAGGATTGTTTATGTGTATAAGAATTGTACAATTGACATTGAACAGTAGCAAGTTTACTTAAGTCCTGATTAATAATTCATAGTACATCCAAAACTACTGAATAATTACTGAACTGCTGAAGTTATTGAGAGATTGGTTGCATAAGGGGTGCAACATCAGGACCATAGAAACATACCCTGTCATGTTTCAAATCAGATTGAACTCGGTGGGAATTTTGGTTTGTGGATATTGTGGTTATACTGCCAACTTGGGCTCCAGTCATCAAAGTACATAGGTAGCTCTATGGAGCTTCAGTGAGCCTTTTCATTTTGATATCAATGCTGCTTATGTGCTCAAGCATGTGTGTCAGTCTTTGCAGCATTGAGGTCTAGATGAGAAAAGCTTTCAGCAGTTCCCATCAGGAAAATTCAATAGGAGTGGCTAAATAGTTATTATACACTGCATTTACTAGCCAGGTGCTCATAACTATATCAGTCAAAAAATTCAGCAAAAGAGAGACTTGTTCAACATTCTAAAGGAGAATAATTACATTTTAAAAAGCAAAGATGTCTTTAAGAGTGAGTATATTTTTGCACAAATCAATTTGCAGAAAATATGATGAAAACTGGAAAATGAAGTAGACATTTGTCAAACAAGCACTTTATCTATTTAATTTTTCATATATTTTATCTGTCCTTTTCCTCTTTTCAGTGCATTTTTTTACTTGCATTTTATTTTGTCCCTTATCCTGCTGTGTTTCAGTTTCATTTTTCCTCTTTCTCTGATATTAATACTGTATATAACCCCTCTAGGCCCTTTTTTAATATCTGCCAAATGTCATTATTTCGCTGCATTCTCAGAATGAGGTTAAACAATTATCTTTCTTTTTTAAATGATTTGAAAATTCAGCTCCCTTAATAACACTTTTAAAGAAAAAGCAAAAATTACGCAAAGTATTCTCCTGTTCTGCTTTTGCTTTTGTAGTTTAATGTTCAATTTTGCTCTGATAGAGACTTGCATTGCTAGAAATAGAGCATTCCTCTTACAGGTACATACACTATTAGAAATATAGCCAGTCTTTGGCAGCTCCTTGGAAGAGTTCATTCACCAAGATCCACAAATGGATCTTCCCCTTCACTCCCAGGAGGAAAAGGGGAACAGGGAGGGAAGGGATTGCCAATTCCATAGCCACATTTACTCATCCCTGGACCTTAAGCTCATATACCTGTCGGTGAGTATGGGGAGGAGGCTGACTAGGACCATAGCTAAGAAGTTGTACATCATTCCCTCCATGCCCTGTGAGGAATCTACAAGAAAGTCAATGCTGGAAAATTAGAAAGTTTAAAAATGTATCACCACCCTGGCAAAGGAAATGAAATTACTCCAAGAAGCGAAACAAGAGTTGAATACAGAAGTAGTCCTTAGAATAAGCATTGCATTTTGATATTGCTTTGAATGCAGTTTCTATTAACGCGGATCTGAGACAAGCATAAAGACAGGCTTTTCCCATCTCCAGAGTGTGTGTGAGAGGCAGGAGATAGGGAGGCTATCATCCTTTGTATCTCATAAGATTTACTTTTGTCACAAAATGCAATAATGGACTCTATCCAGCCTTCAGATATTCAGTATAGTATCTGATCTTCCAGAACAATCAGTGATACATGGTACTTATAAAAGGGAGGCTCAAACCCTATGCACTATCCAGCCAAAAATATGCATGGCCCATGGGCAGCAGATGCTATCTGTACAGAGGCCAGTTCCTCTGGGAAAAGTTAGCTTGGCATGGGGAGAAAAAAATCTGCCAATCCTTAAGCACCATACTGTTGGGCTTCAGCTCTTAGGATCAAAGCTTGCCCCCTTTTAGGGTGAAGAGACTTGATACAGCCCATGGAATGAGTATCATCTCCAAATGGGCCACAGCAGAGGGAATATGCAGTCTTACAATTACCTGACAATCATGTTGTGGAGGACAGAAGAAATTTCACGGTGCTTCTAGAAGTGCTCTCTAATTTAGCCTATATTATTCTCTCTGTTTACTAGATGAATATTTTGATCTACACTGGACTACTCCTGACTTTCTGATAATAATGTCTATGGAATGCTATGTAAAACATGTCTTAAGATGAAGCATCCTTTGTGCTAGTTCTCATAAAATAGATGTGTAAGAAAAGAAAAGAAAAGAAAAGAAAAGAAAAGAAAAGAAAAGAAAAGAAAAGAAAAAAGATAAAGGCAACTAATTATTCATAACATGAATATATAGGCAACTATGATATTGCCTGGGTAGAAGATCTTTGCTGAAGGTATTCAGACAATTATACTGGTAAAAAAAAAAGAGTAAAAACTGATGAAGTCATTAAATTTTCAAAAGTTACAAATTATCCTGTAAAGCTTCACTGGTTGCAGATTAGCCT
This sequence comes from Sternotherus odoratus, assembly GCA_032164245.1. NCBI lineage: Eukaryota > Metazoa > Chordata > Testudines > Kinosternidae > Sternotherus > Sternotherus odoratus. The sequence goes on from JAVMKO010000001.1 coordinate 242,833,319, forward strand.
TTGCTATAGCCCTCTGCTAACAATCTATAGATCATTTTATTATTCATGAATTTTAGTAATTTCAGGACACCACAGGTCATCTTATGCTCATTTATTTGCTAAACACCTTGTGCTGGTATGCCTTGCTGAAAAATTGCTACTATTTACTTCCTGTGAGACAAGCAAGCAACAAAGTGGTGAATTTGGCCCCAGACAACCAGTATGCCAAGCAGCATATACATCTTGCTGTCAGTGAAATAAATGAGCCCTTAAATTGGCTGTAAAGCTTTAAGAACTGAAATTTATATGTCTAGTTATCAAACAGAAAGTTCAGAACACCTGCCAATATGAAACATAATTGTGACAAACTGTTAGATTTTACCTTTAACTTTTCAGCTTTAGCACCACAGCTTCATTATGAAAATCTCATCTCCATTTCCAGATCCCTGAAAAATAAAATAAAATAGAATAAAATAAATAACAAATCTGTTATTTCTATTTGGTGGTATTTCTTTATGATGAATGCTGAGTTACCATTTATACATTGGGTCATATATCAGGTGATGAGAAATGTCTAATATGGTGAGCGAGTCCAAATTTATAGTGTGAAGAAAGACAAACATCCACAATTTACCAGCAAGTGCTTACTGCATGTGGACATCTGACCTGCTTTGCAACTTGTTTAGAAGGCTCTACTGAGATTGCCAAAAATGGTGAAAATGAATATTTGGTACTTTTTAAAAAAATCATCACAATTACCCCTACTTACTCCCATTGAACAAAAATTATCTTCATTTCTGCATCCCCAAACCTCTACTAGAAGGATGACTTCTTTTGGACATCATAAATCCAGTGCACAAAAAAATATTTACCTTATTTCTGGACAATTTATAAACAGAAAAAACAAAAACAACAGAAGAACAAAACAGCCTACAGTTCTCTGCCCTTAACTCTCTTCACTGCCAAATTTATTAAATGAATTCTCTTTCCTATATGAACACATGCTAGTTATTAACCAATGATAAACAAAACCTAAATTCAATGGCAAGATTACATTTCCCATGATGAACTCAGAGTTATTAGAGTCTCATGAAGCACAACGGAGAGCTTGGTCAGAGTGAAATCTACATTGCATTGTGGAATATGTAGCCCTTTGGGGAGTTTGGCCTATAGGAGAGAATGGGACCCAAACGACAACTCCCATAAGGCTATGTGCTACTATGGAAATGCAATGGTATGTTTTATTGAACTGATTCAAATTGAAACATTTGGGTATTATCAACAAAATGAAATGTGCTGTTTCAGATCAAATAAGCCCAAAATGAAATATTTGATATATATTTTCTCAATAGATTCTTTTAAAAATAATAATCACCAACATTGAGACTTTCCTGCAGAAAATTTTGATTTTGCAGAAACTGTTTTTTATCAGAATGATTTTCCAATGGAAAATCCCTGACCAGCTCTGTTAGTTTATGTTATGCTGAAAAAACCTTCATAAAGACCTTCAAGTGGAAAATAGGAGTAAAAAGTATTTACAATATTTTTAAAAAATAATAAGTGTGCTATATAAATAAATGGTTCTGCATCCCAAACTGGATTTAAAAAATATCAAAACATAGTCATCTTTAAAAATCAAATTGACAATGTCTGTGTAAAATGTGCAAATGTGAATATTTAAAAATCATTAAACAATCCCACTGAAAGACAAAGTCATGACATAGGGCTGCCCATTAGATTGTTTTTGAAATAATTACTCAGAACTCAAGAAAAAGATAGCAATTACTGTTAAATTCCCTTCTTCTTAATAATTGTATATACTGTATAAATATATATTGTATATGGTATTTGCTGACTCCCCAAAGGAATGAATTTTGACAAGTGTTATATAATGATAATGCAGAAAGAAGTGCAAAGACTGCCTATATTTCTTTCTGTACTTTGCATATTTCTTTTGACATTAAACATGTCTATGGAAACCAGGCTAAAAAATTTAATTTATGCAGCTGAAGAAATATGCCTCTTATTGTCCCAGTGCACCCAAACTCCTCTTTGGAAGTTTGTCCGGGTAAGGAATGTAGAAAACAAACTGTCACTCTGGAGTACCTCTTTAAATATTGTCCAGAATATTGGGTCAGATGATAGTCCCTAGAGATACATGCAGAGGAAACTCTTCACACATGGATCTAACTCTTACATCTCTGGCACTATATCTCCCTTTTTGTCCTTCATGGATGTCCATCCACTGAAGCCCCACAGACTATAGCAGATGGGGCTGCAGAGGACCACATCAACCACTCACTTCCTCTGCAAGCAATCTGATAGAAAGATAATATATTTGGAGACAGTATTAACTTTCCCACAGAGCTCTCTCTGCACTGTGGTAGGTACAGTTGTCTGCCTGCAGTCATGAGTCATGCCCACTGGAATTGTGCTGATAAGGAGATGAAGAGAGCCAGACAAGGCTGGGTGGGATATGAGGAATTGGGGAGCAGAAGAGTCTCTGTGTGCAGAGCTCTGACCTGCAATAGTTTCACCAAGGTCTATCCTGTTCTCTGGGATTCTGAAACAAAGTTTTTTGGCCTATATTGGAATGGGTAAGCTCTGTCTTACTCTTTCCCCTATACGTAGAATGACCTGAAGGAAACTTTGAAGTGAATCTGAACTGTACCTTTCATCCCCATGGGCCTCTTCTTTGCATCTGCCACAGTCGGGGGAAATGGGCTATGGTGCAGAACTTTCCCTCACACTAGTATTTGTTTGTGTGTACAGGACAGCACGTGCAAAATCTAAGAGAAGAATACAGCCTTACTTTTGCAGAGTGTGCATGGCAGAGATGTGTAAAATTGCAGACTTGATCAAGAGGCGCCAGAGTTGTATGAACAGCCAAATTCTGCCCTCTTTTGCTGCAGAATAAATCCAGACTAAAGTTTTTGCAAAACTAGACCAGGGACCAGTACTGAAGGGGCAGTCTGAAGAACTAACTGGCAGTATGAGGAAGTACCTGACCTCATCTTCATCTTCATCCTCCCTGCAAGGCTAACAAAAAATTCCTAAAGTTGAGAAATGGGAAATACGGGTATAATATACTTGTTACAAGCGAGTCGACAACATTAGATGTTATATACAAGCATAAAGTTTGATTAAAGTTACTGGAGATTTCCTTTAATCTTTTACCTTTTGCTCCTTTTTTTTTTGTTTTCCTTCTGAACACCAATCAGAAACTGCACATTATTTTAATTTAGCTATGCACCATTGCCTTGAAAGAATGGGTACATTTGGCTTGTTACAAAACTCACACAACTTTAGTGCCCATTAGCATGTTTTAACAATAGCATTACAATAATCAATGCATCCATACTTATCTCCTTTCCGTTTTGCAACCTGTGAGCAATGGCTACAGTAGTGTTCTGTTTTCCTAGTACCTTATTGTCTGCAACAGTGACATTTCAATTCTGAGAAATAAATAGACAGAGACATATATTTAATAGAGGGAAACATTTCCACTTTCATGTTTTTGCTGTGAAAGTAATTTTTTAGAGGTTTAAAAATGCTTGGAAAAAAAGAACAGAAAGAAACATCGAAGATAAATAATGCATACTGAAGGCACCTCATTCTTCTTCCTGCCATTTGTGTAACACTGTGATTGCCTGTCTTAATGGATTGATGACACCTCTTCTCATGTGTATATATAAGTGTATATAAGTGCCTTTAGTTTTGCAGTAATATGTATTACATAAACTACAGTCAAATGTACATACACATATATATTTATATCCTGATGGGCTGTGAGAACTCTCTGCACACATTTTATGTAGTACTAGCGAAAATACCCAGCGTTGCTTGGGTCAGTCGGAGGTGGGGAGGGGTCAGAGAGCTGAGCGACTGCGGGGTCCGTTGGAGAGGGGAGGGGGCAGAGAGCAAACCTGACACCACACCTCACCCTCCCTGACCAAACCCGACACCCCCACCACACTTACCCCTCAACCAACCCCAACTCACATTTTCAACCCCTCCACCCCAACCCAACACCCCCATGTCTCCCCCCTACCAACCCCAACATCCCCTGACCAACACCCACACCTCACCCCCCGTAGACCAAACCTGACAAACCCACCTCACTTTCCCCCCCTAACCAAACCTGACACCCCTACCTACCACCACAAACAAACCCGACACCCACACCTCACTTACCCCTCGACCAACCTCGACCACCCTCCTCACCCCCCTACCAAACCCAACACCCCCTGACCAACTCCAACACCCACACCTCACCCACCCCGACACCTTCCTACCCAGCCAGACCAAACCCAACACCCCCAGATTACTTACCCCCCGACCAAACCCGACACCCCCACCTCACCCCCTGACCAAACCCGACACCCCTACCTCACTTATCCTCTGACCAAACCCAACTCGGGTCTGTCGGAGGCAGGGAGGGGCAGAGAGCTGAGCGAGTGCAGGGTCCGTTGGAGGGGGTATTATGACATCATAACTATGTCACAGAGAACAGCAGCTGCCCCGCTGATGTTATTGGCCTTTAAATAATTTCACCCCTGGGGGGCATCAGAGGTGAGATTTTAAAAAAAAATGACTCTTACCCCGATTAGGACCCTAAGACCTCTAACTGTACCAAATTTCAAGTCTCTAGCTCAAACGGTGTGGAAGGAGTAAGCACACGTACATACATGCATACATACACGCATACACGCATACACCATTTGACTTTTATATATATAGATTGCACACACAATCTTTCTGGAACAGAGCCCATAGCAGACACAAATATCCAATACCATTAAGTGACAGGTACATATAAAATGTTGGGAGGATCAGTTTGGATAAGCATACCATTGTTCAGATAAATGAAGAAAAAGATCAATGACAGCAAGCTGTCCAATCCATTCCACTGTAGGACTGTTCCCTGAAGAATACTTGAATGTTCTGTCAAGTTTTAAATAGGTGAGCAGCTTATCCAAACTTATTTCACCTTAAAATACTGGAAGAACAAGTATTCTTGTCAGATTTCTAGTATATCCTAGTTTGGGCCATATGAAAGCAGCTTTTTTCATAGTATACCCACTTCCAGGAAAAACTAACAGATTTATTTGGGCATAAGCTTTCATGGGTAAAAAAAAAAACCTACCATTCAGATGCATCTGAAGGAGTGGGCTTTTTACCTACGAAAGCTTATGCCCAAATTAATTTGTTAGTCTTTAAAATCTGTTAGTCTTTAAGGTGCCACCAGATTCCTTGTTGTTTTTGTGGATACAGACTAATAAGGTTACCTCCTGATACTGGGCAAATCTAGAAAGTGCAGAATTGATTAAAACACCAAGAGTGCTCATACAATGTCTTCAAGCCTAAAAAAAAAAAAGCTTTTGGGAGATCCCATGCATTAAATCTGTTTATTGTTCTTGTTGTTTTTTTATTTGCTTTTTTGCATATGATAAAAGGAAAAGAAACAAATAAAAATATACTTATGGGAATATTTTTCAATGTAACTGTTCTATCCGAGAGAAAATAATTTCACTAGGAAGAGAAGAGGCTCTGCCAATCATTCTGAAGTAAAAAGATTAAAAGAAAAAAATAGAGAAAAAGTTGACAGTGAGGTGACTTTGATATTGGACCCTTTGTACCAATACCTAGAAGTCCTAGTCACAAAGAACAACTTAAAACACTGAGATGTCAGAATCTCATAGCACCTAACAGTAATGCCAAGGAAAGGGAGACTACTATTCCTGACAAGTGTAATGTTTGTTGAGTCACACTCCTTTGTTTGTATAGGGTATTCTAAAACATTTTTTTTGATTGTCACCATAAAAATATCAAAATCTCTTGATGGTTTTGTATGAACAATTTGGTTTTCAGACATCAGCATTTTAAAAGGGGTGCTTCAAATGTGAGTAAACATACTCCAAAGCAGCAAAGCTGGTATTCTAATTTCTTTGTTTCAGATAGTGAGTGTTTTGAAAACCATAGAGCTAATTCCGCATACAGAAAATGGAAACAACTTGATTGACTTCAGTTGAGTTGAACCCACATGCATACCCTAAGAGCCAATTCTGACAAAAACAGAAGATAGTAATGAGTCTATCCCTTAAGCTTCAGCTTTTATTTATTAGCCCTTTCCATAAGAAAAATCATCAGTCCTCAAACATTTCTTTTTGATTGCTGTCTAAAATGTAGTATAAACTATTCCTTTTTCTGTGCATACCCTTTGCTATCATATCAATAACCAAGAAGGCAATAAACAATTTACCGTATTTTTCGCCATATAGGACGCTCCGGCGTATAAGACGCCCCCGTGTTTTTAAGTAAAAAAGCCGGATTTTAAGTAAAAAAGCCGGACACAAAAAAAAAAAAAAACCCACCACCACACACAAAAAGCGCCTTGCTCTCCCGTCCCCGCCGCGTGAGCGGGCTGCTGGGAGCGCGCCGCTCTCCTGTCCCCGCCGCGCGGGCGGGCGCTCCTAGGGGCCCCGGGGCCCGAGCTGCTCCCATTCCCCGCCGGCCCCGAACACATGCGGGTGGGCTCGGGGGGGAAGCGCCGCCCCGCCCCGCCCGCCGGGCCACCTGCAGCCGCCCCAGCTCCAGCTGCTCTGTGCTTTTCATATATTCGGCGTATAAGACGCCCCCCCCTAATTTTGAGATTATTTTTGGGGGTTAAAAAGGCGTCTTATACGCCGAAATATACGGTAGTCGTTTCCCACATTTTGTCACTTAAGATCTCTCAAGTTTTTTGGTGCTTGCTGCTGCTGTTTTGTTATTATTATTATTTGTCATTGTTGTGTGGGGTGTGTGTGTTTGTGTTTGTGTGTGTGTATGTGCATGCATTAGTGGGTGTCTCGGAAGAAGAGGTGGTAGTTGAAATCCAGCTACAAAGCTCTTAAGAAGAGGATTCATTAATCATGGTCAGGGTTTGCAGACACAGCAATAAAAATCTAATTTAAACTTCAAAAAGGAATTGAATCTTTCTAAATATTTTATTCATATAAACCATTTGAAAATGTTTTATTTTTAAATCAGAGGAAAGTTTTGTAGGAGAGTGGAAACAAAGAACTGCTTGTTAAAGGTCTGCATCGAGGAATATGGAGGATTTTGCATTTTTCTTACATGGCATTCCTGTAATGTCTTGTTGCCCAATTTTGATATCAAACTCAAATCTGCTAGGTGTTGTACATACAAATACCAAGAGACCTAGACTAAAGGAAAAAATAATGATGCTATTAGTGTATAACTTTGCTACTAACAATATGGAGATAAAATGTCTTATATAATAATCACAATGTGTAGCAGTTGGGGGATGGAGACGGGTGTATTTACACACTTGTCCTCGGGGCTTTTACCTGCTGAGTCTTTAGTTAGAGTTCATGCTCCATCATGACAGTTTGATGTAATTTATGTTATTACTGCTATTATTATTATCTTTATTCAAAACAGTTTCTTCAGTGATGCCTAATAAGTATTTGCCCATTGGCAGTAATGCACTTAGTCTCTCCAGATCTATCCTGCTGCAACCAAAGGAGATATCCTTGCTGAGTGCTTCTGGCAGCATTACATGTTTTCTTTTAGTATGACGATCTTATTCTCTTTTGATAAACTGTTTTCCTTCTTCTTGTCTATAGGGAATTTTCCAAACAGAAAAATTATCTTACATTCTAAGGTCTGTGAGGCATTGGAAATACATATAGTCCTGTTAAATAAAGTGGGGTCATCTACCCAAGTCTTGACAACTAGAAATCTGGATCTTTATATCATGGCTTACTTTCTGCATAAGCCACCCACTCTGCCTCTGTTTTGTGCCTTAAAGTGCCTTAAAGATAAGAGTTATAATTCTCACTGATAACTTTGAATCTTAAACAGGATCATGACTATGACACAACAGCTGCATTTTAGCAAGAGAGCTTTCTGATTCTTCTAAAGTGACAAACTTTAAATGAGTACCCCCATCACAATGTTGGGTGGTCTGTTAAAGTGAACTGTGTCAAGCCACAGAGACACATACATAAGATGTGAGAAACTAACATGTTCTCATGGTGAATCCATGTAGAATGGATAAGAAAACCTATTTTCACATGTACAAATGGATAGGTTACAATATGTTTTGCCACACTGTGGCCATGACTACACTACCTGCCGCATCACTGGGTAGTGATCGGTCTATTGGAGATCAATTTATCATGTCTACACTGGATGTGATAAATCAATCCACGAGTGCTCTACCTGTTGACTCCAGAGCTCCACCGCCATGAGAGGTGGAAGTGGAGTCGACAGGGGAGCAGCAATGGTCAACTCGCCGCCATGAGGATGCCGAGGTAAGTTGATCTAAGATGCAACGACTTCAGCTACGCTATCTGCTCCCCCAGCAGTGTAGGCCTGGTCTGTGTCATAACCCCGGCTGTGAATCTTTCTTGCCTGGGGAACAATTTTTCCTGAGATCTGAACCTGAATATGTCAGTACCATCCATTCAATATTACAACTTTTGATCCATTTAATGTATACCATGTTCATTTTGTATTGTTCTAATTTTTAATAAAAAATAGAACATGGTGTCATGTTAAATGCGTTACAGAAGTCTAAGTATATTACATCAACCAAACTTGTAATCTCATTGTCAGAAGGTGCACCATTCATGGCTGCACTGGCCTTTCCTCCTGGTTACTCCGGGGATTAGCTCTTGCATGGTTATTTTCCATCACTTCAGTTCTCTTCTTCTTTCTGGTCTGCAGCACCTGTTTTGCTCCAGGACCTGCAGCAGCCTCTCTGTGACTCAGCCCTCCAGCTAGGCACTCATCAATACCTCTTAAGGGGTACGGTCCATCAGCAGTCCTAGACAGTATTCCCATTTACTGCCTCAGGTCTATGCCACTCCTTCAGTGGCTGGTAGGGGAACTGGGCCCATCTTCTACTCTGTGTTCCATTCCAAGGACCTCCAACCAGTAATTCTTAGTTTTCCTCTCTGAGTCCTTACGGCTTCTTCCCTGGACTGCTTCAACAATTCTGTTTCCCATTCTCTCTCTGGGCGTACCAGGGAATGACTGCAGCCTGCACATCTCTGAAACCTCCAAACACTCCTCCCTCTTCCCAGGGAGTGATAACTGCCCTTTCCCAGAAGCCCCCCCATTTGTTGCCAGCTATCTGTCTTATACAGGCCCTGCTTGTTCCTGCGTAGCTGAACCTGCTTCCAATGAGTTGTCTGCTCACTGGTTCTTCCTCCAGATGCAGTCTCTGTCATTAATTGACCTACTTGGCCATCTTAAGCCATTTCAGTCTCGTGTGGAGTGGACACCCCATCACACATCCATTAGTGGTCAAGCAGGCTTCTCAGACAGCTCTTTTAAAACTCATGGATGCAAGTTATCCAGATGTAATGATTTAAAAATGTCTACCTTCAGAAGTTGCTGTTTATTAGTCTCCTGAAGATATTAGTAGAATGGCAAGAGTGTAATTATTTCATGTGACTGAATCATTCATAAGCACTATGGGCCAAATTTTCCTAATTCACTGATTTAAATTGGGACTAACAGGGTAGAATTTGGTCTTCTGATTTCAGCCTAGTCATTAAGTTATCTTTAGAAATGTCTTTAGTATTTCTTTTACAAGTTGTATACTTTGTAGATAGCTGCAATAGGACATTTACTTTATTTATTTATTTACTTAAAACAAATCCTGAGTGAAAATACATTTTATGGGATTATTTGATAATCAGAGTTATCCCAAATTACATAAGGCCTATTCTACATGAATCAGTGTGACTCAGAGGAGACAGCACTTGCAAGCTAATGACACTGATGATGACGTCTGATTTTTATGGTTCTCTGCACGTGTTACCTGAAGCAGTTTTAAATCAGCTACTTCGTACTTATTGTTTGGAAAAAGTTTGGTGTTTAAATGTTGGTGAGTGCCCGACTGAAAAATCTTTAGGCTTTTAGAAAAGCAGAAAGCAGATTTATAGTTACTGTATAAAAGTTAAAGAACTAAGTCTGAAAAATTGTAAATATAGTCTAATTATATCTGTTCACTTTCACCGTGTACTGTTCTCTGACTTGTCTGTATCTTATATATGAGAAGATGTATCTTTCAGCTGTAGCTTCCTCACCTTGTGCTGTTGGTTGGAGACAGTAATATAATGAAATCCAATATATCTTTATCAGTCTGATGTCATGCTGCAGTACAGCAGTTATCCTAACAAGGTGGAAGACTCGCAAAACAGATACCTAACTAAAATTCTTCCTTCTGACTTTCAGTTACTCTTTTAAAATGTACTTTTTAAAGTGTCAAGATACATTTACATTGCTCTGAAGTCTAAACAGTTCTTAAAATGGGTATAAGTTACACTGATGCTCACTTTAAAGTCCTGTTAAATTTCCAAAGTAGTGTAAAAGGATCTAAATGCAAATGTGAATTGGACCTTTAATCATGACTTTTGTGCAGTAATATTTGAAACAGGGAAGTTACTCATCTACAATTGGTGTTCTGTCAATATAAGTCCTGTGTAGCTTAGGATATACCTCTAAAATGTATCAAAGCCCAGACCATCTTAAAATATCAGAGCTTTCAGGTACCAATTGTCCTTTAGTCCAGGCTGCAGAATATTTTCGTGAGGTTATAGAAGGAGACATACCCTCCGCCCTGTCCCATGAGCCTATATTTCCCTCAACATCCATAGAATCAAATGTTGTCTCTGAAAGAGTGGGGACTGCGGATGTGGAACAGTGAGCTGTACTGACAATCTATTAAGAGAGGCAGGTAGCCTTTCTTTCTCCTTTTAGTGTTGTTTGTACACATCTCAACTCCTCAGAAACTGACTAGCAGTAACAGGTCTTTAAGGATCCAGGTTTAAAGAGAAGACTAATTTTTTAATGAGCCCAAGCTCGCCATCGGCTCTTATGGTCAATAAATAGTGCCACATAAAGGTGTGGACTACATCGCAGGTATCACCCTTACATATTTCTGCAATGGGATTACATGACAAGTTTACAATGCAGGCATTCATTCCCCATGGGGTCCAGTTCCCTGATAAACTGGAGTGGAAGTGGACTTAGGGGAAACCATACTCAAAAGAAGCTAGAGAATAGGGTTGTGGGTCTTAATGTCTAGTATATTAAGGAGACAAACCACTTTTTCTGAACCCCTTTAATATGAAATGAGGGGAGGGTGGTGGGATCCCAGCAAGGGACTAGATTGAGATGTGGCAGGGTGAGGGTGGGAGTGAGGTTGGTAATAGTAACCCACCACCAGGTGGAAATGATTAAAGTAGGAATCATGACCTTCATTGAATGAGTTATTACCACAGTTGCCACTTTTTATGTTAACCAAGTTATATCCCAATTAAACCGTATCCCTGGTATCTTGTTTTTCTGCATGCCTATGTAAGGATCAGGTCCTGCAGAACAGCCAATCTCTGGGCAACATAACAAGCACACAACCGGCTGGGGGAAGCATCAGTAGACCAGATCTTTGGCCCAGCAGCATTTTGGAAGCTTTTCAAACATTTGCCCATGACCATGTTAGTTCCTGCGCTTGCTTGTTCCTAGCCCTGCTCCTGGCTTGGGTAACCCAGTCCCTTAGTTCTAATTCCTGACTAGGAATACCCCAGTGGCAGAATGTCTTCCAGGAAAAGTGTTGGACACAAGCGGCCTACAGCTGCTATTCACTTAAAGGGCCTACAGTTAGCCAATAAAGTCCAAGAACTACGCAGTTCTTGCTGGGGAGGGAACATGATCCGAGTATACATGTCAAGAATCAGAGAAGTAGCTGTGTTAGTCTGGAATTGCAGAAGTGACAAAGAGTCCTGTGGCACCTTAAAGACTAACTAAAGTATTGAAGCATAAGCATAGAGTATCTGTGGATGTGCTGATTGAGTTCATTGCTATAAAATCCTCCAGTTTTTAAAATCTGACAATGTTGTATTTTTCAAATACAATATAATTTAGTACACTGTTATTTCAACTCCACCGTTGTCTGGTCCCAAGTCCAGAATGCGAAAGGAGGAGGGTTGTGCGCTGGGTTAGCAACCCGCCACATAAAAAAACACCTGCTACAGAAACACCAACAGATTTATCGAAATGTCTTCTCATCATGGGTGATCAGCTGAGGACGAAGGCAGTAATGCCTGATATGACGAGGAGGAATGAAAGCCGAAAGGCAATTTCTCTTCCGATGCAGTCCCTGGCGAAACCCAAACAACAGGTACCAATGGGTACCTGGAGAAGAACTGTGGAAGAGGAACTGAAGATGATGAACAAAACGTGGAATGAAATCAGCTGGCTTGCCCAAGATCGAGAGGCATGGAGGAGATTTGTTGGTGCCTTATACTCCAGCGGGAGTGAAGAGGATTGATGATGATGATGATGACACTGTTATTTCTACAACCCTACAGATTGTTGACCTTCATCTTACAATTGTCTCCCTGACTGTCTAGACATGTTCCCAGTCTTTCTCTCTCTCTCTCTCTCTCTGGTATCTGAGCACAACTGCAAAGTCTATTTGCAAACATTAATATCTATGCATTTAGCAATCAATTTTACAGAGGGCAAAACTTACTTGTGCTTGATTGAACAATATTGAACTCTACTTTTCAACCTTATTTAGAGTTTGATATCAAATCTCAGACTGTAACATTTATTTAAATTGATATGTATTTAAATAAAATGCATATTATTATACATGGTAATTAAATCTTGGTACATTTAGAATGGATACTGCTTACAGCACATTCATTTTCATGAAGGGGAAATAAAGTTTTACGTATTATATAAAGAGACACGTTTGGTGAGTTGATATATTTTATGTGACCAACTTTGGTGAAAGAGACAAGCTTTTGAGCTTATACAGAAATCATCTTCAGTATTGTATACCATACTGGATATTTCTGTATAATTTTCCCTATATAAACAATCTATCACATTTACTCAGAGGCAATATCAACAGTGGCGCGGTGCTGTCCGCCATTTCCCACAGCCCCCATTGGACCAGGACAGTGAACCGCAGCCAGTGGGAGCCGCAGTCAGCGAAACGGCAGGTAAACAAAGCGGCGGGGCCTGCTAAGGGTGCTTACCCTGTGGTCCCATGTGCCAACGTTGCTGATCCCTATTGATTAGCCATATCTATTAGAATGTTTTTTTTCCATACTGTATAGTGAATATTTTGTTTCTTTCCTAAGCAGTGGTACCATTTATTTACGAAGGCTATAAGATTAAATTCTTCTTTTGGTGTGCAGTGTTTCAGTACCACAACCCCCATTGCCCTTCAAATGTGAAGAATTTGCCATCCCTTGTAGGATTAAAATACTTACAGATCGGTCTTGCTTTCTCAGACTTGGGAGGAATGTTCATTTCAGATGTCTTTGATTCACGTTAACAGAGCATGAAATAAACAAAAATTTATCATGAGAGTTTCATAGCGCTAATTAACTAGATGTGCTGACATGCCATGGATTTCATTAACATCAATCTCAGAACAGGACTTTTTTTTCAAGTACCTCTCTTGTCTCTCCCTCCCAAAATAATGTGAATTAATTAATGCCTGCAACATAATTAGTAACTAGTGAACCAAATAAAAGTGATGTTTGCTTTTGCACCATATAAACTATCCCCTAGAAAACATTGTGAGACATGATGATATGAATGATTCATGTGAATCATATCAAGACACATGGAAAATAACCTGTGCTGAGTAGTTACTCATTTAGTCCAACATAGATTGTTTTTGCTACCTGGAAGTGGGGAAAGGTTGGTGACTCAAAAGTCTTAATTTCCTCCCAAATCAGGAATTCTCTCCCACTTACTTTTGATTTAAACAAAACAAAACTCTTCCCGATAGTTGGAGTAAAGGTTTATTGGATTTTCTTAATTGGGGTGCAAGGAGATTTCTGAGCCTGACACTTCTCCGAAGCCAGAGCCTCAGTTCTTGAAGATATCCTGATTTACTGCAGTTATCACTTTTTCCCCTGTGTGTTTAGTGTGAGTTTGCTATAGGAAAGTTTCAGCTACTTGAAAAACTATAACATTTGTTGAGCCAGATTTGATCCCTGAGAAAGATTCCTTGGCAGCCTTCTTCCTTAGTGTATTTCCAGACTTTGTTTATTGTACTTGACTAAGGCTACAGGCAATGAGCGTCTCACAGTTCAGCATCTGACTTTTTTCCTATTGGCTCTTGGGAGTATTTATTTTTTTTAGATTTTTTTAATGCAGAAATTTTGAAGTGCTTTCATATTCAGAGCAGTTTCCTTGCTAGAGGTTTTAATGGCAATTATCTTCATGACTATAATGCCTATGTAAATCATTTTGTGGTGTGACTTCCTATGTACCAACCACTGAATCACATGTTCTTTTGAGATGAAACAGGAAAAAATGAAACCACAATGCTAAACAACAGGTTGGAATAGGAAGTGAAGAACACCACCTTATCCAGTTGATACCTCTCATCTGAAAGCATCTCCAGTGACACATTGGTCCCTAACACCTTGCTAAATAGCTGGTTGGCAATTGAATAAGAGAATATTTATACTGTAAATTATCTCAGGAAAGAACTGTCTTTCTGTTCTGTATTTCTACAGCACCTAACAGAATGGGGCCCTGGTTCATAATTTGGAGCTTCTAGGTGCTACTTCAATTCTAACATCAAATAATAATAACAGAGCTACCACATACTAAATCACCAACAGTACCACCTACATCGGAAATCTGACAAAATACACAAGCAAATTCATCTTGCTATGTAGTGGGTTAGGAGTCGACCCGCCCCTCTGTCTCGGATGGAGGCCACTCTAATTCACTGTGTTACTGTATGGTCAGTCCAGTCACAGGAAGAATTAGAAAATCAAGGGCAGCAATCTATGGGTTCAAGGCCCTCAAGCAGGGCAGAGCAGCAAACAGTTAAGGGGCCCCTGGCCCTCAGAGAGGACAGAGTCATAATGAGTCTAGGAAGCTCTCGCTCTAAGGCAAGGCAGAGCAGCAAATAGTCTCAGGCAAGGCTATTTGGTCTAAGGTAGGGAGGCTGCCACCCAGGGGTGGGGTTGGCAGCGAGGGATAGGGGAACCAGGACCCACCCTAATTCACTGAGTCCCAGCCCAGGGCCCTGACAGTGGCAGAGGGCTCCACCACTGGGTCAGCAGGGATACCACTGAAACATGCTAACCCTAGCACTGACATCAAAACTGGACTAGAGTCTGGTTTCCGTGGGCTATTTCTTACCACAGTCTAGGAAGGGGGATTCCGGCATCCAAGCTTCCTTCATCTACTTGGCGTATTTGAGCACTAGCAATCTGATCATCTCCTCTCCAGACTTGGTCTTCTCTAGAGTCAGAGCACTACTGAGTTTGGTAGCAGTGCAAGAGGCCTGCAGAAAGCAAGAAATTCCTGCCTCCTTCCCGGGTTCTCACCCAACTGAGCTGAAGGCCTCGCCTCTTGTAGAATCATAGACTATCAGGGTTGGAAAGGATCTCAGGAGATGACGTAGTTTAACCCCCTGCTCAAAGCAGGATCAATCCCCATGTAAATCATCCCAGACAGGGCTTTGTCAAGCCTGACCTTGAAAACCTCTAAGGGAGGAAATTCCACAGCCACTCTAGGTAACCTATTCCAGTGAATCACCACCCTCCTAATGAAAGTTTTTCCTAATATCAAACCTGATCCTCCCCCTCTGCAACTTGAAACCATTACTCCTTGTTCTGCCATCTGCTACCACTGAGAACAGTCTAGATCCATCCTCTTTGGAACTCCCTTTCAGGTACAGTAGACTCTTGATTATCCAGGATTGGGTTAACCAGAATGTGGATTAACCAGGATGTCAAAAAAATATGCGTAACTCGCAGGGCCGGCTCTGGCTTTGTTGCTGCCCCAAGAAAAAAAAACACACCAGGGTGCAGGGCAGCCAGTGAACCAGCACCCCGTCCCCCTGGTGCAAGATGGCTGGTGAACCAACCCCCCTTCCCCATATTTCCTATGGATGGTGATTATCTGGGATTTTATTAACCAGGATTATTTTTTCCCTATCATCCTGGATAATTGAGAGTCTACTGTAGTTGAAAGCAGCTATCAAATCCCCCCCCCCCCATTCTTCTCTTCTGCAGACTAAACAATCCCAGTTCCCTCAGCCTTTCTTCGTAAGTCATGTGCTCCAGCCTCTTATAATTTTTGCTGCCCTCTGCTGGACTCTTTCCAATTTTTCCACATCCTTCTTGTACTGTGGAGCCCAGAACTCCAGATGAGGTCTCACCAATGCCGAATAGAGGGGAATGATCATATCCCTCGATTTGCTGGAAATGCCCCCTACTTATGCAATCCAAAATGCCATTAGCCTTCTTGGCAACAAGGGGACACTGTTGACTCATATCCAGCCATTCAGTCCCTAGGCTGTAGCAGTGCATGGAATTCTTCTGTCCTACGTTCAGGACTCTGCATTGTCCTTGTTGAACCTCATCAGATTTCTTTTGGCCCAATCCTCTAATTTGTCTAGGTCTCTCTGTATCCTTTCCTTACCCTCCAGCATATCTACCACTCCTCCCAGTTTAGTGTCATCTGCAAACATGGTGCAGTCCATGCAATTCTCAAGATCATTAATGAAGATATTGAACAAAACTGGCCGCAGAACCAACCCTTGGGGCACTCCACCTGATACCAACTGCCAACTAGACATGGAGCCATTGATCACTACCCATTGAGCCCGATGATACAGGCAGCTTTCTATCCACCTTATGGTCCATTCATCCAGCCCATATTTTTTTTAACTTGCTTACGAGAACACTGTGGGAGACGATATCAAAAGCTTTACTAAAGTCAAGGAATAACAGTCTACTGCTTTCTCCTGATCCAGAGAACCAGTTATCTTGTTGTAGAAGGTATGTCTGTCTACCTAAGCTAGGAATTATGTTTCAAGATGCAATATAGACATACTCTATTTGGTTTTTGGATAGCCAATGCACAAGTTAAACTCTTGGAGGAGCTTCAGTTTGTTTTAATGGCTATATATGCTGGTTCTGCCTATGGCAACCATCATCCAATATCATAATTACTGTAAATTTTGTAGGGAAGGGAAAAGAATCCATTTATCTTTTTTTGTAAATTCATTAATTGCTTTTGTTGCTTCATTTTCATTCCACAGCTGAAGAGTCTGTCACCTTTGTTTCCCTTTTCTTAATAATTTTGCTGAACAAATTTCAGGGATCTCTATATGGTTACAGACAGCAAGAACTGAGTTCTCCCCAGACTGTAATTATGTTCTCCAATATATTTGGGTCATGACTGGTTTTGTATTGTGGGTCTAAATTTGCTGTTAGTTTTTTTTTTATCTTCTTTCTAGATATTTAACTCACTGAATGTGGGATAACCCATAGAAATGTGGACTGATCTGGTCCCCGCAAAGCTGAGTGAACAAAAAAACCCAACTAGAACTATTCTATTTAAACTGGCCAGCTGGAGTATTGCCTTTTATAGCAGGAATAGCTGCGGCCTAGGATCTTGTTCACCTGGACTTTACTTTTTGTCCCTGAGATAGGGAAACCAATTTATTTTCAGGGACACAGAATGTGGATCAAGAGATGTGGATCAGAAAGTAGGCACTACTTTTAGTTTGCATATATATTTGGTTGACATACTCCCACTGATTTTACCTCTAGAACATTTAATATGGTTGTAAGAGGGGATACCCCCAGCCTCTATGCTCCTGAGTACAAAGGCTGGGCCTCTTATATGCCAAACCAACAGTCCTTCTCCCCCCACACCTCCACTTTGCCAGTTGGGGTTTTTGGGGTTACCAATCACTGCCACCAATCGAGTATACTTCCAAAACCTTGGAGGGGCCCCCGATCTTCCCCACCCCAATTTTGTCCCCCTCCCTTGGTTTCAAAGTCAGATACCTGAAGGCTGCTTTCCTTCACCCTCTGTCTCTCTGTACCTGAGAGCTAGACACCTGGAGACTGCTCCCCTTCTTTAACCCTGTCTCTATTTACCTGAGAGACAGACACCTGGAGACTGCTGCCCTTCACCCTCCCCGGCTGAAGGCAGACTTTCCCCACCCCTGTCTCTCTGTACCTGAGAGGCAGACACCTGGAGACTGCTTCCCTTCACCCTCCCCGGCTGAAGGGAGACTTCCCTGAACCCTGATTCTGTCTTCCTCCCTGGATGCTAAAGTCAGACACCTGGGGGCTATGCACCTCCCCCTACCTCTTCTCTTCTCAGTGAAGAGAGAAAAACCTTAAGGAAAATAAACCAGATGGTTTTATGACTAGAAAATTGAATAAAGAAAAAGGTTAAAGCAGACATACAGATACTTTACATTTGGGGTTTCCCACTTTCTTCTGAAAAGGAAAGGACACCCCAAAAGGTACGGCTTAATAGAATCAAAATCACTTACATCAGCTAAGTAGAAGTATCAGAAAAAGGTAGAACCATCTTTATAGCCAAAGATGGTCTAGAACCCTTGCCAGCTACCTTGGCAAGCCTCCTGCCTCATGTGCAGCCAAGATGGAACTTCTCTGGCCCTTGCCTCCTCCCTGGAGATCAGCCAAGATGGAACTGACTGTTTTTCTCCTCCCTTCTTCCTGGGCTGGAGGCTCCTCCCTCCCTCATGGCAGAGAAACTCCCACGTCACCTGTCTCAGACAACATAGCCCCCACCCAGGCAAGGCACACTGTATTAGATAACATAGCCCAACCCAGGCAAGGCACCCTCCATACTTATGACAATGGTACTACTGTCATTTCACTTCTTAAAGCAGCTTTCATGTTATAGAATACTCAAGAGCAGAAGTTAATATATACAATTGATTCCCTGGGTTCCTTTAATTTTGTGGAGTGTTTCCTCTCTTCAGTTGTTTCTTGCTCTAGGGATGGGATGAAGGGATGGCTCTTCAATAGGCTCTTCAGTGCAAGATGGTGAAGTGACTGGCTTCATCCTCTTTCCCATGCTTTGCAGATGCGGTTGCAGAGTACAGCCATTTTAGAATGGCCACATGGAAGCAGCCAGACAGTCACACCTGTTGAGCAGTGAGACGTTTATTTTGATATGCTGTCATATAACATTTTAAGGCTCATGTCTGACAAAGTTCAGTTCCTATGACCATCTTGTGCCTTTAAAGCTACAGCCCTGATCTGGGGAAAGATGTGCAGACTGCTTCTTTTGCTGTGCGGAGAAGCACACATTGAAGTGGGAGTTCTGAGTGATACAAAAGGGGAGCGAGGTGATCACCATGCTCTGCTGCATCCTGCCCTCTCGGGAGAGGCTATCCCCTCCGCCCCCCCATGTGCAAGTCTGATACTATGTTCTCACAGCACACTGTAGCTGATTTCTGTGCAGGAATGAAAGGACAAACAGGAGTTTCCCTTCTTCCTTACCTGTGCAAGACCAATCAAGCTGACCGCTTTTGGTTGTTGAGAAGACTTTATCATGGTTTATTGGGGGATTTTGATATTTACTTGAACTATTGATGTACTTTGAAACAAAAATGGAGCGTGCAAAAATATAACTCCTGTGCATGTGTAAATGGACACATTTTAACTGTTAGCACTGTAACATTGCTTCAGTCATCCTTTACAAAGTATGCAGAATTACAGTTTCCTAATGAAAGCAAGTGTAACATTAACCCCCTAGTTCTCACAAGTGAGATTTGAACCTAGAACTTCTGGATCTAAAGCCTGGGTTACTACTGCTTGGTGTAGAAGAATTAGCTCTTTTAGCTAAGACTCTAGCATGTCCCTCAACCTCTATCTGTGGTCCATACATGAGTAGATGATGGCAGAACACCATGTTGCATTTGTTACACTAGCAACACTATTGCACTGCCTTATATGACTATAGTGTGCAAATGAGAGTAAATAAAAGCATCATATGACAGAAAACTCATACATCACAGAATATATTCAATGAATAAATGTTCTCATCACCTTAAAGAAAACAGCTTGCATTACTTAAGGTTTCAGCTCTTCCCAGTGTAAGGACCTGATCTGATTCCCATGGAATGTAATGGAAATACTTCAGTAGGAGTTGGCCTGGATAATAATCCGGATTTGTCCTGGGATGAGGGTGATTCTCACCAGCAACAGCACACTGCACCACAATAACTCCAACTCAGGAACCAATCAATGCAACAAACCACGATGCCAACTCTGCCCACATTTCTACACCAGCAACACCATCACAGGACCTAACCAGATCAGCCATGCCATCACTGGTTCATTCACCTGCACATCTACCAATGCCATTATATGCCATTATATGCCACCAATGTCCCTCTGCCATGTACATCGGCCAAACTGGACAGTCCCTACGAAAAAGGATAAATGGACACAAATCAGATATCAGGAATGGCAATATACAAAAACCTGTAGGAGAACACTTCAACCTGCCTGGACACACAATTACAGATTTAAAAGTCACCATACTGCAGCAAAAAAACTTCAAGACTAGACTGCAAAGAGAGACTGCAGAGCTGCAATTCATTTGCAAATTTAACACAATCAATCTGGGACTGAACAAAGACCTTGAGTGGCTTGCTAATTACAAAAACAGCTTCTCCTCCCTCCAAGTTCACACCTTCAATTCAGCTGCCAGAAGAATATCTGACCCTCCCTGATTTGAGATAACAAGCTGGTTCAGCCTGATTGGACTAACCTTGTTACCTCCTACCTGATTCCTGACTATTTATCTATACCTGCCTCTGGACACTTCCACTGCTTGCATCTGATGAAGTGGGTATTAGCCCACGAAAGCTTATGCTTCAAAACTTTATAGTTAGTCTTTAAGGTGCCACAGGACTCTTTGTTACCTCTAATGTCCCAAGTGTTCTACTTTCTGTAGTACTTTGACCTTTTCAGTGTTCTAGTTCTGATTGCTGCTCTTTTCCCACAGGTCAATGGACTTGTAAACAGAGTAAGGAAATGACAGTGACATAAATTGAAGACCTGTACAAGTATCAAAGGAGCACAACAAATGACTGAAATTTATAGAATATTTGAATGTATCATATTCTGATACTTCATTTTTTTGAAAAAGATAAGAAAAAAAAGAACAATTATGAGACATGTTTATGACACTGTGAATGGGAAATGGTAAAAACCTAACTTGTTCTTACTATATTTTTAAGATTCAATTTCATGGTGCTCCTTTGATGATATTTCTGAACTTAATACAATGTAATTATAGAATATTCTTGAGATCAAATGTCTCAGTCAGCCAATCAGAATATTGGAGTTCTAAAAGGCATATAATACTGTACTTTGATATTCAAGGCTGAATGGCTATTAACAATTTTCATTTAAACAATCCTGCTGAACTGGAGAAAAATATTTAGGCAGAATATAGCTTTAAAAAAACTCTCTGGATCATACAAAACTGAAGTTCAACTATTTCACTTTACAGATACACAGACACTCATGTGAGGCTTTATATATATATATATATATATATATATATATATATATATATATATATATATATATATATATATATATATATATATATATATATATATATATTTTCATGGCCTTCCCTGAAGATTTCAATAAAGAAGATATGTGTGCAAGGTATTGAAGATTTCATATGTGACATATTGCATGTTATCTGCATATGTGATAAACTGTTTGCTGTTTGTAAGCCCTCCTGGTGCCTTTAAATGGAGAAAACTACTGTAAAAGACACTAAGTTTTGTGCTCACTAAGGCCTCACCAAGGAAAAAGCAATATCTTATGAGACTACTCCAGATTTTGGGATCTGGCTGAGCTGAGTATAGCTCAGGACCAAGAAAGGAAAGAAAGCTGAGTCTAATAAAGAAATATCCCCTAGTATAATTTACAGAATCTCTACATTATACAGCCCTAATGTTTGCCAAGCAAAGGTCACGGGAGTACATTATGCTAAGGTTCTGCCCCATCTTGCTCTCTTCATATCCTTTCTTCATCCCCAGCATTTTCCCTGCACTTGGGAGAGTAGTGTAAACAACTGTAAAACAACATGGAGAAACATGGAAATTCCCAGCTACACTCATAGGGTGGGTCTCTGTCCCCTTTGAATTGCCAGAGTGACAAGATGAATGGAGGCAGGGACCAGAAAGTTGCCCTATATCTTCAGAAGGCCACAAGTGGAGATCAATATAATTATATCCCCAGTTTGTGGGCAACTTAGGCAAGACACTCCTTATGGCCCTCTCAATTTTTTTGATCTAGTAGAGGGCATGTATCATGATAGTAGTTGGGTGTTTACAATTGGAAGAAACAGTAATGAGCATTTAAAAGTAATTCAGCTGCAAGGTTTAGCATTATTAGAAGAATCATTACAGATGCAAAGTAATTATAAATATTTTACATAGCATGCCTTACTTTGTCAGTCATCAGATACTATCGTGTTTATAACACTTATCCCTTCTATTTCTAATCCCTAGGGATTTCTAAGAGCTTTTATTTTTAATTGGCATAATCAGGTCCACATAACTGTCCTGAAAATGTACCAACCCAATGATAAAATTTATTTATCTGCCCTCTACCATGATTGATAATAAAGAAAATTAATTAGATTTTATTTGCTCATCAAATTCACTCATCCAAGGTAAGTGAACAAGTAGAATTTTGTTAAGTTGGTTTATATAGATAGTTAGTCAAACAAAACTGAATGCTTTTCACAATGCTTATTTTTCACAGTAGTTTGCATTTTTATGACATATTTGTTTCTTTCTAGGCACTATGAATAATCCAACAATAATAAAATGTATACCTTGGTAAAGCTGGTATTATCCCTAACTAAGAACTTGCTGACTTTAAACTTTGGAAGACCCTTGCGAGCCTTCCTATCCTTAATGTACAGACCAACTAGCTGTTCAATTTTGTAATTAGTCTATTAACCATTTTGCAAATAGCTTTATAGCTCTTGCATAGAACACTTCCCAGAGATGGTAGAGCATTCAATACCAGCATCACTTTAAAGGCAAATTACCCTTGTTAATTTTAAAATGATCAGTTTTCAGATTGTTGGACAGTGGAAATCAAATATGTTGTTTTTTCTTGTCTTCAGTACTGTTCACAAATTCAGTGTGAAAATTGTACAAACCAACTAATATACATTTTTGTGGTGAGCACACTAATTTAAGACAATATTAGCATGATTAATTACAACATCAAGAAAGAGAACTCAAATTAAGCACATTGAAAAAACTGAATTTAAATTATTTTAAATAACTTTCACTAAAATACTGGGGAAATACACAAATAAAGTTAAAAAATACCAGTAGGATTAAAAACTACAACTTAATATATCCTTTTCAACTACTTCATCAACTGGGTGGTTTAGGTGCCTTTTAACACTACATTACATGATTAGTCAGGTATTCAATTAGTTACAATTAAAGCCCACAAAAAACATAAAGATGGAGAAGAGACCATAAGTTTAGAGAAGTTATTAGAATACTTAGGGTTCATGGAGGGAAAGGAGAGGATGAAAGTGACATCAGGGGAAGTCCAGGGTAGTTAGAGAGTATCTTGAGGCATAAAGCTATAGTTATTGTTATTTCATGTGAAGGGAAGATGGAACAGAAGCTGAAGAAATAGAAGTGGGTAAATGAGAACATGGGGAGTTATAGTTCAGCCAAACTAGCTTTGATACCTGGAAAGATCATGGAACAAATGACTAAATAATGAATTTTTTAGAACCTTGAGGAAAATAACGCAATAATTAATGGCCAGCATGAATTTGTCAAGAAAAAAAATATGCCAAACCAACCTGACTTCCTTCTTTGACAGAGTAACCAGCTTAGTGGATGGGAGGTGGGGAAAACAGTAGATGTAATATATCATTATATTAGTGAGTTTTTTGACAAAGTCACACATGAAATACTCATAAGCAAATTGGGAAAATGTGTTCTAGAGGAAATTACTATATGGTGGACATACAAATAGTTGAAAAATCATGCTCAAAAATTAGTTATCAAGATACGCTGTCAAACTGGAAGGACAATATCAAATGGGGTTTCTCAAGTATTCATCCTGTATTCAATATTACGTAGTATTAAATTTTTTTTTCATTAATTAATTGGATAATGAACTGGAGAGTATGTTTATAAATTTTGCAGATGATACCAAATTGGGTGGTGGGACGGGGAGAGGTTTGCGAGCACTTTGAAGGACAGGATCAGAATTAAACATTACCTTTCAAAATTAGAGAACTAGCCTGAAATCAACACAGAATGAGGATAACCGTCTAACCAGAAGGATCGAAGGTTGTTGTGGGTCACAAATTTAATACGAGTCAACAATGTAATGTTTTTGCAAAAAAGTCTAATGTAGTTCTGGGATGTATCACCAGTATATCCATCTGAGGCCTCACTTGTGCCAAGTAGAGAAGAACAATTACCTCCCATGTTGGCACTGGGAGGCCTCAGTGGGAGGCCTTAGTGTGTCCAGTTCTTGGACATCACACTTTATCAAAGAGGTGAACAAATCAAATGGCCCTGACAACAAAATGACAACAACAAAAACAAGAGTTGTAGAAAACATGAGCTATGAGGAAAGGCTGAAAGGCTGTAGTCTAGAGAAATGGCAGCTCAGGTGTACATGGTAACAATCTTCAAATATGGAAATGGTCGTGAAAGAGGATAGCGATCAATTGTTCTCCATGTCCAATAAAAGGTAGGGCAAGAAATAGTTATCTTAGTTTGCAGAACATGAGATTAAGCTTAGATTTTAGGAAAAAATCCGGAACATTTTACCTAGGGAGGTTTTGGAATACCCTCCACTGGAGGTTTTTTCAAAACAGGTTTCACAAACACTGGTCAGAGATGATCTAGGTATTCTTAATCCTGTTTCACTGGAGGGGGATGGATTAGATGATCTCTTGGGGTCTTTTCCAGCCCACAATTCTATGATTCTAAATACTTCTATAGGAAACATGTATCTAGACCTGTGAAATTTACTGCTGCAGGATAAGGCAAACAAGGATTAGAGGACACTTGTCATTTTCAAACTGCACAGAGAATAAGTTTTCTCTTCATAACTCAGGGGGGAAAAAAGATTTCAGCAGTACTACAGGAACCTTGGGTGTTTCCCAGGCCATAATGTCATGTGCATTAAAAACTTCAGCCCTCACAGTAAGTGGTAGTAGTAGTTTGTATTTTGCTTTTTATCTGAAACTTCCTCTTATGCAACACTACCTATAAAAGGAAAGGCGCTAAAATATTTCTTTGTGTTAGTTTTCTTTCTGTTCTCTTTTATTTTGTCACAATTGGCTAATCATATTTGATCTGCTGTCAGACTATGAAAGTATAATAACTTTATATGATCATACAAAACCGTAGCTGTTCATGCTTTGTTACATTTGAACTTCAATCACATCTTCAGATGTTTAGAAGGCATTCTAGAAAAAGGAACTCATGGAGACATCTTGACCAAGAGATGAAGACTAACATTTCTCAAATTTCATTTTTCCTTATTTTATCTAGGCTGAAGTAGATAATAAAACTATCCCCTAACATTCAAAAATTATAGCTAATTGCTTCACATGTGTTTTAATAATTGGCTTTCCTCTCCCCAGTGCAGTAGTACAGAGAGTTCTCTACAATACAGTCAGTAAACTACAATCATATGCAGTGCAGTGAAGATAAAAATAAAGACATCTGTAAGCTGGTGAACAGATTCAAAAGCTGGGAGTGTTAATAAAAAATCCAAAAAGACTCTAAATAGGATCAAAGTAGTAGAACACCTGGTAATAGCCAATGGAAACCTTTCCAGATTTTAGCAAGCAAGGGTGATAGTCCTTACCACTTAAATAGCCTATCTTGCAACATATTTTTCTTCTTCTTTTTATCCATTCCACAGATGAACCATGTGATGGGCCAGGAACCTGGATTCTGTTTGTAATACCTTACATGGTAAAACTTAAAGGTCACCTTTATTCCCTGGGAAAATATTTCACAATGAATGTTAGTGAGCCAGTGAGCTAAGAATCACAGACATCATGGTAACAGTAATAAAGAGGTCTATCCTTCCCATCAATATGCGTGCATAACTCCCAATAAGATAAATTCAAAATTGATGTAGTCAGATGGAGAAAAATCTGAAATTTGCTCTTTGGCTCTACTAAAACATTTGCATGTGTATCAACTTTGACAACAGACTACTAAACACAATAGTTATGTAGAAAAATTTAACCAGAAAAATAAGTAAATACAAATTTTACAAACTTTTGAAATTCTGGTACTGCTACACTTTGTTTCACAATTCATGTTCCAATAAAATGAGGAGTACTTGTGGAATCTTAGCGACTAACATATTTATTTGGGCATAAGCTTTTGTGGGCTAAAACCCACTTCTTCAGGTGTATAGAGTGGAATATGCAGTCGGAATATATACAGAGAACATGAAAAGACGCGAGAAATCAATCGCCCGCGGCTCCCCCGTTGACTCCGGAACTCCAGCTTGCCGGAAGGTGCAAGCTGGAGTCGACGGGGGAGCACACCGCTGACTGCCGCCGCCATAAGGATGGCAGGTAAGTTGGCTTCAGATACGCAAACTTCAGCTAGCTGAAGTTGTGTATCTGCCGTCGATCCCCCCCGGTAGTGGGGACCAGCCCTTAGAGTTGGTACGGCAATATTTTCATGTTCTCTGTTTATACCCAAATAAATTTGTTAGTCTTTAAGGTGCCACAAGAACTCCTCATTCTTTTTCTGGATACAGACTAACACGACTATCATTCTGAAACATATTCCAATAGAATCTGATAACTTGTTATTGACCATTACTAAGATTTTCATTGTTTACATTGTTTTGAAAAAAAGAAGAATTTTCTAGCCTTCTGAACTCACAAATTTAAACATAAAAGAGAAATAGTTCTACATCATATTTAACTCTCATGTAATTTTTTACTTTTATGTTATAAAAAAGACAGCCTAACTAGAATGAATCAAATCTTTTATCACAAAAGGTACTTTTAATATGTAAATCATTACACAATATTACTGTGGACTTGTCAGAAGGGAAAAAAATCAATAGTTTTATGGAACAGATGCAATTTAGCATTTTATATATATGCAGTGTGCAAATATAATAAGTATAACCTCTTTTCAGAGTGATCATGAAGGCCATTGACACACTGAAAATCCTGTGGTATCCCTGCATGACAGGTACATCTACAACAGCAACTTGGGAGACCTAACATCCCTTGTGTACCAATTTAGTTTCAGCTTGGAACAAGTTGAAGAGCACATTCCAGCAGGTCAGGGGAAAAGGCCTTTGATATTTATTTATGCAAATTTGCTTGTGACTTTGCCCGTAGTTAAGTGCAGATTTAGGACCACATTCTGCTACTGGTTGTGTACATGTGTAGTCTGATGAACCTGCATATACATAATTGAGGGCAGATTCTTGCATTCTTCCAAATAAGCCTTTTGAACAAAATGCTAAAATTTCAAACATTGGAATAGATTAACTTGCAATTTCCCAGCACCTACATTTAAAGTGTCACTTTGGTAAATAAGTCTCTGAAGAATAGACATGTTATAGCTTTAAAATTGTAAAAACCACATATTTTTAAGGGCAACACAAAATAGAGGAGACATATGTTTTGTATTGGATTAAGAATAAAACAAGCAAAGTCTGTAGCAACTTCAGTACAATATCTAATTGCCTAGGTAATTAATATCCTTAATTAATCTAGTTAGTCTTTAATTTTCAATAATGAATAAAAAAAAATTAAAACCTTTTGCCTGTAATGAAAGATATTCCCCTGAGCTTGCAGCTTCATTCCTGATGAATAAAGCAGTATCTGTTTGAATCATACTCAGAGGATAGCGAGCAGTAATTCTCATGGGAACATCACTTTCTGCTGTAAACTGCTGTGTAATAAAATTTCATTTCAAATACAAAAATTGGCCTGCACAGTTCCCACTGAATTGTTTAGACATAAAAGAGCTATATAATCATAAGACAAAAAGATTCAATAGCTTTAGCTACAATATCTAAACAATGCTCAATACGAATAGCATAGTCAGTTAAAAGACTAAGTTCCCTGAACTCAGATCCATGCAGGAGAATGCAGATTTGACTTCAATAGGATTTCATGCAAGCACAAAGATCCCCACCTGTACATCTAATGGCAGAATCTATGCCTACATTTAGGTTAGCTGTCTGACCTGACTATTTTTCTTTTTCATGTACAGTAAAACCCCGATTTAATGGACCCCGATTTAACGGACTTCGGATGCAACGGACAAAATTTAGGAGCAAGTCCGATGCATCCAAAATCCGTTAAATCGGGGGCTGGCTGCCGGCTCCCGGCTGCCGCCGGGGTCCAGGCAGCGGGCGGGCTGCCTGCCGGCTCCCCGCTGCCAGCCCGCCGGAGTCTCAGCTGCTGGGACCCGGGCGGGAGCCGTCAGCCAGCCCGCCCGGGTCCCGGCTGCTGGCTGCCGCCCGGCTCCCCACAGCGGGGACCCAGGCAGGCGGGCGGGCTGACAGCTCCCGCCCGGCTCCCCGCAGCGGGGACCCGGGCGGGTGGGTTGACAGCTCCCGCCCGGGTCCCAGCAGCCGGGGGCCTGGGCGGGCGGGCTGCTGGCTGCCGCCGGGCGGGCTGACTCACGGACTGATTCGGGTGAGGGGGTGTCCATTAAAGCCAAAAGTTCTGTTATTTAATGATTTTAAAAAATTATTAAATAACAGACTTTTGGCTTTAACGGACACCCCCTCACCCGAATTAGTCCGTTAAATCGAGGTTTCACTGTACATGAGATGCTTTCACTTTGATTTACAATAAAAGCTTTGTTATGCAGAATGTTGGGAGAATTGGGGGGGGGGGGGGTTGGTTAATCAAAAGTCCCAGTTAACTAGAGTTATACTTTCCAAGGGAATACCAATTTTCAAAGAATTAGAATACAATAAAATGAATAAAGTATAAAATAGCATACTGGTAATCACCAATACAGTGGTAGTACTGCACTGCAGAGTGGCTTGTTTCTTCAAGCACTTAGGTACATACAGGTAAAGTTGTCTATACAGTAGGTTATCGTATGACACTACATATCACTGTGGGCAGTGCATAACGTACACCCAGATCACTAAAAATGCACTTAACACTAAAATTATACTGAACATGATCTAATCGTTCTTTGATGATTTAGAAGGTATTTCAGGATCTTGCAGTGCCTCAGGGTCATCATTATCAAAATCAATTATCATAGCAGATGTAGAAGGTGTAGGAGACTGGGATGAATCTGTAATAACCTCATGACACACCCTGGAAGCTGCTTTTCTGAATAAATCCCTGATATCAGCTTGTTTACTTGTCTTCTGCCTGATTTGAATAAAAATAGAGTGCCGAATGTGCAATTGCATAACCTCCTGGGCAGTATACAAGTCCCAGTTACTAGACTGAAGATTTGTATTGGGAGATGTCAGAAATTCTGGTTAATAGAGTTTTCGGGTTGATATAGTGCTGGATAACACAGAATTTACTGTATATTTTATCTAAATCTGAATAATATAACATTGTGATACCAGCAGTCATGGAGAAACCTCCAAAGATTCTGGGTTTGAATACAAATAAGCAATCATATATTCAGGGGTGAAATCTTGGTGCTCATTGTACTCAGTGGTGAAACTTTCCTGGACTTCAGTAGACCAAGTTTTCATCCAAGGCGTTTATTCTGAGATTTTGCAAAACACTGTTTTGGTCTTTGAGCTGCTATTTCCATCCTTCTATAAAATAGGGATAAAAAACTGTAGTGGAGGATAAGTTAAAGATTTGTATAGTACTCTGAAAAATGTAAAGAACCATGAATATTTGTGAATAGCCCACCCACCTCAAGGGAGTGCATTGCTGGAGATAATGGCAACTATGATATATGAATTAAGTCACTATCTCCAGCTCCCACCACAGAAGTAGCTTATCTGTTTCTCTCTTGTTTTACCAGATGCAACTTTTTACCTATATAAGAATGACATAAATACTCGCATGACATATTTAACATATACTTCATATTCCTCTAAATAACATTTCTGCTATCCTTACCATACCTGTAGAATGCACCAAAATTCCCAAACTGCATACCATTCTTAAAAGTTCAATTTCTTAAGTTCAACAAGTTGCAGCAAATTAATCCTTATGTACTTCTAACAACTTCTTTGAAGAATTTCAGACTTAATTTTAATTGAAGCATAGCACCATGAAATCATTAGGTAAAACTGTCAATAACCTATCAAAAAGCAAAAATTGTGGAGCTAAACTTGTAAAGCAATGAAATCCACAATCCCAACATTGATTTATTTGAAATTTATCTATATATTATATTAGGGCCACATAAATTGAAGCTTGAAGTTCTAATGATTTTTGGAGGTGTGTAAATCATATTGGGGCTATTATTTATTTTGTGTATCCTCAGATACCCAGAAATAGAGTCAGCAAAAGGAATTGAAATGCTAGTAAGTAATCCTTCTTTTTCCCAATGACACCAGAGATTTACAAAGTTTATCCAGGGAAATTAATATAATGGATTAAATGTCTTATAATATTTCTGAAACACCACTGATATTTAAATAGATATAGAAGCCATTCTTAGATTACATTGTGTCAGACAGTGATGGTATTAGTTGAAGACTAAATGCAGGAAAACAACATGTTTAATATGAAATTCTGTAAAAGTCTCTCAAATATCTTCTCTTGTCCACCTCTTTTTCTTTATTTTACATTCTTATTAATATGTCATTTTATTATATATAACTAGTCTATACATGATATGTGGATATTATTTATGCAATATAAATAAATGCATGTTCTTGATTTAAATATATTTAAAATAACTAAGCAGTATCTATAATTTGAAAAAATACAGCTAAACCACCCTGAACACACCCGATCCCGTCTGATCTCAGAAGTTAAGCAGGGTTGGGCCTGGCTAGTACTTGGAAGGGAGACCTCCTGGGAATACCAGGTGCTGTAGGCTTAATACCTGGCAGTAAGTATAAAATGCCTCCAATGACAGATGAAACAACCCATTGGTTGGAGTATACCCCAGTCGTATCACTGGTTGTGTCCAGTCTAAGCGGACCCTGCCATAGTGTGGGAATAATGCTAGGAAAAACACATCTATAATTTGAAAATATCAACAGCTTTCTGAATTAGTCCTTTGTGCATCTAAACTAACCATTCAGTTTCCCTTGGATGCTCCATTTATTTGTTTGCTTGTGAAAGACAGTTTGTTAGTATTTGTTGAGCACAGACAGAATGTTCAGCACTGTAGAGGATATAGGTGGGTGGTACGTGACCTGAGGAACTTCTAATTCCATCTATACAGGGGAAGTTTCCCCAGAAACAAAATCAACCCAGTTTTAAAACAAATTGGAGCTACTGTGTAGAGAAGGCTCTGGGAGCCAGACCTGTTTAAATAACGGCATTAGTCATTTATATCCATGGTCTGAGACCCTGGGAAGCCTGGGTCTATGGAAAGGAAGCTCATTCTTCCTAACTTCAGTAATATCTGTCTACCAGTTCTCCAGTGAACATAGATTCAAGTGCTGGCAGGGTCAGATAGCAACAGCGCTACACCATTTCTACTGTCAACATTTTCTCTCACTTTCGGACTGGTAAATCAGCCTATCATCAGAGCTATTCTATTGCTTAAATATGAGAACAGTTCCCTCCCCTCATAATAGAGGAATGTTGTTTACACCTGTATTCTTTTCTCTTTGTTCTCTTTTCCTTCTGGCTTTCTGGGACACAGTTCTGATTCCAATCTGGCTTGTTCTAAAAATAGGTGCTGGAACTAGGAGTGCTTGGGCTTGAAGTGGTTTCAATCATATATGGAGTTTACAGTTTGGTTCAATGGCTCTCAGCACTTCCACTCGTCAAATTGTTCCAGCACCTATTCTTCTAAGCATTATTTTCAATATTACAGATGTACAGGTTACTGCAAAGTATAGGAGGAGAGGGATACAACACAGTAAGTTCCTCATGACAAAAGTCAGGACTGCTTCTGTGCGTAGAGAGGCTTTTCAGTATTTATTCTATATGGTTTTCATCCTGCAATTGATAGCACATGGGTAAACTGTTACATTTGCATGGAGTCCAGTTGAAGTCAATAGATCTCTACACAGGTCCAGGGATTAGCCTGTCTCTCAATGCATGATCAGGGACCTAGTTCCTTCAAGCACAAGGGACGTTTGCAGACTCTTGTGGACTCATATACAATTCACCTTCTGTGACTAAAAAGTATACAAATTATTACAGTTCAGCAATAATATTTAACAGTTCAAATATTTTTCTATATCATTAATAGACAGCATTTATTTTGTATCCATGGCTTACTAAAAATAGAGTAAATGTATTTGTGTAAACAATTATTGTTTGTATATACAAATTAAATTTAAATAGGATTATTTGCACAGCAGTTCATTTGCATAATGAATCTATTTTTAATCAGTCCAGACTCTTCCAGTATAAAACAAAACAAACTTATTTTGATTGCAGTATTTTGATCTGTTAATCAAAACAATATTCGAGTTACAAGTGAGCAAACAGAACATCCATGCAAATCAAATTTTACAGTGCAACTAATGTTTTTTTTTTTAATTAAAAAGATATACTGGGAATAGAGTTCCCTCCCAGGATAGCCGTAACAAACAGTTTTTGTGCCAGTATAACCCAGTATATGTTTTGAGACTGTATTAATCTTGATTCAAAATCTTCAGCGTAATACATATTCCCCATTAATATTAGCAAAGGTTCTCTTCCTTCAAACTCTTTCTTTCATAACGTAGATGATGAATGGATTACTTTACCTCACTTGTATAGATTAAATTGGTTTAACGATTATTAGAAATGAAACCAACAGCATACAGAGGCTGTCGTTCAGGGTCACCGTTAAAATGAGATATGTTAAAGCATTTTGATTCAAATTGCCTTGATGATGACATTGTATTAGGCAAACCCTGAGTGAAATGTCATATACAGGTTGAACTGCATTATAGTATGGAGAGGCAGAATCCCCATTGCACGTGGGGTGGTGTCAACAGCACTATTACAGACTGCCTGTAGAAACTGAAAGATGCATCCTGCTTCCAGAGAAGAGCAACAAAAATGATTAAAGGTCTAGAAAACATGACCTATGAGGGAAAATTGAAAAAAATGGGTTTGTTCTGTGTGGAGAAAAGAAGACCGAGAAAGGGAATAACAGTTACCAAGTACATAAAAGGTTGTTACAAAGAGGAGGGAGAAAAATTGTTCTTAATCTTTGAGGACAGTCATTAGGAAAATAGTTCCTAATCTCAGAGTGTTTAAGCACTGGAATAAATTGCCTAGGGATGTTGTGTAATCTCCATCACTGGAGATTTTTAGGAGAACGTTAGACAAACACCTGTCAGGAATAGTCTAGATAATAGTTAGTCTGCCATGAGTGCAGAGGACTGCACTCATTGACCTCTTCAGGTCCCTTCTACTCCTAAATTCTGTGATTTGCTCCCTTGGGGGTGGGGTTGTATTTCAGTAGATCTATGCTGTTCATGGATCCATGGAATCATAGAATAGTAGGGTTGAAAGGGACCTCAGGAGGTCATCTAGTCTAACCTCTGGCTCAAAGCAGGACCAATTCCCAACTAAATCATCCCATCCAGGGCTTTGTCAAGCCTGACCTTAAAAACTTATAAGGAAAGAGATTTCACCACCTCCCTAGGTAACCCTTTGAAAAACCTTTGAAACTCTGTCCCTACAGCACTGACCTGAGTTACTGACCATGTTCCCACTGTGACCTCAACTCATTCTCCTCTTTCATGTTTTAGCACAGAAAGCCAATAAGGAGCTCTAGTTCATGGCACACAAGGGATTATGAGGTCTCCATGCAAAGGGCGCCAATTAGATGTGTGTGGGGGGGATGCCACCCCCCGCCAAGTTTCATACAGGAAATGTGCTCCCAGGTGGAGCACTTAACTGTATATTGTGCAATGCAAGTTCTGCAAAGAGGTGGGTAATTCTCCCAGCTTATGTCCCAGGGGCAAGGAGTCAGTGTTTTGTTTACAAGTGGAGGCCGGGTGATTAAGATAAGAAAAGGCTGGTAATTAAATTAAGGGCCTGGAAATCATTAGATGAACCTCTAAACCAGAAATCCCTCTTCAGGTGTGTGTGTGTGTGTTGTGGTAGGGGGGTATTAAAGAGAAAATGCTGGGATTCCGAAAAAATACAGCCATGTCCTTTGAGCCAATGTTACATTCAGGAAAGATAAGGATATGAAGGACATAAGTGAAAAGAAGGGACCAAAGCCCAGGGAAGGGATAACAGTGGTATAGAGAAGTTTCCACTCTACCAGTGGTACTTATGTGGCCCCAAAACCTTAGTATCTGAGTGCCTCACATCATAGCCTCTCAGTGTGGTAGAGGAGTGCTGTTATCCCCTCTGTACAGAAGATAGGGCACTGATGCACAGAGAGACTAACAGCCAATTTTTCAAAGGCACCTTGTGGGATTTGCAAAACCACATAGAAGCTTTGGTTTTTGTAAACTCCACTAGATGCCTAGATGCATCTTTGGGTGCCTAAAAACCTTTGAGACTCTATCCCTACAGCACTGACCTGAGGTCATATAAGAAGTCCATGGCGAGGGTGGTGAGTAGAACCCAGGTCTCTCAAGGCTAGCTCTATCCACTGGACCAGCATTTCTCTCTGCTGCATGCTGGGGGGGGGGGGGGAGAAAGAGGACTCTAATGGATAGGAGCAAAACCAAGGTCAGTTCTCTGCGACTCCAGCAATGGGTCCCAGGTGATTGGGAAGGATGTCATGGTTGACAGCATAAAAAGCAGCACAGAGATCAGGAAGGATAAAGAGAGAATGGGAGTCAGATGAGAGAAGAGCCCTTAACTGCCAATGAATGGCAGGTTCTGCCCCAGGCTGAGCTGTACAGCAATACCTGCTGTGCAATTTTAGATTTTAACTGAAAACTATTTTGTTTTGTCACATTTTGTTCTGAGTTTGGGAAAAGTAATAAAGGAAAAAATGTCATTTGAGTATCAGATGTGATTATACATCAAATTCTTAGGGTTTCAGCTGTATTCAGGCCAATTCCAGAACAAAAAAAGTGTTCTGGTCAGATCCACATCATTCTGAAAAGGCAGCATGGTGTCTGAACTATAGAAAGAGAGGATGGGGCAGCAAAAGGACTTTAAATGCTTGGGGGTGACTAAGATGGGGCAGTAAATACGGACTTTAAATGCTTGGGGGTCACTAAGAGATCAAATCAGCTCCCTTGTCCCCTCTTCCAGAGCAGAGAAAGCTGATGCACATTCCACATCTATATTTCAGGCAGAAGTATCAGCAAACGAAGCGGAAAGGCTCTGGCATGTCTGAGTTCAACTGTTCACCCCTCTCCTACCCCTCCAGACTACAAAGGTTGGCCATCCCTACTCTGCTAAGATCGGGGGGCAGGAAGCAATTAATTTTACTTAGGGCAGCATCTTTAATTATCTTTGTTACTCTAATGCTAGTATACAAATAGAATCTAGAATAGACGGTGGAAAATATTCACACTGACATTGTTATAATGAAACATTATGTGGGCCGGGATATAACTTCCATTCTACTTGTCTACATTCAGATTTGTGAACATTTAACAACACATCACTATTCACCATTTGCCCTCAGTACATTTTTGCTGTGATATTAATTTCTCCTGTTGCATGAGGTAATCTTTTCTATGAGTATCTCTATTGAATAATTGATGTATTTTAAGTATTGTGGATTAAGAGTGCCCACTAGTGTCAGTTTCTATTTATCAGAGCTTTTTGATGCATTTCCAATAATTGATCCCAAGAAAAATAACCCACTGGCAGAGAAAACACTGGAAGGAACAAAAGCTGAATATTTGTCTTCATTAGAGCTTGTGCAAAATATAATTTTAAATGAAAGCCAGACTGGTCTTCTCTTATTCTGTGAATACCAACAGATCCAAGAAGAGTGTTCATTTTGAATTAATGATTATGTTTTTAAGTCTGCACGAATAATTTCATGCCTGCTGAAGGTGAATTAAGTTGTAAGTTATAGATGATTCCTTGCCTCTACTGATATCCAAACCATCACATTCAGTTTAGATACACAAGAAAGACAATCTCTGAACAATTAAAGGAGGATATTTTGTATATATACAATGGCCAGTGTAATAAGCTTCAGAAACAAGAGAAATTGATCAAACAATTCTCTTTATTCTCACATTAAGTCCTTTTCCATTTTGTTAATAAGAAATAAAGCACATTGGTGGATGTAGTCTTGTACTATAATGTGAAAAACATAGTTTAGTCCTTGTGCTCCAAAAATGCAACATCTATATAATTTGTGAACAATGGAAATACTTCCAAGATTAGTGAAAAATAAAATAAAGTAAACTACAAAGGAATCAGGTTAACAATGATATAATAATTAAAAAGCTATAGCCCTTTTTAAAGAATAATCACTGTGATTTTCTACTGAACTTTGTTGTCAGAATCAGGTCATTGAATATTACAAACTCTGTTAATGTGATTATAGATGGGAGGTTCCGGCCCATTCTAAAGCTGTATCACCTGCATATGTAGTTCCCAGTTACTTCAACTGGAGCTATGCAAATGTATCTGAGAGTGGAATTTGGCACTCTATTGCAATATTTACTTGATATGGTTGTGCAAGTTACAAAACAGGGGATCTAATCATGCAGTTCTTACACAAGCAAAATTCCCATTGAAGGATTGCAGGACTGGCCATAACTAAATTCACTTTACAGAAATAGGATGTCATTTTACAGTGCTCTAGACAAGTACTACAGTATTTTTACAGGCAGAGCACCAGTAGCTCACATTGTATTTTTGCATGATCCCAGTATTTCTGATGTTCACAATGACACAAAGATGATGCCTATGGATTTCAGGTGCATGCTGCCATTTTCTAAAAGCTATGTTTGGTAAGTAAACATACACCTTTTACAGAGATTAATCAACAACAATCAGCTGAGGTTCATGCAGAATTCTTTGAGTTTAACTTGGTTTTAAAAGGTTCTGTGTCTAGATTTAACCAGGTCAGTTCATATCAAAAGCAAGAGTAACTGAACTTGAAAAAAATATTGGCTGTTACAAACACTTTTTCTCTTCCATGTGCATGCATGTATTAAATTAAATTAAATCAAATCCATTGTTTTAACCAAGTGCACTGTGTTCCTTTCTAGTTCATCTTAGATTCCTATGTGCCTTGACCCTTACTCACACGGATCCTTATATGCACTGCATGGGGATAGGTGCTTGTAGGAATGTCTCTGTGTAGTCTCCACAATGAATACCTTCAAAAAGACTCTCAAAAAACTTAACTAATCAGAAAGAATTTTACCTAAGTAGATAGAAACATACAGACACAAAATTTAAGTGCATGAATCATGAATCAATGCACTGACCAACAGTGACTTAATACCAGCTCATAAAGTCTAGATTTT
The DNA here is from genome assembly GCA_032164245.1 of Sternotherus odoratus. NCBI lineage: Eukaryota > Metazoa > Chordata > Testudines > Kinosternidae > Sternotherus > Sternotherus odoratus. Next base: position 242,870,704 of record JAVMKO010000001.1, read on the forward strand.
AAGGCCAGAAGGTATCACTAGATCATCTGACATCCTGTATATCATAGGCCACCAACACCACCCTGCACCTACGCACTAAACCCAACAATGGCAATGAAACCAAAGCAAATGAGAACCACAGGAGACTAGACCGTTATGTACCACAGGCAGAGAATAGGTGGGGCTGAGGTGCACCAGTGTCCGAAGTCCCTGCAATGGCAGGGAAATTATTAAATTAGATCTTCCCAGATAATCCTGGCAAGTGGCCCACAATCACATGCTGCAGAGAAAGGCAAAAAAAATAAAAAATAAAAACCCCAACAACAAAAACAACAACAACAACCCACTGTCCACTTGACTTGGGAGAAAATTCCTTCTGGATCCCTCAGATTGTGATCAATTTGATTCTGAACATGAAACCAAGGACCAGCCAGCCAAGCACCTGAGAATATAGTTTATTCTGAATATTTTACTCACTGCCAACTTTATTTGTGCATCAAAATCCTTTTGGAAGATAAATCAAGTTACTCAACCTGAATTATAGTCAATAGTCACTGCAACTGACACACCAGACAAAGCTAAATCTTTCTGAGATTTAGTAGATTATTTTGTTAAAACTGTGAAAACGGATGGAGTGACTCAGAAGATACAAGTTGCTTTTGGAGCAAGTTTTTCTTCCCCCCTCAAAGACTAGTATTTGTAATAAGAAAGTAAAATAGTTTAACAATACCAGAAAATAAATGAACTGTAGACTGGGAACTATTCCCAGTCCAATCCCACAACCCCTGTGTTTGGAGCCATAAATGGCTAAAGGAACTTGTCCTCCATTTGCTTCCCAAACATCCACTTTTATAGCCATTCCTGTGAACATCTGTCCATGGAAAGGGGGAAGTGGAGCTACAGTTAAACTCTTAAATAAGATGAGGAAGACTTTGTAGCACCTTAGAGACTAATCAGTTTATTTCAGCATAAGCTTTTGTGAGCTATACCCCACTTCATTGGATCTGAAATCTGATGCTGAAATAAAGCTATAGACCACAAAAGCTTATGCTGAAATAAACTGGTTAGTCTCTAAGGTGCTACAAAGTTTTCCTCATCTTATTTTTGGATACAGACTAACACGGCTGTTAATCTTAAACCAGTTAAGCTCTTGTTAACCTTCTCCTGTTCTTTGAAATAGAGCAATGTGGACAATAATAGCTTTATTTAGTATGTGCCAGAATGTAAGTGTAAAATACCCTAATGTTACAGATAAATTAATATCACTGTAGTCAACTTCATTTTAATATTTCTGTATATATTTTAATTATGTAGTCCAAAAGATTGCATTAAAATAAGGTATTAGAAAACATTTGCTTGTAAATAACTATTTCCTTTTGTGACAGGATCTACAAGAGAGTGATAGAAGGTAGATCCATTAGCCCCAGATTAAGCAGATCACTTTTCCATGAGTAAAATAATGGGCTGTTCCAGAACAATTAGAAAGTTTCTGGAACCAATTCAGGCAGACTATTTAAGACACTTAGAGCCAATTAAGAAGCTACTAGAATCAATTAGGGCAGACAGCTGCAATCCACAGGGCCCTTGGCTGGAACCTGGAATATGAGACCCTGCAATCTGTACCATCATTTAGAATGGTTCTTTCCCAGTCACCATGCCCATGGCCTGTTTCACAAATGATCATCTCCCCATTTCTTTCCTGTCCCTCTTGAAACCCTTCGTAGTAAAGGGAAAAAACAGGGGCCATACCTTCATAACACCGATAGGGGATGCACTGAAGGAGGGATCCCTGCTGTCACCCAGGTGCAGAGGCAATTGTGAATGCCATTTGCATGGTTCATTCCTCTGAACTAAATAAGAACTCGTTACAAGCAGGATCATAATTTCTAGACATGTATCTGAATAAGACTCCAGAGTTAAGACTTATAGTTCCCTGTTAGTTGCATCATATGAAACACAGTACTCTATCAAAAAGTAAATTAAAATATCACCACCCAAGACAAATTATAACCAACTTTTACTGGGAAGTTGATTGTAATTTACTTTGTCCTACAGCAAATTAGTTATCTCTAAAATGTTTATGCTCTAATTTTTAACATAATTAATCTATTAACCACAATTTGAATTAGTAGATTATTGCAGGAATATTTGATGCCATGCATACCAACAACATATTTTAGGAACGTGGATGCTCATTATCCCAATCCCCTTCCCTTAGGGGTAATGAACTAATGCTGCAAATTACATTGGCTACAAATAGTTTTAATGATCATATCTCAAGTTCAGTGAATCTATTTCTTAATGAGACATTTTCATTAGTCATGACAATCTGATACACAATGCCATAACATCACATAAGAGCTACTGATTTCTTTTTTTTCAACTTTCCTCATTCTGAACTATATAATGGAGACACTAATTATGTGTTTAAATACATGAAAAGCATCTGCCATCCATAGCACTGTTGTGACAAAGTAGGTAAATAGGAGGGGTAATAAGTTTATTGAAATAAAATATCTGATATAAGGGGGGAAGGGGCTTGTCTAACTTCCCACAGCCCCCATTGGACTGGGATGGCAAATTGCGGCTAGTGGGAGCCACAATTGGCGAACCACCAGGTAAACAAACTGGCGAGGCCCACTAAGGGTGCTTACTCTGCATCCCACGTGCCAAGGTTGCCGATCCCTGTGCTAGTGCGTAAACACCCTGACAGGATGCTTTTCCTAATGTTCAACCTAAAACTCCCATGCTGCAATTTAAACCCATCGCTTCTTGTCCTGTTTTTACTGGTTAAGAAGAACAATACTTCTCTGTCCTCCTTGTAACAACCTTTTAAATACTTGAAAACTGTAACCATGTCCCCTCTGAGTCTTCTCTTTTATAGACTAAACAAACCCAATTCTTTCAATCTTTCCTCATAGGTCATGTTTACTACACCTTTAATATTTTCTGTTGCTCTTCATAGAATCATAGAATCATGGAATATTAGGGTTGGAAGGGACCTCTGGAGGTCATCTAGTCCAACCCCCTGCTTAAAGCAGGACCAACCCCAACTAAATCATCCCAGCCAGGGCTTTGTCAAGCCTGACTTTAAAATCTAAGGAAGGTGATTCTACCACCTCCCTAGGTAACCCATTCCAATGCTTCACCACCCTCCTAGTGACAAAGTTTTTCCTAATATCCAATCTAAACCTTCCCAACTGCAACTTGAGACCATTACTCCTTGTTCTGTCATCTGCTACCACTGAGAACAGTCTAGATCCATCCTCTTTAGAACCCCCTTTCAGGTAGTTGAAAGCAACTGTCAAATCTTCCCCCCTCAGTCTTCTCTTCGGTAGACTAAACAATTCTCTCAGCCTCTCCTCATACGTCATACGCTCCAGGCCCCTAATAATTTTTGTTGCCCTTCTCTGGACTCTTTCCAATTTTTCCATATCTTTCTTGTAGTGTGGGACCCAAAATTGGACACATTATTCCAGATGAGGCCTCACCAATGTTGAATAGAGGGGAACAATCATGTTCCTCGATCTACTGGCAATGCCCCTACTTATACAGCCCAAAATGCCATTAGCCTTCTTGGCAACAAGGGAACACTGTTGACTCATATCCAGCTTCTCATCCACTGTAACCCCTAGGTCCTTTTCTGCAGAACTGCTGCCTAGCCATTCGCTGGACTTTCTCTGCTTTCTCCACTTTCTAGCCATTCTCTGACTTTCTCCAGTTTGTCCACATCTTTCCTGAAATGTGGCTCCCAGAACTGGACACAATATTCCAGTTGAGGCCTAATCAGTGTGGAGTAGAAGAATTACTTCTCCAGTTCGTCCAGATCATTTTGAATGTTAATCCTATCCTCTAAAGTATTTGCAACCCCTCCTAGCTTGGTATCATCCACAAACTTTATAAGAGTACTCTCTGTCATTATCTAAATCACTGATGAAGATATTGAGCGGAACCCAATCCAGAACTGATCTTTGGCTGTGAACCACTCATACATACTCTCTAGGAACGGTTTTCCAACCAGTTTTGCACCCACCTTATAGTAGCTTCATACAGGTTGTATTTCCCTGGATTGTATACAGACATTTTGTTTTGAATATGTGTAGATTAATCTATGTGTTTTGCTTGAACCCCTTAAGGGAGCTATCTCTCTAGATCTCCGAGTTACTTATTTAGTCCCCATTACCAAAGTGTCTGATCACATCAAATTCTTTAATGTATTTATCCTCACTACATACATCTACTAGAAAATTGTGTACACACACAACACTGTCTGCAAATCAAACAAACAAACAAGCAAACAAACAAACAATTAAGTTCTCCAACTTTTAGATTTTTCAGGAAGTCTATTGATATTTTAGTGCACCTTGGTAATAAGCCAGTCTCTTCTCTAGAGCTAATTAACACTTAGTTACAAGTGGGGGATTCTGAAAGACTGTATCAGTTTTCAGTAGATAGGGAGTCCATGAAAGATGTGAATAGGAGAACCAAAATAATGGAAGTGAAGGTGAGGAGGGATGAATGTGGATTTAATAAAGGAAACTGGGGAGAGAGAGATTTCCTTCTCTTCCCCTGTGCTCTATTAATCCATAATACTATCTTTAATCTCTATCAGTAATTTTCCTTTCTTGCTTTTCCTTATGTGAAATTTGGCCTTTTCTAGCCTGACATTTTTCCTTTAACCATTTACTTCTTTACTTCAGTCTCCCCCCTTTCTCTGACCCTTCCTATCTAATTGTCACAAACTGACACTTAGGATCCACTGTCACCAGATTCTGGATCTGTCTCATTGCGGGCTTCAGCTAGGAGCCTTGGTCATCTATTCTAGTTTACAACCTCACAGCTACTCCCAAAATTCTCTCTTTTCAACATCTCTGTCATTACCCACTGGCAGTCCTGAGGCCTTCCTTGAGAAAGAAAGAAAGAAATTAAGACAAGATTTTCTAAAAAATTCTGCCTAAAGTGAGACACAAAGTTTCGTATTTAGGCAACTAATAAGATGTTCCAAGTATTTAGCAGATTCCAGTGACTTCAGATGAAAAATGACAATTGTTGTATGTGTATCTTATGATTTCAATCCCTAAGTGTAAGTAGATACTACTGCAAAAATTCCAGAGTAAAGAAGCTCAGAACAAAAGGGAAATTAAGTTAGAGTGAAAGTTGCTGATTATATATCTGGTTCTTTAGCATCTTGAAAGGACAAAGAGCTTTCATGATGCTGGGGGCTCAGCACCTTTGCTTACTTATAACACTTTACTGTATTTTACTAGCATAGCTTACAAAGGGCCTAAATATGAACCTAGAAATCCAGCTTGGCCTTAACATGTATTTTCTCTTTCTTACAAATATAAAAGTTTTAAGTCAAGGAAGAATCAAAGCTCCCTCCCTCCTCCTTTCCGTGGGGAACTCTGTGTGCTTATATCATTAAGTAAACTGTTCCAAAGAGAGAACCTGCCAAATTGTAGATGATATTCCATCTTCCTAAAGACTATTACAATATTTAGTAAAGCTCTATAATATGTCTTCCTTGTTAGTATAATTCCTACAATGTGTACTTTTGTACTTTGTGGTCTCCATTTAGTTGTTTTCATCAGTGCCAGACTGGTTTCAGTGAGATCAAAAGATTATAAATTGCTAACTCCAGACTTGATTGGAACATAGCAGGCTACAAATACATGCGATGGCTTTTCTTACATAAAATATAGGTCAGTTTCATTATTTACTTTGTTGTTGTGTCTCTTTGTATGCAGTGGTATTGAGAGAAAACAAGCTACTTTACCTAGTACAATACAATCTTTTCTCAAAGCATTAAATCCTGTGCTAGAAGCGTTCATGATATGTATAGCAGAATTTACTAGTTATGTCTTTTCCAAAAGACTAGCATGTAGGCAAAAATATTATCATTTGAAAACCACCTCACAAGACATAGTTTGTATAAATATTATTAAAATAGTGTGTAGGGTGTAAATACAGGGGTGGTAGGCCCTCCTTAGATTGTGTCCACAGCTTTGGGGAGCCCCAGACCAGGTCTAGCCTCTTGATAGTCTCTCTCAGCACCTCCTGCTCTCTGTATGTCTCTCCTGTTCTGAGGCAGAGGCAGCTCTGCATAAAGTGTTACCTGCTCCTTCCTAGTGTTCCTTGCAGATGCCTACAGTTCACTTTGTTCCCATGGGAACTACGTTTCCCAGAACTCTCTTGCCATAAAGGGTTGAAACCCAGTAATGGGTCTGCTAATACCGCCTCTTCATAAAAGGAACAGAATGTCTTTTACAGTGGTTTTAGAGGATCAATGTAACAAAATGGCAATATGACTCACTTGTTGAAAAGTAATACATTGTGAATTGTAACAGATTATACTTTAATCCATCCATTAGTACTTAAATTCTTGGGGGCTCTCTCTACTAGGGACAAGATACCATTTGCATCTTAGAAATCTGTGAGGCTGGAGTAACATTCACCCATTTATGCAGTATTACTCTTTCAACTGGCCGCTTATATCTGATCCTCACTTTGGGGAGACACTTCTGCAAATCCTTGTTTCATTACAATTCTTCATCCATCAACCTGGAGATTATTTGTACTAGATTCCCACAAATAAAAATAAACAGAGGCTATCAATGGTTATTTACTAGCAATTGTAGGTCTCTTGGAAAGTTGCTTTGTTTTTGATATAGGCATGCATATGGATTGTTACAAGCACTATTCACCTTCTCCTATTCATTGGAGTTCTACACTCTTAATGACTCTGCTTTAGTGGAGGAAATTCAGGGTATGTCTAAACAGCAAAGAGAAGCCTCTATCTGGTCCATGCCAGTTGACTTGAGCTTGTGGGTCTTAGGCTCCAGGGCTCCAGTTGGAGCTTGTGCTCTGGGACCATCTCATCCTTCAAGGTCCTAGAGCCCGGGTTCCAGCCCAAGACCAAAAGTCTACACATCAGTGAAATAGTCCCTCAGCTTGAACACTTTGTGACTGAGGTGGCTGGCATGGGCCAACTACTGTTTTTTCTTCACTCTATCGACATACCTTTATATGGCTGGGGGCACAGGGAAGGTTACATGGTTTTTTATAATGTAGATACAAAACCTCCAGTGCCTTGATCTAGATCTCATGGGATCCCAATAGGCACCACTTTTCCAGAATATTGTGGAAACTCAAAAGTGCCAGAGGTTGTAACCTACAAGTGTGGATACTCAGGAACATTTTTCAGTGAAGCACAGTTACTAGTATGCTCCTCTTTCTGGTTGAGACATTGAACATCACATCAGCAACAGGTCTAAACTGATTGTGTGAAATGAGTTTTTAAAAAGAGGTGTATAAGATTTGGCTTTTTTTGTTTGCACTAGAAATCCAGATTTGCTTATTGTGCAAAGCTGGAAGGATGCAATTTATTATTTTGTGACATATTTGGCAGATTTGGTTGCCTATTTGTAGGGGGATATTTTTTACATTTTTATTTCAGTCTGAAGTTTGTCTCTTCTCCAATGAGTTTGCATCTTGTACAAAACATTTGTTTCTTCCCACACTGAGTATTACACATATATAAACTTAAATATTTAGCAAGTGGGAACTGAGTAATGTAGCCTCAGAGTTCCTATTAATGTTACAGGGAGGTGTGCTGCTATTTTATATATATATATATATATATATATATATATATATATATATATATATATATATATATATATATATATATATTCTGGATAAAATATACCTAATTTTAATGGAAGCAGAGTTTCTCAATAAGATTCTGGTTATGAGCATTTCTTAATATGGTTAGGATTATTAGGCAGATCTTTTAAAATGTAAAACTCTCTGGGGTAAAATTATCACATTGAAACACCTATACCTAAGAATAGGGTCTTTTTTTTCATGTTCCCTTTAACTTTCTACCCCTCTCTGTTCTTTTTCCTTCTTTTTCCTTTCATAAAATTTCTAATGGGTTCTGTATATTATTGTATCTGTCAGGCTGCATGTCACCTGCCATGTTGAAAATCATGCGAGAAGTTCTGGCTTTGTGCAAAGGAAAACAAGTTGCTCAACAGTAAGGATAGGAGGCCTCTAAAATCTATATATATAAAAGTCAAATGGTGTATGCGTGCGTGTATGTATGTTCCCTTACTCCTTCCACACTGTTTGAGCTAGAGACTTGAAATTTGGTACAGTTATAGGCTTTAGGGTCCTAATCAGGGTAAGAATCAAAAATGTTTCAAATCTCACCTCTGATGCCCCCTAGGGCTGAAATTCTTTAAAGTCCATTAACATCAGCTGGGCAGCAAGTTAACACCTGCTGTTCTCTGTGACATAGTTATGATGTAATAATACCCCCTCCAACGGACCCCCCACTCGCTCAGCTCTATCCCCCCTCCCCCCTCCAACGAACCCCACACTCGCTCAGCTCTCTCCCCCCTCTCCCCCCTCCAACGGACCTGAGCAACGCCGGGTATTTGTGCTAGTAAGATATATTTGAGTGGTATAATAAATGTGCTTTAGGTAAGTCATCATTTACTGGAGCAGTGGGCTTCAGTTTGGGAATGATAATATCCCTTGTTAATATGATTTTATTTATTTTTAAGAATATTTTCTTTAGTTTAACTTCACTGAGAGCTCTTTTCTCCAAAGGAGATATCCACACATCCCTTTTAATGTAAGGGGACATTAATTGCATTTGTATTCTATAACATTTCTGAACATGTTCAGGATTTATGTGAGGTGCTTATTTCTGTGATGCATTTACCACTTAAAACAACAAGCAAGAGAGATGACGTTCAACCTGCAATGTGTGAAAGGCTTGCAAATTCTGTACATGCATAGGCTAAGTTAATAAACACACTGTGATTATCTATTTTCTGTATGATCTTCATTAAGAGTTCAATTTCTTTCACTATAATGACAGAGCTTCAAGATCAGATTCTGCATTCAGTTGTATGTTTGCAACCCCATTGAGATCTGAAGGGTTTTACAGGTGCAACTGAGGACAGTACTTGGACTTTAGTTTTGACTTATGATCGAAGATACAACATTAAGCATTTGCCTTACCAGAAGGGAGAAAATAGGGTTTCAGGATATGTTGTCTCCCTTGTGTGCAGCTTAGTCTGTGTATGTTTTTCCCCCCAAAGCATAATTCACCCTTTATAAATTGCCAGTGCTTGAAAATCTTGTTTTTTTGAGATGGTATGTTCATATTTCCACTCGTAGGAAGTATCTTCACCAGAGTTGAGCTTCAAGACCTTCCTTGAAGTGGGTATCTGTATATATATGATTATTCCTAGCAGTGACACCTGCCAGAGGCAACTTCGCAGATCAATTCAGACTGTAGCAAGTGCTATTTATCAGTTAATCTGGTGGGTATTACTAGACACTGCTTTTCAATAGGTTTCCTGAAGCTTAGGGGTGGTGGGAATTGGGGGCAAGGGAAAGGGAAGACATACAGCAACACATCGAAGCAAGGTGAATATGGAGGGGAAACATTCTTTAAGAACTACAGTTAAGGCAAGAAAATTCTCTTATTTCTAATACTAGGAGAAAATGGATTACTGAAAACTATCTTGCTATTTCAGAGTTTAGTGCCATTGTATTTCTCTATTTTGTAAAGATCATTGATTCTGCATACTCCATTAAAGATCTAAGTTTAAAAGGACAGAAATGCATGTAGCAGTATACAACTGTTTAATTTATTATTATGTTATTAATTAATTTATTATTATTATTATTATTATTATTATTATTATTATTATAACTATTATTATTATTATTATTATGTTAAGGCATCTGCTGCAATCCCTTGAAAAGGGGAGGACATCACCATGTTTCTAGTGGAATGCTTCTATTATATCCTTCACTCTTTCACAGTTTCTCAGAATTTTGCATGCAATAAATAGGAGCGCACTTTCTGCAAATTATTCAGTTTTAGGTCTTGTTTTTTTTTAAGTAGTCTGCCAAAACTAATCTGCCGATGGCGAAAAGAAAAAGGTGCGACCATTCTTTGTCCCAACAGAATGATGGAAATGACTTCAAATTCATACAGATCAAGATCACAACAACTCCTAGAAGGGGCAGTTTTCCCTCAACTCTTGCTGCTGTAGTCAACATTCTCTCAGACCACCCCCAAAATTTCTGGTAATGCAGGATAAAAAGCAGTGCATATAAGATTGGTTCAAAGACATAAAGTAAGCAAGTGTTAGTTTATGGAAAATCAGGTCCCTAAATTATCAATACAGACATAGTATGAAAGCTCAGCGGACTTCAGAATTCTTGGAAAAGCAGCTTAGCATGATTATAAATACCTGTCACCTGGATATTCTAGTGTTGTCATATGCCAAGAAACTAAGCTTCAAGCAGACATCCTAATGAGAGTGCACACTGTGACAATCTGCTAGGTAAGCTATGATATGCACAGCAATTTCATAATTTTTATATGTGTGCCTTGCCTATGGATAGTAGAGGTCTTATTTTACCCTATCTCATCAAATTCAGGTAAAGACTCATGTAAAGCATGTAAGAATAACTCTGAATGATATAAACTTCTTCTTAGCTTTTCTTGTACAAGCCATTTTTTTTAGTGTAGTTGAATTTGCTGATAAGCACCTGGAACATCCTTTTAAAAAATTCTGAGATTATTAAAACTTCTCTTAACTTAACGGTTCTCTTAACTTTTGTCCATTCTCCATTCCTTAGATAGCAATATAATTTACTAGATAACTTAGTTTTCTGCATAATCCTTATTATAAAAGTAGCACTTTAGCGTGAACAGGGAGGTAGGAAATATTGAGCCTCACTTACTTGTTATTAATTAGTAACAGTAAAACACCGCAGCCTTACGTTAACAGCAGAAGCTAACACAGTGATTAAGGAACCTAGTTTACAGTTCGGAAGACACAGATTCAATTAATTGCTCTGCCATAGACTTCCTGTTCTACCTTATGTAAATGATGTAACATCTTTGTGTCTTAGTTCCCTATTTGTAAAATGGGGATAATCACAATTCCCCATCTCACCCAGTGGGTGGGAGAATAAATACAGTAATGACTGTGAAGTGCTCAGATATTATAATGATGGGACTCTACAAGTACTTAAAATATAAACTGGGGAGCTGTTTTATGCCCTCCTCAACAGACCTGGTAAATGTGGGAGAAGAATAGCAGTGGAAGAGTCTTTACAATAGAACAGCTGATTGTATCATGTTATTACAATCATACAGTGTAGAAATTTCAATTTCATGCTTTCATCCAATAACTGCTCAAGACAAATACATTCTATTGTCAAAATGTATATACAATAATTCTGCTTGCATCCAAGGCAATGGCATAGTGGATTTGCTTTCAATGACAGGAGAATTGTTCCTATAATTAAAAGAGTTGGTGGAGGATAATAGAGTAAGGAGTTTGTTAAATATTTAAATTATATTAAATATTAAATTTGAATAATAAGTTATTTGATATATGTTCTTCATCCAGTTATACAGCTGTTCAAGTATCCACAAAAAGCCATTGTCAAAAAGGGTAATATGGGATTGATCCTGCATTTGATTAAGTCTTTTTGAACATAATAATTATTAGCAATACATTGAGTTTTTTTTAAATACACATTACATTTATTGGTAATTAACATGTGAAGACCACAAAATCATTTTAAAGCATTTTACTTGCACAAAACTAGCTGTGAGGTAGAGATAGACAAATATAACCCAGTGTATTCAGCTCTTTAAACTTCATGAAAACTAGTGGAATGTTACTTGTATTGTTTTCACATATCTGTTCCTGTCATAATGCAAAAGGAAACATTAAAATGGTAGATATCATTGTAACTAAATAACATATCAAATAAATCTTGTGAAGTTCTAATGAAGGACTTAAGGATTTGACAGACAATGCTACTTTGAAAGCAACTGGCCATTATGTATATGGTTGGAGTTAACAGTCTTAGTGCATTCCTCACTCACCAACATCAAAGGAAAATCCCACATTGGTAGAGACACTGTGAGCTTGCTCTCTGTGTTAATATACTACAGATATGGATTCAAAAAATGGTCCTATATCCCTGGACAGGTTGGATTCTAACAGGGCAGAATAACTGAATGAGAAAACAGAGATCCCCAGAGTTATTCTGGGAAGCCCTGAACAACTTTTGGGAAACAGGCAGTTTATTACATCACTGCCACAAAATTACAAACTGTGATTTAATTACCTAGTATATGTTTCCTGCTTTAACCTCTCAGTAACTCTCATAATCTGTCATAATATGGCCCTTTATTTTTGTAGTTTATAAGCAAATTAAATCGATTGTATTTCAGAGGGATGTAGGGATTTCATTACATATTTTATGCAGCTAAAGCAGTCCAATCCCAGACCACCGTTATTCTTCATTTACAAGGACAAATTCAGATCTGGTGTGCCTGAATGCAATTCCAGTAACTTTACTGTGAGTCGTATGAATTTCACCAACAATCATTTTGCCAGAAAGATTTCCCATAACAAATGACATTTTTAGGCTTGCTAGATAGCTAGAAAATACACAGATAGCACTATTCTCAGATACAGCCTAGTTTGGTGTTAGTATTTCTCATTTCCCAGAAGGATAGTAAAGAAGATGACATTGTTCTTTTTTGGCTAAGAAGTACCATAGGTAACAAATCAAACATCAATAGGTATCAAACATTTTACAGAGGTCAGTTACTTCTCCAGTGATGCAAATTTTAACATACTGTGGTCATACCTAGGATGGGAGGAACATATTTGCCACTCCTGTTTTCCCCTGGACTGAAGGTTTTTTTTACAGTTGCACCCTGAAGGTTGAATAAAAATACTAATATCATAGTTGTGTCCATGATCCAGTCATTGACCCTGGATTCAATTTTAGCTGAAAGCTACAGCTACCATGGTAGGAAGTGTATCTTTATGTGACATGAAAGATTTAAGTGAGGATGTATGGTAAAATAAATAAAAGTAATTTAAAATACATCCAAGCCAGTCTCTTTTCTCAGACATTATTACAATTCCCTTTGCATTCAGAACACATGATATTTTGAAGCTAGTTTGCTGTTGAATGTGGTAGGATGGTTTTACATCAGTCATAAATCTGCTGGTAGTTTCTTGAGGCTCCTAAGCACTGAGAACAGACAGTGAGTATTCCAATGACAAAATGTAAACTTAGTGTCTTCTGGAAAATTTGTTACACTAAAGCAGATTTACACAGCTTTGGGATGGCTCAAGTGAACGTGCAGTTGAAGAAAAGGTGCAATAAAATCCATCTTAGTTCTTCTATCTCTTCTCCACCTTTTCAGAGCACTATCAGCATCCAGAAAGCAAACATTACTTAAGAGCTTTCAGTTCCTTCAATCTTTTTACAAAAATGTGCCCAACCTTTACTGAAAATTATTCTTGAAATGCATACATAGTTAGGTACATGGTGTACCTATCTTTCTATGAGTCATAGTGTCTTAAATCAAATCAGGCATATCTGGAACTAGTATCCACAAACTGCCCATATTGAAATGGATGGAGTCGTCACAACGTAGTAAGCTTCAAGAGATATTTTAATATTATTATCTGTATTATGGTAGTCTAACTGTGGTAGGTGTTATAGAAACACATAGTGGAAGAGGGTCCCTGTTCAGAAGACCTCACATTTGGAATGGAAAAGACAAACAAAGGGTAGGAGGAAAAATAGAGGCATAGAAAGTTGCACAGCAGTGCTAGGAAGAGAACTCAGTTCTTCTGAGTTTCATTCTACTTCTCTGGACATTAGACCATGCTGCTTGTCTGAATATAAGGATCCATTGAGCTTTTTAAAAATTGGGCAAGATTCCTTCTGCTCACATGGAATTATGTTCATATTACATTTGTCAAGTTAAACTATCAAACTCTAAACAACAAGTGTCAACTACCACATCTTCTTTTGTAAGTCATTCCCTAAACTGAAGTGCATTCAGACATTTAAGAAACTCTACTTAGTTCATTTTGAGCTTGAAGGGTATACTTTCAAAGGCCCTTTTTTATGAGTCCATGACTTGCACACCCTGCAATTCCCAAAGTTCCTCTATATGCTCTAAGTCATATATATATGACTCATATATGACTTAGAGCATTATCACCAGAAGCACTACAGTGGTGCAGCAGCATTGGTGCAACTCCACTACTGTAGTGGCTGCGGTGTGCGAGGAATTAGGCTAGAACAATAACTACTGGACCATCCTTCTCAAAATAGTTCTTTTGTCCCATGTCTCTCCCCACAATGATCAAATATCTATTTCCTCACATGCATTGTTGTTCAGCCTACAATTTCCAGGGACATGCATATCCCATACTGTTCTTGGGCCTGAAGCTTTGCATAGGCTGTGGTGGACCTGTAACCTCCCTTAAAGGGCTAGCACACCTTGTTACAAAGCACTACCATGAATCTATTTTTCATTTTTGAAAGAAGACAGTTCTGATGTATTGAGAGCAGAAGTGAATGAGTTAACTAGATTAAACAGACACATTTCTTTGAAACTGTAAGTAATTTTTTCCCTTGATGTACATCTCTCTAAAATCTTCAATAAAATAAGTTAAACATAAAAATAAAATATTTCTCAGTTTTCAAAGCATTCAGCATCACATTACTAGACATTGAAAGTTGTCATTAATCAGTGTAAACAGATAGTTTGTCAGGTTTTATTTCTTAAACCATCTATACTAAACTTCATTTCATTCAGCAGGAACATGAAAGTTTTATCAGGGAGATTTGACAGTATACTAAACTTTGAAATGTCAGTTCATTGCTACTGTGCTTTGTATTAACTTTGGTGACTTAACACTCACCAAATGAATGATAGTGGTTGCTTTATGTCTAAATCTTTGCTAATAAGTGTGAACATTTAGATGGATCAGAAGACTGCAGTAATTATTTGATTTCCTGTACCAAGATTTATATTAATTCCAAGCATGATCCTGTCACATAATACTAGAATTTAATTTCAAGAAGGATTATATATAGATTAGCTGTCCTATTAAGAAAACACAATCCCAAATTTATGTGTGATATATCACAGTGTGAAACCTTCTTTCTTTATTAGAATTGTGCATGATGTCCTATAAGATGTAGGAATTAGATACATTGTATTTAAATATAATTCAAATATTTCTACAATTTGTTAAAGGGATTTCTGCTTTCACGGATTACAACAAACGAATAATGTTGGGGCTGGATGTAAATGGGGAGAATAATGTAAGAAGAAATATAATTTATAATATGTTGATCAAGCAACTGTGATGCATGCCTTAGGTTCATAAATGTTGGATTACTGAAATATCGTTTATTATGAACTGGTAACATGTTGATCCATTGCAATCAGCTAGCACAGAATATGACAAGATGAATTCTGGAATGGATGGAAGTACTACCTATCTTTCACTTTGCAGTTCTTACCAACTATCACGTCACACAAAGATTGAGTCTAAAGGATTGGTTTTGACATCTCACATCCTTAACATTTCATCTCATCTTAATGGATAGGGCTTTCTGCCCTGGTTTTCTAGAGGAAATCTTGGAGATCAATTGTACAAGAAGCTAACTGTTCCTTAGGTACACTGAGACCTCTCAACTCCTGTTGATTTCCTGGAAAGTGAAAAGGCTCATCAACACTGCTGATGGACTCAGCACTGTGCAAGATTCAGCCCACAGGGTAGATTTTATTGAAGTGACCAGAGTGGCCCTAACTAATTTTATTGACTTCAGTGGGTGTATTTTTTTTATCATTTACTTCAATTAGGGTGGAATTAGACTAGTGCTGAGCACTTATGAAAAAGCATGGACAATATGGATGCTGAATATGTGCCCAGGGTGTTGAGACAGGTTTGTATTTGGCATGGCTAGCTCATGCCACCATTCACAGCTGCCCTTTCTACTGTGGGAGCACTACTACTTTTAGTGTGCTAGCTCAAAAAGTCTTAGAGTGACTATGTCTAAAGAACTGGGACTCACACCCCTACCTATTGGTGTGTATGTGTCTTTACTCTAGCAGTCCCCAGACTTCTATTATATTCTTCATCCTGAATTTAGAATGACTGCAGTGCTAGTCCCTTTTAACACCTGTTTGTCATTTCTGAAAGCCTTCAGCCTGGAAAATCAATCTCATTTTATGTCTTTTCTGTGATTTTTCTTTTTTATCTGTTTCATTTTGTTTTATGGCAAGCGCCTAGAAGACCATTGATGGATAGGAACCTAAATAATAAGATTAGTAGCAGGATAGTAGGAGTATTTGTTAAAGTGTATGAAGAAAACAGCTGTGATGAACACAAAGATGGAATACAAAAATGCAATGATTTAATGAAAGCCTATCTCTACAGTTTTTACTTAACCAAAACCCTCAATAATTGTGTAATCCATTGTTTATAATTCCTCTTTGCAGTAAAAAAAGTAGATATATGTCCTGCCACTAAATTTGTAATCTTGGTAGATAATACATAGATGAAGGGTGATATGGAGGTAATGCATTGCAACACCAAGAATATGATTTAGGGGTGAAGTTAGTACATCTTAATAATTCCACAATATTTATCTGGAAGTTTTGAAATTAATTTGCTGTTGTCTTAGACAAAATGCTGGATTGGGGCAGAGATGGGACTTTAGTCCTAATCCTGCACATTGCATGTCAGTTGGAGTCTTGCCACTGATTGTGACAGGATTTGCATGGAGTAGGAATCAGAAAGTGGTATAGTATAGGACAGTTAGTTGTTAAGCTGTTATGCAGTCAAAGGAGATTGCTACAATAATTGCACTTAAATAAGGACTGCAGAACTGGACTCTATATTCATTATGTTGGCATGGGCACAATATAAGGAATGAAACAGCAGTTCTAGAATAATTTATGGCATAAATTATAAAGTATTATTTTTAATTACACATTCTTCTAATTTTTCAGAATTATTTTTCTTTCACTTTCATGATGGGCAGACCTTAGATATATTTGTCTTTTTTGGTATTTGTTTCCAGTCAGCTCTGTGATGTTTCTGTGCAGTATGAAAACTTTGTGTGGCTGTGGTCAAAAGAAAATGAATGTATAATTTCAACACTGGTGGGAAAAGTAATTGTTTACTATCTTAATTCTCAGATCAAATCTCAAACAGACCACAAACATTATTTTAAGCCCAAGTTCGGATACGTGCCTCTCCTACTTCTGTTCCTTGGACATTAATAGGTTTCCAACTTTTAATGAAAGGAAACAAAGATGAGCTAGTGGCTAAGGCACTTCTCTAGGACTGCAGAGCAACTGTTTTATTCCCTAAAATATAGACTTTTCGTGTGACCTTGGACAAGTCATTCAGCTGACTGAATTAGCTCATCTATAAAACTGTGTAACCTCTACTTACCTCTGTCAATGGCAGGACTAGCACCAGGGGAGGGCAAGCAAGTCCATCAGCCTGAGCACCATCTTCCAGGAAGCATTGAACTGCTGTGACACTCACATTTTCCTTTTTCCTCCAATTGACTGTTGTTGTTGTTGTTGTTTTTCTCTTGGGTTCTGAGGTGGAGTGTCAAGAGCATTTTATGCCCCAGCTGGCAAAAGTGCTCTGGCCACTCATGCTCACAAAAACATTGTCAGTATTAAATCTATAATGAGTGTGAGGTACTCACATACTCCAGAGATAAGGACCATAAAGACACAGAAATCAAGAATGAACTCTATGTTGGACTAAGAAATCTTATGGCAAGTTGAAGAGTCTTCAAATCTCAGAAATTATAGGTCCTCTTGGACATTAGAGTGAGTAAGTACAATGACTTCTATGATATTTCTCTCAACTAGATATAAAGTGAACTCCCATTCAGAGCACAGCAGAGGAAGTGTTACACTTCTACTGGGGTGAACTGTTTCTAGAGGCAGTTGGATTTTTTTTTTCCTCCGTGGAAAATTTCAGTGATTTTTTTTTATGTTTTGTCAAAATTTTCAACAGTTTTCTGTTGAAAAACTTAACCCCTCCCTCCCTGGCCTGAATTCATTTTGCTTCTCAACAAAGTTTAAAATATTCAACCCTAACATTTTCAGTCAAAAACACTGAAAACCAAAACCTGAAAATATTTGAGTTTTCTAAAGAAAATAAAATACACAGATTTTCAAGGACAATGCCGGAAGGGAAAAAAATATGGCTGTTCGGTGGAGCACCAAATGTTCTGACAAAGTTGCAATGGGAAAAAAAAATGACAATCAATCTCTATAGCACCTGGGATGAAGGAAGCAGAGGAAGAAGAGCCAGGCTTTAGAGGCAGAGCATGATCCCGTTAAATGTGTACCCTATTACTTGCAGTTACACACTAAAGAGACAGGGAAGACTGTGTTGAAAGTTTTCAGTAATTGGTTGTTCTTTATTTATCAAGGAATAGCTGCACAAAATATTTTTAAAAAAATAATTTTGGGATTCTTTTATTTGCCTTCTACTTTTTGAAGCTCTGGAATACACTCAAGTGACATTTTTAATCTTTTCTATGCAACCAGGAGGGCTAAAATCTTACTTTGATTTAAATGTTGGATTATCACAGAATAACACAAATTCCAGGATCTGGACTTTAGGACAAAATCTAAGAGCTAGATTCACAAAAATATTTAGGTACCAAACTTACAATTTAGGTACACTCAAGAAACAGGCTCAAGTGGTCTTCACATAACCCCTGCTCAGCAATATCCACTGGAACAACCTTGTCCACATGTTTTTTCACCCTGTCAAAGAATTCTAATAGATTGGTGAGGTATGACTTCCATTTATAAAAGCAATGTTGTCTCTTCCCCAATAAATTGTGTTAATCCGTGTGTCTGATAATTCTGTTCTTTACTATAGTTTCAACCAATGTGTCTGATATTCAGGCTAGGCTTACCAGTATGTAATTACCAGGATCACCCCTGGAGCCTTTGTAAAAAAAAATGGTGTCACATTCGCTACCTTCCAGTCACTTGGTACAGAAGCTGATTTAAATGATAGGTTATATAATATAGTTCTGCAATTTCATACTTGTGTTCCTTCAGAACTCTCGGGTGAATACCATTTGGTAATAGTGACTTATTATTGTTTATTTTATCAATGTGTTCCAAAACCTCCTCTGCTTACATCTCAGTCTAGGACAGTTCCTCATATTTGTCAGCTAAAAAGAATGGCTTAGATGTGGGAATCTCCCTCACATCCTCTTTACTTCATTTACCTTCTCCAAAATGGTCCTGTCTTTTTTGACTGCTCCTTTAGCTATATTCAGCTCATGGACAAGATCCTATGATCCACATAGGATGAAATTAAGAATTTCCTCTCCCCTTCTGGGCCCCAGGACTTGCTGCTCCAAGAAGCAGTCAATAATGGTGTCTTGAAACTTTTTTTTCTGCATCCCGTCCAGTCAATATGGGGATAATTGAAATCCCCCATTATTACTGAGTTTTCTATTTTTGTAGACTCTCTAACCTCCCTGAGCATTTCACAATCATCACCACCATCCTGGTCATGTGGTTGGTAGTATATTCCTACTGCTACACTCCTATTTTAAAGCATGAATTTTCTATACATAGAGATTCTATTGTACTATTTTATTCATTTAAGATGTTTACTATATTTGACTCTGTGCTCTATTAGACTTAATAACTCTGTACCCTGGTAGTTAAAGCACTCACTCAGGTTATGGGAGACCTAGGATCCAGTCCCCTGGCACCAATGACTCTTTACTTTTTAATTCAGATAATGATGCAACAGCTTCAATAGGAGAGATTGAGAGAGACCTCTTCCACACATCAGAATATCCCAGAGTATTATGAAGGGCCTTCACCTGAGAGGTAGAAGAGCTATCCTTCCACACGTAAGGTAGAGGGACGACTTGAACCAGATCAGTATCCTAATCACTGGACTAAAGATTGTAAGGGAATTCCTTCTCCCCTCCCATTGGCTTTTTGCCAAAATGGCATAAGTCCCTAATACTAAGAGAGGGTTTGTAACTGAAAATCCCAAGCAGAGGAAGAAGACTTCCTGAAGCCTAGACTTACACACCTATCTCTGTGAGAGTGTAAAGCTTAGATGCCTCAGGTTGGCATCTCCCGTTGGCTAGTTTAGGTAAAGAGCTGCCTAGCACACTGGCTTTTGTGATCCTCATTCTGAGGTATCTCTCTTTCCCCATTCATTGTATAGAAAGTCTAGGCACCTATCTCAGGCTTTGTGAATTGCAGTGAATTTCTGGGTGTCTTAATATTAGGTGTAGAATTTATTGATGTTTCCATGCTTAAGAGTTTTTTTGTGATTCTAGCTCTAATTATCATGAGACCCATGATAAATTTGCAAGAGTTGGTGACAATGCAATTGTTTTTTTACTGTCACTCAGTATCCACAAGGTAAAATGCTTTGTGTGACATTTACATCAGTAATAATACACTATGGCAGTGTATATAATGTATAATAATCACTATATAGGAGATAGTGAAATAATGTGATTCTGAATTTTGAATCTATAGAAAATCTAACTTTCTGATAGTGTCACAATTCAAAATGGGCAAAAAAAAATAATCAGACAAATAGTTTATTTGATGAAAAATGCAATTTTGGTTGACCCAAAACTATTTGCAGATTTGACACATAGTTCTGGCCAATCACAAAATGGCTGGGAGGAGAAGGAGGTGTTGCAGCTACCAACACCGTCCTCACCTCACCAAACTGTATCCTTTAATTCCATGGTAAGGGCACTCAGTTGTGCTGCAGCAAACTCAATGCTCAAATTCCTGCAGGCTTTTTAAATTAATCACAAATCTGAAAAAAAAAAAATTGGTGTGGTCCAGCTCAGTTTTTTAACTGCCACCAAACCATATGTATATAGTCACAGTTCCAAAAAAATTAATTCATCAGTTATTTACCCAGCTCTTGCATCACTTGAGCAAGCATAGCACAGACAACCAGCTCCTCTCTTCCGGAACAAATTCCCATCACTGCACCTAATCTCATCATGCAGTCTGCACTCTAACTACCCTCATTCAGTGCTAGACATCCACAGAAGAGTAAGAAGTACCTAATAAAAAGAAGAAAAACACTTAGCCATATTAAACAACCTAACACTTGAAAGCAAGGAGCAACATTGTACTATAAGCAGTATTTTGTCAAAAACAAAGCAATAAAATACAAATATTTCCTAGATAACTGTCTAGGCAGATATTATAAACTTACTAATGTTTCCTTCATTAATTCACCATGCCATGATTAGTTTGCTTAGTTTCCATGTCAGCAGCTGACATACTGCATTCCACAGACTGCATAGCATCTTTGGGGGTTGTAAAAATGTAAGTATCTCCTCCAACAACAATCCTTAGTGTGCTGGGAACAATAAGAAAGAATTAAAATACAAAGAGGTTTTTTTTTTTTTAACTCTGATAAAAGCTATGCATCTTTTCACTAAGAATGCAGAATAATCAGGGAAAAACCTCCCAGATGCATCTTCATACTTTATTTTTTCAGCTCATTTTACTGCTCTTAAAATCAGATGTCTGTCATATTTTCAAGTGCAGGTTCATATGGCTATAAATAGAGATTTCCAACTCCCAGTCCCAAGAGGGATAATGGCATTAAATTGAAGAAGGCATGGTAGACCAGTGGATCTAAAACTTACAATAAGTATTTCCATACAAATTCATCTTACATGGTTCCCTCAAGGCATTGCTGAAGTCTTCCAATACAAATTTTACCTTTCATTTTATTGCCCAATGGATCAATCTAGGCTTTGAAGACTTTTATTTTTCTTTTATAACTTTGCTACTGTATGTGCATGAAATAGTGTACTGTTTTTATTGTAAAGGGGTTCTATCCTATAAGCTTTAAAATACCTTTTTATGCCAATATGAAACATTTCAAAGAGAAGTTATTTGCCCTGTCACAAAATTCCTAAACATAAAGCATACTGTAAAGTACTGTCATAGGTTCTCCAACTTATTTTTAATTTTGCTGATGGGTGATGAGATGGTTGTGTGGGATTTTCTAAATCATTTATTTTTACAGGACTTTGTGCCAAACTTTCTGTAAACTGCTGACATAATGTAATCTCAAGACCTTTGCACTCGAACGAGACCATGTTAGCTTCCTCAAAGCTGGTCCCTGTTCTGTAATTTTGATATTTTGGGGGGTCATGGATCCACAGCTTCTGTGACAAACAAACATGGAATATTTTCTATAAAATGCTGGCTTAAGCATGATTTTCCTAGCATTGAAGTTTACTATGGGTGAGCCAACACAACCCTTATTTGGGCCAAATTGCATAGCTCCAAGGAAAAGACCCCCACCTGATTTGATCTCAGGCTTTGGAGGTAGGTGTTTCATGGCAGATTAAGCAAAGATAGCAAGATGTAAGAATCAAGGTTAAGGCTAAGAAGCCTCATCTTTCAGGTTAACAAGCCACTTGATGGAAGTCTAATATTCTAGAACTCTGATACTGATCACCTTTGGGGGAGGATGTCAGACAACTATGCCAGCTTTTGATTCATCTCCCCGCATGTGAAAAAGAGTGCTAGCCAAATCCTTAACTATTACAGCTTCTGTGTCAGAAGAGTCTGTGGGCTGGAGTCTGTGCCTTATCTTCCGCTAGGGTATCTAGCTAACCTATTTTTTTCTCCATGCCCCCACTTTGGCCTCTTGTAACTTGAAAAGGAAGCTTTCACATCTCACACTCACACCTTTACCCCTTCCCAGAATACTTTGCAATGCCTGCAACAGTGCTAGCAACACACAATGCTGATCTGCCTCCCCAGGGGACCTCAAGAGGGGGCGGGGGGAAGGATAGTTCATAGTGTGACAAGCTCTTCAGGTCCTTCTTTAGGATTTATAAGGATTGATAATTTGGAGTATTAATCTGGTGATTTAACTAATTTGATTATTTAATTCCAATCCGGGACTGAACTAATTTATTGATTTAACCTTGATTTGGTATTTGTATTGCTTTATTCTTAGTTTAGTAGTGTTAACAGTAGTTTAGCTTTAGTTATATGTTATAATTATTTGTTTTCTTTATTTTATTTGTAATATAATTCATAAAATGTGTTAAACAGATACTCAATCACATATCTTTCAGTAAGCAAAGCAGCTCCAGAATCACTAAGGAGTGACTATGAGCTAGTCAACCTAAAAAAAAGTGACCAATAGTCACTTACTATGAATACCAAATCAGATATATTTTCCCGTGTACATGTAAATTATGAGCCCAGCAGTTGAAATTGTATTATCTATTGTAATTTCTGTTTCTTCCAAATCAGACCTCATTATCTTGTTGTTTTTCATGTCATCCTGAAAAGTTTTAAACTCAAATGAACTTGATTTTAGAGCTGAGATGGTTGCAGTAGCTGCGGGAGCATCTTGTCACAGGTGTAAAATGAAAAGTTTGCTCTTTTCTGAAAGCTGGCTTGTTCTATCCTTCAGGCATTATTTCCCAATCAAACAGTGAGGGGGAAATATTTTTCTCTGCATCTAAAAATCAGCTATGTAGGATCATCAAGAATTCGCCCATATTCTAGGGCAGTCTTCGAACTGTGGAGAAATAATAAATATTTGGTTTGGCTATGAACAAAACTTTCAGTGATATTTTTCACACATATAACATTAATAAAAATAAAATACCACTGGTAAGTGTTACTTCAAAGGGAATAAAAAAGAAATATCTCTAAATAATATTTTATAGTCACTCACCTGTATAACAAAATAAAGACAACTGAAGGCCTCAGGGAACTAGCAAATGGGAAAAAACAAAGCAACACATTTTCACAAATGGACACAAAACAAGACTTTAAGTCGAAATGAAATGAGATTTTCACTTTTTATTGAAGCATTATTTCAAAATGAACATGATTATTTTGTTTAAAAATTTCCTGTGGAAACCTGAAATTTGAATGGTCAGTAGGAAGAAATCCCTTTTGAGTCAATGTGTCTGTCCGCACTTTTTTGGGGGAGAAGGATAAAATAATATGCTAAACAAAATAGACATTTTCATTTTGAAATGACATTTCAAAAGAAAGTGAAAAATCATACTTCATTTAAATTGAAAGTATTATTTTTGTGAAAATGTGAAACAATTTCAGGTTTTTATATTCCCCCCCTCCCCTTCTCTCTTTGTTTACTTGTTTGTGCCCCTACTGTGCTCTTTTTCTTTAATTTAGACATCAGTAAGGTGGGGAGAGAATGGGAACAATTTGGGAGTGAAACATCATTGTCATGGATGTTTTCTGACACTTTATGTTTGGATTTGTGGTGGAAACACAAGCATTTTCAGCAATGCCCCTCTGTCATGTACATTGGCCATACTGGACAGTCTCTACACAAAAGAATAAATGGACACAAATCCGGCATCAGGAATTATAACATTCAAAAACCACTAGAAGGACACTTCAATCTCCTTGGTCACGCAATAATAGACATAAAAGTGAGAATTCTTCAACAAAAAAACCCTTCAGAAACAGATTACAATGTGAAACTGCAGAACTGGAATTAATTTGCAAACTGGACACCATCAAATTAGGTCTGAATAAAGACTGGAAGTGGATGGGGCATTACAAAAACTAAGTTCCACATACTAATTTCCCCCTACAGTTACTCATAACCTTCCTGTCAACTATTTGAAATGGGCCATCCTCATTACAACTACAAAAGTGAGTTTCCTCCCTTGGTATTCTACTGTTAATTGATTTGTCTCATTAGACCAGGGGTGGGGAACCTTTTTCCTGCCAAGGGCCATTTTGACATTTATAATGTCATTCGCAGGCCGCTCCTGCTCCTCCACCCCCCACCCGCCCCCGAAGCCCAGGCTGGCAACGGGAGCTGAGACCCCAGCTGGCAAGGGGCCAGCGGGGGAAACCCCAAAGCAGTGGCAGGCGGAGTGCTTAGCCCTGCACTGCTTTGGGGTTTCCCCCACTGGCCCCTTGCCAGCCTGGGTCCTGCCGCCTGCCTGACCCACCCAGCCCAGCCTCCCCACCACCACCAAACCAACTTCCCTCCCGCACCCACACCTCGCCTGACCCACCCAGCCCGGTCTCTCCCCTCCCCCCCCCAACCGTCGGCTCCCCACGGCTCCTCGTTTCGGCGCCCGGCTGATAGTGGCCGCGCGGCGCTTCTTGACCCCTGCGCGGAGCCGCCCCCAGCCGGCGGCGGCAGCCTGCGCGGCGCTTCCCGGCCCCTTCAGGGAGCCGTCCCTGGCTGGCGGCCGCGGACCGCACAAAATGATGTGGCAGGCCATATAAGGCCCGCGGGCCGGAGGTTCCCCACCCCTGCATTAGACTGACGCCCTACTTGGTAAAGCAACTCCCATCTTTTCATGTATTATGTATATATACCTGCTACTGTATTTTCCACTCTATGCATCTGATGAAGTGGATTCTAGCCCACAAAAGCTTATGCCCAAATATATTTGTTAGTTTAACAATGAAGAGTGCCACAGTGACTCTTCATTATTTAAACATTTTCTACTGGATTTCTGGCTCCTGTGTCAATTCAGAACCTCCTACTGGGGAGATCTCAGAGTATCTGAGTTAGCTTGTATTTGTTAACTGCATGATGTTTTATTCATTTTCAGACATTAAGGACTGAGAATTGGAATGCTCCTTTTGCTCTGTGCCAGTGAAAAAGATTTCCCCAGATTCATATACTCTTTGTCAAGTACTTTTCCTGCTTCAGCAGAATCTATTTCACAATTATATTTTGAGTAGTGTGCCCTGTGATCTTACCATCTGAGTATGTAGATGAAAGAGTTCTTTTATGTGAACAGAAAAAGTTAGTGTCTGTGGAAAATCTGCTATCTGATTAATGTCATGATACTGAATGAACCTCAAAAATACTGATTATCTTCCCCACTTTTTCTGCCTAAGCTATTTACCATTTTCAAATAAAGTTATTCAATAGGTGGATTTTCCTTCCCCAAACTTCCCACCATTAGTGTTTCAGTCTGTCATTTGATCTAAAACATTTGGAAGTCCGCACACTTTTTTTTTTCTTTTTTGGGAAAGTGTATCCTCACAACAGAAGTAGCAGGTATATGAAAGGATCGAGAGATATTAGTCTGCCCACTTTCAGAATGCACGAAAGCTGTGAAGCTGCCAACATGACAACGACAGGAGATTAATCTTACTTTATCATAGCCAGCAGCAGGGAGGGTAAATAACAAAGCATGTGTCAAAAAAGCATAAAACATCAGTTAACAAAAGTGTGGGTACTTTTTACTACAATGAATCTGCCAAAAACATAAAAAGGTTACAGTAACAAGAATTATTTCGTGAAGATTTTCTGTGGAATGATGATATACAAGATAATTTGTTCCTCTAATCAAAACTTTATTTAGATTCAGTCGGGCACTTATTCTAGCTGAATATCAAATATCTTCCATTAAGGAGATAGGAATTTATGTAATAAATTGGAATGTTGAGCCATCCAGTCAAGTATTCTAGCTTTGTCAGTGACCAATACTGATACTTCAGAGGAAGATAAATGAAAAAGCAACTGTAAATGTTCTCAGACAAATCGTGCAGTAACTCACACTGGAGTGGAAGAGATTGACCTCCAATAACTAGGCTTCTAAAACTAGGTTCTCAAACATGAAATGTAAAAAACAATACAATTTAGCTTGATTATAAATATAATTACCTGACATGCTTTGAGGTGCTGTGTATTGAACCTGCCAATCCCCTTATCTGAATTTTAGTGGAAAACAGGATGGGAAGGGTTATGTTTCTATTTGATGCTACACAGCACAATTCATGTTATAGTGAATTCCCTAAGTGATTTTATTGGGAGACCATAACTAGATAGGTTTTGTAGCACATCCATCATGGTAGTGTCTGAGCACAGAGATCCTTTAGAGAGGCTGCAAATTCTGTGACTGCAGGGTGCGGGGTCTAGATGTGGGGGTGGGGGTCCTAAGTAGGGAAAGCCCTAGAGAGTGCCAGGTTTAAGGAATCATGCATGTTCCTTATTCATGAGACTGAACCTTGCAGAGCACAAGCAAAATGGAGGAGGAGCTACATGTGTTTTGCAAGCAGTAGAAAGACATGATTGATGAGACAAAGCCACTGAGGCAATTTAGGCCAGTGTCTTGAACAGATGACAGGACATCTGGATTTGGTTCAAATCCAAGTCTTGAGATACAGCTTTGTAGGGCAAGAAAATAAAATTCCTGCATCCAATTTTAACTCTCAGTCTAAGAAGGTCCCCTTTCCAAGTACTTCACTGCGGCAGTGGAAGACAATCCTCCTGTACTGAAACCCAGGACCTTACCTCATTGATGTTTGCTGGAAGAGCTTTAGCATAGCCTTGGCATCCCATGAAGAAAATTGCCTGTAAACTAAAGGAAGGGGTTGTAATGATTTCCCTGTCTCTGACGGAATTGCACCTTCTCTATGTCCCTGTCAAATTATTTGTTCCAGGGACACAAAATAATTTGGTAAATATAGCAGGTTGTATTTTTAAAGGAATCTGTTTGCATCAAATGGCATGCTCAAACAGGATATCCCATGGCCCTGCTTACATGTCACACTGAAAATTTTTTATACTACCAATATTGTAGTGGTTGCTGGATTTGCTTGTTAAGTGATGTTGCTTCCTGCATTGATGAGAAAGGGTTTTGTTTAAACAGTAAAACAAATTAATATATTGCCCATCCATCATCCTTTCTGTCTGCAAACACATGCACCTGTAGTGCCCAGACTGAATCATGAGCAAAGGAGAACATTTAGTGGGACCTGAAACAGGTTTCAACCCTTGCTCAGATTATTTCTGCTAGCCATTTCAATGACTTCCTCCCAACCCCACCCAGACTGGCTGTAAATCCTCTCAGATAAATAAAGTTTGAAACAAAAATGTTAATGACAAATTGTTCATTTCTCCCTAGGCATCTCTGGGTGTGCCTAGGGAGTTTCCCAGTGTATCTCCACAGTCTCCTTGGCCTTGGAGTGCTTAACAGGCAGTCCTCCTTTTATTGGTGTCTGTCCTGTTATGAGGGAAGAGGTGAATTATAAACTGTCCTCTTTTCCAAAACTTGCCCTAATTGGTATGATAAACATGGAGCTCATAGCAATATTAACTACATTATTACCTATCTAATATTTTACTGAACACTATGTGACCTAGTGAGGGGAAGTTATGTTATGTTGGGGTTATTAAAAGATCCTGTACCATAATTTATATTAGAGGTAGTGCAATGTTTATTATGCACTAATAATGATCAGATCAGTGGGGTCTGTACTGGAAGGCAACATACTGGCTTTCCAGATAAGAATACCATAGCACACACTTGAATGATAATGACACCCTTACATACTTCTAGGGCAAAGTGACACAGCTGTTTTACCAGGTGGGGAGGCTAGCGATCAAAAGGGCTACAAATAAATTAAAAAGTATTTTGATCCCTGCAAAAGGGAATGACATGTTAGAGTGCTGACAGTGAGCTTTGCCAGGGAGACAAGTTGACAGTGAGTGTGTGTGAGAGAGAAACTCTATGGAGGGAGCCCAAAGAAACTGATCCTTCCCAGTTCCAGAGAATAAGTCTTAGGGAAAAGCTAGCTACATGTATAGTCTGGTTTACTGATTTTAAGATATGTTTTCTCTTAAAGACTTTGTTCTTCTTTCTAAATACATGATAATTTAAGGTGTCTGTCTAGTCACTGCTTATCACTGTCATTACCTTGGAGGGAACAAAACTGCAGGGTATCTAAGCCTAAATCAATCTGGTGAGGTAAATCACAGCTAATAACAGGGAACTGTAACCCAGGGCCTGGTTTGAGTGTGGGATAATCTTGTGATTCCACCCCACACAGGTGACAACTGAAGGCCTGAGTTCAGGTAAAGAGAGTGCCCTTCATAAGGTCAAAAGGAGTCAGGTACAGTTCACTTAGTACTTGTGACAACTGTCTAGAAGAGAGGGGAGCCCTCCCCTCTCCTACACTAAAAGGAATAGTAGACTAGAAGGTGTCCAGACAGCGAGAGTTATCCCAAACTGAGGTCATTTGCTTTCTCTCTCTGTCTGCCTCTGTCATTCCCAAGGTTTCTGTCTTCCCTGGAACTCCTGGTTTGGGATAGCCTGGTCCAACACAGCCTCCCACTTTAAAAGACCAGTATATCCCATTACAGACCCCTTGTTAAAATGCTGGTAGCACATCACTGACCTACCTGACTTTTCTACAGGTAGTTTCCTTTAGAACTTTAGCCACAGTCTCACTTTCTGCTGCAGCTCCTTCGTCCTTCCGTCAAGTCTGCTTACAGTGATCTTCCACTCTGCAGTTCTTTGTCTGACATGAAGTGGTCTGAGTGCTTCAAAACACTGGTGAAACTCAGCAGAGCAGAGTATTGCTCCATTTGGGCTCAACAAGGAGTGACAGGAGCAGGACTGTAAACAGAAACTGCCTGATAAAACATAGGGAAGGATCTAAGTATACCCAGCAGAATGGAAAGCTAGTTGTTTAGAGATGTTATGACTAGGATTGGGATGGGAAGGGCATCTGGTGGGGAGAAAGATCATGAGGAGTAAATGGACTGATGTATCACATGCAAATGATGCCACCCAGACAAATGCTGTGTCTTTTTATTTACTTCCAATTTAATAAATTTAGTAAATTATTATTAATGATTATTATTTGTAATTTAATTTAATGTAACTCTGAGCAGGCACAAAGTCCTGCCTTTGTGGAGCAACTGCAAAGGCAGCCTTTGATTATTCTAACTGTCAATAACAGCCTCATGCAAGTCTAGAGTATTTAATTTCCTGTTGCTGTTGTTTTTCGGATTTCACTGATGAGCCAATATCAGCATTTGCCTGCAATGCCAATGAAATAGTTGATTGAATGGGAAGAAAGGGACTTGAACTGTGGAATGTTGTTCTGCACACAGAAAAAGCGGTGCCAATATAAGTAAAAAGGTGTAGGCAGAACTTTGCATGTAATCTCCAAAACTTTCAGCACTTTAGAGATTTTCCCCTTACTAATTTTTAGTGTCGAGACACAAGTAACTTGACAATGGTTAGGTTACTGGTATGTTGAGAGCACTGCCTATCATGCTGATGGATAATGTCTAATTGTTTCTTCGTGATCTCATGTCAATCTGTGTCCACCTGTTGTGTCTTATATTACATTTAGATAGGTCGTAAATTCTTTGCGGGAGGAGGCCATTTTTTCCCCTCTGTGTTTGTACAGAGCCTAGTATAATGGAATGCTAGTCCATGACTGGAGCTTCTAGTGCAACTTCAGAATAAATAACTAAATAAATAGCCAACAATATTGTGTTATACTAATCCTTTGCAGCCTATACTGTATCCAGAAATACCATTCATTTGATAATGACATACCCTTTTCTAAAGCTTCTAATTATTTCTCAAGTTCTTTTATGAAAAATGTTCTCTTTCAGTGTCCAAATAAATAACTCAGAGTTAATCACTACAAAGTGGTTTATGAAAGAATGAAAATATTAATATTGATATGATGGGTAAAAGGGTCTGAACCTAACTATTTTAAAAAGAAATTGTGATTATATTAATGGAAACCTTTGAGAAAATTAATTTGAAGCCATACTTACAGAGTTCAAAGTAGTAATCAATTATTTAGACTTCATCTCATCAAAGTGAATTCTAAAGTTTGAAACTGAGATGTCATGTATCCTTGTAAACTCTCCCTTCGTGGCATACCAAAAACCTACAGCTACCAAGAGAAAGATAATTATCTTCCTATGTGATATAGCTGTGGGTGTTTAAAAGTCTTTGTGCAACAGGCAATGCAAATCTAGAGCCTTGTACATAAATTAAATACACAAATCTATATATATAAAAGTCAAATGGTGTATGTGTGCATGCGTGTATGTATGGGTGTATGCTTACTCCTGCCACACCGTTTGAGCTAGAGACTTGAAATTTGGTACAGTTAGAGGCCTTGGGGTCTTAATGACCGTAAGAGTCGAAATTTTTTCAAATCTCACCTCTGACGCCCCCCAGGGGTGAAATTCTTTAAAGGCCAATCACATCAGCTGGACAGCTGCTGTTCTCTGTGACATAGTTATGATGTCATAATACCCCCTCCAACAGACACCGCACTCGCTCAGCTCTCTGCCCCTCCCCCCTCCAACGGAACCCCGGAATCCCTCAGCTCTGTGCCCCCTCCCCACCTCAGATGGACCCCAGAATCCCTCAGTTCTGTGCCCCCTCCCCACCTCCGACGGACCCGAGTTGGGTTTGGTCGGAGGGTAAGGGGGTAGGGGTGTCGGGTTTGGTCAGGGGGTGAGGTGGGGGTGTCGAGTTTGGTTGGGGGGGTGAGGTGGGGGTACCGGGTTTGGTCAGGGGGGGGGTGAGCCGGGGGTGTTGGCTTTGGTGGGGGGGGTAAGGTGGGGGTGTTGGGTTTGGTTGGGGGGGTGAGGAGGGGAGTCGGGGTTGGTCGAGGGGTAAG
Source organism: Sternotherus odoratus (assembly GCA_032164245.1). NCBI lineage: Eukaryota > Metazoa > Chordata > Testudines > Kinosternidae > Sternotherus > Sternotherus odoratus. The sequence continues at coordinate 242,902,052 of JAVMKO010000001.1, forward strand.
TGAGCTGTGGGTGTTGGGTTTGTTTGTGGTGGTAGGTAGGGGTGTTGGGTTTGGTTGGGGGGGGAAGTGAAGTGGGTGTGTCAGGTTTGGTCTATGGGGGGTGAGGTGTGGGTGTTGGTCAGGGAGTGTTGGGGTTGGTAGGGGGGAGACGTGGGGGTGTTGGGTTTGGGCGGGGGGGTGAAAATGTGAGTCAGGGTTGGTCGAGGGGTAAGTGAGGTGGGGGTGTCAGGTTTGGTCGGGGGGGGTGAGGTGGGGGTGTCAGGTTTGCTCTCTTCCCCATCCAACGGACCCCGCACTCGCTCAGCTGTCTGCCCCCTCCCCACCTCCGACTGACCCAAGCAACGTCGGGTACTTTCACTAGTATTATATATAATCATAGAGCTGGAAGAAAACCTGAGGGGTCATCAAGAACAGCCCCCTGTGCAAAGGCAGGACCAAGTAAACCATGACCTTCCCTGACAGGTGTTTGCCCAACCTAATATTAAAAACCTCCAATGATGCGGATTCCGCAACCTCCATTGAAAGCCTTATTCCAGTGCTTAACTGACCTTATAGTTAGAAAGTTTTTTTTTCTTAAAATCTAACCTACATCTCCCTTGCTGCATAATTCTCCTTGTTTTAAGTCTTTACTTCTTGTTTTATCCTCAATGAACCCTAGTTGTGGTATTTTCCCAATTTAGTGCTGAGTTGTTTACCTTCTGTTGTTAGAGGCTTTTTTTGCTACACCAAGACTGTGTGCTTGTGAGAGGGGAAGCAGTGACTCTTTGAAGCACACGGGAGGATTTAATTTTTCTAGGTCACTGAGTGAGGGCTTGAGCCAGTTTTGCATTGTACTGTTGAAAGGGAACCCCTAGGTACTGAACCCAGCCCCTGTTGCTATCAACTTTGCCTGGAAGGAGGGTTACATCTTTAATAAAAAAGAAAGGAGAAAAGAATCTCTATGAACTCTATTTTTTTATTCTTTCACAAGGAATTAATTCATAATTCATCGGATTCATCATCAGTCATGGCTCCAGAACTTAATCAAATGTAATTCTGGAACCCTAGGGCTTGTCCTCACTAGCGGGGGGGAACGATGGCAGATACGCAACTTCAGCTACGTGAATCACGTAGCTGACGTTTGCGTATCTGCCGCCAACTTACCGCCCATCCCCACGGCGGCGGCACACTCCCCCGTCGACTCCAGCTTGCGCCTCCCGGCAAGCTGGACTTCCAGAGTCGACAGGGGAGCCTCTGGTGATCGATTTATCGCGTCTTAACGAGACGCAATAAATCGATCACCAGAAGATCAATCCCGGACCACGGTAGTGAAGACGAGCCCCTAGACATGCAACGCAAAACCATCAAACTTCCCACTTTTGATGATAAGTCCCTTAAGTAACATGTTTCATTATCCACTTTGACTCAAAGAATCTCACTAACACACACAAAAAAAGGAATATTTAGCCTTTACTGGGTTTCATTAAGGTGTAATAAGAAGTGATTTTCCTTACAATCACTAGCTTTTGGAAAACTGAAAAGTGTCAAAGCATAAAATTTAATCATAAGAACAGTCAGGTCTCCTTCTCTTTAGAACTGGATATTTTTTCTTAATATATTTCTATTATCATCTCTTGCCGTATATAATAAGCATTCACTTCACTAATGCATTTATCATTCTTTCCATGCTACTACAGCCTATGGCATCATCAGATCTTCAACTAAGCAAAGTTGGGCCTGAATGGTTAAGAGAGATTCAAAAAAGGAATATTTAGAGGCTGAGGGAAGTGGTGCTAAGTGTTGATTAATTGTTATAATTTTTATATATTACTTCAAGTTGCTAACCAATGTCACCTCATGTTTCCAGTGAGCACTGTGCTTTTGGAGATCTTTCAGATGAGATGCAGAAAAAACTTCAAGGCACTTTTTAAAAGAGTAAAAAAAAAAGAATCTGGTGCCCAAATCTGGCCAATTATAAGCCTCTGAAAAATTGCTGTTCACACATGCTCAGTAGAGTCTTCATCAGTTTTGGCAGCTAAAATCTCCAAAGAGTCCATCCTCAAAGAGCAGTCTCAGGCCTCTCACAGCTCCTAGTACTAGACTGTATATGTATCATTCCCACAGACTGACTGAACATGGTGCCAGACTTGCCTTGTAATGGCTTCTCCCAGATGCTCTGGACTGGGCACCAGAATTTAGAGCAGGGGAATTATCTTTCTGGGACTCCCAATGATCCTCTTGTTGGCACCTAGACAATATGGAGGAGGAAGTCATGCGGATTTGGAGGAGGGAAAGGAGTTGACTGGGAAAGAAGTCTGGTGAAGCTGGGGCTGGAGGATGGGGGCAAGCTCTGAGTAACTGGGCAAGGAGAATATTGCAGAAAAGAAGACTGGGACTCAGAAACAGATAGAGGGGAATCTGGGACTGAGAGCCAGGGGAGACTGGTTTGATGAGGAGTCCAGGACTGGTTAGACAAGGAGGTGGAAGACTGGGTGAGAGAGAGTTCAGCGCTAGGAATCAGGGAGTATAGTGGAAGGGGGGAAAGATTTTGAGTCAGTTTACTTAATATGAACACAACTGGATGAGATGCTGGAGTGTGGGGAGAGACTGGGACTGACTGGACAAGGAGACTGGGACAAGAAACAGTGGAAATGGTGATGAGTTGGATGAAGATGGAGAACTGAGATTGGCATGGCACAGTAATTCGGACAAGGAATCAGGAATGGGAAGACAAAGAGACAAGACTGGGACTGGACCAGGTTTTGGGGGATAGGGCAGAACAAACCAACCTTGGGGAGAATGGGCAGAAAAATCTATTCCCTTTGCAACAAAATGTCTTCCAGTGCCTGGAATGCAACTCAAAATCTCTGGGTCTCATAATTTCTCTGCTGTGAGCAAATATCTATGAAACTCGCTGGCATAGTTCCTCATTCCACTCAACTCTATTGAGGATTTCAACATCCTACTGTTATCAATTATTCCAATTACTCAAGTGGCAGAGGATTACTACCCTGCAGATGACTTATGTGGATGTAAATAATGCCACATGATGGCATTTATGGGGGGCTTCCAGTTTGATTTATTAAAAAATATTTTTGTGCACAATTTCCTAGGTTAAAAGCACTAATAAGTGAGCAAAATCAAGCACTCAAAACTTAGGAAATGTCAGAGTTAAAGTGGTCTGTTTATTCATGTACATTATGACATAGTCTTTAATTTTATGATCATATGCTATTTTTAACACATGACTGCAGCCTCTTTCAGCTCATGGAGGAAGAACATGATAAAGCTCTTATGGTGAGATTTGTTAATTATGATGTTTATTCTTCAAGAGGTATTAGTTTCAAGAGACATCTTTAAGTAAATTAATAGGAATACTCCACCGAAAGACTAGCATGACTTTTGGAGTCGACTTGATGATGTGGTATGGAAAGATTAGACTACTGGTTTGAATAAAAGTTAGCAGCAAACTTTATATAGAAAGGTCAGGCTCCTGAAAAGGTCAGCAGGAGTAGTAAGGCTATTGTAAGGAGAAAAAAATTAGACCATGGTGAACTTGCAGCGAAATATAGATTTTACAAAGCTCAATTGTGCATTGTACAAAAGAGCAGGGCAGCATTTTTGGGACCCAGAGATGGGGGTAACTGGGCTGAGGGGAGTTTAGAAAATTTTACAAGGAAAGATTATGGTTTAGAGAAGACATATGCATATAGGCCTCTTGCCCCTTTCCCCCTTTGCTCTGCATGCTTTGGATCTTTGGGTACAAAGGGATAAATAATGCTTTATTTTGAATAAACTGTGAGTCATTTTAATCACCCACTGTCACAGGCTCCCAGAGAGAGCGAGCTTATGGGTGTTACACGTTAACATAATTGGTGATTGGAGGGTTGCAGCCTCAGAATCCAGGCCCATGGTGGTGCAGAAATCCAGGCCTGTCACTTGAGGGGTGTAATCAAGAGATCCTGAAAAGGATTGAAAGCACAACTTGCCCTTGCCAACATTACTAGTCCATAATGGTAATTGTGGAATAAGAGATATAGTGTCTCTAATGAAAAGTGGAGGATGCAGAGAACAGAAGGGTTAGGGAAGAAAAATCTTCAAATTATCTGCCAGTTTGATGGTGCTAGCTATTGAAATCCAAGAGAAAATTTTATTTTAATGTCTTTGTCAGAACTTTTCACCTCACTTAGAGAAAAAATAAGAAAGAAGGGGAGCGAGAGAGTAAAATAGATGTTACTAGTACTTAGAAAATGTTTATCTCTGAGCCTTTCTCTAATATATACCTCAACAGAAAGCAGCCTATAGCCTATTACTCGCTTTGAGTAATACAGGGATGGGGATATGGAGAGTGTCTAAGATTTCATGCTGAATTTGTCTTTTTTTATGATGTACTATTCTAAGCAATAATGAGTAACAGGGTTCTAGGTGCTCTGCAACAAACTACATAAAATCTTCTTCATCAAAGCTCTCTGATTTCAGTGGTGCTAATCACCATCTTGCATTAAAATTTCTATGGCAACTTAGACCACTTTAAAAATGTTAATGAATAGTGCAATCACTTCATTCCTTGTTCATTTTTACAAGTACAATATAAACCTCAGTTCTGAAAGGTATTTTTGATTTTTAAAGTGACCCAATAGTCTGTTAGACACAAAGCTGTATATTGACAAATATAACAGTGCTGCAGAAGGTGTTTGGGAGGAGGGAAAGTGGAGAAGCTGCAAGTTATGGAAGTCGCACAGCATTTATTTTTCTTCTTGTTCTTGCCACAGATAAATGAAGATTTGAATCTTTTCTTTCTCATCCCATTGCAAGGGAGTGAGAGGGAAAGATGATCTGAGAGTTTATGGGGTTTGAAGTCCTCTTTCCCTGTTCCAGGAACACTTGAAAGCAGCCAGATGCCTATAACCATGAAACCTATTAAAACTTTTACAAAAGCCTAGATCAGCAAGAGCATTCTGCAATAAGATTTTGCAGCCTTCCAGAACTGTAAATATCACAGGGACCCTAGTGAGCAGTAGTGCCCCTGTAGTAAGTAAAGGCAATGTAAGTAAAGGCTAAAGGCCTAATGGAGGCCCAGTATGAGGCCTGAACTAAAGTAATGGCCAAGCCTCTGCTAATATAAAGCAAAGTCCAGCTATGAGCTAAAGGCAGGCCCAGCCCACAGAAGTTGGCAAGGAAAGGGCTGAGATTGCAGAAATACATATTCAGTTAGCATGGTTACAGTACATACCAGAACATTCCTCAGATAACGAGGAACAGGCCGACCCATCCCAATGACGGTAAAATGATGGATAGAGTTGTTTTGATCAAACCAACAGGTACAAGGTGTGAGGCGGTACCTAACTACGTAAAGGGGCTGCACCGTACTACGTAAGAGGGTTGTACCTTGCTACGTGGAAGGGTTGTACCTCAATACGTCAGGAGTGAGGTGTAACTTGTTCTGTATCTCTATATAAGCATGGGGCACTGGAATATCTTTGGCCGGCTCGTATGGGGGAGTGGCATGTCCGCCGCTGAGCTGAGTCCATTGCCAAGTGACACTCTTTCTCTGTAAGCCCTGTAGGCTAAGTAACCTGCAGGGAACAGAAGGGTGTCAGGGTCGCAATAAACCCTGGCCGAGGTGCCTTTGTACCTTACTAAGACTCTGTGGTTATTGGGGGTTCTCGTCGGGTCTGCTGCGTCAGCTATCTGTACAGAGCTGGGGCAGCACACAGAGGGAACACACGCACGCAGCCGAGTGATATCAACAGGAGAAAGCAGAAGCACCACACCGGTAGCCTCTGGACAGCAACACCACACCATCTCCTACAACAGCCCCCATGAGAACATGTAAACTGTATGGGGTATGTAATCCACCATTAATAGAAAGAGATGGAGGCTTGGAGTAGTATTATTCAAAGTATATAAATCCCATTTTCAAATGTAAACTAAACATTTACGCACTTAAGTTATGTGGACTTGGCATGCAACTTAGGCTCCTGAATGCTCAATTCATTTTAAAAATGTATTTAGGTTACTAAATCACTTAGGCATTTTTGAAAATATCATCATTGGGCTTCTTAAATAAAGCATGTTTTCTAGAAGAAAAAAAAGTATTGGACCAGAGTAAAACTCATGTCTATCTTGTGCACTCTCAGCATTAAGGGTGGGGGAAATCAACTCTTTGTTGCTTCATTCTGGAAAAACAGAGAAATTTATCCTAAGCATTATTAATTCATATTGGTTATAATAAATATAAAAGTTCCTGCATAGGCAGGAAAAGTGGAAGGTGCAAAGGTACCTCTCATGGGATTGTGAATCACAGTTCAACTGACTGAACTAGCCAAGAGCTAACAAACCAGTACTTTGAGCCTATTGATAAACTGGGAAATTGTGGAAAACTGCTTTAGGTAAGATTTGTTTAAACAAATTGAAACCTAATTAACAGTCTAAAAAGCTATTGATACAATGTTGCTAAAGGGACAATTTGGACTTTTACATATAGGAGAGTAATTGTCAGATTCACAGCATTTCAACGGAAGCCTGGCATAGTCTCTCCTTACTCCTGGAGGTGTTGAATGTGTGTCCACTTCATATTTTTTCATCTTTGTACCAGGCTTGAAGCCAACACATATATTCATATATGGGATCATTCTTGGCATAACCAGATGTTAAGAGATGCATTCTTCTAGCATTGACATCTGGACCTGGGTCTGCTCCCTTGGCACATTCCCTTTATGACTTTTTGATTGGCTCCACTGCAGGCTGTTGTGACAGCTGTTCCGTGATCTGTAGACTTGGTAAAATGTTACTGGGCTTCTTTATCGTTCTGGATGTCAGATTCTTTGACTCACACAAGAGCATGTATAATTTAAATTGCATTTTATTCCATTGTGTTGCCTAATAAGGCAAAGTGATTCATGCTAAATGGATCCATGATGCAGGACCCTCACATGAGGAAGGAAAGGATTTGTTCCCCATGTCTCTGTTTATTCAGTATAACACTGGAAACTTGTTTATGCAGCTATATATCCTTATAAAAGTTACATGCCACATTTTAGTAAATAATTAGCAACAGCCACTGCATCTACTTTAAAGGAAAATATTAATTACTTAAAATGCAGCTGTAAAATCCAAACCTTTTAAACAGAAACCTCTGTGATCATCAGTTCAGTACTTAAATCAGCTCTTTATAGAAAAATCTGATTTGGATTTAATGCTGTATTATTTGGTAGCATAATGCATTCATTACATTTGAAAAACAAAACCAAAAAGAGTCCTTACAGCAAAAAATGTTACGATTCCCAGTATTCCTCTCTTAAACTGCAGCCGAGATTTACAACATGCAATCATTTTCTGTGACCATTGAACAATTTGCAACAGGTATTGCACTTATTTGTAGGTTTGAGAACATTTTAAATACTGTATTCCATACAGAAACGTAACACAGTTCCAGGGCAAGCTGTACCTTTGGCCCGCTCCTTCCTTCAGTCTCTTTATGGACAGCTCTTCCAAGTGAAAGACCCAGTGACCAGACTTCTCTTTGAGTGGAATCCCATGATTCACTTCACTTGTGTATAGTGTCCTGGTTACAGCAGCCTTGTTTACCAACATTTACTCAGGAGATACAGGTGTGGTTGGCCCCTGCTATAGTCTTCCCTTCAGTACCTGTGACCACTATGAACATGCAGTGACTCATAACAGCCTCTTCAATGCAAAGTATTATTTATTTATGTATAGAAACAAAGAAATCAGAGATAAAACAGTTAAAACAACAAACAGGCTCCATGCATATTGTCTTAACTGAAGTTTAGCATTTCCCTCAAGATTTTAATAGGCCAAATTTATCCCTGGTAACTATGTGTCACTCTGCGGACCTTCCTTCTTCCTCTCAGATTCAGGACTGAGGCTCTTTTATTCTTGTTCAGGTATCTCCCTTTCTAGAGGATGGATTTAAAAGCAGTTTCTAACACTTTATCCCTTTGTGGGCTTTTTGTGGATTTTTCCATTTGCCAACAGTTTGTGAGACGCAGCCTCCCACCTTCTTTATTATGGTAATTCTATCACTAAAAACAATGCCTTTTCCAGTGGTCCATATTGCACCACAAGGGTAAGGGGTTAATCAATTGTTGATGGTCTTCCCATTCAGGGATAGATAATTAGGTGACCGTCCCTACAAGCAGGATGATGTAGTGTAACATGGCAGTATACAGTGAAAGATATCTGTGACTAAATTCTGAGATTGCTCAATTAGGGAAAACTGTAAGGAATGGCAAAGACAATCCCCCAAACTGGTGGTTATTTCAATACTTAGATTCACCAACCCAGCAACAAAACAGCTTCTGCAATACCTTACTGGGTACCCAGAAGCTGGAAATATAGTTCTCTTAAAGGAACCAAGCTTTGGGCTTTGACCCAGACAGTTAAATCAGATATGATGAGGATTACTGAAATTTTTATTCATCATATAAAAAGTTCTACCAATCCCAAAGGATCAGATACATGATCCCCAGGTCAATGAATATTTCAGATCTTACCCAAATACAATTCTTATTCACTAAACTAAACTTTGTTTTAAAAGAAAAGAGAGAGAGTATTTGTTATGAGATCATTATGGATATAGGTATGAATAAAGTTCTTAGGTCAGTTTCATAGTAGAGATGGTGAGGTTTAGAGCTGCAAAGAGTCGTTTTCAGAATCAGTTCATCAAGTTATAGTCTAATGTCCAAATATTCAATATCATGGTGGGTCCAGAGCGTAACTGGACATCTCAGTGTTACGACTCAAACTTCCCCTGATGAAGCTTACTCAGATCTGAGATGAGAAGGATCAGGGCCAAGAGTTTTATTTAGTTCCCAGGCAGCCTCTTGAGAAAATGCAGTCCTTGAGTGAACAATAGGCAATCACTCCAGCTTTGAAGTAGACCTCCTATGGTTAACATCTAACAAGATATAAGTAAGCACATATAAATAGTATTACCTCTAATTTTCTAACAGTATAGGTTTGCATTCCAATGCTCTAGTCCATTTAACATGAAATAGCCCTAATTACCATGTATGTACTTGTCTAACATGTTTATAAAGGTTGAAGTTGGGTCATATTGCCTGCCAGTTGCTTAACCCATTCCAGCTCTTTATCACAACATCATTAGGGTATAGTCATATGGATAGTCCATAAAATCAAATTGGAATTTTAGAAAGAGTCCCAAACCTATCACAGTTTGCAAAATGAATCACTCCAATGTCAGGAAATATCAAGGTCAAGGCTGCATATACAACCTTAAATATGACCCCTTGTATGTATGCATATTGATAACAGATTTCACCTCCTGCATGATTGTGTAATATGATTTCCCCAGAAAGCTTTCAGGGTGATATTCCTGTGCAGAACGGCGACACAAGGTCTAATGAACCACTAAAGTTCCACCTAGGCTATAATTTGAGAAATAAACTGAGACTTAAATTCAGGGTTGAATTTTATATGCATTGTGCAGAGAATGAGACAGCAAAGCTATTTACTTTTGTTCTACTCATTTTATTATTACTTTACATTATGTTAACTACATACTGTCCACCCTACAAACTTAATCAGGTGTGAATCCTCTGAACCCCTCCTTAACTGTCTTCTGAAAAGCCATTACTATCTGATTGCTGCTCAGCAGCCTTTGTGAATTAAGTCAGAAGTCTCAGGCAGATGTCATAACATAAAAAGTTAACACCATACCTGGCAGTACATGACACAATTACAGGAAAATGTTGGAAACCAGGCATAGATTGGTACATCAGATGCTGAATTATTTTCTGACTCTTAAGGAGGTCTGTACAGTTCAGGATTGATATACACTACTGATATAGTGTGATTAAGCTTGTAGTACTATACCTTTTGTGTACATAAAGAGAGAAATTCAGGTTCCAGTTAAGAATCAGAGAGGTAGCCGTGTTAGTCTGGAATAGCAGAGGTAACAAAGAGTTCTGTGGCACCTTAAAGACTAACTATAAAGTATAGAAGCATAAGCTTTTGTGGGCTAATACCCACTTCGTCGGATGCAAGCAGTGGAAGTGTCATCTGCCTGGACACACAATTACAGATTTAAAAGTCACCATACTGCAGCAAAAAAACTTCAAGACCAGACTGCAAAGAGAAACTGCTGAGCTGCAATTCATTTGCAAATTTGACACAATCAATACAGGACTGAATAGGGATTATGAATGGCTTGCTAATTACAAAAACAGCTTCTCCTCTCTCTCAGTTCACACCCCCTATTCAGCTGCTAGAAGAATAACACACCCTCCCTGATTTGAGATAACAAGCTGGTTCAGCCTAATTGGACTAACCTTGTTACCTCCTACCTGGTTCTTGCCTACATTTCTATACCTGCCCCTGGACACTTCCACTGCTTGCATCCGACGAAGTGGGTATTAGCCCATGGAAGCTTATGCTTCTATACTTTATAGTTAGTCTTTAAGGTGCCACAGGACTCTTAGTCTCCAGTTAGTCACTTGCCATGAGCTATACAGTCACACACAGACATGAATTAAAGGACAGTTAAAGCAGGTGAAGAAGATGGGGTGAGAGTGCTATATCTGAAAGGCTCTTACAGTATGCAGAGTGAAGACTGAATCCTAGAATTTGTAGAGTAAAATGTTTTTGACAAGGTTTCTAAAAAAAGAAAGAAAGAAAAGGCCTGAAAGGTCACTAATGGAATGAGAAGACACTTGCAGGTCTTGTGCTAAGTAATACAATCTAAAACAATAGTTCACATGGTGAATGTGCTTCTACTGCATGTTTAGGAGCACAGGAACTGTATCTAGGAGAGAGCTTCTTCTTAGCATATGTGTAATGTGCCTCATGTGGCAAGTGAGTGGGATTCATCCCCAGATTTTCTCCACCGCCTGGATCATTAGCTTCCCTTGCCTGGGCTAGGTACTGCTGGGAGTGTGGAATGAATGCTGATCAGATGAGTTACTCACGGATAGTTTCTGTTGACTCCAATTACAGGTTATTTTGAAAAGAACTTAATTGCCTATAAGCCAATTATTTTTGTTTAAAAAAAAATGGTTCCAGATTGAATTCCACAATGTATTGTCTGGAAGAAAAATCAGGTGTGTGTGTGTGTGTGTGGATATCCTGGTCTGTGCATAGTGTACATAGAATATATCTATACCCCAGACTAGAGTATGTCTAAACACAGTAGCTGGGAGGACATTTCACAGTGTGGTAGACATGTGCTAGTTATGCTTGAGTTAGCATACTAAAGCAACAGTATGAACAGCAGCTTGGACTAAGTACAATGCTACCTGATCCCCTGGGCATGTAAGTGCCCTTTCTCAGCCATGTCGCTATTTTTACCATGGTAGTTTGAGCAGAGTAATCACATTTGTCTACCTACACCGGGAAGCACACTCTCATCTGCTCTGTAGACATACTCATAGTGAACAGCTTTTAATAACTTTGGTTCATCATTTAGAAAGTGTACATTACAAATGGCAATCATGAAACTATTTCAGTGAATTTAGGACTTTATTCTTAAAGAAATGAAATTTACAGCTCTGTGTAAATTATGTTTGTTAAATAAAGTCTGTCAGTGCTAAAATTGGGGTAGCTAAGGTAAGCAAGCCTTGTTCATGTCAATGAACAGCTATTCTTATTTATCCCCGTAAAATCAGTGGGATTGTGTAAATAAGTGCTCAACAATATGAATTAAGATTATACAACTGAGCCCTTATGGAGAAAAAATTAGAAAATTTCAATTAATATGAGTTTTGCCCTTTACAAAGGAAGAATGAATCCCTAAGAATACAAAACTTTTAACATGCTTTTAAGTTCATTTTTTCATGCCTTTAGTTTCTCTTTTGTTGCAAGAATTCCAAACTTCCATACTCGGTAGAAAGGCTAGTCCTTAGAGATTGTACAGGTAAGATCAACATTAAAATAAAACATTGTAAATGTCTCCTGGTTTTTGAAGTGTGATATGCAGAAATCCAACACAAAACAGAATAAAGAAGATTTACAAAAGAATTAGAGCAGGGTTCAAAAGATTTTTTTTTTCTTAAAGAAATTCCTACTAGAAAAAATGTACATAATAATCGGATAAGGGGCTAACAAAGCTATGGGAGGTTAGAACAAAAAGGGTCAAAGCTCCCTTGAACAGTTGGTACTCATCAAATGCTGATGCTAGTTAAGTATCATGTAGGCATTCACATTACAGTATCATCAGAGGTAATGTTGTAACATTACATATGGATGTCCTGTCAGTACATAATGGTGTTTTCATTTGAGATTAAACTGACAGCAGAGAAATAAATAGACATTAAAATAAAAAATCCTAGTTCACTTCTATTATGTTATATTATATTAAAGATTGCATTTCTTGTTAGTACATGATTCACATTCTGTCATCTTAAGCCAAACTATTTTAAAGAGGTCATTTTTTTCCACCCAAAGTCAATTCCACATTCAGGTAAAATGGAGCGGCAGTATGTGAGATGAACCAATGCATTCAGGCTGTGCAACATGAGTGACATATTGGTTGGCTCTGTAATTTAGTGCATGGTTTGGAGTTATGCACTCTCTATTGTAATGTGTGAGATATTTCAAATTTGATACATGTGTGCATATACTTCATGCACTCCTCCTTCAGGGAGGCTTACCCTGCCTCTTTCACCCAAGGCCCTGCCCCACCCCACCCTTTCTATCCAAGGCCCTGTCCTCACTCCACCCTTCTGCCCCCAACTCTTTCCAGCCAGCCACCCACTGTGTCCCAAACTTCAGCTATTGCCCAGAATAGCCCTGAACCCCAGCCCACAGGTGCCCCGAGCAGCCCTGAGCCCAGGCTGGATGTCCAGCATCTGGAGGAACCCCAAGTCCCATCTGGCCAGCAGGGTCCAAGCCCTGAGCCCGGGCTACCCAGAGGAGCTCTGAGTCCTACCATGGCCCAGTCCTGGGCTTCAGCGGGGAGCATTAGTGATGGGTTGGGGAGGCTTAACCTCCCACAGCCTCCATTACTTGCCACCCATGTCTGTTTGCTAATAACAAACATCCCCCCTCCAAAAAGACTAAAATACAAAGTACTACAAAGACACTAACTGCAACATCAGAGAATAATATCATTTCTACTTGAAAAGAAGTATATATGATAAATGTGGCAATTATTGTGAACATACAGGGGAACAAATGAAACGCTAAGAGAATGAGGTAGATAGACATTTGTGACAGATGTTATGAGGATGCCGATGGACAGATTGCCAGACAACTAAGTCAGAGAAGATATTGACAAATGTACTGCAAGAAACATTTAAAGAAGGTCAGAAAAGAAGAAGAATGATGTTATTTAATGCAAATCTATAGCAATTCTATCTCAGCATCTTAAAGAAATATGATGCAGTACTTGACTACAGTGGGGTAGGGGAATGTTGCATTAACAAATCCAAATCTTTTACTGTATAGGAAGCTACATTATCTGTATCCTAGCTCCTATCTCTTTTAAATTAGTAATTAGTTAGCAGGGGTCAGCACTTTGATCAGCTAAATTAAAGGAAATTGAGATAGAATTTACTTACCCTACCCAAATCTATCAGAAAATGCCAAAGGGACAGTAGACACAATTAGGAAATGACACATGCACTTAAATATGGGAGTTATCCAATGTACAGTTTAGGATTATGCAGAGTGTAAGAGTAGTCACATACATGTAAATGCAATGAAATGTAAACCTGTAAAAGAACTGGGCTGTTTACGATAGAAAGCAGACAAATGAGAAGGGACATGACAGGAGTACACAAAATAAACACTGTAGAAAAATAAATTGGGCAGTTCTATTTATATTTTTTCACAATGCAACAACAAAGGGGACATAAACTATTGCCTTTCCACTTCATTGTAAAACTGGTAAACATTTTTTTTTAAAATGTATCTCTGGAACCCATTGTGTAAGGCAGGGGTCTCCAAACTTTTCAGCCCGAGGGCCGCATTAACTATCAAATAGCAGTTCGGGGGCCGACAACACACTCGAGGTCCAAATAAAAAAGAATCAAAACATGGATGTTGTTTTTAATTATTTATTTAATATTATTTTATTCAGTTATTATTTAATAACACATTGATACACTACACATGAACACCTGTTCACTACACATGAACACTACACATGAACACTACACATGAACACCTGTTCACTACACATGAACACTACACATGAACACCTGTTCACTACACATGAACACTACACATCAACCCCCCACTGACCCACCCAGCCAGGTCTCTCCCCCCAAAACCTCCTTTCCTCCAACCCCCCTCCCCAACTGACCCGCTCAACCCGGTCTCTTCCCCCCCCCCCAACTGACCCGCTCAACCCGGTCTCTTCCCCCCCCCCAACTGACCCGCTCAATCCGGTCTCTTCCCCCCCCCCCCCAACTGACCCGCTCAACCCGGTCTCTCCCCCCCCAACTGACCCGCTCAACCCGGTCTCTTCCCCCCCCCCCCAACTGACCCGCTCAACCCGGTCTCTCCCCACAGACCGTTTCGCCGCCTGGCAATGGGTGGCTCCTTGTTTCGCCGCCTGTAACTGGGTGGCGGTGCGGCGTGTCCCGGCCCCAGCTCTGAGCCGTCCCTGGCCGGCGGCGGCAGCGGAGCACGCGGCGCGTCCCGGCTGGCGGTGGCAGCGGAGCACGCAGCGTGTCCCGGCCGGCGGCGGCAGCTGCGGAGCACGCGGCACGTCCCGGCCCCGTGGCTGGTTCCCGACCCCTGCCGAAAGATCTCCACGGGCCGGATGAGAGGGCCTCGCGGGCCGCATCCGGCCCGCGGGCCGTAGTTTGGAGACCCCTGGACTAAAGTATACAAAATAATAAATATATACTAATAAATATTATTCCTGTTAACAATTTGACTGTGTAAGATAGAATCCATGCATTTCAAAATAAGGGGCCGTTTTAGTCTTTGCTTTTAAATCTTTCCTTTTCTACACTCCTTTGCATTAACGACAGAGAAACACAATCTGGAGGGGGAAGGAAACATACTTTATAAAGTAGGTCCCACTTAGAGATAAACAAATAAATCATAGTTAATAATTTATTCAGTGAATATAGCTTCCTTATCTGATTGAAGAATGTGAGAAAAATCACTTCCCATTAATATTTATTATTTGAATTTATATAAGTCTCAGCTCTCCTACAATTACTTATACTGAGAGCAGTACCTTACTCTGCAGTGGCTTTAAGAGGACTCCTTGCAGAGTATAGTACTCTCCACTTTAGTATGTGTCAAAATCAGTGAATGTCTTTTTAAATAACTATTGCTTGATCATTATCTAAGCAGTTTTGCTGCATTGTGATTTGATCAGATAACTCATGTGACTGGATCTGCATTCCAGCAGGATGAATACCTGTACAAGCAAATATTAAATGTAGTTTTTGTGGCTATTCCCAACTCTCTTTTTAAGTTACGTTTCACAAACATCTTTGCCACTAAAACTCAGTCACTGAAATGTTTATAGCATGAAAATTCAAAAGGAGAATGAACAATCCCACAGCAAATTTCTTGAAAAATCCAGGGAATATGTCCAGAACCTTTCCCCCCCATTCATCGACCAGCTCTTCTTTCAGGTCACAAAATGTGTTGCTGCTTATAAGAAAAAATAAAAAAAGAGTGACCTATACAGTCTTGTTGCCATTGCAGCCATTCCCAGCAGAGTTAGAAAAAGTAATTGAATATGCTGCAAACAGTTTCTGTGCACGATGTAAAGCATCATTCCACCTTCACCATTATGCGAGCTACTCAGCCTAACATTCTGCAAAATATCTACAAATGTCATGTTTTGCACAATATGGCCAAGCATGTGTGCGGGCAAGGTCTTCATCTATGAGGTTGAAGGGTTAGCAGTCTAAAGTTTTAATTAGCTTTTACCCTCAGCAAAGAGGATTTGGGAACTGAAAAAAAAAGTGTTTTCAAGAACATAATTTTTCTTTTGCATAAAATTCTGTTAAAACGTTTGTCTCTTATTCCAGTATTTGACTCTTCAGGCTTTTGAGTCCTGTTTTCTGTCACAAAATAAAGTACAAATGCACCCTTTCATCTGTAAAGTAATCTCTGAGCAAAATTTGGACTTGTTCATGACAACTGCCTCTTCCTTTGCGACTGCCCCATTACATTAGCCTAGGAACTGTAACAAGATCGTAAAAGTGAAAAATTGAACGAGAATAAAATATTCTTTGGGGGGGGAAGGTGTAAAATACACCAGTTTAGACCTCCTTAGACTCATATATGATTCTGTACTAGTGTATAATGTATTCTGTTCTATTCTGTTCATTTTCTTATACTGTGACTTTCAGTCATCGATTGTGTGCACGGAATGAGGCAAAGTCCTTGTGGATAATATAGTATGGGGTTATGTCACTAAAGTCTATATCATAATGCATATATACAGGCAACCTTAATTCTGGCAACTTTGGATGGCATGATGTTGCAACTTAACTAATATGATTTTAACAAAGTATATTAAGGTTATAAAGTCAACCACTCATACATTAGGAAATGCCAGAATTGTTGCCTCTGCAATCTTCTGAGGTCCCCATGTGTGTATGGATTATGATCCAATCTTTAATTACATGATCTCACAGTGTCACTTACACAGGACCCCTCCCTCATTCAGTGTAAAAGACAGACCATGTTGTGGAGCTAAATTATAATTGAGCAGAAAACGAGGTTGTTGTCTGTAAGACCCCTTCTTCATTTATTAACAGAAGTTAGGTAGTGTGAATGAGGCATGGGAAAATAGCACATTTACTTTCTCTATGCCTGTTTCAGGGGAGTTGTAGAAGTAAATTCATTAATATCAGTGAAAAATGCAGATATTATAATGATGACTCATGATCTAAACGATCCTAATGCATATGCACAATTAGAGTTGCACAGGGTTTTAACCACATTTTTTTTTCCTAAATGATACCATGAGAATCTTAAACAGTGCTACCAACCAGGGAGAGGCAGAAGAGTGTTCCTTTTGGGAGGCATTACAAACAAATATTCAGTTTGTAGATAAAATATCATTCTGAACAGAAAGGAAGACAAGGAATTTATGTCTCTACTAAAATAAACATGAATGAAACAATTACAAAATGTCACTGTTATCCTGTGCCTATGTGAGTCAAATGTGGGAAGATTTTTAATAATAATCCTGATGAGTCAGTGGAGAGAGTTTAATTAAAAGAAAACCAAGCTTTTTAGTGTGATGTAAAAAGTGGTCTCTGATTCCTTCCAACTGAGCATCTCAATGCAAATATTAAAGTGTGTCAAATCAAAGAACAGTGTCTTCACTCTTAAAAAGGAAATGTTTATGCCCCAGCCTCTCTTAACCCAACATTAATCCTGTTGTGTGATCTACTGGTTTCAGTTTTCCAATCTAGGATCTGCAGTTTGACAGGCTGCTCCTGAGATCCAGGATTTGCAAGGATTCCCTGACAGTAGACATACAAAAATCAGATAATGTTTAAAAACACGTCTCCCCTTATATCCAGGACAGGTCTCTCCAAGTGTATAGAAAATCTAGCCATAATGGTAGTATAGGTGAGCAAACTACTGCCCATGGGCCACATCCAACCCACAGGACCCTCCTGCCTGGCTCTTGAGATCCTGGCCTGGGAGGCTAGTCCCCTCCCATCGGGGCCGGTGCAACCACTAGGCGGCCACTTAGGGCCCCAAAGTGGTGCCCCAATTTTTTTTTAAACAGCAGAGCACAAGGCTACCACTGCTCTCTCCCTCCCGGCTCCAGTGGGGCTGCCTGCAGCACGGCCAGTCCCTCCCACCAGGGGAGCAGCCAGTGGTGGTGTGGGGAAGGGGGGGGGGGGTCTAGCGCTCAGCAGCTTTACCTTCTTCCCGATGCCATGGGCTGAGCCGGACTCCCCGCCGCCCGCAGGGCTCTCAGCGGCAGCAGCGGCAGCAGCGCAGGTTGGTCTGCAGGCAGCCAGCCCCCCCTTCCCAGCGCTGAGAGCTCCAGGAGCAGTTGGGAGCCCAGCTCGGCCTGCAGCACGGGAAAGAAAGCACAGCTGCTCTCTGCTCTTCAGGCCAAGAAGCTGGAGAAGCTGGGTGTCTACTCTGCCTGAAAGGTACCTAGCCAGGTCGCGGGGAGCTGCACGGGCCCACGGAGCTCTAGTGGGTGGGCAGGTCCAGTATCAGGCCTAGGGAATGGTGTATGTGGGAGCAACCAGGGAATCCCTGCCCCAGCCAGTGCCACCCCCTCCAACACCCACCCAACAGCTACCTTCTCCCCTGTGCACTCCTCACCCCACCCACCCACCCTGTCCTGCCATTTTTGCCTCTGGGCAACCTCCACCTGGAAATCCCCCCGCCAGCCATGGTCACCTTCACCCCTGCATCAACCTCTCCCCCGCCCTGCCTGCCATCTCCCTCCTGCCCACTCCTCCCACAAACCCCTCCCTGCCACCTTCATCCCCCAGGCACAAACACCCCCCCACCTGCCAGCCCATTGCAACAACCCCCTTTTGCCCACTTCTCCCTTGTGCCACTTGCTCCCTGCCACCGCACCCCCTGCAAAAATCTCATGCACCCCCCTCTCTGCCACCTTTACCCCCTGGAAGAGCCCCCATACAACCCCGCTCTTTGTAGACCCCCTCCGCCATGCCCCCACACTTTGTGAACATCTGGGCCCTTGGGGGGAACTTGGCTGTAGGAAGGTGGGGCTGGACATCGGGGTGGAGGCGCAAGGTGGAAGTTTTGCCTAGGGCGCAAAATATCCTTGCACTGGCTCTGCCTCCCATGCAGCCTCAGCTCACTGCGGCATGCCATGGGATGGGGCATGGGTCCCGGGGGACCATCAAGAAATGTGGAGTTCTGGAAGGGCGTGTGTCAGAGAGTGAGAAACAGAGGGGGTCATATAGGGGGAGGGGGCTGGGCCACACTTGGCTGTTTGGCGAGGCACAACCTCCCCTAATTGGCCCTCCATACAATTTCAGAAACCCGATGTGGCCCTCAGGCCAAAAAGTTTGCCCGCCCCTGATATATCGTTTAACCATGGTCTATGTCGATATTATGATCAAATACACAATTTATTTGGTCATAGAACAGAAATAATATCACATGACCCATATAACCAATAAACTGTGCAAACTTTTGATTGTTCACAAAAAGTTTTGTAGTAAATCTTAGTAAAGTACCTTTAGATCAAGAATTATTTGTTGATGAAATTCATGAACAATTTGAAATAGTAAATGCCTGTAATAATGTATTTTTATGCACATGGGAAAGGGGAGAAAGGTGAAAATATGACTATACATTATTCATTGTAATGCAGGGAGGGTAGAATTTTAAACTATATATTTTAGAGAACAAAGGGGAGACTCTTTCTCAGTGAAACAGGCAATTCATAATACACAGCACATGTTCTTTCTGTACAAGGTCACATTTTGCCTTTTATACTGAAGTGCCTGCCAGTTTGGTATGACCAAGGCATCACACACAGCTGGGCAACAGAATTCAGCTTACAGGTAGCCATGGTAAAGCCTAGGGCATGCAGGGTTCTGCTTCTTCTGCATTCATTTCAATGCTTTTGGACTGTGGTGCCCTCCTTTCCCAGACCAACCAATGCATGGCGGGTTTCTCATTTAAAAGGAGGGCCTGGCCTGCAATCACTCTGGGATGATCACTTCATACAGCATGCATCGCCTCTTAGCCCTTTAGGCCCAACGCCAACACCCCTGCATGAAAAGACTACCCCATCCCTACCACGTGGCTCCGATCAGGCTCTGATCACGGATGAACCCTTCAAACTAAATGCAAACAGCCCAGCGTGGATGGGTTTCCTTCCCCCCCCACCGTGTGTCTCTGATCAGGCCTCATCCAAACGCGGACTCCCCAGCATGAATAGACACCTCTGATTGTTCCCTTACACAAATCCCCCTCTTTCAATCAGGTGTCCATGAATGATATCACTCTTGTGAGGCTAACACAGAGGGATAAAGAACACTTGTGCACTGTTCTCCTGCTCCTTCTCCTCCTCTTTGTCCTTCAAGAACTCATCCTCCTCACTTCATGCAACTCCCCCTTTGCAAGTGTCTACGGACAGTGGTGAGGTAGTGGTAGTGTCACTCCCCATAATTGCATGCAGCTAACGGTAGAAGCAGCCTGTATGGGGCTGTAACCCAGAGAACCCGTTTCCCTCCCTGGATTTTGGTAGGTTTGCCTGAGCTCCTTGATTTTCACACAACATTGCTCTGTGTCCCCAGAGTAGCCTCTTTCCGTCATGCCCCTGGAGACTTTAGCATACATATTTGCATTTCTTTTTTTTAAATGTAGTTCTGCCATAACAGATTAGTCTCCCTATACTGCAATGAGATCTAGTACCTCCCGTCTTCACCATGCTGGAACTTGTCTGTGAATCTGGGACTGCATTGTCGCCTGTGAGACTGCATTGTCACCTGTGATGGTGGACTCTGCATGGCCACCTGTGCTGATGAGCTCGCCACGTAGGCCAAACAGGAAATGAAATTCAAAAGTTTCTGGGGATTTTACTACCTACATGGCTAGCACATCAGAGTTGAAATTGTTGTCCAGGGTGGTCACAATGGAACATTCTGGCATAGCTCCCGGAGGCCAATAACATTGAATTGCATCCACAATACCTCTAATCCGGAACTGTGACATCACTTTTAGTGCTACTCCACTTGCTGAGGTGGGGTACAGAAACCGGATTTAGGAGCCCTTTAAATCGTCAAAACAGGATTGGTCATGTGGACAGAATTTAATTTGAATTAATTTGGCTAATTCTGAAATAATCACATACTGTAGACCAGGCCTGAGTTTGTAATGACTTGCTTATAATGTCTACTTGATACAGTATATTGTGCCAAACCACAATTGAGGCCAGGAATCTGAAATCAGTGATCTGAGTTGCCAGGCTTTTCACCTTGTGTCAGATTCTGGCTTTGGCTTTATTCAACTGCATCAGTTCCATCAGTGCATCATAAGCCTCAGTCACTTAGTACCTCACTGGCCTTACACTGTCAACGCGGTTCTTCTAATGAGTGTCACACAGCGGCTTCATGGTCAGATTTGTAACATTGTCCATGAGGATCTTCAACCTGATAATTAATGCTTAAAACAGGATGTATACTCTTTGCAGTACACCACAGAGAGATAACTGAATCTAAAGAAGATGATGATGCATCTGACAAAATGGTAGCCACAAGGGAATCACAGCCACAAAGCATGAAGCAAGCTCTTAGATTCAACATAAGGAGCCTTGCCTGAATGTTATTGTTTTTCCCTTCATATTCATGCCATTGTCATAACTGTGGCAGTCTTGAAGCTTTCTTTTATTCTCATTCAAAACTTACATAAACAGCCCTGTTAGGCTTTTTCCAGTAGAGTCATCCACAGACCAAAACCAGCCATCCTTGTCATCAACAATTCTTACTGTAAATGACGTTTTCACTGTGACTAATGTCAAGAGTGCAGTCCATTTTTGTGGTGTAGTACTTCACTTTGCTCAGCTGCATCAATATATCAAGCACCTTCCTTGCCAATTAAGGTCAATCAATTCATTTTGAATTGTTTTGTCGCAGTTATGGTCCATCGCTTCTTTATGAACTACTTGACACAGGTGCTCCACATGCCATCATTGAATTTCCCAAGGAGCTCTACCAAACCAAGGAAATTACCATTCTGTTCAGTGAACAACTTATCTGATGAGCCCTGAAAAGCCAAATTATTCTTCACAAGGAAGAGGACAATTGAGATCAGATGCTCAAGCACGTCCCTCCAATGCTGTGTTTCTACATTAAAAATGCACTGGTTTTCTATGTCTATGAATTTATTCAGCTTGGAACCTGGACACGACCTCCATCCATTTGGAGTAGGCCATAAAATTGCCAGTTGGCTTTTCGTGTTATTTCAGAGCATCGGCTAAAGTAATTGTACCGAGAAAGTGCCAGTGGTTTTACTCAGAAAGTGCAAGCAACAATTTGGCATTCTTGTCATATAAGAACATAAGAATAGCTATACTGGGTTACACCACAGGTCCATCTGACAAAAAATTGTCTTCTGTCTTCTGGAGTTGGCCAATGCCAGGTGTTTCAGAGGGAATGAATGAACAGAAGAGGTAATTATCAAATGATCCATTCCCTGCTACCCATTCCCAGCAACAGAGGTTAGCCATTGATGGACTTATTCTCTATGAACTTATCTAGTTCCTTTTTGAACCCTGTGATAGGCTTGGCCTTCACAACATCCTCTGGCAAGGAGTTCCATGGGTTGACTGTGTGTTGTGTGAAGAAAAATATTTTGCAACAAAGCCAGGACAGTTTGTCACTAGATGTAGAGTAAACTAGCCTATGCCAATCAAGTTTTTCACCATTCTAAAGCACTCTTTCACAGTGTGACTTTGAGAAGTGCTGCTTCTGCTCATTTACGGGAAACATCATATCCTCATTTTTGCATAGCCCATTCAAAATTGTGCAATCAATATTGGCGGAAGTCAGGATAGCCAGACATAAAGCAGGATTTGATTTGTGGTGTGCAATTTTTCTCACTTCTGCTTCTATCATCATGTAAGGCTAAATCTTTGTTATCATTTTTCTCCTTTTCATGTAAACCATATTTTTCTTTGGCATTACTCTCTTTTTTACATGAGTCACATTCTTCTTTATCATCATTCTCCTTTACCCTACCAGTAAAACTAGATGATTCTCCATCATTATCCTCATATTTTAATTTCTTATCTTTAGGTAAATCTTATAATTCGTAATTAGTAATAGGACTTCCATAATTTACTCTTTGGGCCTCAGTTTCTTCTGCACTGGGATAACCACTGCTGCATAAAGCCAGGTCTATGTTGTTCTGTTTCAATGGACACTATTTTAAAAGCATATGGGGATATTTTAAAGATGATTAGTGTCTCAAAGGAAAGCTATGACTGGAAGGTGACCCCACAGTGGAACCTGTGTACTTACCACAAAGGAAAACTCCAGTGGCCAACGTAATCCAATAAGCAAGGTGCTCAAAAGTGTTCAGAGAGGGAGTATCATAGCACCTGAAGAGACACTGCAGCCTGGGTAAGAAGAAAGTGGTGATAAAGAACCCAACATGCACATTATGTATCTGCATAGACCCCAAACCATTCAACTAAGCATTGAAAACATGCCACTGTCTACTGCCCACAATTGATAACATCTTGACAGAAATTTCCAAAGACTGAATCCTGAATGTCTGTGATGTGAGAAATGGGTTTTGGCAGTAGGGTAACCAGATGTCTGGATTTTATAGAGACAGTCCTGATTTGGGGGGTGTTTTTCTTAAATGGATTCCTATTACCCCCCACTCCCTGTCCTGATTTTTCACAGTTGCCGTCTGATCACCCTATTTGGCACACAAAGCTAGATACAAGATTCTAGCTTACTGACAACCTTTGGAACACCACTTGGTGACTACAAATAGCATCACATACTGATGGGATCAAGTCCAGGCCCAGAAGTATTTCATAAAAGAGTCACTCAAGAGCTGGTAGGACTGCCTGGGGTGAAAATAATTGCAAATGAGAATTTCACTGTAGGTGAAGGGATACAGAAAATGAACAACCATGACAGAAATCCACAAGCTTTCCTATAGCAATGCAAGGACCATAAATAAAACCAAACACATAAAAATGTGATTCAAAGAGCATAAGGTGACATATAGTGGACATCTGCTGACAGCAGAGAGACTGAATATGGATCCCAAGAAGATCAGGGCAGTCATAGACAAGCCAGCTGCAGATTTTGTGAAAGGTGTACAGAGCTTCATAGGAATTATAAATTTTCTGTCCAAATTCATCCACACATGAATGCAGTAGCCGAACTCATATGTCAAATCACAAACTGGATGTTGAGTGGGGTTGGACGTGTCTCCAACAGCAAGTATTCAACACACTGAAACAAATGTGAATGTCTTAAAGTACTACTAGCCAGGAGAGCAACTAGCACACTTGTGTGATACATCAGAGGTCAGAATAGGTGACCATGATGGTCCCTTCTGGCCTTAAAGTCTATGAGTCTATGAGACTGGGTTTTACAGGAGCAACCAGTTGCTGATGGAAGCTAATCCCTGTCACAAACTGAACAGGGGTACACCCAAACGGAAAATTTAAAAAAAGCTTTTGGCTGTGGTATTTGGAGCGTTGATGCACTTCCAGTGCTACCGGGGAGAGGATCAGATATTGTCTAGTATGGTTACTGGTGTTATCTGACACACTGAGCTAACACCACATATACCCCAGCATCAACAAGTTGAGGGAAGAAAATCAGGACATTGAATCAATTAACATAATGCACTGTTTCCTGGTTTCTATGGTGAAACTGAAGGACATCAAAGAGTCTCTGGAAAAGGACATCCAGTTACAGACAGCCAAGAGACCAATACTAGCAGGGACACCAAAAGATAAAAGCCAAATATGGATAGAAGCAGAACAGTATTTTTAAATTAAAGAGGATCTGATTATCTGGGATGAAATTATATTTTTAGGGCAGAGAGCTTTTGACCCTGTCTCATTACTAGGATGCCATGCCTCACAGTATGCCTTAGTATTGACAGTGGAACTGGTGTCAGAAGACCCAGGTTCTCTGAAGGGACTATTGTAAATGAGACACCTGAGAAACTGGGAATGCAGGGAGCTAGGCCAGAAGCAACTCAGGCACATGGACAGAGCAGGTCAAAGAGCTTTAAAAAATTTTACTTGTTCAATTTAAACTGAATTTTGCTTCACACGTGAATAAAGTAAACACCTGATCTTGCAGTCCTTTTTCAGGGATAATTTCATTGATACCACTAAGTCAATGGGAGTTTTTAAGACTGAAAGGTCCTTAGGCATTACCTCAGTGTAAATCATCATCATCATCATCATAATCATCATCAGACCTTCAAGTATAAAAATCACTGTGCATTTCCTTTAGTCGTCTGGTAACTGAGAGCTGAAGTTAAAACATTCAAAGTGAAAGTTTGACTTTTAAATTATGGTTTGTGTATTCTGACATACTAATCCTGTTAAATAAAGTCTCCTTAACTGACCTTGGAAATTCTATCAAGCTCTTCTGTTCCGTTATCTTCAAAATTGCCAAAACATTTTTTTCTAAAAATCCATCTGTTTCTTTACTTCCTGCATACACCAGGCATGCTAGAAGACAAGAATTTTCAATGATCTACAATCTTAGTCTACCTGCCATTTGTATGTATTGAACATACAAACCAATACCCACACACTTCCGCTGGTATATCAATGAGATTAAAACTGGGATTCAATTAACATTTTCTCCTCTTTAGTCTACTCTGAAATTTATGAAACAATGTTTTAAATTAAATATTTTAACAAGAGAAATTTCGATCCCCTGTGTTTCTTTCAATTCAAGAGTCAGCAACAGCCCAACAGTAATAAGTAGGCATGCTCTCTTTTACTCTTCAAACAAGACAAATCTGGTTAATCAATGGGAATCAGATTTTCATAGGGTATGTCTGAAAATGGAACAGACTGAAAGGAACAGCACAGCAAATAAATCAGTAAAATATAAATGGACAAAATTAACTTACTACATTTTCAGGTGCCGCCTGTTTGCATGTACAGTCATTTAGGATAAGTCCTTGTGTGTATTTATTTTAGGATGTGGGTACTTAGAACAATCGGGATCGCAGGGTAAGTACCCTTAGCGGGGCCCACCACACCACTTTCCAAAACCCCCATTGGACTGGGACGGCAAACTAACACCAAAATTTCCTTAAGGAACTAGGTTTTGCTAAATAATTCAGAAAAATAAAACAGATTCTTTTGCAGCTTAGACTGGGAAACCCATGTTGGGGGTATTCAGTTCAGCTGGTCTCGGCATAACGAGGCCTCAGTGGATGTAGCTTTTTGCAATCCCTATTTTATTAAATGTCAGAAAGTGTGATGTTGAAGGCTCATGTTGAAGGCTCATGTAATGTGTCTTACCTTACACACATAACCTTCTCAAAAAACATCTTCCAAAGATGCTTGCTAAAAGATTTATGGCATCATGCAAGTTTTACACCAGTGAGTGCACTAATGGTTCTCCCTGATGAATCCCCCAGGAGTCATTCTGCCTGGAAAATGCCAAAGTATAGAGTAGCACTTAAGCCCAACAACAGTATGTTATAGTTTGTGTAAAAATGTTTTAGGGCACAGAAGATCAAATATTAATACTTATGAAAATCTCAAATCTAAAAGTTTAAAAATCTTGTATATTTTGGGGTATCTAAAAAGCTTTACATTTCACATATTAAGTCTTGGGGATGACATATATCTTATTTTCAGTGGAGTGCTATGCATTTCTACAGGTGAAATAAAGAAGAGTCTACAGATTTGATGGCAACAACATAAATCAGACAGCTAAAAGAATACAACTTAAATAATTAGTGAAAAACAATGTAAAAGAAATTTTTAGACACCTAGGGAATTAGATAGAAATTGTTGTCTAGAATACTTTCTGAGAAGAAAAATGTAACTCTAAGTTATCAAAATGAGCATTGATGTCATAAATTGAATACATTATTGGGTTGGTCTGAGAAGCACCTTAACTGTAGAGCTGAAAATAAGAGACTGTTTATAATAGAAAGAATCCCTATTCTTTTAAGCTGCCCCTGAAATCAATGTCACCTATAGTAGTCTATGGAACTCATTGTCATTACATATTAATATCACTCAAGTCAAGAGCTTATTACAATTCGATAATGATTAGGTGTGAAATCCTGGCTCCATTGACGTCAATGACAAAAATCTCATTACCTTTATCCAAGCCAGGATTTCATCATAAAATTTCATATAGATAATGAAAGCATCTGATGTTACCATTTTATTTATTTATACATACAATATTTGTAAGGGAGATAACACCTCATGCATCAGAGCATAAGCCAACTACGAACTGGGGTTGAAAAGAAACTTCTGTTATGAGCAGGTTATCCCATTACTGAGTTTCTTGTACCTTCTGAATGTTCCGGTATTGGCTACTCTCATAGATACGATACTAGATTAGACTGACCATAGATCTGATCTGTGAGAGTACTCATCATAATATGAGTCTAGTTGCACTCCAACAGAGCTATACGAGTAAACACCTGCATCACATACCAAAGTAACCAAAAATACTGATACCGGGGTGAATCATGCAGTCCTTACTCCCACTAAACTCCCACTAAACTGTGGTTAACTCAAATCAATGGGACTGAAATCTACATTAAGTAAAAAATGAAGAATTAGGCATTTATATGAATCTGCCAGAGGCTGTGATTTCTTAAGATAACACTTTCTGATTTGTCTGACCATTGGCCAGTGTTCAACCATAGCAACTACAACAATGTCTGGAACTTTAACTTAAGCCACAAAGAATTAGCTGAATTAAAACATACGCCTGCCTTTGGCGTAAGATGAGTTCATGTTTATATTCATTTTTGTTTTCTGTGACAGTATATATAATTTCACAGGTTAGGTGAACCTACTGGTTTAGAAAGAAAATTAGAAATGTAGATCTAGGAAAGAAGTAGAGCAGATTTCCTAAAATTAATGGCCTTTTCAAGTTACTTAAACTCTGGAACCTGAAGGGGAAGGGAGCAACAATACAGGGAAGAAAAAAAAAAAGACAGACACATGTCCAGAGTTGCTCTCTGATAATTAATTTAACATCAATGAAAAAAGAATTCTCTACAACCTGGTTTTCTTGCCAGTTTGAAGGCGTTACTTTGAATTTTATTTCTTTACTTCATTTACTGATGAACAGCTTTTTCAGCGAAGAAAGAACTTGAAAGACATTATTAAAATGACAAAGGCCCTAATGAGCAACAGTCCTGAAATAATATTTTATGATAGTGAAAAATCATTTTAACTTGCCTTTTCCCTCATCGAAGGCATAATATAAAGAGAGAGAAAGAAATGTGCTTCTAATGACAGAGTCTTGGAGAGTACAAGATAGGAATAATCCTTTTTGAATTTTTTTTCACTTTGGTTTCCCTTGTGATAGCATGAAAGAGAGAAAGAAAAATGCCCTAAATGAGAGCACAGTGTCTTAAAATAACAATTTTGGTTCATTTTTATTTTGTCACCTCTTTCTCTCGAGAGAAGGTAACAGTAAAAAACAGTTACAGTAAAAACTAAATATGGGAGAGAAGAGCACTGTTTTCAGTAAATTCCTTATCTGAGCTTGAATTTAGAGGGCTTAAAACTTAAGAGGTGCCAGGTCAAAGGGTTGAATTTTCTGGAGGACCTATTTGCAGATCAAAATAGCTGCAATATTTTTCAGTCTGGAATTATTTGTTTTTAAATGGACTGTCTAGGACAGGGATCGGCAACGTTGGCATGCGGGACCGTAGGGTAAGCACCCTTACCGGGCCCCACTGCTTTCTTTACCTGCCGTTTCACTGACTGCGGCTCCCACTGGCCGCGGTTCGCTGTCCCGGTCCAATGGGGGCTTCATCCTGGTCTAGGATCCTGGTCTAGAATGATAGACTAGAACTGTGACTTATTTATTTTAAGTCTATTGAGTATATCATATGATTTTCTGAGGGCCAGGACTATAACAGGTTTCAAAAAAGAACTACATAAATTTATGTATGGTAGATGCATCAATGGCTGTTATCCAGGAAGGGCAGGGAGGATGTCCCTAGCCTCTGACAGAAGCTAGGCATGTGCCACAGGGGATGGATCACTTGATAATTATCTGTTCTGTTCATTCCCTGTCACTGGCTACAGCTGGAAGACAAAATACTGGGCTCGATGGACCATTGGTCTGACCCAGTATGGCTGCTCTTATGGATAATTTAAATTAACCTTGAAAAATCCCACTTTCCCACTGTCCCAGCATTAGGAGAAAACCTCCCCAGGTGAGTATGACCAATGACCTTAACTCCTGGAGAATCTAAGCTTTAATTTTTAATAAAGGAAGTTTCTAGCAGCATGGTTGTGGAGAAAACTTTAAAATCATGAACCAAGTATAGTAACTGATACTGAAGAAGCTAAGTGGTGTGACAGCAACTTCTGCTGTTATACAGATGAGCCTGCAAGGATGCCTTCTCTCCACCAACCCCAGTGACCCAATTGCAATCATGGCTATCCTACCTGTGATTCATGGGGTGGGAGAATGAAGATCAACAGCTCCTCTCTCTCACCTTTCAGCCGGCTCAGGCAATGCCCAGAACGCTCCTCCTCTGATGACCTTACTTTTTATTTTCTTGTGCCTCTGTTTTTTCCAGGTTAAATCAGCCAGCAGAGGCAGAAGTGCCAAGACACTCCAAGAAAGATTATTTTTGTGATTTTTCCAATTTCCCTGGAAGAAAGAAGTATCAGAAATCTTTGTAGAAAGCCTGTTGTCACGAGAATTCTAGTGCACTTTTCCATATGCAAGATCTTTGGATAATGTTTAGATAAGGATGCACACTTTGGGGCACTTGTCTGAGACCAATGTGAAGTTTGATATTTACTCTGGGTGAGAGTTCTCTGGAAATTAGTCATAGGATTCTGTTTTGAGTAATATCAGCTTGGAGTATTTTGGGTGTTTGTCATCATAGAACATGAGCTGCGGTTGTCACTGTGCCAGGGCCCATCAATAATGTCCACTTGTTCAAAAATATATAAATACAAAAACCGTGACAGTCCTCTGCCTCTGAATCAAACTTTATCTTGTCAAAAGACAAACCAATCCTTCACAAAGTAAAAAAAAAAAATCCTTTTCACACTATGAGATAGTTACACATAAGAAAAAAATAACAAATGAACAAAAGAAAAATATTTTTAGGTCAACTTGGAAATGTTTATCTGCAATTTTGTTTTAATGAGAAAAGATAAGTCTGAGAGCTTTGCTCATGCATGGAAGCAGGACAATGAACTGACATAATTCCAAAACCATGACTGCCCTTAAACTTTAATTGTTCAATATTTTAAGGGTTTTTTTTTTTTTTTGGTTCTTGCATTAACAATATGGCTCTGATATTGCAATGTTAGTAGACTGCTGTGCTCATTTCAGCTTCCCGTCTAAGTCAGCCAGCACTTCATAACATCAAGCCTCTCAAAATAGAATGAATGGCAAATAGTCAGTTGTGTCAACATTATATAACCCACAGACCTCCTGGGTGTGGTGTTCTGTCCCCTTTAGTGGTACTGAGACCACTTAGATAGAGAGAAGTTAATGAGTCTGCTCTATAGCCTCAGATAGCAGTAGAGCAGTGGTGGGCAACCTGTGGTGCACAGGTCACATGTGACCTATGAGGGTAATCTGATTATGGGCTCTGAGACATTTTGCTGACATTGGCCGTCTGTAGGCATGGCCCCCTTCAGATCCCAGTGGCTACAGTTTGCCATTCCCAACCAATGGGAGCTGCGGGAAGTGATGGGCTGCAGGGATGGATAATATCAGCAAAATAACTCACATCCAGAAATCAGATTACCCTGATGGGTTGCATGCAGCCCCCGTGCTTCAGGTTGCCCACTACTGCAGGAAAGCGTCATACACTAAGCTCCAGAGGTCCAAGGTTTGATCCCACCTGCTGACAACTGGGGTCTGTTGGTGTTACAAGTGGGGATTTCAAATGGGAAGTTGATCCAGGATTTCAACTGGGAAGTCTCTGAAGCTCAGGATGTGCTTCCTCAGCATGCAATAGATATTATTTGAGTCTTCTTTTCTAGCTTTTAGCTCATGCAGTAGACAGAGGCTCATGCACTAACCTCCAGAGACCCCAGATTTGATCCTGCCCACCAATGACCAGGGTCTTCCGGTGTTAAAATTACAGACGTTGTTTTGGGAGTTTCTAAATCAGTGGTGGGCAACCTATGGCCCCCGGGCCGCACACAAACTATCAGGGTAATCCACTGGTGGGCCGCAACACAGTGTTTATATTGACCATCCACAGGCACAGCAGCCCACAACTCCCAGTGGCCATGGTTCACTGTTCCTGGCCAATGGGAGCTGTGGAAAGTGGCGGCCAGCTGTGTCTGTGGCCTGCGCTGCTTTCCACAGCTCCCATTGGCCGGGAACAGTGAACCGCAGCCACTGGGAGCAGGGGAAGGCGTGCCTATGGACGGTCAATCTAAAAACAGCCCGCCAGTGGAGTATCCTGTCTGGCTGTTTGCAGCCCGGGGGCCATGGGATGCCCATAACTATTCTAGATGCATTACATTGATAAGCTTTCTACCTGATTTGGGGCCAGATTTTTAAATGTATTT
The DNA here is from genome assembly GCA_032164245.1 of Sternotherus odoratus. NCBI lineage: Eukaryota > Metazoa > Chordata > Testudines > Kinosternidae > Sternotherus > Sternotherus odoratus. The sequence continues at coordinate 242,933,211 of JAVMKO010000001.1, forward strand.
AAATATCTGTTTTTAATTCTGGCTCTTTGCTATAGCATTGACTCAGTAAACAAATTCTCATTTTTACCATTTATTTTTTTCCCCAAGTTATTAGACTCTGATGTCACATCAACCATCAGTTTTTGCATTTTGAAGATATTTTGGGAGATTAAAAGTTGACTTTGAACTCAGTGAAACATACATATACTTATGAAGAATTCATATTATAGCAGCTGCAAGGTATTCTACTGGAAACTTTCATCACAAATATAAGGTCCTTTTGCTTGACCTCCTCCTGAAAGATGCTGTTTTTATATAGCACTATACTCAAGCCTGGTTCTACCTGAATGAAACTGTTGATTGCCACCTGAACAGATAGCTGCAAACGAATTGGTATATCACATACTGGCAGCTCATTATTTATAGACCTGAGCTGAACGCTGTATGTGGAAGTGGATTATTAGCCAGTAATGATCTAAACTAGTGTGTAGGCAATAGGCAAATAATTAACAAGCATTTAATATAACATATCACTGCAATGTCTTTTTATTTAATTACTGTTCTTGGCAGTTTGGCTTCAAGTACGGGGGCCAATCCATATCACTCTGCACCTTGTGCTGTCATTTACACTGGAGAGAAAGGAGGGTGGAATATTACCTTTATGGTTTGGTAACATTTTACATCTACTTTGCACACAATATGTCTACACTGCACCTGTGGCTGATCCATGCCAGCTGACTCAGACTCACGGGGCTCAGGCTAAGGGGCTGTTTAATTGTAGATATTTCTTTAATTGTGGGGCAGCCTGAGCAGTGGGACCCCATCACCTCTCAGGGTCCTAGAGTCTCAGCTCAGGCCATGTGTGAGAATCTATACCTCAATGAAACAGCCCCTTAGCCCAGTAGACTGGCATGGGCCAGCTGTGGGTTTTTAATTGCAGCATAGACATATCCAAAGTAGATTTAGCCTTCAGCTCCCCATAAGCACAGATGGAGAGGCAGCTCTAAGAACATTTCTGATCTCCCAATACTGGGCCACTATTTTTTCCATCACTATCGGGGGCTTAGAGCTGCTTTAGGTTACTCGACCTACAGCGAGTCAGGCCAGCACTGTGCCACTTGAGGATTCCTTAGTGGTAGAGGGAATCCTCAGCTGCCCCTTTAGGGAAGAATTCTGTTTCTTTGTTATTCCTCAGGGCAGCCAGAACTGAAATGAAGGATTGAGGCATCTGAATGAGTTGTGCCTGCAGCTGTGTCGCTATAGTGGACATGAAATTGTGAGTCAACACAGAAGGCTTAACATCTGTGTTAGAGTCACTGAGCATTGACAGACTACTCTCAGGTTTTTCCAATGCCACTGCCACAAGGAACTTCATCAGCTCAAGTGGGGAAATGTACAGTGCCATGAGACTTCATGTAGATTAGAACTAGTCCCAATATAACTTTATACTGGGTTTATGTACTAATAACAGCATCAATGTTGTATTTATTAGTGCCCTTTGTTCTTTCCTTTCCACAAGTGCTCACCTTAGTAGGAAAATAATAATTGGAATACCAGATCAGACTAGTGGTATATCTTGTCCAGTCTATTCTACACCAACCTTCTTTGTCATATTTGGGAGCTACCAATTATCTGGCTGGAAATGTAAAAAATTCCAGATCACATTAGGTAATGGAACAGTTCTTTTTTTTTTTTTCGTAAAGAGAATGGAAGTCAAATGCTTTACTGAGGAGAAAGAGAGGGAAGGCTATAAGACCATCCACTGCCTTATCCACCATCTTCTTACTAAAGTTATTTCTTCAAACTTTTGCTCTAGACCAAAAGGTAATGTTTCTCTTCTAGTCCATGTAGAGCTGGGGGCTGAGTATGAAATCATCTGAGGAAGTTGTATCTCTCATGCATTGTCCACTTTCTCTACATTACTGTGAGATGCCTACAGGCAATACAGAACCTGCCTCTGCAGTTTCCATTGGTGCATCACACATTATTTCTCACAATTATGCCTAAGTAAAGCAATCTGAATGGGTTGTACTAGTGATGCTTGACTGCACAGGCAGAATTACTATTAGTAGGTTCTATGCATACAATCTGCTGAATATGAACATAATTTTCCTAAAACTTGACCCATGTCTAAGAATATCTGTTGTCGATGGTTTTAAGTGCATTTCAGATTTAATATGTTAAAACAAGGTAATGCCAAGGTTGCAAATTAAGGAATTTAGAAATGTAAATACCCTACACTCATTATCTACTTTTCTGTGTGCATTTTAGTGCTTCTAAACAACCTTCCCACAGATACACTATGTCTATCATCCAATAGCATCACTCAATTTGCACGAGAAAGTAAAAAGAGAAACTTTTCACAAAAGAGAACTGCTTAGACTGAGGGTAAGTCATAGCACCCTGGGGAGACAAACTGGTTGTTCACTTCACAGTGAGACCATTAAAAATACATGATGGTAAAATTAAATTCATTTTGTGCCATCATTTTTAAAGTAAGTTTTTAAGTTTTAGAAATAGATGCAAAGAAGCACAAACAAATATAAAAATTCACATGCAGAAACTGCTACTGTACATTACAGTGTAATGGAACAAATATACACAAGATAATACATAGAGAAGAAACTGATTGAATTATACTGTGTAGCCACAATAGTTTATAATTCATTTCAAGACACAAATGTCCAGCCTTCTTCTATTGGCTCCTGTACCATCAATGTTAGAAACACACTTTCCACACTCACTGTAGTTCAATAAATCCATCTTATTCAATCCATGGACAGGCCTATGAATGACTGTTTGCCAAAGTACAGTCATCGTAGCCATCATCAACTCCCCTGCTATTATACTAGAAAATCAGAAGTGAACTGAAATACCTGGATTAATTTGACTTGAGATCCAATATTTGGTCACTGAATAAAACAGTTGTCTAAGATGCTGCCATGTTTGTGAGCTTTTCTCCTTACTAAAATTATTTTGTTGATAAAATGGTCGTGTTTTTTTCTATAACTATATGTTCAAAACTTTCTTAATGTTTTCCATTATCTTTATCTTTTATCTTCATTTATTAGTCTATCCTTGACCTGTTTGACCTTCAGTTGCCTTGAAGCTGACTTCTTATATACAGGATATTTAACAGGATTTAACTGTACTATGTATGTGTGACCTCAATTAATAAATAAGAAAACTTATTACTATTACTGAAAACAAAGTAACAGCCAAAGTCTTAACAAAATCCAGTTGGGAACAAGTGTTCCAGTAAGACTTGCTGCATACTCATAGCATTAGTTTTACAAGCAAGAATGGGCCTGGTGCATTATTAGCAAATCTTTTTAGAAGCTAGCATTAACTAGTGTTTGCATCTATTTCTTTGTAGCTGGTTATCATTTGTATTTTGTTTATATGGGATTATGACTATAGCTCTATTTAGCTCAGATGGAATAATAGAGAGAATTAACGATTCAAGGAGAGTTGTCTATATGTACTGCTTTCTCCTTTATACTGTAGTTTAGTGATCAGCTCTAAGAACACTGTAAGAACTATTGCACTGTTAATGTAATTCATATGGCATTACAGGGGGAATCTTTTGTGTGTGTTTTCTGAACTTGGATCTGTGTAACTGTATATAAATTTGTGCAATGTATTTATGGGGCACTTTACATGTGTGAAACTTCCATTGACTTTGCCTGAAGTTCTATGCAGTTGTATCTTATGGGCTGATGATCCCTTCCCCAAGTCATTGAGTGCATTCCCCATGCATGTATAAATCAGTGAGAGTTATGCACATTCATTACATCAAAGGAGGTGATCAGCAGCCTGTTATGACCCATAGGTCTCAAACCCAGTTCTACAGGAACAGCCATTCTTCAACTTTCCACTTGGCTGCCTGCTTACCCAGGATCAACAAGCTCAGCCCCAGTTGAAGGCTCAGCCCTAATGTCCTATTGGCAGAGTCCCACAGCATCTGATTGTCCTGCTGGCCTATTTAAGCTAGCAGCAGGAACAGAAAGCTGTCTAAACAATTCAGATCTGCCATGCTTTGTGCTCTTGCTCCCCTGGCTTGATTTCCTGGCATCCCAACACAGCTTGACTTGTGGCATCTGACTCGTACTTCTGATCTCAAGTTTGTTTCCTGCCTCTGACCCCCTGGTATGCCAATCCAGCCTGACTCTGGTTACTGACTCGAGGTTCTGATCTCAAATTTGTCTCCTGCTTCTGGTCTCTCAATATCCTGCCCAGCTAACTCTTGCCTCCTGTCTCATAGCGGTGGACTCAGGCTCTGATCACTAAGTCTGGCTACCCATGACCCGGCTATGGCACAGCTTTATTTCTAGTGGGTTTTTTTTTTTCTAGCATTTCAGCGCTCCCACAAAAGTCCATGTTATCCTTGTGACTGCTGTTCATTTCATGGGACATCATTGTTGTTACTCTCACCCTTTTCCACACAAAAGTGGTTCTAGTTCAACCCCACTCAACAGTTCACATATGTGCCCACAATGTATCTTAGGAAATCTTTTAGACCCTCTAAGAAATGTATAGTTCTCTCAATGACTTTTCTTTTTTGTTTATAAAAGAACATGATAGAAATAAGAAACTTTTTGTCTGATGAAAGTTTGTGAATCTGAATTACAGAGTTTTGGGGAGCACATGAGAGAAAAAAATACTTACCCTTTAAATCCAGTTCATGAATACAGAATACATAAATTCTGAGTCAATCCTGCTCCCATTGATTTAAATGAGAATAGGATCAATCTTCCTATCTGTAATAGGGAATATGGAATCACTCTAATAATTCAATCAAGCTATAAAAGTGATATATACAGTGCTTGTGACAAAAATCCTACACTTGGCAAAGTATACAATAGAAAAACAGTTATATAATTATTTCCCATTATAAGTATAGGAGGAAATTGCTGTATCTCTCCAATGACATTGTGTAGTAAGTACAAGTGAAATGTTGACTTTTCAGTGATGACCAGATTAGCATATATATTTTTTTTTAAACTTGAGTGCCAATAGTGAAGAAACTTAATCAAAGACTAACACTAAGAAGTCTAAGTATGTGTCTTGATTTTCCAAGATTTTGGCTCTATTGACTTGAAAACCTGGCCACTTAGATACATAAGTAAAAATTTAGATGCCTAAATTTAGGCATCCACATTTGACCCTATGGGCCCCCTTATATAAAGTGCCCTTTGAATCTCATGAAGACTGTAAAATCGGTCTTGTTGATATATTATCTGGAGAATTGCTTCTTCTTGGAACTGAACCTGAATGTTCCGCACCAACAGAATGCTATTGAAATAAACTGAAACTAATTCACATCTCATTCATATAATGAAGTATTGTTGTTGATAATTTAGAGAAGTTCATTTCCTGGCAATGTGTCAGAATATCTGGCACAATACTTCATACAACAAACTTCCTTTTCCTTCCTTTGCTGGTGCAAAACAGTTGACATAGGTTGTCAAAACAAACATGTTTCAATACGATATTAGTATGCAAAGGTTTTAAGACTGGCAAATTGTCTTTTTCTCCCCTCCCAGTGACACATTAACTTTATGACGACTTCCAAAGACGAGAAAGAAGGACTGAGAAAATAATGGAATGTAAATGGAGGACAGCATTGTAAAGTCTTACTAGTGTGAGAATCTTTTCATTTACTTCCATGGGCCTTGAATCAGGCTCCAGTTTCAAAAATCCTCTGTCACCAAAGCATTACCTGTACATCTACATATGTATCTAAATTATATGATATTACAAACGTCAAAAACTATCATCTCAAGTAATCTCCAAATTCTCCCTTTCAATTTCATCAGACGGGACAATGTCCAGTCTACATGAGTAAATCATACAATGGAAATTAAAGCACAGCCTCCAATCACAGTATTTAAAAATATTTTCAAAAATATATTTTATTTATGATATTAGAGAGAAAAAATGTTGCAGATTCCATACCTCTAATCTATCTGACTTCATTAGAAAAGATATACAGTGTTTTCTGCAGAATTTCAAATCTGATCCGGCCAGGAGTTTTTATGAAAACAGCATTATCAGGTTGTTTTTTTCTCATTCTGAAGAATCCTATTCACTAGATAGGATCAGCTAATTCTTTTTGTTCCCAAGCTTAGACTTAAAACATAGGCTTGTCTGCTCTCAACAGATAGGACTTGTTCAAGAAGTTATTTTACAGAACACACAAAAAAGATAAATTAGAAATACACATCTACAATACATGATAAAAACAAGGGAATACAAACTTGAGTTTAAACGCGTTAGTAATGAATCCAATTTACTTGCAAAAGGAATGAACAAAGGATGTGCTTTCCCCTAGGAGTTATTGATAAACATATTGCGTTATCCCACTTTAAATCTGGCATGATTTTGCTTTACTTTCATCCAATGTAAAAATGAATTCATTGGCAATGTTTTATAATTAAACAATATAGAAAAGTACTTTACAAGGGTAAAATTGAGCACAGGTGAAAATATATATTGATATTAGAACTTTCCTCTATTAATAGCAAAACATGCAGTGGAGGACAACTGATTACATGAGCCTAATGTGTGATCACTTAAGTCAGCCCATAGACAGAGATCAACATTCTTGTCAACATGCTAATGAAAAGGGTTGACCATCTACTACTAGCCTGGAACTTTGGAGAGCTTATGTCAGAGAAGATATATTTTAATATAATTTAGATGCATATATACAGATAATTCTTCAATAACACAAGATTTTCCAAACTAGGGCCTAGTCCAAGGGGCATGGAAATAAATAAAAGTCCTTCGGTGTGGGAGAGCTATTTTTTTATTTAGATCAAGAATTGGCAACCATGGCATGTGACTCCACAGGCTAAGCATCCTTGGCAGGCCCAGACGGTTTGTTTACCTGCCGTGTTCGCAGGTTCGGCCAGTTGCAACTCCCACTGGCCGCAGTTTGCCTCTCCGGTCCAATGGGGCTGCAGGCTCCATTGGACGGGAGCGGCGAACCACGGCCAGTGGGAGCCGCAATCAGCCAAACCTGCGGACGCGGCAGCTAAAGAAACCAGCCAGGCCCACCAAATGTGCCTACCCTGGGGGGCCCTGTGCCAAGGTTGCCGATCCCTGATTTAGATTTCTAGCATTTGTGTATAAGCACTTTAAAAATTTGTCACTGTTTATTTGTCTGACCTTTTCTGATGTCAGATTCTTTTGTATGTGAATGTTTACTTTATCCTCTTCCATCATCTCCTCCTGCTTGAATCCTAGGGTATCTCTATCAATAGACTCTCCTCTAAGAAAAGTTTTTGTTTAACCCACATGCTCCTCTGCAGGAATCAACTTCCCCCCATCTCTTATTTTAAAAACTGCTCTGCAACTTTTTTAATGTTATGTGTCAGGACTTTTGATCCACTTTGGCTTAGGTGGAGCCCATCCTTCCTGTATAGGTTCTCCCTATCCCAAAAGTTTCCCCAGTTCTTAATAAATCTAAACTCTTGCTCTCTACTCCATCATCTCATGGACACATTGAGACTCTGAAGTTCTGCCTGCCTACCTGGTAAGCATTTCTGAGAATGCCACCATAAAGATCCTGGCTCACCTTGTTGCTCACTCGTATGTACCTGCTACTTTAAACTGGAGGGAAACTTCATACTTCTGCAACTGAGTGCATTTCCCTAGTTGGGAAAGTGCTGGTCCAGGTAATATATAGGGTGCAGGGGCAGAAAATTCTATATTTGCTGCTATGAGATGAGTGTCTTTCAACATGTGGGGTGAAATTAGCTGCAAGAATAAAAACTGGACTGACAGAGATAGTTTGCCTTTGAAATTTAATCCCCATAGTCCCGTTCAGGATCTTTAACTCAAAGTATGGAGCTAAATCTGCCCAACACAATCTATCTTGATTTGTCACTTGATCAATAGCAGCAAGTCACTGCTATGGTACAATGCAGTTCAGGCTGGCAGACAGGCACCAATTGAAGCAATGCAATTATTATACATTAATTACCTTTATGGAACATCTGCTTTGCAAAACAAGAATGAATATGGAAATTATGTTTTATAAGTTATCTGCATTAGGCATAATTGACTTAATTATGATTTTTTTTTCCATTTTATTAATATAATTATAAAACATGACACGCAACTGAATAATGCCCTGCCAATATTGAAGATGTTAAGCAATTTACTTTTTTTTTGTTCTCTCATGGACTAAAACGAAACAAAACTACTTAACATGATCTATATGCAGCCCAGATACCATAGCATAAATCTCCTGTGGTAGAATAAAGCATTAACTACACCATACTAAGTCTGATTCTATTGAAATTTTGCTCACTCCTTAACTCCAAAAATGGAATAGCCATTTATTTATGTCACTTGTTGTTTGAAGAGGAGGATTTTATGCTTTTCTTACTGGAGAATAGAAATTCTATCTTATCTGTTTAATTAGTTCATTTCACAATTTTTTTTCCAAATCCAAAAACCCATAAACACATTTTCAACCCCCAACAACAAATTAGGAGAAGCAGTTATGTGTCCTTTACCTTTATGGTTATCACATATAAATAAATGCTCCTACACTATTTCATATTTACTATAAAGACACTCTTATGAATTAGGGTGGGGTGAGGAATAAAACACCCAGCTCCCAAATCTTTCTCTCTGGTTAACACTCTTTTCCTATCACAGTATTTTAATATATCTATTTGCAGTTAGAAAATACATATATTTACAGTGCCAAACTCTTTATCCAAAATCAGAGACGTAGCCGTGTTAGTCTGGAATTGCAGAAGTGACAAAGAGTCCTGTGGCACCTTAAAGACTAACTAAAGTATTGAAGCATAAGCTTTCGTGGGCTAATATCCACTTTATCGGATGCATGCAGTGGAAGTGGGTATTAGCATGCACTGCACGCATCTGACAAAGTGGATATTAGCCCATGAAAGTTTATGCTTCAATACTTTAGTTTGTCTTTAAGATGTCACAGGACTCTTTGTCACTTTATCCAAAATGTTTCCAAAATCTGGTATCCAAAATGGGTACCAGAATCATTTAAATCAATGGAGCGGTAGATGTACAGGACTCAGTGAACCACTGTATGAATTACCAAGTGGGGATGTTAGTATGCTGCGTTTGACTGTTTCATTTTTCTGGGCCATGAATATAATAAGTAGTATCATTCTCTCTCTCTCTCTCTCTCTCTCTCTCTCTCTCTCTCTCTCTCCCTCTCTCTCTCTCTCTGTGTGTGTGTGTGTGAAGTATTCAAAAGTTTGGAAATGTCAATATTACCTTAATTCAGCTTTTTGGTGAATATTATGATACAGTTGTTAATTATATTTCCACATGCTAATTTTTCCACGGGAAACCTGCCTCCAATGCACAAGGGCACTAGAGCATTTCAAAGAAAAGGTCACACAGGTCTTTTTAACATGGGACAAAACAACATATTTTCCCCTAATCTTTTTCTCCAAAGAGACTGAACTTGTTTGGCTGGAGTAAAAAAAAATAATAAAAAAATCAATCAATAAAGCAAGTTTTAAAAATCTACTTGAACCACACCTGACATGGAAAATTTCTGCCCAAGCAGTTAAAAAGTTTTGCACCATTATAAACAACTACAAGCAGGGGGAAGCTATATGGGGGAAGCTGAACAAAATACAGCACTACTAACCCCACCTATGGAGTGTGTTTGTGTGTGTGTGTGTGTGTGTGTGTGTGTGTGTGTGTGTGTGTGTGTAAGAGAGAGAGTAATCCTGGCCCTAATTAAGTCAGTCATTTGAGATTTACATAAGCAGAACCTAGATTGCATCCTAAACCTATAAACATTATTAACAATACATCTTAATTGTTTAATAACATGTGTTTCCCTGTTTAGGGTCTGGTGAACAGCCCACTGACCTCAATGTAAACACTCCCTATGAAATAGGGCCATTAGCAAATAAATAAGAGTTTTTGACCCCATGGTACCAACTGTATTAAACAGAATCTGTTCTATTTTACATATGGATCTTAATTGTTTAAGAGAATTTACAATTTATTCTTTTCTCTAAGCTAATCTATAAAGTTAGAAGTTTCAAACTGCTTATTAGTCCTCAACTAATAAACCTTTTTTATACAATGTAGGGAAATATTTTGCTTTAATGACCTTAGCATTAAATAAGTCAATTTACTTCTCTTTTAAGGCCATATATTGCCAATCAAGTCATTGTTGAAACTCACACAGACATCAATCTTATGGATCATGGGCAATGTATGGCTCAATAATACAAATGCCCTTCACAGTTCACAAATAAAATGGATAGAATTTCACACATTCTATCAATGTTTGGATGGTGGAAATAAGAGGTGAAAGTAACAGATACCTTTTATGGGGAAGATCTTCAGCTGGTGTAAATTATCTTTAACTTCAAGGAAGACATGACAATTTATTACTGATGAGGATATTCCATTAAATGTGTTAACTTGAAATGTTAATAGTATAGTAAAGCAATATCTAGAAATCCATAGGACTGTAAGGAAGTCAATCAGACTCTTTCCATTGACTGAAGTGAGTTTTCAGCCTTGAGCTATAAGTTTTCTGGAACTGTGTATGAAAGTTAGCAGTGGCTAAATAACATAAGGAAAACAAAACAAAACAAAACATGAACTGATTTAATTCAAAGCTGGTCTCGGAATACAGATTTTCACTGAAGTTTCAGTCTGCCATCTATTTGAGTGTGCACTTTTCCCAAAGAACCCATGAATTTTAAGCATACGCTTAATTTTAAGTATATGTTTAAATGTTTTCCTGAAAAGGGATGGACATAAGCATGTGTTTAAATGATTTCCTGAGTTAGGCTATAGGGAAAATGGATATTGGGAAAGCAACACTTGGTAGACAGAGCTAAGAACACTGAATGGAAGAATTCCATTCATTTTTAGTTTTGTTTCATGTTCATCGTAGGCTATCAAGGTTGAATGTTAATCAAAAAGATATGCTCTAGGAATTATTTTGTGGGCTGTTTTATGGCCTGTATTATAATGGAGGTCAGACTAGATGATCACCTTTGAATCCCAGTAAACACTGTTTTGGGAAAGAGGTAGTGAACCTAGGGTGGAAGAATGTGTACAAAAAATCCATAAAGTGTGCAATTTTGGCCTGAAAATGACTGCAGACATCCTATATTAGCTCACACACAGCTTGAATGCACCTTAAGGATGTTAAATGAACAAGCTAAATCAGGGATCAGCAACCTTGGCACGCAGGACCTCAGGGTAAGAACCCTTAGCGGGACCCACCAGTTTGTTTACTTGCCAGCTCACTGACCGTGGCTCCCACTGGCCGCGGTGCTGGCCGCTGTTTCCCACCGTTTCCCCATTGGACTGGGATGGCGAACCATGGCCAGTGGGAGCAGCGGTCCGCAAATCAGGAAGTAAACAAACCGGCGGGACCCACTAAGTGTGCTTACCCTGGGGTCCTGAGTGCCAAGGTTGCCGATCCCCGAGTTAAATGAATGTGTTGTCTCTTACATGCTCTACAGTCTCAATAACCTCTTTTTTCTTTCTGTATGTGAAATATTTTTATTATGTATCAGCCTCGTGCAAACTCACTGTCTTTTTCTGCATATTCCTTTCAGTTCTTTTCTGTACTTTGTTCTATAAACATTCTAGTCCTCCATTGTCCCTGGCATTTAATACATTGCATCTGCCTCTTTCTTCCCCTTGATTACTTTTGGCACTTCCTTCCTTATTCACATTTTTTTTGCTTTTTTTTTTTAAACCTATGATGTATTCATAACAAGATGACATACATAACCCTTGGCACAATATTCATTTTCTTTTGAACACTTTACATTTCCCTGTGTCCTTCCTCTCTATCCCATTCAATTTCAATCAATACTGTGCTCTGTTCTTCCAAAAATGTACTTTCTGCTGATGTTTGCAAAGTTATTTTGCTGAATTTTATTGGCAAAGTTTTCAAAATCATGTAGCAAAATGTGCATGGAAAAGAATGTGAACATAAAAGGTAACAGCATGCACAAAATATTTATCTAATTCATAATAGAAAACTGTATGTAAAAATCACCTTTGTATAAATGTACATTATTTGTGTGAACAGCTGCATATTTTTCAGGTGAAATTACTTTTCTCTGGCACATATATTGTGAGGCCAGTCCAGGTGCAGAATTTTAAAAAATGTGATCTTGTGTCTCTACTTCTAGGCCTAGGCAGCTAACCAGGTTATATTATAAAAAGGAGCAAGCAGGCAAAAAGAAATGCAATTGATGTTATGATAGTCTCCAGCAAGATTTAAAATGATTATTTTCCTTAAAAATTTACATTCTTCTCTTGGTATATGGAATATCTAGAATGATGCAAATATTGATTTAATTTTAGTTCATTTTAAGGCAACTGGCAGGTTTTTAAGGTTTTCCAGTGTATCCTGTTAAGGAGAAATTTAAAAAGAAATACTGAGGGGTCGAGTGTGTGTGTTCTTTCTGCTCTTGTTTGATCTAAAAGACTACGGTTGCTATGAGAGGCAACAGAGTGATAATCTCTGATCTGACAGGGATATGAAAGACTTATCAGAAAATCATCCCTCAGTACTAGGCCAAAAATCTTCTTTATCCACCTGTGCTGCCTCGAGGGGAGACATTATTGTAAAAGGAGACGCAATGAGACTGGTGTGTCAATCATGGTTATCCATGAATTAAGATTTGGTTTGGTCAGCCCTATCTAGAAATATGTCTTAAAAGGATAATTATATACTCTGTCTAAACTAGTGTCATAAAAATTGACTTTTAAAAAATTGGTCCGAGTGAGAAATAAGTTAAAGTAATAAAAACATAATTTCAAGCTTAATTATTCTTATTTAAAATCAGATTTCTTTTCAGCTGAAAGATGCAACTCTTTAGATCAACAAAGAACCCCTAGATAATTTTCAACCCAATTTTTATCAGCAACTTACAGTTCAGGCCCTATTTGATGTTGTTTTACCTTCCTACTGGCTACGTACACTGGATTACATTCTCTCTAACCTAGATTTTTGTGACTCACCGCCAGAGTTTCTGCACATATATCCAGGATCACTTCAACACTGTCATCCGTGGTGTCAAAACTGAAGACTCAGGGCAAGTCTACACTACCTGCTGGATCAGCGGGTAGTGATCGATCTATCAGGGATAAATTTATCATGCCTAGTGTAGACGCTATAGATTGATCCCCAAGCATGCTCTCTGTTGACTCCAGAACTCCACCACCATGAGAGTAGCAGCAGTCGACTTGCCGCCGTGAGGATGCCCAGGTAAGTTGACCTAAGATACGTCGACTTCAGCTATGCTATTTGTGTAGCTGAAGTTGTGTATCTTAGGTTGACACCCCCCACCCCAGCATAGACCTGGCCTCACTTATTATGATATTTTTTTGAGTTGGGGTGTATAATTTGAAATGCTGACTGTAAAGTGAAATTAGTGTCTATTTTCAGTTGTTTCCTGAGGTACTCCATAAATGTTTTTAATAAAACCTTTAATGTCTGTTTCCTTATTTTCCACACATATTGAACCTATATAAATGGTATGGTTAGCATTGTGGATGGGTTTATTTAACCTGATTTCCACCGTTGTTGTACTGAGGAGTTTTCAGGTCAGCAAATTACCATTTCTAAAATTAAAACTCAAATACTTCCACTGTAAGAATTCCCTCAGATCAATAGAATAAGTACTTAAAATGGATTTTGGAAGCTGAATCAATCATTCCAATTTGTCTGTAAAAGAAAAGTCTTTTTAGCTTAAAGTTATCTCAGTTAGAACATGACCTTTTTAGTTCATATGTTTACAGTGGGTTTGCCCAACATCTTTCAGAAAGTTTAAGCTACTGAGTCTGATCCTAGATATGAAAAGGCAATAACATGACAAATGTAAAAATAGATAGGTATTTCATCATAGTGCACTGTTGAAGATCATGGGTTTTTTAATATAAATCCTTATTCATTCAATGGCACTATTCAATATGCTACTCAACCTAATAAGGGGTGTAGATTTTTCCAAGTCACATATTAAAAAGTTCAGATTCATTCAGTATTGGCCTGACAGTCAACATTACTTGATAATCACACTTATCAATCCCCGGTCTTGAAATTCTACTTATCACAGGAAGACAAACTGGTTTTAGGTGTTGTGATGCTGAGTATTTCAATACCTAACTCTGAGGCACCTAGAATCACAGGAAGAACATTGAGATTCACAAAGGCTGAGTCAGGTATCTAGGTTCCCTGTACAATGAGCAGGGAGAGATAAATGCCTTAGGATGTGATCCACAAAAACCAGCACACTAATGTGGCCTGCCTAAGTTGGCCAATAGGAGATACTGCTGACAGGAGTGGCATATGCCAAGCATGCTGCTTTCATTCATAGGTGCCTCTATCTGGAGCAGGGAGATGCCTCTTGCCACTTGTAATCCGGGAACCAGGGGATGATAGGCTTTCCTCCACCTATCTCCCGTGTAGGGTCCAATTGGTTCGGCATGTTCAGAGATCACTTAATGCCATGCAAATTGGGGTCAGGAGTGGAAGAAAGGAGGCCAACCACCCTTTCTAGTAATCTTTAGCTCAGTGCCTAGGATATTCAGCTGGGATATGAGAGACACCTCGTTCAAGTTCTCCCTCTGTGTGGGGCAGAGGAGGAATCTGCTATCACTCAAATGAGTGCTCTAACCACTGGACTAAAGATCCTTTCCCACTCTCTAACTCACTTAATATTGCATTATTCAATCCAATCAATAAAACAAAAAAGACCTTTGTTAGAGGGGAAGAAGAAAGAGAAAAGAATGAATTTGGGAACGTCAGCAATTAATAGTATATTAGGAGAGACTCTCCTACCCGCACCAGGTTGTCTTAATGATGTTACCAATCTCCACCCTCCTCAGGCAGTTGTGAGTGGCTGATACATTCCAGTCACTTTCCTCCTCCCCACTCAGTTTACCAAGAATTCTGGTAAATCAGTTTGTCAGTCCCTAGGGGAGTGCAGTCAGAGCTGTTCTGTGGGCTCTACCACCTGACCCAGTTGAGATGATTTCAAATTTGTTTCTGGGTAGGGAAGTCCACTCCCAAGTCCCTTAGTTAGTCTGCCATGTTCCACAGCTTCAGCCCAAGCCACCTCAGTGCTCTCACCCAAATCACTCTTGCCTCAGTATGAGGAGCCAACCAGCTGCTGGCTGCTCCCTGACAAACCACTGCTGGGCAACCAAGGAGCCCAACTTGGAACTGATGGAGTAATCAAAGACCCTGACTGGCTAGGCCATACTGCAGCTTAGAGGCTTCTCAATGTGTGCCACACCTGTAGCTGAGCTTGTTCTTGATCCAGCCCACTTCCACTCAGATCCCTGGCTCTGCCACTGCGTTATGACTCCTGTTAACCCTCTGGCATTTGTCTTCTGTCCCCTTGGTACTGATCATTGCTCATTCCTGAACTCTTCCCACACTGGACCCTGGATTGGTAAATGAAATCTCATTTCAACCACTGACCACGGTCAGGTAGGCTACTCTGAACAATGCAACATCTAATGTTTTATAGCTACCTCAGCATAGCTCTATAGCAGGGGTGGGCAATTTTTTTTGGCCCGAGGGCCACATTGTGTTTGCAAAATTATATGGAGGGCCGGGTAGGGAAGGCCCCACATCCCAATCCATCCTTCCCCCTGACTGCCCCCTCAGATTCCCTGACCCATCCAACCCCTTTCCCCTTGACCTTGTCCCCTGAATGCCCCTTCCGCATCCAGGTTTATGCTACCTAAGAATCTGGCCCATCACATTCCAAACACTCCATCTTTTTTCCTCTAGAAATTAAATACCAGGAGTTGTGTACCTTCATTTACCTTCATTTCAATCAGAAAAGTCAATTTAATTAAAATTCTCATTGGCTTTCATCCGCTCTGACTTTAATAGGATCCTGGAGTAATACAGTACGTTAAAATATACATGCCAAGTAATTGTGATTGTACTAGCTTGTGTGTGTGTGTGTGTGTATGTGCTGTGTTATGTAAAATGATCTCTTTCTAAATAAGATTATACTCTCTATGGACCTTTCCCTGTTTGCATATTAAATAAATAAATAAATGGGCAAATAAGTAACTTTTTAATTTGTATGAAAGCTTTTGCTACTCTGATGGCACTTATACATATAATTATTGATATTGTCTTTTCACCACCATTTAATATACAGAACAATCTATTTTATTTTATTTTAATTATTTATTATACTATTACTATCAAATTCATCAGGAAACTGACTACTTTGTACTGCTATGGTGATGAAAAGTAGCTATGAATCCCATTTAACTGGCTGATTCAGTTGGATTTACAATTGTCATGCATCACCATAGAATGCAAGTGAATCTGTCCCTTTATTTTTGTTATAATAGGTGTTTATTATATTTATTACAGTAATATTCAGACGCCCCTATCAGGATCCCATTGTGTTAGGCACTGTACAAACACAGAGTAAAGATGGTTCTTTCCCAGAAGAGCTCATTATATTAGATTTCATGAAGCTCCTAGAATTTTCTGAAAATATTAGCACTGTAATGTGGATAGCACAAAGCACAGAGTGCTGTGGGAAGATAATGCCTTCTAAAATAACTACCAAGGATTACTTTAAGCTATTTATTTTAGTTTATCTATAAGACAACAGTAATAACAATTATGATTTATGAAATAAACATCCTCCTGAAAAAGGTGATAATATAAGCAACCATGGATGGAAGTCACAAATTTAAAATAAAATCAAGGTACTGTACAAATTACAGGTGTAAATTACCTGCTTGGTCATCATTCTTCCAGGAAGTTCAGGATCGTTCTGTGCAGTGTATTTTCTAGTGTTACTGATGGGATTTCCACAACTTTCTTTTAGAGACTAATTCATTAAAGGATCTATTCCAGGGGTCAGCAGCCTTGGCACGTGGCCCCCACCGACTAAGAACCCTTGGAGGGCCCGGCCAGTTTGTTTACCTGCTGCGTCCTCAGGTTCGGCCGATTGCGGCTCTCACTGGCCGTGGTTCATTGGACCGGCACATTGAACAGCGACCAGTAGGAGCCACGATTGGCTGAACCTGAGGACGCAGCAGGTAAATAAATTGGTTGGGCCCACCAAGAGTACTTACCCTGGGGGGCCACGTGCCAAGGTTGCCGATCCCTGATCTATCTGTTAGGAAGACTTTCAGTATCCATTTAAGCCAATGGAGCAAGAGTTTGCCCCACCTGAGCATGTGTGTCTCTGTCCTACAGGAAATATGTAAATTTAGGGCTACAGGAACATAAATTATCCATGTGCTCTTGTTGGATATGTTTAAGTCAGACCATTCCATATATTTTATTTCCAAATACAAATTGTGTCATAAATGTAGCTGTTTGAAACCCTGTTCCACTGGTGGGCAACCTATGGCCCTTCAGGGTAATACGCTGGTAGGCCGCCAGACTGTTTGTTTACATTTGCAATGCCACCTACAGCTCCCAATGGCTGTGGTTCACTGATCCTGGCCAATGGGAGCTGTGGTAAGCAGTGTGGCCATACAAATGTAAAGAAACAGTCTGGTGCAGCGGTCGGCAACGTCGGTACATGGGACCGCAGGGTAAGCACCCTTAGCGGACCCCACTGCTTTGTTTACCTGGTGTTTCGCCAACCACGGCTCCCACTGGCTGTGGTTTGCAGTCCCGGTCCCATGGGGGCTGCAGGAAGCGGCTGGTGGCCCACCAGTGGATTACCCTGATGGGCACTTGTAGCCCTTGGGCTATAGGTTGACCACTACTGCCCTATTCCCTGATCCTATTAAGAGAATCATGTGGGCGGACCCACAGTAAAATCAATATGCCAAGGATCTCCCAATGTGTTATTTTTGCACAGCTCAGACCCTAATATGAAGAAGCTTTCCCATCTTCATAATAAATCTAAAACACGTAGCATTTTAAGCAGCGTCATAACATATGCTGGAGTTCTAGGTCATCAATCATTGATTTTCAAATTGTAATGTATATTTTTGGTTGGAAAAATGAAATTATATTCATTTTTTGTCATCAGGGACATGACACTCAATTTGTAAAATCTAGTATCAGCAGATAATACTCAGATAAACTTGTAGACAAATTAAAGAGTCAGAACATGCATTGTGTGCTGGTCAAGGAGTCTTTGTTTTCTTTGACAGAAGAGCAAATTAATTTAATATATGTGGAAAAATACCTTTAAACTGCAAGTACAAAGGGTATATTTTAGACTTAGGCATTCATTAAAAATATATGGTATTGCCTGATCTGAGCACTCTTTACTAATTCTTAAATATGTACACGTTACATTCATGGTAAAACTTACAGATGACCCAAAATTGGTAGAGGGATAAATAATAATGGGAACAGGTCAGTTATAAAGACTAACCTAGATTGTTTGGTAACATGGGCTCAACTAAAAACATGTGTTTTAATACAGCCAAATGTGAGGATATCTAGGAACAAAGAATGTATCTCATATTTACAAGGCAGGATCCATAACCAACATTGTGTTTCTGAAAAGAACTTGAAAATCATGGTAGATACTGAGTTGACTGTGAATTCTCCTTTTGGTGCTAGGGCTAAAAGGGCTAAAACAATTGTTGGATGTAGAAGTAGGGGGATATCAATTAGGAAGAGGGACAATGTTCAGTATAAGGCATTAGTGAGACCATTAAAGTAATGGTGTGTCTACACTTCAAAAAATATGCTAAAAAACTGGAAAGAGTTCAGAAAACAGATACAAGGATGATTTGAGAGCTGGAATACCTGTTTTATATTGAGAGTCTAAAAAAAGCTCAGTCTATTTAGTTTACTCAAGAGAAAGCAGTATTTTGATCACAGTCTGTAAATACTTACATGTGGGAGACATTTCTGACAGTAGACAGCTCTATAATCTAACAGAAAAAGCCACAATAAGATCCAATGGTTGGGAAGCTGAAGCTAAAAAATATACTATACCTCACACAAACATTATGGGCTTGATTCAGAGATTACTGGGGGGAGGATCTTTGGCCTGTGTTATACAGACCAGACTGGATGATCATAATGGTTGGTTCTGGACTTCAAATCTGTGAAATACAAAATAGATGGCTCTTTTAAATGACTTTCAAACATTAATCAACATATTCACCCCAACTAGAAATGATCCAGAAGCATAACACACACTAATAGACCCTCTCCAACTTTGACATTGGAAAAAGATGATGATAGCACACACTAAAGATCTCTAGGATCTCCCATCAGCTCAAAACCATAATGATTTTACATCTCATTATACCATGTGCTAAACACCTGATAAATACATTGTACTGAAGGGATTTTTATAGTAGGCATAGTACTATTGGGTATACATGTTTACCATTATAAGATATATCTTCAAAAGTGTGATTTCACAACTAATTCTGCCTGAAAAGGGAAAACATTAATTTTAAAACATTAATCATCTTCCTAAATAGAACAAAAAATGTACATCAGCAGTGTAATAACAATTAGTCCATGTTAATATCTGTGTAGGGGGGCTGGGGGGCCTCCCTCTGAGCCAGCGGTGAAAGAACCAGTCTCTCAGCCTGAGTGGGTGGGGTTACACCAAGATGGCTCCACCCCCAGGAAAGGGAGGGGTGGAACAGGAAGTATAAAGGGCGGGGCTCTTAGCTCAGTCAGGGCAGCACCATGGGAGGAGACAGATGCTGAGGGCTGGCTGCTCCCTCCACACCCTGCTGCCGAGCCAGGGGAGGCCCTGAACCTGGGGAACCCTGGTTTATGGGAAGGACTGGGGTTTCCAGGCCTGCCTGCTGCGGAGTACCCCGAGGAACTGCCAGAGTCCAGCAGTAACCTGTGCCTGCCCGAGATGGACGCTGTGGGGAAACTGGAGCTGCCAGCGGCAGAGTACCCCGGGGGACTGCCAGAGCCCAGCAGTGACCATTGGCTGATGGAGGTGGGATGCTGAAAGGGAACCGGAGCTGCCCGCGGCGGACGACATTGACTCCTGCTGGTGCCCCCTCTCCTGTAAGGTGCACCCCAGACTCTAGCCAGTGCCCCCCCGCATGAGGGGCGTGCTATAGACTCTTGCCGCACCCCCCCACACACACTTGAGGGGCGAGCTATAGACTCTTGCCGGCACTCCCCTGCCTGAGAGGCATGCTACAGACTCTTGCCAGCGCTCCCCTGACTGAGGAGCGTGCTACAGACTCTTCTGGCCGGCGCCCCCCTGCCTGAGGGGCATGCTATAGACTTTTGCCGGCGCTCCCCTGCAGACCCTATAGTCTTGCCAGTGCTCCCCTGCCTAAGGGGCCAGCCATGGATGCTTGCCAGCCCACCTCCCGACCCTAATTCCCTCGTGACTGGGAGATGCAACCAAGGCGTTTCAGCGAAACAGTATCTCCTCACCACCCCAGTGGCTCGGAGGACCTACTGACCCTCATACAATCTGTATATCAGGAGTGGTAATTAGAGTATTACTAGAAATCCAATTACTATAACCCTTTTTCTCAGATTTGTGATTGATTTGTGCCGGCCAGGTTAAAATAACTTCCTGGACTGTAACTAAGGGTCAGACTTTCTGACTTATTTGCTGTAAATGTAGAATGAAGAAGACTGAATAACCCAATAGATTTAATTAAACAATAATGGTCTTTGCTATGGCTTTTAGCGGTTGTCAGGTGATACTGGATGTAGGGACTTTGTTGTGCTCTGCGGCTGGTGAAAACTAAACAAGGCTATAAATGTTTCACGTTTAAAAGAAAATAAAAGGCTTTAAATTAAAGTGTTACCTAAATTATATTCATTTTTTTTGTAAAATCACAGTCACATCTACTGATAATGCATTATTCTCAAGATACTGAGATCTTTTATTACTATGTCTTGATATGAAAGCCTCTTGCTAGAGTCGATGATGGGGTGGGTGGTAGAATATTTTCAGCGAGTGCCCATGGGCTTTTTGAATAGGACAGAGCTGGTCAAAAACTTTCCACTGATTTTTTTTTTTTCAACAGCAAAAGCCTTTTCTAAGTAAACAAGTTTTGCAATCATAGTCATGTTAAATTAAAAATAAATAAATAAAAGTCTTTCTTCGCGCTCTTCCCTCTTTTCTGCAGCGGCTCTCGATTCCTGTCTCTCTCGATTCCTTGCCTGTCTCTCTCGATCCCTTGCCTGTATCTCTCGATCCCTTGCCTGTATCTCTCGATCCCTTGCCTCTATCATTCTTTCCCTCCACTCCGTCTGGCGGGCTGCCTCAGCGTGCGAGTTCTATAGGAGTTCAGTGAACATATCATCGCGTGTTCGCATTTTCTTTTTACGCTTTCTTATCTGCGATGGAGGAGCAGGACGGGGGATTATGAGATAATTGTTCATCTGTGGGCGAATGTGGGAAAAGAAAGTTTGAAAGTTATGAGACAGATACATTCAAGGTTAGGAGGCAGATGCAGTCTCGGACGGTACACAATGGGAGTAGTATGCCATTTGCAACCTCAGTATTCAGAGGCCTGATATGATTTCTGTACAAGGTCATGTTCTACACCTAAAAGTGACTGAATAGCTCACAGAAAAGTCAGAGCATCTCAGACACATATGCATGCCTCAGCCCAACACGGCTTCTGAAATCACCGTGCAGCAGGCCATGGTAAGTTAGAAGTGGCACTTGCATATTGTAGAGTAACCCCAACCCCTACCCCCCACCGCGTGGCGCCCACTGACCCGCAAACTGCAAAGCAAAGGCCAAAAAATCTCTCGCTAGGGGCTAGCTAAGATCTTTTTGGGGCTCTTCAGACCGCTTGCAGACTGCTCAGATTCCCTGCTAGCTACCGCTACGGGCTTGGGGGGAGGGGGGGTTGGGTGCGCGTTGGATCTGAAGCGGAAGCAACCACTTGCAGACTGCTCAGATTCCCTGCTAGCTACCGCTAAGGGCTTGGGGGGGGGGTTGGGTGCGCGTTGGATCTGAAGCGGAAGCAACCGCTTGCAGACTGCTCAGAGTCCCTGCTAGCTACCACTACGGGCTGGAGGAGGGGGGGGGGGGCGGTTGGTCGGCCCTCAGCAGAAACGAGTACTTTGCAGCTGGGAATCTTTATCTCCCAACTAATTGCAGTCCGTATCTCAAACAGGCAACCATGAATGACATCACTTTGCTGAGAATTTCTCACAGAGCTAGAGAGCGCATGCTCCTTGCCTCCAGGCAAAGTCCTGGTCCATTCGCAGCAATGCTAGCCTGCTCAATGATACCAGACTACTTACTACTTTCGTGGCGTGGGATGGTCTCCTATCATGGGGGACCACATAAGGCGGCTCTCCCCAGAAATCTGCTGCGCTGAATTCATCGCTACCTCCTGGATACCTTCCTTGAAATGTCCGTGGAGGACTTATGGTCAATCCCGGAGTATATTGACAAACTCTTTGCGTAGAAATTGACCAGCAATGAAAGCACGCTAAGACCTTAGGCTTAGGGCAAGTTACTCATTAATAAATGCTTCCTTTACAAAATCACGCATCATGTAATCCCTTAAAAAAGAAACACTTACCCCCCTGGGAGGCTTGGGAGGGTGCTGGCTCAAGGGTGATAAAAAGCTCCTGGCTCTCTGGGAACACGGGTTCTCCGCTGGCCTCCTGCTGCTCCGTGAGATTTTCCTCTTCCTCATGGTCGTCCTCCTCGGAATCAGTCTCCTCCCTGACGATTATCCCATCTGTGGAGTCCACGCAGACCGGCGCGATGGTGGTGGGGGCGCCCCCCATTATCTGATTTAGTTCATTGTAGAACCTGCATGTCCGTGGCGCGCCCCCCGATCGTCCGTTTGCCTCTTTGGCTTTCTGGAACGATTGCCTCAGCTCCTTAATTTTCATGCGGCACTGTGTGGTGTCCCTGTTGTGGCCCCTTTCTAGCATGGCCTTGGAGACTCTTCCATAGGTGTTGGCGTTCCGTTTTTTGTTTCGTAGTTCCAACATCATGGATTCCTCTCCCCAGATAGCGATGAGATCCAGCACCTCACGAGTGGACCATGCTTGGAGCTCTTTTCCTCTGGCTGGTCTCCAGGGCAGATGAGCTCAGCATGGATTCTTGTGATGCTGAGCTCTGCATGGCAGCTAGTGCTGCTGATTACTCTGAATGGCGACTGAGCTGTTCAGGTGAGCTGGCCACTCTGACCAAACAGGAAATGGTATTCAAATGTTCCCGGGTCTTATCAACCTGGCCAGAGCAGCAAGTTCAGAGTGCAGTCCAGAGCAGTCACAGTGGAGCAGTGAGGCAGTCCAGAGCGGTCAGAATGGAGCATTGTGGGACAGCCTCTGGAGGCTATTAATGTCCGTTCCGTCTTCACTAGCCCACAGTCGAGCTTGGAATGTCGAAATTAGCCTTACTTCTCTCGTCAGGCAGGAGTTCCAAATTCGATCTTGAGGGCCCTTTACATCGACGTTAAGGGCATGTATGTGAAGACAGGTACACGTTTAATTCGAGCTAACGTCGTTAAAATCGAATTAAAGTGGTAGTGAAGACAGGGCCTAAGAATGGTTAAAGCAAATCAAGTGTGTGTTGTCTATTCACTGACTTTGCCTAATATCAGAGCATATTGCAAATATTTTATTTCAGAATGCCAAAAAAATCAAAGATATAGCTTCTCTTATGTGACCGTTTTTCCTTTGGTTCCATGCAAGGGTTAATTTCCATATTGGGGTGCTGGGTACCCTTGCCATTGTCAAAATTGGGGGGGAACACGTGAAGGTGAATTTAAAATTGACTTTATTGTAACCAGTGAATTATAAAACTATGAACAAATTAAAACTTTCCTAGATGCAAAAGTTCACTGCACATTACTGGTGATGTGCTCTTGCTGATCCCATGATCAAACACATTTTTTAAAAAGCTATACACTAAAAAGGTGTTGGAGTCTAGTTAACCTCATATTTAGACTCTAAAGAGAAATCAACAGCAGCAGTGTAAAAGTGGCAGCAAATGGTCACTACCTCAAACAAATAGAGCAAATAGGTGACATATGTTCTGAGCATAAAAAGGTTTTATACTTTGGCACTTTTGTGATGTGTTTTTATGGCTCATTCGCTGCCACAGATTTAACAGCTTCCCTGTTTCTTAGTCTCTGTGTCAGAATTAGGCACATTAGACACTGCTTTCCTAGAAGTATGAGGCAAGGCAACAAAGTTCCTTTCCTGAACCAGTGGGTTCACCATTTCTGTACCTAGGTCCCTGAGAAAGATGTATTATGCCATTAGTGAGTCAACAAAATCCAATCAATATATGTAATCAGATGCACATTGTCCAAAAAATTGCAATAAACACAATTTGGGACATCATTTGTCTTTCCATTTTGTGGTGTTTGAGGATACCACCTGGTCACAAATATCCACATCTTTTTTTGTTTTGTTATAAAAATTAATGATGTCTTGTTTCCTTCAGCCCCAGATATGGGCACATACGAGAGAAGAGATTACAGCATTATTCCCACTTTGCCCTGTTTGGCTACATAACTCAAAAGGGTCATATTTTCACGGAAAATAAAGTGCAATGGCCTGGTCTTTGCTGGTTGGGAAGAAACTGAGCAGAAATTTCAGGTTTGTTCCATCTCGTATGCCAACCAAAGTAATTTTTTAGTCAGCAAGTCCCTTGCAAGTCCAATGAATAAATTGTCCTTTATGATATTTCTCCCTGTCCCTTCTAAAACTTGTATTCATTTCACCACATTTCTACCAAAATTCCTGTTGCTGCTGTATTCCCCCCTCGGACGGTGTAGATGTCATCATTTAGGGCTTGTCTACACTAGCAGCTGGATCAACCGGCAGCAATCGATCCACGGGGGGAATTTATCATGTCTAATATAGACACAATAAATCAACTGCCGATCGCTCTAGCGTCAACTCCAGTACTCCAAGTCAACGAAAAGCGCAAAGGGAATTGACAGGAGAGTGTCTCCCATCGAAACACTGCACTGAAGACACCAGAGTAAGTAGATCTAAGTATTTCGACTTCAGCTATGTTATTCATGTAGCTGAAGTTGCATAGCTTAGATCGATCCTCTCCACCCCACAGTGTAGACCAGCCCTTAAAACATAAAAAAAAAAAAAAAAAAATGGAGATATACCCATCTTCTAGAACTGGAAAGACCTTGAAGGTCATCGAGTCCAGTCCCCTGCCTACACTAGCAGGATCGAGTACTGTCCCCTGACAGATTTTTTTGCCCCAGATCCCTAAATGGCCCCCTCAAGGATTGAACTCACAACCCTCGGTTTAGCAGGCCAATGTTCAAACCACTGAGCTATCCCTCCCCCAGACTCTATAAGAAGTTGTAGAGTCACAGCATAGGCAGAAATGAATGTCATACCTAGCTATACCTGGCTGGTTTTGATCATTAACCTTGGCACATGGCACTGCAGGGTAAACCCCCTTAGCGGGCCCCACCAATTTGTTTACTTGCTCTTTTCCGATCGCGTCTCCCAGTGTCTGCAATTCACCATCCCACTCCAAGGGGGGCTTCAGGAAGTGGCACGTAGCTGGTCGCCACTTCCCGCAGCCCCCATTGGACCAGGATGGTGAGTCGCAGCCAGTGGGAGCCGTGATCGGCGAAGCGACATGTAAACAAACTGGCGGGGCCCTCTAAGGGTGCTTACCCTGCGGTGCCGCATGCCAAGGTTGACGATCCCTGGCATATACTGCCAAAAAGGGCAGTGACCATGAAAAGCCACCAGCTGTTCATCAGTGGTGATGCTCTCATAGGGAATCAAACACCTGGGCAGAGTACCAGCAAATAAACCCTATATCTCTGAAACAGGAGAAAGTTTTCATTATGGTTTGAAATCAATAGACTCAGAAACTTTAAGGTCAGACTGTATCATCATGATAATCTAGTCTGATTTCCTGCACCTCAACCACCTATTCCTATAATAGACCCATAACTTCTGGCTAAGTTTCTGAAGTACTCAAATCATGATTTTAAAACTTCATTGAAATCAATGTTGTTACATGGTGGCATTGAATGGTCATTGAGTCTTCATGGTCATTTGACCAAAGCTCCTCTCATGTTTCTCTTCTAGATCTATAAATATATACTAATATATGACATCCAAGTGGCATAAAGTTATGTTTCAAATACAGGCTGCCAAGAACTTCCAAACAACTCAGCTCCATACTTGTTAAGGCATTGGAGAACGAGATTTAGCATAGCTTGTGTTAAGAAAAGCTGCAAGCATAATAGAGTGTCCCTGACACTCTGTATGGAGTACTTCATCAATCCTGAAGCAGAGGGCAGAATGCTTCTGGCTGGAGGTTTTGATGGCATCTGATGGCAGCTGTCTTCCCCCATTTTTCAGCTTTGTTTGTGGACAGGTAAAAGTTAGTAGGCACATCCTGACTTTCCTGAACAGCAGTACCATTGGAGTCACTTCCCTCAGTGATTCCATCTTCCAATTCTTCAACACCACCACCATGCAGCAGGCCCCCATTCAGAGTCATCACCTCCAAACTGCACGGTGTGAGAATCATCCATTTCCTTTGTGAAAATTTTCAGGCGCTCTTCATGAAATAGAGCTTTTCTTGCCAGCTTGTCTTCCCTCTTCACCCCCGGGAGAAAGACACAGCAAATGGAGCTTTCAAACACAGCCATGACCATTCATGGTAACAGGGCATAAGAAGTTAAACTGAAACTGCGTCTCTCCAGCAACAGCATTTGTCAAATTTGGGCTTTCCAGAAAATGTATCTGACAACTGGGGCTTCCCCAGAAACTCTTCCTGGCAAGAGTAGGCTTCCCATAAAATCAATTTGACAGTATATTTTCAAATAAACTCTGTTTGATAGACAATTGTGATGACACATGAGGGAAATGTTAGCTGGGCTTTCACAGACCCCCTAAGAGCTTTTTGGTATTTTTTTTTAAAACAAAAACTAATGAAAGTATAAAATAATGCTGAAAAATTCATATAACTAGTGACTCAAAATAATAATAATAAAAAAACCCAACAACGATCTGATGCTGGAATACCTGCATAATTAATTTGGAGTCTAGCTGACTCCAATACCTTTTGAGTGACTTTTTGCTACAGTAAAACCACAACATGTATGCAGACAAAACCAGTGCTAACAGATGGCCCTCATCATAGTTTGAGAATACTTAAAGAAAAAAAGACAGTGGTTTACCTGTCATGCTTTTTCTTTTGTGTGCACCTTTGGGGTCCAAGAGGCTCCCAAAAATCTTGGTGTAGTACTTTTCTTTACAGAACCCTCTATGTTAGTCAAACTGACTCCGTTATCTTTGAACAGCCCTTTCTTGATACACAAAACCCACAAGAGATGGGACGGTAAAATCAGTGTGGAAAGATACACCTCATTCTACTTTGAGAAGGCTTCATGTATGAAAAGTCACAGGTTTGTCACACAAAAGAATATTTACATTTTTGGGTATGTTGGTGTCAAATACACTCCAAAACTTTAGGGAGGTTAGAATCATTTTTTTTAACTTATTGTTAATAGAGATGTGACTGGGATCATTTTAATTTTAATGCCAGGGATCATTTTAATTTTAAAGAAATGACTAACATATCCTTTTCAATTTTATAAGGACCTGACATAAAATGTCAGCTTTTAAAAATAGATTCCAATATATTCACTGACTCTGAATTATATTTGCTTGAGGCATCTCAATGCATTCTCCATTTATCTACTAGGACATCTGATTTCACTTTCACTTTATCCATTTATTAATTTTTTTCTTACATTTTTCATCATTTGGGGAATTTCTCTAATTGTTTCAATATTATTGCAGGTTTTCCTTAGCCTGCATTTAACCCATCTCCCTGATGAAATACCAATTAAACTTCCCCTAATAATAACTTTCACAAACTCCCATGGTGAGTGCTCATGGATGGTAAAATCTGATCTATCATTCAAATCTATATAACTTTTAATTTTATCCTTAATTTCATCCAGCACCAAGGGAGACTTCAAAATAAAATAATAAACCTGCCAGTCAATTATCAGGAATGTTTGAATAATTTTCTCTGTACCCAAACTGGTATGTACATGTTCTGATTAAATGATTGTTCTTCAAGCTTGACCAAAGCCATGCTGGAACATCTTGTTCATGTGTCAAAATCTTTTAAGATTGTGTACACACAGATAATTGTAAACAGGAAATACTGCTATTTGCACCTATGGCATTTTCTCCAGGTTGAAACCAGAATAATTTTAACGGTTGCAGATTGTGATTTATAGTGATTTTGCCAGCCTACGCCGTGGATTTGTTCCAATGCAGTTATAAAGTGTTTGGTCAAAACTGGCTGAAATTAGGGCAATGTCCCAGTGTAGACAAGACCTCGAAGAAGCCAGTGCTAAAATATTTTCAGTTTGCCTCTGAGGAAACAAAAACTGGATAAAAAGAATGAGAACCCAGGACTTTGTCAATCCTAGCATTACATAAGCTATGTGTAAGAATGAATGGAAAGGACTCTTTTTTCACATAGCAGGCTGAATGGCAGAGAGCTGCTATCAATTGTTATTTGATTCTTTAAAACTGTATAAAAATGTTTGGGAAAAAAACCAGAATCCTCATCTAAACTTTGGAAGGGCTCATTAGAATCTCTAAACTTTAGAGAGTACACCAATTACCATCTATTCACCAAAGCACATAGTAGATACACCCCATCCCCTTGGATAACTGATGTGCTAGAGATGAGTATTGCAATGCCACTAGAGCTATCATGCAGAGAAACTTTGTGCCTTTTCTACCCAACACTTCAGGGATGGACTCTCAGAACTGGGGCTCTCTTTGTGTAATCCCCTGTGATGAGGCACAGCACCATCTCAGAAAAGAGTTTTAAATCCAGCTAGAGAACTTGCTAAAACATCACACCATTAAAGCTATCCTAGATTAGGCCGTACATTTATTCTAAGAGTCTAAAACAAGACTTTGGCTTGTACTTTTTTCATAAGCCACTTGGCCACTTTGTAGTCCATCTGCACAACACATCCAGATTATCTGATTGTAAACTCAGATGAACATCTTGGAGTTCTTGAGCAACTGACTATACAGAAGTATCAAAACACAATAAAAGTACTATCTTTAAACATGCCACACTCAAACTCCAATAGTAACACCTAGGAAAATATGATATATATATATATATATATATATATATATCCATCCTGTTGTGGCTGTCACCGGGAGAGACAAAGTGAAAAGGTAGCTTGCATTGATATATCTGCAAGAGGTTTAAAGAATTTGTGGACAAAATGTTTTTTTTTTAAAAGGGTTGCTATCCATCCAGTCTTGCAGAGAACATTTGAGAAGAAAATCTTCCCGTTGTTTACACGTTGATCTAGCTTTCATCTGACACCCCATTAAATCTTTCTAGTGGGCTTTCTAAACCAAAACATATAGTCCTAGTTAGAGCTGAATGGTAATTCCTCATACAAACAACCCCTGTTTCACATGGATAAGGGGTTTTGCATGAACAAGGAGATTTATCATTCCTCCTATGCTTTATTATTCTCATCTTTCAAAATTCTCAGGAACTTGATCAGTGAACTAAAGCAATATATTGAGTGACTTAGGTGACCAATCACACACTGGGAATATTTGAATGGAAAAGATTGCAATCAGCCTTTGGGCTGAAAATTGTTCATCCAATCTATTGAATGAATAGTTATGAATATTGGCTACTTTCACAGGAATCAGAATCCTTCTAAAATAATTTGTAAATAGCAAAAAAAGACAAAATTGAAACAAATGTTGACAATATGTAAATTGACTAGCTCTATTCCTTTTGATCCTGGTTTATAAAATCCGAGGGAGAGAGCACTACTTTATACAATCCTCATATAAATAGCTTATTTGAATTATATTTTAAAAATCCATAATGGTGCTGTAGTTACCTGTCTCTGAAAACTCTTAGCTGCCTCTTTTTATGCACTCAGTACACACAGCATTTAAATATCAAATAAGGTTAGAATATCTTTCCCGGGATTAGGAAGGCAAGGGCAAGTCATTTAATCTCTCTGTTTTAGATTTGCAATAAGTAAAATGGGGTTAATAATTCCTTGGTAAATTGCTTTGAAATCTAGAGATAAAAACTAAGTAGAATTATAAGACTTAAAGAGATGCTGTAAGGCTACTTTGGGCCTGAAATTGTGAGTCATTTTATCATACCATACACTATGTCTTGGAGTTTTCATGACTGTTGTTTTCACTTTCTCATGATGTGAATGGCATCTTAAAGCCTGTTGGTGTTTGTGACCAAAATAGCAGTATACGGATTTGTGCCATCCCATGTGATAACATCAGGGGATGAGCTTGTGAACATGGAGGAATGTAGTATGACCAACTTAGTAGCCCTTTACTCTACGCAGGTGCTATCCTGGCATGGTGAGAAGATTGTAGATTGCAGCCCTCCAAGTTCTCCCAGGCTAGTGGAGAGGACTTGGGAGCATCTCAGCAGTCCTACTATTTTTTGGCCCTTTTATATGCCAAAGACCTTCTTCCTCAGGGCCTCCCAGGCCTCTGTGCTTCAAGCGTTCTTTCCATCATAGACAAAAAGTGAAAGTAGACTTATCTTAGGTGTCTTCTTTAAGAAGCAAGGGGGAAATCTGATCTACATTGGATATCCCTTCCCTTTGTACAGTAAGAGAGGATGGGGATGAACCCATTCACCCATACCTCATATTTACCCCCCTCCAAGGTCAAGGGAGAATGTGTAACAGAGGAGGAATAACCTGAAAAAGATTCTGTAGAAGAGGAGGAGTGATCAAAGGGGATCAAGTGAGGAAAGGAATGACCATGAGTGTTTGCAAATAAGAGGAGGATAGGATGGCCATGTGGAATCACAATGGAGGAGGAAGAATTAGAAAGGATTCTGAAGAAGAGGGAACCACAAGGTCATCTAGTCTAACTGCTTGCCAAGATGCAGAATTTGATGTGTCTAAACCATCCAAGACAGATCAGACTGAGTAGGAAGAGGAAGAAGGATTGTGGGTGTTTCTGCCAGTGAGGAAGGACCATTTGTGAACAACGAGAAAGGACCATAAGGAATCACACTGAGATGGAGGGATAAAGTCACACACTAACCTTGGGCTTGATCCTGATGCTTTAAAATCAATGACAATATTCCCATTGACTTTGTTTAATTATAAGATATTGATAAAAGTAAAAATAATTATGACTAATGTCTTATGACTACTATCATAATTTCCTTTCCTCCAGCTGTATGTTTTTGAACTATTTAATTATGTACAATATTTCAGGTCATATTGTGCTGCCAAACAGACACAGTAAACACATATCTGTTCTAATTTTCAAAATGTGATCAGATGGTGCCTTCATAGCAATGGAGATTAGCTCTAATTAAGTACCCTATTAATTAAATTCTACACTCTGTACAAAAAGCAGATGTCCTCTTCTTTAGTGGTAGCTAGATTTCTATCAAGGCACCTGAAATGCATGATTTCTGAACTAAAAATAAGCCAAAGTCTCCAAATTT
Organism: Sternotherus odoratus; assembly: GCA_032164245.1. NCBI lineage: Eukaryota > Metazoa > Chordata > Testudines > Kinosternidae > Sternotherus > Sternotherus odoratus. The sequence goes on from JAVMKO010000001.1 coordinate 242,964,644, forward strand.
GAATTTGAGTTCCAGTTTCAAAACATTCAGTTCAGAGTTATTTGGATTCACGATCCAAAGCCGAGATGTATCTTAGATGAAAAAGTAGTTGCACTACTTCAAACATATTCACTATATAAAAATAAACCAATCATTCCATATATGCAATTATTATGTAATTACTACACATAGTAATAGTTAGCATACAATAATAATTCTTAGCACATATACTGCAGACATGTAAAGATGACAATTCACTAATCTTCATACAAGTCCCCGTCTCCCCATGAGAGATTTATTCAGGTTGTATTGACATCAATTTACAGATGGTGAAAGTGAGATGGAGATATGAAATAATTTGACAAAGGTCACAAAGGAAGTCAATGTCAAAGAAGCACATTGGAACCCTTCCTTTAGCCACTGTACCTCACTTCAAAAATCCTACTGAATTCAAAGTAGTAAAGAAATATATTAACTAATCTTTGATTTCTTCCAAATATTTTCAGTTTAGCATCAGAAAAAAATATCATTTTTTCCTCCTGCAAGTTCATTGTCTCCTGGGTGTGACGAAAACATAAAAATACACATTTTAAAATGAATCCATTAGTCTTACACTTTCTCATATATATTTTTTCTCAAGGGTTGCATATCTCCACAATTAAAATGCATGCTTCATTGCCTCCCTCAGTTTTTAGTAATTATAAATTCTGCTGAGTATAAACTGTTGCTAAGATATGCTCACTTAACAAATGCAGCCAAGCCAAAACCTAACAGTGTAGAATATTGTTCAGTTCTTCATCAACTGCTCATCCAAAGATAATCACATTTTCTTTCCTTCTCTAAATTACAGTTTCTTCATCTGTGACTTGGGTTGGTAAGTTTTTTTAAATTTTGCTCTGTGCATTTGAGAAGAATTATTTAAAAGCATCTTCCCAGAAGTTATGAATTTGTAATATACTTTTCTCAAATATATCTAGGTTGAGATACTGGTGCTATGCAGAACTGGGTGGAATTTACAGACCAATTTTTTTTTTTTTGTCCTGAGAAAATGGATTCAGTTTGACTGAAACATTTCAGAAATTCATGCTGATTTTTGGTGAAATGTTTTCAGTTAAAATCCAAAAAGAAACTGGAAATGTCAAAATAAATCATTTGGAAATTATCAGAATGAACCATTTTTTTAAATTTGTTTTTAGGAAGTGGGAAATAAGTTTTTCTGAGTTTTTCTGGGGTTGGTTTTTTTTTTTTTTGTATAGCTGTTTTTAACTTGACATCCCTCGTCACCTAAAAACACTTGATAATGCATTCTCTATGGTGACTGATGGTCAAGCACATGTGATGGTACTAGGAAAACCTCTTCCATGTACCTTTGGTACCAATATTTTTGTCAAGTCATTTCTTCATTCTATATAGCATTTCATCAGGACTGATTTTGACAGGCACAGAGAGAATCCTATTAAAATAATGACATGATAGAAGAATTCCAAAGCTTCAAGGCCAATCTGGAAAATCCATTGAGGACAGATTTGTTTCACTTCCCAACAGCTGGCCAGTAGTCTTGATCATCCCAAAATTAAGGCTGACCTGGCTGGATTCTTCTCTGAACAATTGTTATATCTAGAGGGTTCAAAAAAGACAGTACAGTTAAATCACCAAACTGAACTCTAGATGTAAATCAGATGCAAGCTGGCTATGAGGAGCCATACACCAGGATTGTACTGAACTGCACGCATACAGATGCTTACTGTGATATTCTGTCAGCACAAAGACACAGATGTCCTTCTGTTAGAGACATGCTATGACAAAATACCTTGTAGAAAGTTGTGGATGAAAGATGGAACATTAAAAAACACACACAAACATTCTGTGCCTATTATTCAAGGGAGATTTCTGCCTGTATTTCCTCAAGCAGACACAGAAACACTTTGCATGCACTGTAATATGGTGCCCCATAGTGCCAGGAACAGCAAGAAACTGCTTTGACAATATTGATGGAAAAACATGGACTTTTAGGAAACTTGGGGATGGATGCGCTCCAGAATGAAACAATCATTTCAGCAAAAAAAGTTCATCTGCAACATGTACAATTCACCTGATGAAGAAAGTTGTGACAAGTCATGGGTGATATTGTTCTCCAAGCATTGATCACCAGATGCACTGCCCCCAACATGTGATGGATGTATTTCACTGTCACATTTAAATAACTCACTTTCAATCCTCAGCAATATCACTCTATCTTCACCGGAGAATGCGTTGGATCAAACACAATGGAGAACTGGTACCTAAGCTAATGTAACTGAATCTTATCCCCAACAGCTGTGCAGAATTTGGTACCAGAGGATGTGTCAGAGAGTTGTGACATGCACCCTTTACCTGCGGGATACACACTGCAAGATGCCACAGAGGAAAGCACTATGGCCTGTGTGCTGGAAAGGAATTGGGCTCGGGAGGATCCCGAGCGTAATTTCAGGTACCAAGGAAAGTACAACACTCTCACTCTGCTTAAGAGGTAGAAATGACAGTTTACTTAAGCATAAGCATAGGCAGAGGGGAAAACTTGCACTCCAGTCAGCACAGGGAGTCCTAGCGGTGTGCAGAGAGGTTGCGATGGAGGGGATCTGACAGACCGGGACAGCAGCTAATCAGGTGAGACTCCAATATGGGAGTCCCTCACAGGGGTTTATATCCCTTCTCCGTGGCCAGCTGGGGTTACTTACGGCCAAGCAGTGAGTATAGAAATTATTATAGATTATCCTGTTTACAAGCTAATATATGCCTAATTAGCTTTCCTGGGTTCACAGCTGTTTCTTACCAGGATGTTGTTTCATTGATCTCACACTCATCATGTTCCTACACTGTCCTTGACCAAGTGCTTTGTCAGTCTGCCACTTGTCCCAGCTCCTCACCATTCTTCTGCAGGACCCTTTCCCCCTACCGCCTGTAAATATTTTTTTAAAGGCGGTGTTGTATCAGTATGTGTAGGAACTGTTATATTATGCTTGCCTAATAATATTCAGGATATGTAGTAACTGTAGTAGAAAAAAACATTACAGAAATTCACTATTTTAAAAAAAAATCCTTAAATTTTGGACTCTAATTTAGAAAGCACATTCAAATTATTAAACATAACATGACTCCTCCCCTCTCCCGCAACACCTCCTACATCTTATTTTCTGGAAAATGTACCTGCTGTGTGTGTTTCTGTCGATGGATACAAAATAATTCCATGAACATGTTATGTGATTCTAGTGTGTATAAATGGGAGAATATTGAGCAAAACCAGAGATATGGAATTGTGTCCCTATATATCATTGGAGAGACCATTACTGGAACACCGTGTCCACTGTAAAAATAATGTTGAAACATTTGCAAGTATTCAGAAAAGAACAACATGAGCATTGTTTAGTCAGGCTAAATCTACTTTCCAGTGAGAAAATTAAGAAATCTATTTAGCTTATTCAGTTAAAACGTATCTTGATCATGACCCATGAAACCGGCATGGGGAGATCTCTGATAGTAAAGGGCTCTTTCGACTAACATAACAAGATTCGGTTTCTGAAAGTTGAAGCTAAACAAATTCAAACTGAAGATAGCTTTTTTTTTTTAACAGTGAGTAACCAAAGAAACAACTTATCTAAGGATATGGTAATTCTCCATCACTTGCAGGCATTAAGTCCAGAGTGGCTATCTTTCTACAATATATGCTCTGGCTCAAAGCTGTTATGATCCTGATGCACAAACTATTAATTAGGTGGTCTGTATCATGAAGGATGTCAGACTAGATGATCATAATGGGCCCTTCAGGCTATAAACTACAAGAGGATTGTTCCAATGTTAAGATCCTTGAAATGTCCCATTCTTGTAACTTTTGATCACTTTGAATGAGTGGGTTAGTAACTATCCAAAGCAGTGGCATTGACCAATGCAATGAGAATTCTCCACAGTTAAATTCAACTCCTCTGTTCTGGCAATTTGTGTTTCTATTGATATACTTGTTAATATGGTATTAGAAATTTGGTGCCTAATTTCATTCTCAGAAATGTAATAAGATGCTGGACTAAACTGGCCTTTTAAATATTCCATTGTTTTATTGGCTGGTGTGGTCAAATATGCTAACCTAAGGAGGTCTGAGGCACTTTGTTGACAATTTGCCATGCTTGGGAATTCTGGAATTGGAAAAATAAAATGCACTGTTCTGAAAAATACATTTTAAAAGTTGTTAATGTTTTTCAAAGTTTAAGAGAAGATTTTAAACTTTCTCAAAGGTAAAATACTCCTGGGGCAAAAAATGAGTTAACTATTCATCCAGCTGTGTTTTTATATAATGCAGCTAAAAACTGTTTTGAGTTCAAAACTATTCATGCTCAACTTTCAGATTTTTTTATTTTATATTAATAATATACAATTTTTCAGTCATATTCACCTCTTTAGATAAAGACAACACATTGCATTTTTTACTCAGAATATATAACAGAGTGTTATTTGGTCTCTCTGTCAGTAATAATGGTCAGTGCTGCCAAGCTGTGATTGAATTATGCGTTGATGGAATGGAAAACTCTTGAGTTTATAATGTACATTTATCTATTACTTTATTCTTGTCAATTTATCTTTTAAAAGATGAAAGCCTCTGGGAAAAGCAGTGGTGTTTGGAAGTGATATTCCAGGAAGTGCCAGGCGCTCTTAACGAATTATTCAGTGTACCTCATCCTACTTGCAGATGGTTTGTCTTGCTTTGCATATAACCTGTATGCCACTACCATTGAATTAAGACATGAGCTATCTGTTTAATAAGGAAGGAGCTTCACTACTGGAGTCAGAAGATGTTTGAAGTGTTTTCTAGCTCTTCAAGTCCAGAAAACAGCATATTCATTTTGAATGGGTGGGATTCATTGGGATCATCCATTTCCATTTTTATTTCTGCATGATCACCTTCAAAGTCCTTGCAATAAATTAATCTTCTCTCCAAGAGCTCTAGCTGCAGCCCCCTCCAGCCATCAGTCAGGAACTGAGTCTCTTCCGTTTTCCTGTTCCATAATCTTTTGTTGTATTCTCCTCTATTTATCATTTAGTACTGTAACACAATGAAAAGGAACTCAACATTTGCAATGCAAACTAAGTGAAACATTTATCAAATCTGGAGAACATTATGCACTGCCAAAACTAGATTATGTAATCCTTCTCATTGACTCTAACTGTGTTGATTTCTTGAATATCCAGGAAGTAGATTTTAAGCTGTGTTCTCACTGAGATATTGTATTCCAAAACTGCCAAACTGAAACAGACCTGGCACTCTGGAAGTACCTTTGCAGGGATCTTTAAAGGCTTAAACATTTACACAGCTTCAAAAAGCTTTGCTGTTGACTATTGAAAATGTCCATTATGCTACTTGTAGTCACAAAGCTTGTGGACAAATTTGCAATTATGTTTTTTTCTGCAGTGCTCTGCTTAGCAGCTTCCCCTGTGACTTTATTAAAATGACAAAACCCAGTCTCTTCTCATTCACAAGGTCAGTTTTCAACTGCTCCCTCATATTTTAAAAGCATTTCCTCTAATGCAAGTGCATGCTGTGCTATCTTCTTAATGTTATAGTTGACATTTTGGGGCAAGTACAAATTACTATCGTGTCACATGTAGGTACTTTGCTTGGGGTTGGATAAGCTGCAGACATCCAAGTGTTTTATATCTATATATATAAAAGTCAAATGGTGTATGTGTGTATGTATGCGTGTATGTATGCGTGTATGCGTGTATGTATGTGCGCTTACTCCTTCCACACCGTTTGAGCTAGAGACTTGAAATTTGGTACAGTTGTAGGTCTTAGGGGCCTAATCAGGGTAAGCATCAAAAAAATTTCAAATCTCACCTCTGATGCCCCCCAGGGGTGAAATTCTTTAAAGGCCAATCACATCAGCTGGGCAGCTGCTGTTCTCTGTGACATAGTTATGATGTCATAATACCCCCTCCAATGGACCCTGCATTCGCTCAGCTCTCTGCCCCCTCCCCACCTCCGACGGACCCGAGTTGGGTTTGGTCAGAGGGTAAGTGAGGTAGGGGTGTCGGGTTTGGTCAGGGGTGAGGTGGGGGTGTCGGGTTTGGTCGCGGGGGGGTAAGTGAGCCGGGGGTGTCGGGTTTGGTCTGGTGGGGTGGGAAAGTGTCTGGGGGGTGAGGGGTGAGGGGTGGGTGTTGGGGTTGGTCAGGGGGTGTCAGGTTTGGTTGGGGGGGAAGTGAGGTGAGTGTGTCAGGTTTGGTCTATGGGGGGTGAGGTGTGGGTGTTGGTCAGGGGGTGTTGGTAGGGGGTGACGTGGGGGTGTTGGGTTTGGGCGGGGGGGTGAAAATGTGAGTCGGGGTTGGTCGAGGGGTAAGTGAGGTGGGGGGGTCGGGTTTGGTCGGGGGGGGTGAGGTGGGGGTGTCAGGTTTGCTCTCTGCCCCCTCCCCCCTCCAGCAGACCCCGCACTCGCTCAGCTCTCTGCCCCCTTCCCCACCTCCGACAGACCCGAGCAACGCCGGGTATTTTCGCTAGTATATATATACACATGCATACTCTATGTACTGTATCTACTGTATCTACTGTATATCTACTGTATATATATGTATATATATTTACACATACTGTATATACTGTATATAGATATGGTATTCCCGCTCTGTCACTGTCAGAATGGAGTAAAGTGGCCTCACTCTGAATCAATATTAGATTCAGGTTTTCCAACTTTTTTGTTTTGTTTTGTTTTGTTTTCAGGTAGGAATGAAGAATTGAGTTGTCTGAAGCATCAAATCACATAAGAAGAGACATAAGTGCTTCCACCATATGAGTTCCTCGTGCAGCAAAGCACTTAAGTTCATGTGAAACTTCAAGTTTATGAATGCAGCACTCAGATTCTTAATGTTAAACATATGTTTACATGTTTTGTTTGATTGGGGCTCAGGTTACTAGGTTTAAAAATCTCAGTTCATAAAGTGATATTAAACCGTAGGATTTTCAAAGAAACAATGAAAAACAAGTGTTGTTTTTGACATAACCTTTCATGGGTAAATTGTATGTAAGTCAAAAGTAAAGCATTAGTTACCATTCATGGTTTTGATGTTTGTTTATGGGTAAAAATTTCAAAATCACCGAAGTGGTTTAGGAGCCTAACTCAAATCACTTACAAACATCTGAAAATGTTACTTTTTCTCTAAATAAGTGAACTTGATGGGTTAGTCTTCAAGTAATTTCTGCCCAGCTAAGACTAAAAGCTTCTAATTTTAAGATTTGTCATTCTCTGTGTGATTTAAGAAGAAGTTCTGTCTACAATCTCTGGCAGAAAATGGCACTTTATCCTTTGAAAATGATTGATGATTACTAAAATGTGTCCACTCTACTGTGGGGTGACCATATGCCTTTTTATACATTTGAACTGAAGGAGTAACTTTCTGATTGCTCTTCTTAAAAATCGAAGTTTTTTTTTAAAAAAAACAGTATATAGCTTGAAAGTCTTTTCTGTAGTGTGGGATGTAAGTAGAATGGAAGACATGCTTTTCACAGATTACTGATCTCTCTAACCCATCCTCATTTAAACCCTCCTCTACCTTGATATCTATGAAAGTGCAAAAGGGTTAGGCTTCTGGTGTCCTGAAACTACAGCTAATCATGCTGGCTAATACAGTCTCATTGTTACCTTATTATTCCCCTGTCTGTCTCTATCCATTTGTGTCTCATTTTATTAGAAGGTCCTTAAATAGGGACCATCTTTTTCTTCTGTGTTTGTCCAGCATGTGGACTATGGGGTCCCAGTTCATAACTAAGTTCCTAGTAAAAATGAAATAATAATAATAATAATAATAATAATAATAATAATAATAATAATAATAATAATAAGTAATTATTAATAAAATATAGATATATTAGTTTATTCTTTTGCTCTAAAAATTCCCTTAGGATATATTTTGAAGACTTTTTAATGGTCCAACTGGCTTTATATCAACTTTTGAGCATATTGACAATCTTTCAAAATAAAAAATATATATATTAAAGATCCATTCATTGGAATGGAGTTTATCCTCAGGGGTTCTGATCCAAAGTCCATAAAAGTCAATACACTTTACTCTTATGGAAAACTGAGTCAGCATTTGCTAACCCTTCTGTTCCAATTCCATAGTTAATCATGAAAAACCTTGTTATCAAATAATACTCAACTTTCTAAGCAGTAACAGTATATAATGATATTTATATATTGTTACACTGTCTGGAATGGCTCATGAACATAAATGTCAACCTCCAGGCAAACTGTCCAAGAAAAGGGCATAAACCTCAAATGGGTTGTGTTCTATAATTAGAGTTTACGAACCAGGTAACAAGTGTGAACTTCTAAAGCAGTATAACAGCTTTAAGGTGGAGTCACAATCCCCTTAGGCATTCCAGTCTATAGATAAGCTTGTCTTTGTGATAGACGGTCCCTTAAATCAAAAATCACAACAACATTCAGTTTATGACCAATCAATGAATCATATGGATACTGAATACATATTAACACTGAAAATGACCTGATCAATTGTACTCAAAATTCAAACCAAAGACAACATTTGTAACCAGTCCTGTAACAAACTATCTGATAAGTTAACTAGAAAAAAGAAATAAGGGTTATTTACAAGATTAAAGTAGGTAAACATACACATACAAATGAGATATTGTCTTAGATTCCAAAAGTTTATAGTAGCAACTATAATATGCAAACTTTGTATCCTTAAGGGTAACCCTAACTAAACAGCTGGGGACGTGTGGCTTATGCTTATAAATATTTTCCCCTGAGAATTTAAGCAGCATAGGAAAAACAATTTCTTACTCACAGGCATTTTTATTTCCTTTCCCCAGGGTTCAAGTTGTGAGAGACACAGGCTTGTGCGTGTACCCTTGTCATGAGTGTAAAGTGCCTTGGAGTTGCTGTGTTACCTGTTAAGGGTTAACTGAACAGGAGAGGGGGGTGACGTCAGAGTAGCCGATCCACAGACAAACCAGAAAGTTAGTTCAGTTCGTCTAAGCCTTTTGGGCTGACTACATCTTTTTCCAGCTATGGAAACTCATCTCTTCCTTTTCCTTCATATATTCATAAGATAGATGAACAACAAGTAGAACTATTGATTGCATAAGCTTTGTATTTAATCTCTGGTGTCCTTACCCTGTAAAGTTTATCAGAAAGAAAGAAATCCCTGGGGGGAGGGGGCTAATTTAGGGAAAGCTTTATATCTGTAAAGTTGTATTAGTTGTATGCTTTGTTTCTTTCTTTATTAAACTTTTTATACCTATAAAAATTGTCTATAGTTCCATTAAAGTGATCTGAGCTTGGAATCTGTGACAGGCTCCCAGAGAGAAACAGTCTGTGAGCTGGAATCTCTCTCCTTGGCTGGAAAGGGAGGGGATGGAGCAGGGTCTGTGAGTTTAAATCTCTCGATAGTCAGAGGGGAGGAGGGAGTGTTACTCTTGGGGTGTTAATGTGCCCCCTCCAAGCGCTTGAAGATTCACATTAGTGGTGGCAGCTGAATCCAATCCCAAACTGGAAAAGTTTGGGTTTTGGGGGGAAAAGATTTAACTTAAGCTGGAAACGTGGCTTAAAGTTTAGGGGTCTGCATAAGAGACCCCCCCTCTTTTACCCTAAAGTTTAGAGTGGGGGGAGAAAAACTCTCTTACAACCCTCTTCAAGAGTGCGGGGAAAACAATCAACAAAGACTTCTGTCCACAATGGCTTGTCTGCTATCCATAGACCTTTTATTTGGGAGAAGAACTTTTGTGATAAATTAACATTTTGCACTTCATAATGCTTCTCTTCTGACTGCAGGGGATGGATAGTCTTACCAAACATTTTTATAGTTTCTGAGCAAACATTTAAATATTACCTTATAATCGATACAGCTATTATAAGTCAGATTAATATGTGCATTATCCTAAAAGCATTTTAAAAATTCTAAACACTAAACACATTCCTATATATCTAATATCTATTTTAACAATATTAAGATACATTTAAGCCAGAATAGTTTCCAGCTATTCACCTGATCTGCCAGCATCAAATATATAATTTGCTTTTTCCAACAAAAGCCTGAAAGGTCCTTATAAGCAAATTATATCCATGACAAGAATTTTCTAAAGTCACAAAAATCTAATATTTTTATAAGAGTTACCAGCAAACTTAACAAGGAACAACAGTGATGTGATCTTACACATTTCATGTTTATTTCAGACAGTGAGTGAATTTAGGTTAAAATATGCTAGCAAATTATCACAACTGTTACTTTGACTTAATTAAGTAGAATCACTATTTGTTTTAGTCTAATTGGCAGTTTAGAGTTTAATCTTCACACATATTCATTGTGTTCTAGGTGACAGTTTTGCAAAGCACTTAAGCCTAAATTGTTACAGTAATACTAGGAATATTTATAATTTCTTGTCACACTTCGATTCTTACTGCTGCCAAAAAAAACCTGATGACTAGGATACTCCATTTTGTTAATTAAGATTGTTTCAGTATGAAGAGTCTCACTCACAATTATACTGAAAGAGGTAACTACAGGAATATTGTGACAATTGATTATGCTTTCTTTATTACTACTGCTCAATGTTGACTGTTAAATCAGTACAGATTATTACGGTGGGAGTGGAGGGGAATCCCTATTAAAACCTAATCTAAGATGAATGAAAGGTTGGTCTTTTCTGCAAGTGATCATTCACTGAGGGCAAAATCTGTATGTGCAATTTTTGCATTGACGAAAGGACCTCCTTAGGCCCCACTTAAATAATGGAAGTTACTTTATTTGGAGATTTTGGGGCTGATCCTGCACAACATTCCCTATGAGTAAAGGCTGCTCATGAAAATCATTAGTTGAAATAAACTGGCTTGAACTTCTACTTCTTTGAGCTATAGATAGCTATAGCTATAATGTGTGTGTGCGTGCGTGCGTGCATGCATGTGTGTGTGTGTGTACATATATACCTGAACAAAGTGGGTTTAACATGATAACATTCTGTGTCAATGACACCAAATTTACACAGGTGTATATGACTCCACAAGGTACAAGGGATGAAGAATCAGACTATTCCTGTGAGTAATGGGGCAGCTGCCCCACTCCATGACAAGAAGGGTTAGAATAGGCCAGAGAGGCTGTGCAGACCGACCAGAAGCCAATCAGCAAAGGCCTGTGGAGAGCCAATCAGAGTCGGGCTGGACCCTATATAAAGACTTCCTAACAAATAAGAAGGGAGTCTCTCCCTGACTAGCAAGAGAGGAGGACTGGCCCCTGAGCTAAGGAGGTAAGCACCTTGGATAGAGCATTGCTGGACAGCATCAGGGGGAGAAGAGGAGAGCTCTGGCCCATTACCTTCCAGGCTGAGGCCCCTTACTAGAAGGGCCAAGAATGTGTAAGGAGACAAAGGGGAAGATAGCTGACAAGGGGAAAGAAGGAGGGCAGAGAGGTTGCTGCTAGATGGTCCCTGGATTAGGAGCCAGTGTAGCGGGTCAGCCTGGGTCTGTCTCCCCGCTTCCCCCTTGTACTGCACCTGGCTGCAAAGGAATGTGGCAGAGACAGAGGGTGGAAAGAAACAGACAAACAGAGCAGCCAATGGAATTCATAGAGGGCATTCCATGCTGACAAACGCTAATTCCTGGACTGATTGGGGGAGTCATCATGGTGCTGAGTCCAGCATGCCACTACACTGTGAGTAAGTGTTTATAGGATCAGCCCTTATAATGCTGTTTTCCTTAAATCCTTAATCTAAGCTTTTGTAAGATACTATGCTATCTATCTAGTTTCACTTGGTATTAACCATTGGAATAAGAGGACAGATTCCCAACTGGAGCAAATCGGAATAGCTCTTCAGTTACAGTATTAAATAATTGCCCCATAACTTACAACACAGGAAACCCACATTCAGGGACCAGTCCAACACCCATTGCAGTCAAAGGAAAGAATTGGGCCCTAAAATACTATGGGCTGGTCTACACAGGGAAACTGACCTATATAGGTATAGCAGAATAATTACTCTGCTATAGTCATAGATGTCAATTTCCCCATGTACACTATCCCTATGGCGAGTCATGTAATAATGAGAATGGGCTGAAGTAGAATAAATGCACCTGTATGATTAATATTACTTTTTAACCTAATTCTTATGTTGCTGGAGGGAAATCTTCCCCCTTTTAGGGTACTTTTTTAATAGCATAATAACCACATTTTAAAGGAAAAAATGTCTTCATCACAGTTCTCCGGGTTAATCCCTCTCTCTTCCCTGCTTAGAAATATAAGCTTGTGTGAAAATGGAAACCAGCATTTCATGAAAATAAGCTTGCTCAGATGGTTTCAAGTAGAGCTGTGTGGGAAGCTGTATTCCTGTCCTGAATAAAGAGAAAAGCCAATCTCAGATATTTTCATAAATCAATAACATGGGAAAAAATCCAGTTCAGGGCAATAGAAATTTTGTTTTAATAACTTTGAAATGTTTCATTTAAATTTTGCGTTTTAACCATAAATAGATTTTATTTTAAATGAAAAATGATTTCAAACTGGAAATTCATTTTGAAAATGTTAAAATTACAAGGGTTGACAATTTAAAAAACTTTATTTAGTTTGTTGGTCAAGAAATTTGTTGAAAAACTGACCCTTTCTGCAAAAAAAGATTTTGACAAATCACCATTTTCCTATAGGGGGAAAAATGCTTAATCAAAAAAATTCCAACCAGGGCTGGTTTCAAGCACCTTCTAAAATCAGCTGCTTTGTAAATACCACATCAGCATGCCAGAGGCTATTTGCCATTCGTAAGCAGGAACCATGTATGGAAGAATCACTAAAATGTAAAAAGAACTGGTAGAAATATAACACTAAAGTTCATTCATGCAAAAATCTGTTGCTTGCATGCACTAATGGTAAGGAAGAATAAAAAGGTTTATTTATTTTCTTATATGGTATGTCTCATCCTACAAGATATCTACCGTTTTTAATAAAAAAAAAACATAGAAGATCAATGAAGAGAGCTTTTTTTTGGGGGGAGGGTTGTTTTTTTAGGGGAACCTCACTGTTCTAATAATTTTAGACAGCTGCACATCAACTTTTTTTGAAAAAAATAAGTAACTTCTGAAATCACAAACTACTAGGTCAGAATGATATATAGCACCCCAGGCCAACTACTCAGAATCATATTTCATCTTGTCAGTGCCCTGAAATTTTCATAGAATAAGGACAATATATGGTTGTATTTCTCCATAAGTGTCTATATATTGCAAATAACTAAAATGATATCTGGAAAAGCAAGTGTAAGAGGTAAAATATTCAAAGCAATGTATTGTTACAAAAATAATTTTGTAGTTTGAGAACATTTTCTTATTCTTTCAGATAAAATGACTGAGCAAAATTAATTGATATACACCCACATGACCAACGTATAATGAGCTACCAAATACATTATTTTTACCATTGGATTTTAAAAAATGTATTTGTAATTTGGTAGATCTGACACCATAAGACACTCAGGGCATGAGATTATGTAATGATTCTAGTGTTTTCAATTGCTTTATTTTGCCTTACCAGATGTTTGCTATGTTGTTCTTTCCCTCTTGCCTCTTCTGCTTTGAATGTCAGCCCGTGTGAGTGTATGTGTGTAATTATTTTATCAACCTACAGTTTCATGTTTCTTAGAAAGGTCAAAAAGTTCAGTCCAGCACTTTTGAATTTCAATGAAAGAACCATTTGTGGTTGTTAGAAGAAGCTATGAGTCATCATTTAATTATATTTACTATGTTATATGGCTCCTTCCTAAAAACAAAGTGTCAATTAAAAGGTGAAGGAAAAGAGTTTCATTCATTTTCTCTAGGAAATAAAATATATAATGTTTGCTCTTGGTCCTATCAATTGATTAACAGTCCAGTTGGTGACAAAAATCAACAATTTATTTTGAAGCCCATTGAAAAAGTAAACAAAATGAATTATGGTTATTAGAGTTCAACAAACAAGAAAATATGGAGTCATAGTTTATAATCTGTGCTAGCATTCAGTTAAAGATTGTTTACTGATGATGATAGGTTCTCAGTATAACACCCTGCTCTGCTTACTCTCTTTATTTCCCCGCCCCCACTGCCCTTTCACTAAACTTCCATCAAAAAGGCTCTTATCACTATGGTCTATGAATCTGTTGTAACTGTGATGTGTATGCTTTCTCTGTACTTCTTGTATACATTGGTACAGAAGCTGCCCGTCCACAGGAGCAGCTGACATTTTGTGAGGCAGAGCTGATGCAGCATGTTACCAAGGGGAGAGAGACAGTGTGCTCTCTCCTGGAAACTTGTTCTCTCTTAAATACTTACTTCCCTTAATCTAAATTAAAGTCATTCAGGCTAAGGGCCCAATTTACTGGTGAACCACAGCTGTTTTGCATTACAGAGCAAGAGATCATCCTATAGGGGCTGAAGCAGAGACTATGGTTAAAGGCTCAGTCCTGTAACATGCTGATCACTTTGGCCCGAACCCATCAAAGCACAAACACATGTCCTCCACTTTCACCACACGTGTAGTCCCGTTCAAGTCAAATTCAGCGCTAGCTTTCACAGTAGTGCTGCGCCGCTGGCAGGGTCAAGTCCTCAGTGAGAAAACTAACAACATTTTCATCACAGTCAACAGACAAGAATCTATGGAAAGAAAACATGAAACGGGATGTATTTAATTTCTTACCAAAACCATTACAAAAACAAAACAATTTTGGGTTCCACTCAGATAGGTGGTAGGGCTAGGGTTTGGATCAATCTCTCCTGAAGTGTATGATAACTCTTGAAAGATAATGTCTGCAGGATCTGGTCCAATAACACAATAAATTGAATACACAATTGTTAGTTGTGAGATTACAATTTTAAGTATAAAGGTGTTTAGTCTAATACCAAGCACATTTAAAATGTATAGAATCAAGTGAATGCAGTATATTTAATCATTTAGGTTGCCTTTTTGTTCTATTCTATAGGAGAATTATAAAACATGATCAAAAATTGTATGTTTATGCAGGAACAATGTAAAATAACAGGAAAATGCTTTGGTTTTTAGTTACACAACTGAATTTACTGTGTTTTTCATCAGTACATTAATTGGTAAAATTGAGATATATGTTCCCTAACACACAACACAGAAGTTATTAAATAGTAATTTATACAGTAATGATATCTCCAGCTGTGACATAATCCTCTTCTCATCTGCTTATCATACTCACTAGTATGATTGGATAACAATAGTGGTGTTATATACATTAGAGCTCCCTAATCTCTAGCACCCATTATGGCATCAACCTGGAAGAAGCAAAAAAAAAAAAAAAACTTCTAATCACACAGCATTATTAAAATTGATCAGAATGAGAAGGCATGGATAGGATTACTTTTTTTTTAATTTTTCCAGTTGCAATCCCATGTTCTATGACCCTTTGTAAACTACCATAGCCATTCCTTTTGATTGCTTTAACAAAAAGTAATGTTGCTATGGTGACACAGTCTTCCTGGGACTTGGTAATGGATTAGAAAGGCATTTTATTTATTTGGGAATATATCAAAAGCGAGATGCTAAACTTTACCTGAAATTGTCTTTTACTGAAATAATTCTATATGTAATGACTTTAAAAACAAAACAAAACAAAACAAAACCTAACCCCCATCCCCCTCCCCTTTAACTAGCTTGAAACACTTCTATTGTTCTGGAAAACTCTTGTTGTTTTCATTCTGTAGAATTATTTAGAAATTCAAAAGGCTTTTATAGGAATTTCCATTAAAAAATATAAAATTTAGAGGAGAGCGACATCTCTTCTGTGCTTTATCTGGCCCATGCTTTATCTGGCCAGAGCCTGGGTGTCACCTCTTCATGCCTGCTCAATGTTGCAGTCCAAGAAGGGGCAGTTGTGGTGAAAATGACCCCTATGTCCACCCACAAAGCAGCCTCCTCTCAAGGAACCCATCAACACTGCTTTCCTGGAGGGAATTGGAGGTCCAGAGCAAGTACAATGCTTTGAAGCTGTACTGAATCTCAGTCTTTAGGTCCACATGAGGACAGATTTTCAGTGGGCTTAGACCAGGTATAGTTTCCTGGAGGTTGCCTTCCTTCCCTGGCTGTTAGATCTGTAGGCAGAGATCTCCTGGAATGAGCAACTTCAGACCATGGTGTTTCAGGGATCAGACCTTTTGCAGTCATATAATTCTCTGTCAGTCTCACACATTAGCTAATGTCTGTGGTTTAAGTCACAGCAACTAGTCCTGATCCCCAGGTGTGAGAATCTGCATGAACTGGTCCACAACGATCTGTCCGACCACCTGCTCCCCAATTCACTTTGTCAAGTCAGTGCGGTAACCCTTTTCTGCAGGATAGTGAGGCCTAACAGCCAGAGTCCATAGAATTATCCTATTCTATCCTGTCCCAGTGGTCGCTCTGGCAAAATGCTGGTCTCTCTTCTGGTAGATAATAATTCAGCATCCTAGCCAGATCACCACTGAAGTTGACCCCTTTTTGGGGTAACAGATCCAGAAGTACAGAAGTGCAACATTCCCACAAAAGGAGATTGAGACCCAATTTTGGGCCCCTGAATGCCTCAGACTCTTACCCAGGGATTGGCTACATTTCCTAAGTGGTGTGCCGAGTCCTCACTTATTCATTCTAATTTAAGGTTTTGTGTGCCGGTAATACATTTTAATTTTTTAGAAGGTCGCTTTCTATAAGTCTATATATTATATAACTAAACTATTGTCTTATGTAAAGTATAGGAGATTTTCAGAATGCTTAAGAAGCTTAATGTAAAATTAAATTAACATGCTGATCTTATGCTGCCAGCCTGCTGCCGGCCTGGGGTTCCATTCACCTAGGCCAGCAGCAGGATGAGTGGGGGTAGCGGCCGGGACCCCAGACTGGCAGTGGGCTGAGTGGCTCAACCCGCTGCCGGTCTGGGGTCCTGGCTCTGCCCAAATAGAATGGGTACCTACCTTCTTCCTGGTTCTGACCCATTCTCTTTCTCTCTCTCTCTGCACTGAGCTGAGGGTGGGAGTGCACTGAGCACAGCCTGGGGGTATAGGAGCAAGCTAGGGATTGGGGTGTAGCAGGGATCGGTCCCACGTGCCAAGGTTCCCAATCCCTGTGGTGTCTGTCCCAGAGCTAGAATGAGGGAGGGGGCTCAGGGTTGGGGCAGGAGGTTTGGGTGTGGAGCGCTTACCTAGGCAGCTCCCATTTGGTGCGAGGAGTGCAGGTAGGAATGTGTGGGGAGGGGTGCAGGAGCTTCCGTTTGGTGCTCAGGGTGAGGATGTGGGGGGTGCCAGAGTCAGGGCAGAAGGATGCATATGTGTGAGGGGGCTGCAGGGATCAGGGCAGGGGTCTGGGGGTTGAGGGTAGTGCAGGGTCAGGGCAGAGGGCTGGGGGTGCGTGAGAGGGTTTCAGGGGTCAGGGCAGAGGACTGGGGGTGTGGGCTGGAGTCCTGGGGGTGCTCACAGCAGGGGGATGGAGGGGACATGCCGTGATTCCACCCCCTTCCCCCACCTCTTTCCCAGAGCAGCGCTGCAGCTCCGTTTTTCTCTCTCTCTCCCTCCCCCTCCCTTGCAAGGTCGATCATCCAGCATGGAGGAAAAGGATGAGGGGCAGAAACCCAGCAGTTTGGGGAAGAGGTGTTGGAGCCTGCAGGGGCAGCCAGCAGGACATGCTTCTTCCCCTGCAGTGGGGCAGGGCGGGGCGGGGGGTGGGAGGGCAGAGAGGATTTTAAACGGCATACTGCAGCCTGCCTGCAGCGTGCCATTACAAATCAGCTTGCGGTCCATCTTTGGCACGCATGCCATAGGTTGCTGACCCCTGCTCTTACCTCAGCGTTTACAATGTCTCTACCCCACTTATCTCAAGCAAGGAGGGAATTTATGCCACCCTTGTGGCTGGCTGGTATGAGAGCTCAGACCCTCCCTTTTTACAAAGCTCTGACCCAAAGCCCTATATACAGTAGCAATATCAAAAACCCTAGACTGCTCCAAGACTGACTTCCTGAGCCACTTCCTACTACTCACATTCCCCTTCCAGGTCATTGTTACAATCTCTCAAACAATTCAAGGAAAGACAGAGTGAAAACCATTCACTCTCTGTCCCAATAACTGTTCCTCAGTAGATAAATACTTATATAGCCATTGAGCCAGAGAGAGAACATGCAAGTGTGAGGCAACAGTTGATCACCTTCAACAGAAGAGACTGAAGAAGTCCCATGTCAGAAAGTCCCATTGCTCTGTGGATAGTGCACTCTCCTGTGACACACACACACCCCATTTCAAAACCTTTCTTCCAGTGTGGCAGAGAGGTGGGGAACTGACCCTGGGTCTCTCCTGTCACAAGTAAGTGCAGTAATCTCTGGGCTAACAGTTATAACATGGCCACCACCACCTTCTCTTTCTGTGGTATTTAGTGTGGAGCCAAGCAGACACCTAACTCTTTCCTCCAGATGCCTAAGTTACCTGATTCCAGGTGGCTGGTTCCAATTGATGATTCTCCAAGTAGAGATCTGAATCTCTCTGAACTTTGGGGATTATGATACACTATCTTGTCAGCATCTCCCGTTGGCTAGTGTAGGCAATTTCCCACCTCTACGAATTACACTGGGGAAGTTCTATGGCCTATGTTATACAGGAGATGAGACTTTCAAATCACAATGGTTTCTTCTGGCCTTGGAATCTACAAATATCTAGTGTGCTGACTTTTGTGGATCACATTTCTAGCCTCCTGTCTCCCCCCAATCATTTTACAGAGAGCTGGCATCTAACTCAGCTTTGTGGATCACAGTGTTTTTCTGTGATTCTCTAGGCACCTAAGATTTGTGCCAAAAACTGTGATGCACAGCGTTGCAATCCTAAATCCACCCTTTCACCCATGAATTCCACCCTTTGTCTCTTGGTTTCCTATCTCATCTCTTTGATGAAATTACTAGTCTGATTGCAGCTTTGTATTGCATAGACAAACAAGTCCTTTTTTTAATGATGATTGCACAGTACTTTTTTGTAAAAACAAATAAAGAGCTGCTTTTTTAAAAAAAATATTGTAAATGAGATGAAAATGAGTTCGGCCCTGTGATCTTGTTTTCACTGTTTACAGTTTTCAATAAAGGTGCTAGTCCATTGCTTATGGTATTTTAATATTCTGCTGCTTTATTCAGAAGAGTTGCTACAGAATTTGAGGCTCACTATTTATGATTCATGAGTCCCTTAAAGGCATATGGGGAAAGGTGAGCCTACTTGGCAATTGATAGTAAGCTTGCAAGCTTTAAGGGGCTTATTTGCCAGTGTTTGGAAAAATTCACTTTAGTGTTATTTATTTATTTATTTATTTTTCATTTAAGGTACAATCTGAAAAAGAGACCAAAGAGGAAAGTTGTTTTCAAGGGTGAACACTGTGTGTTTTGCGGAGTACAATAAGGCCACTTAACAACAAAGCATATTGTACAAACAACGCAATGGTTCTTTGGGGAATGATCAATCAGCGTGGTCTCTCAGTGTCCCCTGCTGGCTAGACTAGGGTTATGACTAAAGAGAGAAAATGAAGGTTAGAATTCATAAAAAAACGTTGACACTTTTCGCATGCACAAAAATCCAGACAGCTTGTCAAATAGTTTAGAAAATTCAGAGGGTTTTTTTCCTAAATCAATCAAAACAGGATGCTATGATCAAAATTTGATCTCACTTTTGTCAATTAGCAAACAGTTGTGTAAAGCGATATAACAGAGTAAATTACAGGCTTTCTGAAGATTGTGAAGAAACTACGGTTGCAATGGCCTAACAGCATCTGTAAGAGAAACTTCCCCTCACTCTAAACTCTAGGGTAAAAGAGGGGGGTCTCTTATGCTGCAGACCCTTAACTGTAAGCTACTTTTCCAGCCTAAGTTAAATCTTTTCCCCCCAAAACCCAAACTCTTCCAGTTGGGGATTGGATCCAGCTGCCACCACTCAGTGATTACCCCAAGACTATGGGGTGGGGCACCCCTCTCTCCCTTAAGCCACTTGTGAGAGAAAAGAACCCAGGCTTCAAGCCACAACTCCTCCCCCCTTGCTATCTCGTTACTACCAAGGAGAGAGATTTAAACACACAGATCTCACTAACCATGAGCTGCCCGATCCAAAGCTAGGATCCCTTTATTAGAATTATCAGACACTTCTTATACAAAAAAAGGTTTATTAAAGAAAAGAAAACAAAGCATACAACTAATACAACTTCACAGATATAAAGCTTTCTAACCTGAGTTTCCTTGCATAACTTAGACTCCTCCCCCAGGGGATTTCTCTCTCTCTGATAAATTCTAGAGGGTAAGGACACCAGAGATCAAATACAAAGCATATGCAATCAATAGTTCTACTCACTGTTCATCTAACTTATGAATATATGAAGAAAAAGGAAGAGATGAGTTTCCATAGCTGGAAAAAGGTGGCGTCAGCCCAAAGCCTGGGGACAAACTAAAATGAAACTAAACTTTCTCCTTGTGTCTCAAGGAACGGGAGCTCTTACGTCACCCCCCTCTCCTGTTCAGTTAACCCCTAACAGGTAAAACAGCAACTCCAAGGCACTTTACACTCATGACAGCATCATAAGAGACATAATGAGACAGTGACTGCCAAAAGCATGTAGTGATGCCTTGTTGCACTATTTAAGCCCAATGGTGTATAGCTGTGACCTCAGCATCTAATTCTAAAAGCAAAAATGCCCTATTCCTCTTATGACACCTTTTCCTTCTTACTTCTTCCCCCCCCTCCCCAGGACACTTAATTTACCTAGGGAGCATACAGATTTCCTCATAATTTAGATATGACAGGTATCTCCCCAATACCATATCAAATAAACATATACCCGAAACATACACCCAACTGTTGCCTCCCTTTCCAGCACAGCTGCAGTGATCAACAGAGCTATAGAAAGGAGCCAGATAGCTTTTAACCATAAATTGACATTGAAAAACTCAATTAAAAGCTAATTGAGGGCTCTCCAGTCAATTTAAAGGATCCCAGTGGGGCTGAGTTTAGCAAGAGGGAAAGAAAAAGGAGTGGGGGTGGGGGTGGGGGGGAAGTGAGAGTTATGTTTCCCCATGAAAATAACATTTTCCTTATTAGCTTTTTGTGACTCTCCAGCCTCTTTGAACTATCATTTTATTTTGCAAACTAACTTTAAGACTTTTTGCTATTCTCAAATTAGTTTCTGAAAAGAAAGTGAATTGATGGGAGCATTGAACCATAAACTGTCAGCTGGGCCCATGGGAGGAAAAAGGGTAAGAGGCCTAGGAAACAGAACAAGGAAGGGGAAAAAGTAGACAACCTCATATGACAATAATATAACCAAAATTATTCAGAAAATATGGTTCTATAATTTTTCCAGGTTGTTTTTTTCTCCTGCCATGATGATGTATTTTTCATATTGGGGGTACAGTAGAAAGAAGCTTGCTCAACCATGTCTTCTAAAGACTTTGTTTTTTTAACTATAACCGAAAACAAATAGTGTCATAATTTAAAGTAATGCTGCATTAGTCTATTGATCCACTTTTCTTTTGACCCAAGGCACGAAACCAAAAGGCTTGAACTGAGAGCTTGCACCCAGTAGCATATTACTTCCTTTATTTCTATATGGTTTAAAGTGGTAATGGAATGTCTACTATCTATTGGTAGGTAGAGAGAAGGTAGATACAAGAAAATGGGGACAACACAAGACCTATGTTCACTATGACAATCCAGAAACTTTTTCTGAAGCCTTTCTGAGGCATTTCTCTAGAACAGAAGGACTGTGGTCTAGAATTTTAATGTGAATACTGTGTTAGGAAGATGGCAATGATAATTTGTTATTTGGTAAAAAGGCAGTGGCTCAAATTTTTTTGTCCATATGCATGGGATAATTGGTTTCAGAAAGTGTTGACAGCAATTGAAGGACATTTTTTTAAAAAAACTTACATTCAGACAAGTAGATGGACCCTTATTTTGAAAGCTCCCTTCTGAATTATATTGTTTACTGTCATAACTCTTAGTTGGTCTGTAAGCTGCTACTAGAACCTCTACATCAGGATGGGCAACCTTCAGCATGCGGCCCATCAGGAAAATCTACTGGAGGGCTGGGCCGGTTTGTTACCTGCAGTGTCCACAGGTTTGGCTGATCACAGCTCCTACTGCCTGCAGTTCACCACTGCAGGCCAATGGGAGTGTGGGAAGTGGCACAGGCCAAGGGATGTGCTGGCTGCCATTTCCCACAACCCCTATTGACCTGGAACGGTGAACCACGGCTGGTGGGAGCTGCAGTCGACCGACCCTGCGGATGCTGCAGGTAAACAAACCAACCCGGCCCTGCCAATCTCTGCTCTAGACATTTGAATTGCTACTGTGGTTTTGCTTCTGTACAGAGGTGCTGTTCTATTGCACCATCAGACCAAAAACAACCAAAAAAACACCTGTTCAAAGTTTGTTGTCTATACTTCTCTT
Source organism: Sternotherus odoratus (assembly GCA_032164245.1). NCBI lineage: Eukaryota > Metazoa > Chordata > Testudines > Kinosternidae > Sternotherus > Sternotherus odoratus. The sequence continues at coordinate 242,987,068 of JAVMKO010000001.1, forward strand.
TGTAAACAGACATTTTGGTAGCAATGGCACTTTGACACTTGATGGACTAAATTATTGGGTATGGCTTTATCCATTTTGTGCTATGCCAACTTTGGAATTTGGCCATGAAGACAGTTAAACTTGCCATGGGAGTGGAGCTGTTTCTAAGTCACCTACTCCGCAGTGTAAGAATAGATGATATGGCTACAGCAAAAGGCACGTGACCTGGGTTTCCTGCTTCTACCAAGTTGTGTCTCTCATTTAACTTCACTGGAGATATTGGCAACTGGCATAATTTGTAGTAAACTGCATGGTATTCAAAGGGGTGCTAAGAGATTGGTCCAGCAAACAATTCCTTTCCCTGCTCCCTTTCAAACAGCCCCTCCCTCCACTGTATGCTCTTTAAATGTAGCAGAGGATCTGGCCCAATATATTTTCTGCTTTATTTTCCTTTTAAAAGAAGGGGTCAAAATATAGATTCTGGCCTCCTTATGGAGACATTATTCACCTCCACGGCTACTATATTTTTGGTTATGCTTTGTATGAACATTTTTGGACTGTAAACTCGTTGGAGTAGAGCTTGTGTGTTTTTTGGTGTTTGCAAAATGCTTTCTTTGGATGGTACCACAAATTAAATAATAATCAGAACAAACACCACGACTGATGCTTGCTTCCCCGGTTTCCCTAGTACATGTCCTTTTGTGGGCAATTTAGGGGAAACGTAATGATTGGTTTTTAAATATCTCCATTCTGTCCACCAAATTATTGTGCTCTGCAGTGGAAACCTGTGAAATACTTTTCCTTCATGATTAAGTACAGACAAAATTATAATAATTCAAAAATATATATTTTGGCCATCTTAAAAAAAATCTGACTCTTTTGACACAGTCCCTTAGTGCGCTTCAATGCCTGAGCTTTGCACTTTGCTGTTTTGTTCTATTCAGCTGCACCTGACCTTTCCCCAATAGGTGTGAAAGTATTTGTCAACCAGAATTAAGCACAGTGATTTTTGATTTTGTGATTTTGTTTAGGTTACATACCAGCCACTACTCTGTTGCAGCCACACACATGGAAATCACTAGCTAAGTTGCTGGAGAAAAATGTAGGTTTTTTGTTATTTTTGTTGTTTTGTTTTGTTTACATAAGATCATAATTTATCTATTCCCAAAGGCCAACTAAAATTGGCCCAATAACAACATGTAAAATGTTATAATTGTCCCACAGTGCTTCAGGGCTAATAACCGTATTAGTCTATCATGATGTGCTGACACATTATGTACAAAATTCTCAGCAAGAAAGATAGTGAGAGACAAGTGATCTTGTACAAGATCTGAAAGAATGTTGTGAATATCATACTCACAGTAATGTCAGGAGAATAAATAAGAAGAAAACCAAGGTTTGCACAATCATATAGATGAGAGTTAAAATGAGGGAAGAGAGGAGTGTTGTCTAGTGAATAGAGCAGGTGACAAGGTTAGAACTCCTGTATTCTATTCCCAGCTCTGCCATGGATTAGTTTAATGTTGGTACCTCAATTTATCTCTTTGTCAAATGGTTGTAATGGTTACTGAAAAAGTGATATTGTGCATGTTAATTAATCAGGGCTAGATGGGGGTCTTTGTTCAATGACCTGAGTATGATACCCGCATGTAGATGAATTGTCTCATTCATAATTCCTCACATACTTTCTCCCCACCCCCAACACACACACACACTCCCAAAAGTAGAAAATTACTACAGTCCTTTACTGGTTATAGCATGTTTTCATCTCATACCAGCTCAGTTCTGGGGGCTGCTCTTTTGGGATATACACAGCTTAGACTCTTCCCAGTTCTTCCAAGCTGCTTGATGGGGGGATGGGAGAAGATGAAATTTCCAAGCACACAGAACCCATTCTCAGTCTATACCTCCACTACACCCAGACTCAGTGTCTAGGAAGCCTAATGTGGACACGGAAAAGGGAAAGTGGGGGTATAATATGTCTTTATAGCCTTGTGCAGCCATGTTAGGGCAAGCCATGATCCAGCTCTTAGTAATTAAACCAGTGGAACCTAACTGAAGTTGCCAAGCATCTGCTTTTTGACCAGAATGTCCAGTTGAAAAGAGACCGGGCTGTTAAAAGTTCAGTCGGTGTCACAGCGAGGTTAAGGCAGGAGCCCTGCCTGTTATGGCTCCATGTGGCTCCTCTAAGCATCAACGTGTCCCTGTGGCCTTTAGGCACAGGAATGGTCAGGAGGCTCCATATGCTGCTCCCGATCAGAGCACCGACTCTGGAGCTCTCGTTGGCCAGTAACTGTGGCCAATGGGAGCTGTGGGGGCAGTGCTCATGGGCATGGACCTCACACTGAACCTCCCTGGGCACCACGGTACACAGGAGCCAGAGGAAATGTTGCCACTTCCTGGAGCCATCTCAGGTAAATGCTGCCTGGAGCCCGCCCCACACGCCAAAGCTCCTCTCCCAACCTTGAACTCCCCCCACCCACCCCCAATCTGAACCTCTCTTCCCCAGCTTGACGCCCCCTTCTGTACCTCATACTCCTCATCCCTGATACCACACCACAGCCTGCACCCCCAGCTGGAGCCCAAACACCCCACCCTAACTGCCTGTTTCAGCCCAGAGCCCATTCCCACATGGCAAATCCCTCAGCTCCATTTCCTAGCCTAGCACCCCCACTCAAATCCCAAAGATTCATTCTCAGCCTCACCCCAAAATCTGCACCCCCGCCAGAGCCATTAACACCTCCCACACTCCTGCCCCAGCTCTGTGAAAATTAGCATGTGAGCGAGGCTGGAGGAGAGTGAGTGAAGGCAGGGGCGGGGCCTCAGGCTGGGCAGGGAGTGGGGCAAGGGTGTTTGGTTTTTTGCAGTCAGAAAGTTGGCAATCCTAAGCCTACCCCTATTTGAAATCAAGGGGACATGCATTGGTGGAAATCTTGCCACCCCTTGTTTACACTTGGAATTTGAATGGTTCAGTCACATTGGTAGAATCCAAGCAAATCTCTCATATAGACATGGATTTTCAATGGATTAAAAAGTAACGGAAATATTTCAGATACCACTGCATGGCAATTAGAATTTAGTGAATAATTCATATCAAATAACAGATTTACCTAATTTAAACTTTTATTTTCTGTCTGTGAATTTTCTGAATGACTTACTACCTAACTAGCACAGTTTAAATGTGAATTGCAAATACTGAAATGGAATGTATAATTTGAAATTCCCTGTGTTGGTTATTTATATAAGTATCCCCACAGGAAACAGAAAATATACCTTATAGTTTATAGGAATGCACCAAATACAGTATTGACTGGGAACTTATAAATTTAGGAGTAGACCATTAAATTTACTTTTGGGAAGTAATTTTGTATTTTGCCAGTGAAACTTGACCACACAAGTTTTAAGAAAAAGTGAGTACCAAACTGTTGCTAGCAGAATCAGATCAAGATGTACATTTGAATTCAAGTACCCAAAGTAATTTTTTCCATGCTTTTGTCTTTTTAAATGGTGATATCTCTATATTGTTTTGTTATGTTACAGTGAACAATAAGCAATAATTCAAAACATTTCCAAATATATCATCTCATTATTGATTATGAAAATTCCTAGTTTTAGCAAATATTTTTCTCTTAAATTTTAAAATAAAATGCACCTTTCTTCCTGGTAATCAATTAGTATGGCTAATACTCTAATGTGATTGACTGTCTTGAAGGTTATTATGTAAGTTCATATGGTCACAAAATTAGTTCAATTTGTACATAATAAAGATAATGCTAAATTGACAGGAATCCAAAAATATATGATTTGGTTACTGCAAATCCTTAATCCTATGTAATATACTTCTTCTACATCAATTAATTCATATTTAATTATTAATGGATTGACATAGTGGCATTTCTTATAATAGAATTAAATTTATGCATCTGATAAGCAAAATTCCTTATAATAATTAGCAATTTCCTTAGAGATTTGTCTGTTTAGCTGCCTATTGCCTCCCTTTCCCCATTATACCAAAACCGAAGAATCTTTAAGGAACTTAGGCTTCTCTTGTATGGAAAGTATGCTATAATAATAGGAATAAACTCGAAAGCTTTCTAATTTGTGAATTATATAAAATGTACCTTAACTAATCAATGGTAGTCCACAAACTATATATGAATGGAGAAAGTGGTCAAACCCCAGAAATGAATTGATCCTAGTGAATTGAATACTTTGACCGGCTTTAACACCATAACTGCTGTTAATTCTTGAGATGTCTAACACTTTAAAGCAGTGCAAGTGGGGAATGGTTCCACTGTTGTGGGGAATTTTTCTGCCTTCCACACTACCCCAGTGGAATTATATGGTGAAAGGATCTAAGTCCCCACCCCAACTTCCTACCTGATGCCTGCCTGATCTCAAGGACTCCCTCTCCTCTCCCCCATGTGATGGAGTCCTTGCAACCCTGATAAGGGTTGGCCCATTATCCCTGGGGAGCTAAGGGGGGTTAACACTAAATCTCATTGTGGGTCACTCAAGGCAGGGGTTAGGGTGTTCCTCCCTGGAGTACTCGTCCCTCACCAGCCATGTTCCTGACCCAGTGACTGAAATTATTTGAGTTTAAGCCACATACTATTAATTAATTAGCAACTGAAAATGAATAAGGAAACAATTGAAAAGGTGAAAGGATTCAGGGACCCCACAGGATGGGCATGGAAACACTGTAAACGATAGTCTCAGGAACTCAAGAAAATTCAGAGTCTATTCCTTACACCTCCTGCCTAGGACCTGGCTGCGCTGCAGTGATACTGTATATAAGACACCTGCTCTAGTGGTTGCTACCTGCCTTCAGGCTCTATGTGGTGGAACCCTTCTACTCAGTATTGGCTGTCCTGCTGGGTTCATATCCTTCCACCCAGTCCAGCCTTCAAGACCCTCTTGTCTGGTGATGTCTCCCTCCATTGGGCCCTCTCTGCACAGAGTCCCCACCGCCTTCTCCCGAGTCGCTCACTACGCTCATCTCCAGGATTACTTGTGGCACAGCCTGCCTTCCATTATCCCAACCCTGCAGCTTTCCATTGTAGTTCAGTCCTGGTTCACCTCCGGCCCAGTTGATCTCTGCTACTCTGGCTTCCCAGCTCTGGGCTGCTCCTCTGGCTCCTCAGGTTATGGCCTGCTGTTCCTTCCTCAGCTCAGCTCTGGTAGCTTTATTGTCCTTGGCTTTATTCTGCCTCTAACAGGATAGCTCTCATGGAGAATCGTCCCTGGGCTATTGACTCCCTCATCGGCCGGTCTGCCTTGTCAATCCAGCTAACTGGGAGTGCTGGCCTCTCCCCATTGGCCCTGGGGACTATCAGTTTTAGGATCTTGACTTATCTTTGGACCATCCCCTTCTTCTTGGTAGTGGGAGATGCCCCCCCCCCCCCCACACACACACACAAAAAGTATCAGCAAGGACCAACAGTCCCTTTACAGAAAGATGACTTCATCCTACAAGATGCTGAGCTATGAGGTACAGAGCATCTTCAACACCTCGTGTAGCCAGTGGTGACTAAGGTATGTCTACACTGCAAAAAAACACTCATGACAATAAACCTCAGAGCCAGGGTCTCAACTGACTGAGCCTTGTGCTACAGGGCTAAAAATAGCAGTGTTGATATTCTTACTTGGGCCGGATCCTGGGCTGTGAAACCCACTGAGGGATTTGGATCTCAGATGATCAGCTCTAGTTCGGACAGGAACAATTACACTGCTATTTTTAGCCCTGTAGCACAAGACCGAGTTAGTTAACCCGGACTCTGAGACTCACTGCTGCAAGTGTAATTTTGCAGAGACATTCCAAAGTGTGCTCGGCACTTTGAAGGATGAGGCTCGAAATAAAATATAGGTGTTTATGATGTAACAGTATTTGGATAATGTGAGTTGTCAATTAATTGATATTTGACAAATACCCTTCTGTCTAACTGTATGTTATTTTCCAGGCACCGAGAGACTTGAAAGATAAAGGCATCAATCTATGACAGATGGTAAAGATTTTCAATAATTTTAATAAATAACATCCTCTCTTAAAATTTGAGACTTCTTGCTTAGTTTGTGCTGGCATTCTCACGCACTACTGTAACTCTGAGAGACTGTTTCCATTGATGAGTGACATCTGGGCTGAGCACAGAGCAAAATGTCCACAGAGACAGTAAAGTTCATGAAAGTTGTTATGGGACCAATCTGCATAATAACTGCTGAGAATTCTAGGAGTCCCAATTTATTTAAAGTAATAAAGTAAAGGTCTGGAACGTCTTGGGGAAAAATCACTAATGTGAAACATTTAAATGAATTAACATTTTTAGATGGAAGCTTTGATTGTATATATTTGTTTTCTGGTTATAGATTAGTGGGGAGGTTCTTACTGTCCCTTTTCAGTTCAGTGCATGCACATTCACACAGCTTTCATTCACATTAACAGGATTTCTGCTCCATCATTCTGCATAACACAGGCAATTTACATCTTGACTTCTATGGAGTGAATAATGCTTCTCAGCTGATGTACATTCCATGGACAGCTATGGTTCTACTGATGTGAGCAAAGTTAAGCACGTGTAAATATTTGTGAACCCTATAATAATGCTCTTTTTCTACATGTGATCAATCTAATTGATTTCAGTAGGACTCCTTGCAGACACAATGGTCCATCCTTATATCTCTGATTGCAGGAAGAGGGTCTTAGACAGTACATTCTCAGGGTAGGGGCCCTGGGTTTCTCTATGTTCTATAAAATGTGTTAGTACCCTTCTGGCAATTCAGCTGCATTATCACTATACTTATAGAAGGGTACTGGTATTGCAGAGGGCCAATAAGTTGAAGTAATACTGACAAATGCTGAGATCACCTTATCTGCTATATAGTTCTGAACACAACATTTCTTAACACCAGTTTAGAATAACATGTCTCCATTTAAAGACATAGGAAGATAGTAAAATGACTGGCAAAGTTATGGCAGGAGTTCCAGTACAATACACATACTCAGATCCATCAGATGGGGACTCCTTTCAGGTGAATCATCTGTGCCCCCCTCTCTCTTACTAATAAGAGCCAGAACAGGGTAGCAGAAGGAACGGCAGAATCAAATCCTAAGGATGGGATTTTCAGATGGTCCGAATAAAGTTTTGGCCAACTTCTGTTCATTTTCAATGGCAGTTGAGCACCTAACTGCCCTTCACGCTTTTGAAAATCTCCCTTTAAATTGTTAGATTTCAGCAGCTGGCAGCTTTGTCGAAGAGACAGTTATTCCCCTCGGTGTAGCTAATGGGTCCCAATAGTCCTCTAGGATTTTCTTGTTGTAGTTCAGTTAGATTATGTTGAATTAGGATAACTTTCTGTGTTTAGTTCTTTAGTTCTGTGTTTAGTTTAGAGCCCTCCTTTTTTGATGGCATACATAGCACTTGCTTCCCACCATGGAATCCCAAGTGAAATAGCATCTTAAATTCATGATATTTTATGTACAATAAAGCTGTTTTAGGTCATATTCAAGGTTTATGGATCCCTCTCATACCTCTATCATTGAACTCATGGTAATTAAGGTATTTAAAGATTGAAGGATGAAAAAAAAGAAAAAAAAATATTGTAAAAATAATTAAAACACAGGGAAGGGTGTTCTGTAAAAATGAGTAGCACATTCAGAATATGATGTTGTAGAATGGTAGGAGGATTTTAATGACACTCTGCTGGGATGACATGCAAAACTCACTCATAGCTTCACCACATATGAGTAGTGCAGTCCAAACGCATGTCAATAAAACCTTTATACAGCATGATACCCTTCTATGTTCTCTCTGGGTCTTTGTAAATTCATGCACACATACAAAAAAAGAAAATAATAATAAAATAGCTAATGGGTTTAATAAATCAGGAAGAGAAATATGGAGAACATTATCAGAATATTTTAGACTACAACAAAGAGTGGAAGAGGCCAGTCAAGAAAAAGAATGCTTACTAAGTGCACAACAAAAAAGACACTAACCGATGCCATCTATTATTGGCCATGTACTTGCTATCTTGGATTACTTCAGGGTCAGTGAGGCAGAATGATAAGTAAGCTGGGGCAACTCCAAGCCAATAAATCACTGAAGCAGCACAGGACTTCTCCAGCTGTGTGAAATGAGACTAGGGAGAAAAAATCTCGATGGAGAGCAATAGTCTTGGGAAATTCATTAGGTATGAGTTAAATTGTAAAGGTATGAGAGAAGCTAGGACTGAAGCTAGCTAGCAGTAGAGAAATAGCATGATTTAACTTGATAAATTTAAAAATGCAGACCACAGTCTAATCATGAGTAACAATCTGAGCGAAATTACATAGTATATAATAGAATATCAGTATATCTAAACATCAATCACTAAGAAATAACTAAGGGCAAAATCTTGAAGTCTTTATTCAATTCCTGTTCCTGCTAAACTTATTCAACTCAGAAACTTGCAGCCTGCTAAGCAAAAATACAAAAAGCAGCATGAACTCTTAGAGATATACTCTATGGTTTCTATTTCCCAGTCATTAAGCCAGAAAGGCACCATCCAATGGCAGCATGGCTCCTGAAGGAGATAGGTTGCCAAGAGACAAAATGTTCCACTACTTTTCACTTATTTATTTAGGACCCATTTCTGCCTTCGCTACACATACTGGGTAGTACTTCACTTTGTGAATTGTCCTGTTCATTTTCGTGAGATAACTCACGGAGTAAAGACCTACTCTAAGGTTAGCAGAGTCTAGTCTTTAGGATGTAAGTGTAAGAAAAGTCAACACTGAAAAGGGAGTTGTATCACTAAAAATAAGGCATGTTCAATCCATTTCAAAATCCTATTTCTAGAGTAGAGCACTGCACAAAATATATATAGAAATGTCTTACATTTTTTCTTTAGGGTAGCTGTAATATTTACCCCACCCCTACTATTTACCCAAAAAGTTATGTTTGTAACTCAGACAAATAAATGATACCATTAAGATGTCCTCTCCAGAAATAGGGACTTAGGCAAGGGAAAGATTGGTAGAAAGAGGAAAATTTACTCCTTTCCACCCCAGAAACACTAATACGATGTTTCTATCATTTCACTTCATTTTAAGAATGAGTTACCAATCAAATTACATCAGAGCCATCGATACATCTCTTGGTGTGTCTGAGGGCTTTGGTTCTTTTTTTTTTAAAGAGAATTTTGTGTTTTGTGAATCTCTCCATGGGAATTCTAATTTCTATTTAAATTAGACTTCCCAAATCAGGCTCCCTTCTGGTTCTTGCATCAATGCATGCCCGCTATGTGCCAAGGACAATAAGGAGACTGAAAGCTGGAAATCTATTCTACTCTGAATTCATTTAATATTTCATAAAGAGAACTGATATAGTCTTAACCTGTTACAGAAGATTCAGTAACACAATATATACAATAAAAATAATGACTTGAGAGTCTGAAGGAAATTGTTCTTTGATAGTCTTTACCTCTTATCACTGGTAATTCATCATTACTTATCTTTTCAGTTCCAAACGTTCAAGGTACCCTTAATCTCCTTTTGCTTGTCAAAGTATAAAATAATCCTTTTTTAAAATTGTAAAGGTGTTATCACAATTATATGCCACAAAAATCTTAAAATTATAGAAGACATAGGTTTTTCCTTTTTTTTTTTTTTTTTTAATTTTCAGTTCCAGCCCCCAGTATATAATCACTGTTCTCAGAAGAGGAAAAGTGTCTTTCTAGGGTTTCTCTTGCTAAACTGAACCTATAAAAGAAAGTATTAAACATACAAGATGGACAAGGGGCCAGATTCTGCTCTCATTTACATAGATGGATCTTCTTCTCTCATTTACATAGCTTAATTGCTTGGATGTCTCACAACTAATAGCCTGTGCTTGCTAGTTTAAATAGTAGAAAATCCCTTGAGATCTCCTTATTTTTCTCACATGTATAGCTCAGCTCATTCCAGATCCCCTGTCTTTGTCTGGCTATGCTGAAAGAATGACAGGAGACATTAGATATGGGTTTAATCAGGCCACAACTTTATTATTGACAGATGTTTGGGACTACCCCAGTGGCTAAAATGTATGAAGTGCAGGTGCAAAATGTATGTCCCTCCAACAGATTCACTGCCAGGAACTTACAAATTCCAACCAATTCCCGGGGGGGATGAGGGGGGTTTCCGTATCTCCCACACACACACACACTCCCATTTATCCAGATCCCTCCAGCAATTTGCTTGCTTGGACCGTACCACTTTTGGGTTAAGGTGGACTATAATGATGTGGGGGTTGGCTCCTTGCTGTACCAGTCATAGGAGTCCCCAACTGCCCCTGGCTTGCTCAATTACCAAGCTCCTCTCCTTAATTCCTTTTCCAGGAATTTTTTTTTCATTCTTTTCTGCCTTAATTTATGGAATACCTGCACTGAACATCCTCTACAAGGAGGCACCAACCATTAACTTTGCTGCCTCCCCCCTTCCCCAGTGGGTTCCCATACATCTCCAAATGGCCTTTTGCCTAGCAGCCCTACTGGGGAGAAAGGACCCATTGTCCCATGTGTGATTGTTGAGGGGGACCAGCATCCACATTGCCCTTGACTCAGTACTGCAACAACCGCTCTCCACGGAGGGAGACCCCTTCTCTGGATCCTTGAATTGACAAGACTCCTTAAAAGAAAACAAAATAAACATCTTGTAAACTGGAGCAAAAATCTCCATTCCGCGGACCACATAGCATTCTGAGGTTTCAGATCGCTCGCGGCATGTGCTGAGGTTCACTGATAGCTCGTGCTGCAAACACATGAAATCTGTGGAACTGGAAACGAGACAAGGCACCTGCCATGCCATTATCCATGCCTGGCATGTGCTTGAAGAAAAAAAACAGATGTTGAAGGTTAGAGCCCCAGCCTGTTATGTGGTGCTGCCCAGCCTGTTCTGAGCAAAGAGAGGGAGGGAGGGGCCAGGCCTACTGACCTTTTAAAACACCACATTCCTATATGGTGAGTCATTTACCATGCTGACTGCTCTTTCTAGCAGCTTTATGTCCTCCATCCTCCCCCAAGCCAGAATGCATTGCCTTCTCACAGCCAGCTAACCAAACTCCTCTCTGCTTAACGACAGGGTGGCATTTGTCATTATTTAACCTACAAACTGAGGCAAGGGGAATCCAGGGAGCTCTCTGTTTTCCACTGATAAATATAAACAGTATTAGTAGTTAGTCAACATGGTGGGTAAGGCTTTTAAGTACACCTTGTAGATTCTTGAGGAAAGATTGGGATTCCTACTCTCTGTCATATATGTGCACACAGGGTATGCCGGTTGTGCCCAGGCACACCCTAATGTCTCAAAAAAAAAGTGGCTTTCAATGAAGAGTGTGACGCCTTAAAAAATAAATAAATAAAATTCCCTGTGTGCACACCCTAATGAAATGTGCTGCGCACGCCTATGCACTCTGTAAATAAACAGAATGGAACACGGTTATATGTACATGTGTTTTATTCTGCATATGTTGCAAATTTATATCTCTTGGTTCTCAAACAGATTGGCCCACTGTTCAATAATTGGCACAATAGAGTTTGAGCCATTAAACTCTGAGACTATAGACATAAATCATAAAGCCAGGTTCAAACACAAGAAGTACACAGTGTCTTGTTCTCTAGACTCAGTTTTTCCTCAAGTTTAGCTATTCCGCAAAACTTCGCAGAGGTGCCAAAGGTCTTCACAAAAGGTTAACCAGCTGAGTCCAGCCCCCACATTCCCACAGAATGACAGTGGGGACATGTACTAGCTGTAGCTCTCCTGTTTTTCCCGTCCTAGACTGAACCTTATCCCTGAAAAATCCTTTATGTTAAATATTTTGGGTGAGATTTTTCAGATGACTCGATACCCAACAGCTCCCATTTAGGCAGCTTGTTGAGAGCTACTGGTATTGAGCGATTTTGAAGAACTGCTACCATCTGTATTAAGAGCTATAATTAGAAATATGAGCAGATGGCATTCAAAACAATTGAGGTGAAATCCTGGGCTCCTGAATGGAAAAAAAAAACCCACCCATTTTCACGTAAGCAGTCCATGATTTCATCTTGGTATTGCTTTATCCTCTTAAACATCAGGTACAGGGCACTAATAGCATCAGATTAAGGGACTAGAACAGGGGTGGGCAAACTTTTTGGCCCGAGGGCCACATTGGGGTTCAAAATTGTGTGGAGGGCCAGGTAGGGAAGGCTGTGCCTCGCCAAATAGCCTGCCCCCCCCCATCTGACTCCCACTCACCTCCCACCCCCTGACTGCCCCCTCAGAGCTCCCAAGACATCCAGCCCCCCCGCTCCTTGTCCGATTGCCCCCTCCAGAGATCCCCCCCCCCCTAACTTCCCCCCGCAGGACCCTACCCCGTACCTAAGCCCTCCTGCTCCTTGTCCCCTGATTGCCCCCTTCCAGCAACCCCCCACTCTAACTGCCCCCCAGAATCCCCAATCTAAGCCCCCTGCACTTAGTTCCCTGACTGCCCTCTCCCGAGACCCCCCCACCCTAACCACCACCCAAGCCCCCCTGAGCGCCCCTCACCCCCGTTCTTGCTTACTTTGCTCAACCGGGCATGGCCCCACGGCTTGCTGCTCTCATCTGGCTCCTCGCCTGGCCCCGGCAGCTCAGCCCGGCACCCCCGGGCGGGAGCGCGGCGCCCCTCACCGCGCTGCTCGGCCCCTGGGCACGGAGGAGGGGGCCACTGGCACCACTCCCCTGCCGAGAGCTCGCAGGCCGGATAAAATTAAAGTGAAATAAAGAGAAATACGCGCCACTCCAACAACGGTCAATGTGTTTTGAGTGCGCCGTCTATTGGGGAAACGTGGGCATTGCAGGGAAAGGGGAAAAAAAGGAGGTTTTTACTATAATTTGGACAAGTTCGGCGGGCCGGATTAAAAAGCCTAACGGGCCGTATGTGGCCCGCGGGCCGTAGTTTGCCCATGTCTGGACTAGAAGGATGATCTTCTGTGGCATTTCCTGTGTTGTTATGTGCTCATTGGTGCTGCTAAATCTTGTGTGAAGTATCAACATTTGCTTTCAACATGTCAAAATAAGTTGTTTCATCAACATTTTATTTCATGTTGTAGATAAAATGGGTGACTAATGATTCACCCCCAATAAATTTCACCTGTCTGTTTAAAAATTGCCCCATAAACAGATCACAGTTTCTTCAAGTGTATTCTATTCCCAATTCATAGAAAGTTTTGCAAGTCGTTCTTGCTCTGGAGGTTGTCTCTGAGCAGTTCATTGTTAAGATTTGATATTTTGGGTGGCCTATTAGGTCATGATAATCCTCTAAGGCAGCATTTCTCAAACTGGCGTCCACAAGGAAGTCCAGGGGGTCCACGAGCTCTAATGATCAGCTCTTCCTCCTCCCTCCCAGTGCCTCCTGCACACTGTTCAGCTGTTCAGAAGTGTGCAGGAGGCACTGGGAGGGAGGGGAAGGAGCAGGGGCAAGGATAGACCGATATTGTGGATTGCAGTGAGGGAGGGGAAGTAGACTTCCTAAAGCCACTACATTTTCTACACCCACCCACGGGTGTAAATGACTCCTTATGTGTCCCTGTGCCTCGTCCCCATATTCCCATGTGTCTCTCCACCTCCCTCCCTCCTGTGGCCTTGTTTCTCCTCTCCCAATCAGCCCCTGACCCAGTCTGTCCTCACCCACTAGCCCTCATGAGCGCCTGTCTGATCTCTGTCCCAGAATCACACTGTCTCCCCATAACCCCTATCGCCTGACCTGGAGAAGAAGGCACAGCAGGCTCTCTCTTCCCTTGCTGGCAGGAAGCGGAGGCTTTGTTCTATCACCACAGTGCTCCCTGGAGGACAAAAAGCTATGCTGTTCTTGTGCCACAGAGTCCTCTGGTGGGGAAAAGGAGGAATTGCTGCAACATTTCAGCAGACTTTTTTCTGCGCAAAAAAAAAATCTATAGGGCTCATTAATTATGCATGCAAGCAGTACCTCAAAATTCCCCCAGGAGTAATAATTTAACACCCCCTAATCCCAGAGAAATTTATTGACCAACCATTTTTCTGATTTTATTATTTTAACTTTTCATTTTAACTTCTATTCACAAACTTTGTGGGGATTTTTTTTTCTTTTATAGCCCCTTACCTTATCTGGAAGCCTTTCCAATACTACTATAGCAGATGTAACCCAAAGATCTTCTTTCATTACTGGTTATCCCCCACTCCGCGCTCAGTGTCTTCTGTATTGCTACTACTAGTTTTATCATCACTAAATAGCATGAAGAACATCTAGGACATCCCTTAAATTATCTTTGAAACAGTTTACATTTCTTTTTTTTTCCATTTTGTGACTAGCTCTTGTTCCAGTGTGCTGAAGAAAATGCCACCTCAGTCCTGAACAGAGGCTTGGAATAATCCCAAATTCTCCATCTTTATCAGCCTTAGGACAAAAAAAAATGACTAGCAAGAAAGAGCTTTTTCTCAGATAACTGCAAGGTAATTGCACTTCAAAAGAGAAAATGTCATGCAGCTTGCTGTTTTTATGCATTTTTAATTATTTTACACTGCTTTTAAACATTTTTCAGAATCCTTAACAAAATATAAAAGAAAGAAAGCATGGTTATATAGAGTAATATGTTACAGCTGAGAAAATACTGACTATAATTTCACAAGTGTGTCTAAATATTTAAAAGAAGGTCACTTTACCTCAATATTTTATGTTGTCAATTTTTTTAAAAAAGTTCACATTGTTTAATGTCCTTGTTTACTACTTTAGCAAATTCCTTCCCCCTCCTTAATATGTTGCTAGGCACATGAAGTTACAGTGAAACTTCCTTATGAATGCAAAACTAGACTTTTTTTTTTTTGGAATAGGGGAGAAAGGCTTGTAATGTATGGAATGAACTTTATCTTGGAGGCTTTCTGGTTTAATTGATGTAATCTAACCTTGCCATTAGTCTAGCTGGAGGCAAGCTATTTCTGTCTGCATTACTTTTCATTATTACTTTTGTGTTGAAACTCAGTACCTGCTTATCCATATAAATGTGTGACAGACCTAAAGAACACACGTTGGAAAGTCATTCAACTTCTGTCTGCTCTTTTACTTACAGTGTTAAAACACTCAGTTGTACTATCCAAGTACCATACATCAAAGTCTACTGTATCAACAGAAATTTGGAATACCAAACTTTAGATTCTGATTTGAGATACTAAAGAAAATTTATATTCCTTCCTTATTTATCTGGAGCCCAGGCTTCATCACTGTAGATACAAATCAATCTTATCCTTTAGCAGCTAGTTTGCAGCTGTGCCTGAGCTTATTATTAATTTACTCTGTTCTTCCTTGGTGCAGAGTGAAGGAGACAATCAAGTGATACATCACATAAACAATTAAAAACTATCCTTGTGGCTTTAGGCTATTGAAATGATGAAGAGCCTGTACAAAATGTAACTGTCCTTGAATTACTTTCATTGTTAAGCATTAGACAGTATGACAAATTTTAGTCCTCCTCAGTCATTTAGAATGGTATCTACAAAGCTCTGTCAGATGTTGAGTTATCTTTATTATTGTGTAGCAACTTGGGTTGACACAGGATTGATAAAAAATACAATGATACTACATGGATAACATTAAAAACACTTACATGCCTCATTGTTTTCCCCAATGATAAATGCAACAGACTCAGGAATTGTATACCAAATATCATTAATTCAACCTTCTGAACATTATATTAATCTCAAGCAAATATCTGCCAATCTTCCTCATTTCAGATATTAATTAAAGATGCTGTTTTACAAATATATTTTCATCTGCTTTTGTATAGATTATTGAAAAATCTCTGCTGTAAAATAATTAGAGATCTTAAACTGGTTCAGTAAAAGGGGATTTTTATTAAACTTTTTTTCATTTCTTGGGACCTAACATATAAGACACACACAGAAAATCAGAACCCGAAATAAGACAATTTCTGGAGATTTTGCATGCTACATCTCATCCCAGAATTGAGCTTTTCTGGGAAATTTTTAAAAAGGAAAAATGGAGCCTGGAGCTATGTTGATTTTCCTTAGTGGATGAGCTGTCTCAAGAAGTTTTAAAGTTATGTTGTTTTGGAACTTTACTTGACTTTTACATTTGGAAAAAAAATCTGCCTTGTGTTGGTTCATAGTATCTTGGAAATGGTTTTGTCTGAGAAATTTTATGTTAGTTTTATTTTTTTGGCATTGCTGAGGAGCGTATGTTAGTGTTTTTGTCGTGGCAGTGTGGAAGTTACAAATATATTTGATGAAAACACGAAACAGTTTGAGATACCCTATAATGAAATGTGCAAGTGGAATTTCACTAGGAACTCCTTAGAGCAGGGTTATAACAAGTAGCAAATTGAACTACAAGAACTTGACATTGAGGGGAAAAGTAAAGTGTGCTCGTCCAGCTTAGATCAGGAAGCAAAAAGGAACTGAAAACTTGAGGGATTCGGAACTGCTTACAAGAGATTTTATAAATTAACTATTTTTCCCTTGCGTGAACCAAGCATATGCAATCTGTTGCTTGCTAAATATGTTTGAACCAGGATGACGAAAATCATGGTTTAGACATCTGTTAAACTAGCCTGGGAAGGAGAAATATTCTATACAAAGGTATCTGTGCCACAACAATGCACTAGTTTGTTTTCTCTTGTCTCTTCCTTCCCCTTCATGCTTTCTGTTATCTGCATCTACAGGTATACCAGGTATACAGAGTAAGGATTAAAATGTAAATTTACAAGTATTTATAAATAGTTTCCATACAAAGAGAATGTGGGGTGTGTGTGTGGGGGGGGGGGAATGAATAGTGGGACAAAGCCTAATACATGCCTGCAGTGTAAAATTTGTTATTTATACTGTGTGTGAACCAAATGGACACTCTCCCTTCATATCTACTTCCCCACTCTGTACATGCAGGGCTCCTTATATATATAAGTTCTTCAGTGATGGACCTATTTAAGAGGCTTTACGAGTTACACAGACATGATTATATAAGATGCCAGGCTATTGTGAGAGAACATTATTAAAAGGCAAGGAAAAATATAAGAAAGACATTCAATGTGATATTATATTTTAATATTAATCCCAATCTTTAAGATTTCTAATTAAAAAGTAACAGAGTGTGATCTTCCTCTCACCACAGGAAATGACAAAACTCCCATTGACAGTGGGAGAAGGATCAAGTAATTTGGGCCTGATTCATTGTTGCTATTCAGAGAAGGAGGGCTCTACGCCAGCTATGAACTATCTCTGCGGCATTCCCCATGCCTATGGCATTTTTCAACTTGCTGATTCTGCAACCCTGCAATGTCTCATTGCAACAAAGTCACACGTTGCAGGAGGCTTGAGGATTGTCCATGCCAAAACCGCCCTTGCAGTTCCTGAATTAAGGAAGGGAAGATTAACTCACTGCACCTCCATTCCTATGATGGCGATAGTTCCTTATTCTATTCCACTTAAAAAGATGTAGATTGAAATTACGAGGAGGGAGAGGGGAATTAAGTCTTTAAACTCTTTATTTAGTAATATTAGAGAACACTGTATACTATGAGTTCTTATGCACAGAGATGCATGATGTGATCCGTCTATTCTCTGCACGGCACAGGTGAAATATTCCACTATCAACCCTGCTTTTTATATTGCAGTAGAAATAGGTACTGCAAAGCTAAGTATTTTCTCAGGAAATACACTTTGAAGAAATAAACAGAAGCAATATAAATTAAGCAATGTCTCATTTAACAGGTGAGACATTTGGAAAACTGCATCTGTAAAGATCTGTATAGGAATACCTTTTATGATGTGTCACATCTAACTGTGTTAGTAATATACAGTAGCAATCAAATCTCATCAATAGTTTTCTATGCTTTCTGTCTGCACAACTAAATTGAAAGCTGGAAATGTGAGAAAAAACAAACAGAGGTATGGCTTTTCATATATCATTCTGGATTTGTGGAATCTACTATGTTTACAGAGCACTCAAGCTTACTGCTTGCTATCATGAGTTATACTTATGAACAAGTTT
Organism: Sternotherus odoratus; assembly: GCA_032164245.1. Lineage (NCBI taxonomy): Eukaryota > Metazoa > Chordata > Testudines > Kinosternidae > Sternotherus > Sternotherus odoratus. The sequence continues at coordinate 243,005,052 of JAVMKO010000001.1, forward strand.
CTTGCTATTATATATACCAGTGCTGGATTTACCTGATGTGTCTGTATTTTTCATGTTTCTAATAAACTGGGTAAAAATATCATTAATAAGGTTTGTCTGTATGTGCTTCATGTAAATGACATTAATGATATTAATTGCCTGTTCAACACTGAGGCTAGAGATGGTTTAAAAACAAGAATACTTTGCCTACCAAGATGCCACCTCATTTCCATAAATGATCCGATTGGAGCTGTCCCCCAATGCATGGTAGCATTTGATATGGTCAGGTATTTAAAATGCAGTGCCTGCCATTAAAAATCTATATTTAGCTACAGTTATCATATAATGGTATCTGAGGTATTTAGAATAGCAAATAACAGGGGTCTCTCTGATACTGTGGAATACGAATGGGTTAAAATGGATAACTAATGGCTATCATGGTGTTCACTTTATCATATGGGTTGTTGAACAATGGGTCAGATTCTTGACTGTGAACAAACTAGGCTCAGGCACGTTGAGAGGGAGACCACTAGGGAGCGGGTGGTGATTCCCTAATCCCTAGTAGCCGAGCCAGGCCACAACTGCATAACTTTATCGCAAATTTGTGCTGGTGAAGAATGAGGCACAGCTGCATTCTGCCATGCGTGTTCCTAATTCACTCATTCCATCTCCTTACCCCAGGCTGGAGAGAGTCATCTGGTATAGAACAGCTTCCCTGAGTTCACTTCCCCTCACACACAAAGGCATTTTCTATCAGTTTATCTCCAGCTATGCAATGCAACATTGACTTGTCAGACAAGAGAAGTTGGTCTTATGGAGGTAAATACTTTAGGGAAAAATCTCTCAAACCTATCTTTGTTCCCCAAATTCTCATGGATATGTGATATTTAATCTGTTCAAGTGGGAGCAAAATTTATGTACAAAATAACTTTTTAAAAAGAGATAATTGTATTTTGAAATATTTTTTTCTTCTACAGATGTTTGCTTCCTATTGCTTCTGACAATCTTTGCTGAGCAGCTGACACTTAGAAATTTACATACTTTTACAACTATTGTCTCACTGAGCTATTTCAGGATCACCACTGGAAATGAAATTCAAAGTAATTGAGTGCTTAAAACCTGGAATTATTGAACATCCAGGCTCATCAATATCTTTGAACAGCAGCAGCAGCAACAGCAAAATCTAAAATGTATTGGGAACCCCAGATATATTACTGTTAAAATGTAACTTTATTATTATGTTACATTGAAGCCATATGTAACAAGTAGCTAAACACATTAGTCTTACTTACTGAACTTGTGTCCATACCCTTGGCTCATTCTCAAACTTCCTTTGTGTCAAACTCCTTGGGATGGGGACAAAGAACCCAGCAAAGAGCTTGAGGGGGTCTAGAGTGCAGACAACCTTGTGTGTCAGCAGACTCTCATAAACAGAAGAAGTATTACCATAGTAGAGATGTGATCTCAGGGAGATTCTGTATAGCAGTCCACCGGCCCTATAAGCCAGGAATTCTCTATCACAGATCATTTAATCTAGCTTTCAAGCCCCTCCATAACTCCACCTCTCCAAATTTACTGACCTCATTTCTTATCACGTAGGTCTGCTCCACCAAGCTTAATGCCCCATTTGTTCACTTTTTCCATAAACATCATTATGTCCCCTTGGAATGCCCTTCCTTCTGTGGAGCCACCAGACTCTCATCAGTCAGATGTTCCTGAAACCTTTCTTTCTCCATGATGCCACAATAAGCAAGTCAAAAAGCTACTTATTATCTATAATGCACAGATAAATTATTGTATTCCTGTAGATCCTTCCTAGCTCACTTTATCCTTTCCAGGCCTATAGCGAGCCCTGTAAGATGCTGTAAGGAAGACTTAGCATAAGGTAGCCCAGGAATCTTCCTTTGGAACATTTTGAAATATGAGGTACAGTTCTCTGCATTCTGGAAGGTTTTAAAGAAATCCAAAATAAAGAGCCAAATTGTGGCATAACTGCAGCCCACAGGGTGGGTGTGCGGTGAACTGCTGAAAAATCTAATTTCAGCAAAAGACTACTGGCAGCACACTTGTCTATGCTAATCTGTTTCTATAGGCCAGTGCAGAAATGGGAAAGAAAATGGCTTCTTTTTATGAAAGCTACGGCCATACTGAGCACCTGAAATCTGAAGTCAACATGCAACGTTGCCTGGGCCATAAACTGGCCTGAAAAGTTCATGGCAAAATAAAATAAATCTGCATGCTTATGTGGAATCTTCACCAGGATAAATTGACTGTACAGTAAGTTAGGTTCTGCTAGATAGTCTATAAACAAGCAACAAATGCAACAGAACTACAGAGCTCACAATGTACCTCTGTCTATATCCCATCAGATCCACATAGTAACAAACAGAGCTAGTATTTATTTGCATTTTGGTAATGTCTACAATCCTTAATCAAGATTGGAGCTTCATTGTCCTAGGTGCTGTACAGACATATTAACCTTGTCCAGAGAGCTTGCAATCTAATAAGAGAAAGGATCAGAGAAAATAAATACAATTTCCATTTAATGGTTGAGGAACTGAGGAAGGGAGAGGTTAAAGGACTGGGCCGCCTTGGGCAAGGTTTATCTGTGGCAGAGCCAGTCAATGAACCCAAGATTTCCTGAATCCCAGTTCAGTGTTTTAACCACATAATCATCCTTCCTCTCATGAAATAATGATACTGAGACTGGAAGCAATGCTGTAAAACAAGCAATCCTCTCCCAAGATTATTCTTTTCCCCATATATCTAGAAAGTGGCCTTCTCTTTCAGCTACTATTCACAATGACATCTGCAAAACCACTCATCGTCTCACAGAAGCACATTCCAAAATATGTCCCACAATAAAAAATTAAACCAACTCCATGTAATCAATTAAAAATAACTTCAGCAGTCTTGAGTTTTGTTCTTGATCAGGATTTTTATTTCTTTTCCCCCCTCCCCCTTATTAACTTGTTGCTCTACAGCATTACCTCTCATGCTTGTTTCTCCTGTTCCTTCATGGCTCACTCCCCAGCTACATTGCTCACTCCATTCTTTTCCTTCTGTTAGATTCCTCTACTCTCTGCTTCCTCTGGTGATATTTGTAGTTTTTCACTCTTCTCTGAGTGCCTTCCTCTCTCTTGATTTCTGATGTCTGCTCCCTCTTTCTTCCTCCACAGACTTTAAATGGCTTACTTTTGATCAGAGCTGCTGGGACTTTAGGCTGCTTTCCTACCATCCTCTTTTAAGTCCCTGATTTTTGACTGACAGACAGAATGGGCAGGACCAGTGACTAAATTTTGGTCTTTTTTCTTCCCATGTCAGACCATCAGATCACTCCGTTTTCTGGGCTCCTTTCATTCACTCTAATGAGAGTGAGAGAAAGAAGTGAAGTCGGTGGCATAGAACACTTAGTAGATATCAGGGAAAGAGAAAGGAAGCAAGTTCATAGTGATCAGCTAGGTTTTTTGCAATTCATCTCATATTTATTTTAAGTAAGTGAAAACAGGGTTCAATAATGGAAGCTTAGTTGTAACCTATAACCTATAGGTTATAGTTGTAACCTATAATGGAAGCTTATAATGAACCCACTACAGTCACCTATAATATTGCAAAAAAGTTGTAACATATTTAAATAGTTCTTTCTTTTTTTCTCCTTTTTCCCCCCTCTGCAATACAGAAGTCTATAATCATTTTCAAAGACAGCGAATTGTCAGATTAGGACCTGGACCAGGGGGAAAGATGTCCCTTGATGTGGTCAACATACAGTACTTGTCAAGGTACCATTGATCAGAGGACTTCTTAAAAAAAATGCAACAAGTTAAAAACATCATTGTATTCCTGTAAGTAAAGTTATCTTTCTCTCCATCCCAACTTGATTTTAAAATAAAACCACTGAGACTGATTGTAACTCATTTTTTACTGGTTTATATTTATGTGGCTATTAAAACTCTTTTTGGCAGAAAGTTTATCATACAAGCTTTCAACCCAAGAGCAGATATTTTGACAGCTTAATAATGGTTTAACCATTTTTAAACTATGACTATAAATTAGTTAACAGTTTGTGTGGGAAAGACTAGTTATACAGGCAAATTACTTCATTTAAATAAATTAAAACAACTGCCAAACAATTAATTTATAATATAGTGTAATTACTTTCAATATTTAAAACAAAAGGAATTAATATGCTGACATAAACTAGGAAAAGCAGTAATTACTTCTACAAAGGAGTTTTAATAAGCATGGCTTTCAGAATGTTGTGGCATTGGGTTATTTTTCACACGAAAGAGGCCATAAAATCCCCAATTTTCTCACTGCCTTCCTATCTGCTTCTGAATCAATTAAACTAGGAGGTTCTATGGAAACATATTATAATGGTGGCATCTTATGCATAAGTTTGGAAAGCAAGGCTGTCTTTGGCCTAGTTTGCAGTTTTCTTGACATGAGTGAAACGTTGCCTTGGTGACCTTATTATTAAGTAAACTTGTTTATAACTGCTGTATAGGACAAAGGCAAGTAGACAAACTGGGAAGTCCAAAAAAAACCTCCATGGAGAGAAAATGGTCAAAATGGCCTGGTCAAATATACATAATCAGTGCATAATAAACCAATTAGGAGAGAGAAATAACATGAAACTAGCAAGGACAGCAAAATTATGCCAAAATTATAATTGTAGTTTAAGCATGTGTATTGTATGAGTTACAAATGATACATCATTTTCATAATATTTAATCAGAGAGATAACCGTGTTAGTCTGGAATTGCAGAAGTGACAAAGAATCCTGGTTGCCTTCGTCCACTGCATACATCCGACGAAGTGGGTATTAGCCCAGGAAAGCTTATGCTTCAATACTTTAGTTAGTCTTTAAGGTGCCACAGGACTCTTTGTCACTTCTATAATATTTAATGCTTATTGGAAGAGAAACTAATAAATATATAATATGTGGGAGTTTGTAAAGGATAAAGAAAAATCCATACGAGATCCACCTATGTCTCAGAAGGTAGCTGTTCACTATCTTTTACTGTATTTCTCTAGTTTCTTTAATAATAATCGTAATCACAAGGTATGCTTTTGGTTCACATACAGGTTGGAATTAATGAACCTCAGAGTCCCAGATACAAGTGTGTGACTTCTAACCCAATAATTCTAACTGGCAAAATTTTCCATGGATCTGTATCCCCCACCCAGTTTGACCCCACTATACATTTTTCCAGTCCTTATTCTCCTCTCTACTTTCTTTTGCAGTGGGCACCTTATGTAACACCCAAAAAATCTCTTATGCCTCATGTTGAGCCACTAACTCCTCTTTAAATCTCGCTGTAAAATCTATTTTTTTCCTTTTGATTTGATTGTTCATTTTTTGTAAAGGTTTTCCATGTGATCTATTTCAAACACGTTCTACAAAATTCAATTCTATTCTATGTATGCACTGTTTTGGAGCCATGTCAGTCCCAGGATATTAGAGAAATTAGGTGGGTGAGGTAATATATTTTATTGGACCAACTTCTGTTGGTGAAACACAGAGTTTCACAGCTAAATACAAAACTGAACAGATTGTTTAGCATAAATAGTTAACATATTTCAAGGAACCATTCCATCGACTTCCTGGACACATTGTCAGCTTTAACAATGGAACTCTACCAATGACTATATACAATAAACTCATGGATCAACACTCATACATTCATAGATCCAATTAGCACCCGAAACACACCAAGAAATCTGTGATCTACAGCCAGGCACTCATATACCATGGAATATGCTCTGATGAGAAAGTTAGAATGCCTGCCTTAAAACACTCAATACTGTCAAACAGGGATAGTCCACCAGAGATGTAGATTGCATCATGGAACGGGCCACCAAAATACCCAGAGATAACCTGCTTCAATACAGAAATAAAACTCCCTTCAACCGCATGCCCTGATGTCACCTGCCATCCCACAGTGGAAACCATGTGGGGTATCACAGGGATTGGCAACGTTGGCACGCGGGACCGCAGGGTAAGCACTTTTAGTGGGCCCCGCAGTTTTGTTTACCAGGCAGTTCTCCAATCACTGCTCCGCCTGGCCCCGGTTCTCTGTCCCCGTCCAATCACGGCTCCCACTGGCTGCGGTTCGTCGTCCCCATTGGACCAGGAGGGCGAACCGTGGCCAGTGGGAGCTGTGGTCAGCGAAACGGCAGGTAAATAAAGCGGCGTGGCCCAGTAAGGGTGTTTACCCTGCGGTCCTGCGTGCCAACGTTGCTGATCCCTGGGTTAAGGAGAATATTTTTTTCTTCCTCCTCCTTGTAACAACCTTCTATGTACTTGAAAACTGTTTTCTACTCCTCTTTTCAGTTTCTTTTCTCCGGACTATACAAACCCATTATTTTTTTCAATCGGCCATCACATCTCATATTTTCTAGACCTTTAATATTTTTGTTGCTATTCTCAGGACTTCCTCCAGTTTGTCCACATCTTTCCTGCAATGAGACGGAAGAATACTACAGTTGAGGCCAAATCAGAGCAGATTAGAATGGAAAAAATTACTTCTTCTGTCTTGCTTACAACACTCCTGCTAATACATACAACAGAATGATGGTGTTTTGCAACAGTTTTACACTGTTGTCTCATATTTTCTATGACCCATAGATTTCTTTCTGCAGTAGTCCATCCTAGGTAGTCATTTCCCATGACCTAAGCAGAGTACTTAGTACCTGTCCTTACTAAAATTCATCCTATTTAATTCAGACCATTTCTCCGGTTTCTCCAGATTATTTTTATTTTGAATCCTATCCTCCAAAGCACTTGCATTGCTTTTCAGCTTGGTATTGTCTGCAAACTTTAAGTGCACTCTCTATGCTTTTATCTAAATCATTGGTGAATATATTGAACAGAACAGGGCCCAGAAATGATCCCTGTGAGACCCACTCAATATGTCCTTCCAGCTTCACTGTGAATTACTGATAACTACTCTCTGAGAATGGTTTTCCAAATAGTTATGCATAACCTAATAGTTCCATCTAGGTTGTATTTCCCTAGATTGCTTATGAGAAGGTTATATGAGACAGAATCAAAAGGCTTACTAAAGTCAAGATATACCATATATACCACTTTTCCCCATCCACAAGGCTTGGTACCCTGTCAAAGAAAACTGTTAGATTGGTTTGATAAGACTTATTCTTGACAAACCCTTGATGACCATTACTTAACACTTTATTATATGTTTGTAAATTGATTGCTTAGTTACTGGCTCAATTATCTTTCCAAGTCCTGAAGTTAAGCTTGCTGGTTTTTAATCCCGCAGGTTGTCCTTGTTTCCCTTTTTATATTTGTGCAATATATTTACATATATACATTCGCCATTCCTGGCTGCCGCTTTCTGCAGCTCCCATTGGCAAGGAACAGTGAACTGAAGTCACGAGGAGCTGTGGGCGGCCGTGAAAATGTAAGCTTACCCTGACAGGTCACAAGTTGCCCACCAATGGTTTTCAGACATCTAAGGTACTGATTTTATTTTCCCCCTTTGTTCTCTCTTGTCTTTCTCTTATCCCTCCAGATTCCCTTATGCTCCCTCCAGACTCTGACCCTTCTCCTAGTTCTCCATGTTTTGGATTTACCCATGGGCTTTTGTCACATGCCCCCCAACTGCCTTTTACACTCTCTCTTCATCTCTCCCCTAAAATTAGAGGGATGTTAACAGGTCACTTCGCCTTGAATGGTCCCTTGAAATATGTGCTAACTACTTATGCTAAACAATCTGTTTCCCAAACCAGAAGAAGAGTTCTATGTAATCTCAAAAGCTTGCCTGTCTCACGTACAGAAGTTGGTCCCATAAAAAATATTACCTCACACATTTTGTGTCTTCAATTCTATTCTATAGAAAGAATCCTGTAATGTACAAGATTTTCAGTATACACTGGAACCCTCACTGATGTTAGTTAGATTTGGATGAATGGACTACTGACAATATTTGACCATTAAAATGCATTTACTGCATAGTGAAACTGTTATAAGCTACAGTGAGATTTACACTGCATTTTTTAATAGTCTTCATGTATATTTTAAAGGAAAAGAACCATTAGGATGTGAATAGCCTGCATTTTTAAATTATAAAATTGCTTTGGTGACAGTAAAGCCTATTGCTTGCTCAGTTCATTTCAATATATATTTACAATAATGAAGTTATTGCTTAGATTTTCTTTTTTAGAGTTTCTCTTACTCTAATGTATGCCTAGGAAGATGTTCTTTATGGAAAAATTCCAGCGAGTCAGATAAAACATTAGATATGAATTATGCATGTTTGAAGAAAAACATAACCTTCATTACACCTTCATTGATTGCTAGGATCAAATGAAACTCTTTTTTTTTTTAGACTCTGATGGTTTTTGATAGCTAGTGTCTTTGTATTTCAGGAATTTTGGCAAGACGTGGAACAAAGATGCCAAAATACTACAGGAAAATTGTACTTGTTATATTTCTTTCCTAGAGAAAGGCAGACATATCTTAGCAATGCCTGTTCGTGCAAGATTCCCAACCTAATTTTGCATATGCAAGAGGTTAGGTTAGTTCATATAAGTATTGGATAAGCATACAAAGTTTTGGATATCCATATTCCAAAACCACAAGAAACAATATATTTCAGTCAATAATAAAAGTCCTATTTTATTGATGATGGTGCAACAAAGAAATAACCATAATCAACAATATAATTACAAGATTTGTAATTAAACAAGGTAATGTTAATGAGAGTCTCACGCAGCCTGAAATTAATTAACTACAGTATACTCTCGATTATCCAGGATGATAGGGAAAACATTAATCCTGATTAATAAAATCCCGGATAATCACCATCCATAGGAAATATGGGAAGCGGGGGTTGGTTCACCAGTCACCCTGCGCCGGGGGAGTGGAGGCATTGGTTCACTGGCTGCCGTGCACCCTAGTGGGGTTTGTTTTTTTGTGTGCTTGGGGCGGCAACAAAGCCAGAGTCGGGTCTGCGAGTTATGCATATTATTTGGACATCCTGGTTAATCCACATCCTGGTTAACCCAGTCCTGGATAATTGAGAGTCTACTGTATCACATGTGGTGGTTATGATAATGTTTCTTTGATGTTTCTAGGAACCTGATAATAGGTTTATTTTGTAAAGTCTGATACTGAAAGTTGATACAGGGTGTTATATTTAAACAAGGGGGCTACTTCCTGAAAAGATTCCAAATCTTAACAAGAAGTGACATCATTTTGTTTTGTCTTACATTTGGCTCTGAGTACATTTCCATTAATAATAAAGTTATATGTCCAAGCATTGAACCACACCTTTTTGGACTTCTGTGCTCAGATTCTCAGCAAATGTAAATATACTGGCTCCATTGACCTCAATACACAAACTATAGGCCAGATTCTTAGCTGGTATAATCAGCATAGCTCTGTAGAATACCATGGATCTAGCAAATATATTCACTAGTTGAGAATTTGGCCTACAGCTTATGCACAGAAGACTCTGCACAGGTCTGCATATTGATAGAACTTTTTTCACTAAAAGACCATTCTGATAAGTTAATAAACACAATATTTGTTCACAGGTATCTAGAGGAACTTGAATTCAGATCAATGTGTCTGGCTGAAAATGGCATTTTATATATTAATATTTGGTTTTAATAACTATTTGAACTTCAATTATTTTATAAAGGTACTCAAATATATATTGTGCTTTATAAATATTTGTATATCAAATATGATTTAAGCTTTTGTGGAATTGTCTTAAATTAATCAAATAAAACCCACAGCCATATTTATTAAAAGAACTTAAGGGAAAATATCATTTTTGTTTCCTTGAGTAATTGCTTAGAGTTACAGACTTCACTGTAATTTGCATTACTTCACTACTATAGGGCGAGATCCAGCAATCTTTGTGCAGCACAGCAACAAGCATCCCTCACTGACTTCAATAGAGGTTGTGGTGTGAAGAGATGGCAGATTTGAGATGATAATGTTGGGGAAGTGGGGAAGGTTTCTAATAGCTAATCTGCAATAAGGTATCAGACTTTTATTCTTAGTAAATGGCCTGCTGTATCATTATACTTCCATAGAGCCCAGTCTGTTTCCAGTGACCATCATGGAAAAAGATCAAGCTCGTAGTACTGTTTGTGCAAAATAAATGCATTTGTTTTTCTGCCTTTTAAATGACTGTTCTGATTGCCTCATGGTAATTACTTTTGTACCTAGTAACTAACTCCTAAATAATTAATAGGGAAAAATAAATGCAGCATTCAATAAAGAGGCAAGTAAAACCTATGGAGTTAGAGTAGTTACTGTACATATCTGGGCTATGTAAAATAAATTACCTAATCTTCTTACTTTATGTGGTAATAGTAATTAGTTACTGTAGAGAATGAGAAGATAAGATGTTGAATATGTGCTAAGTTTGAAGGTCAATTGATTTAAAAAACATCATCTGAATTACTCACATTGTATCAATCACATCTTTTTAGCTGAAAAACATAATTGTCTACCTTAAAATAATCTTACCTTGAAATGCAGTAAATGAAGATTAGGGATGGGAAAAGGGTTGGAAACAATTCAAGACTACGTGTCTATCACAAGTTCATTTCACTGGAACATAACTGATATGTTATTGAATCAGTTTATTACACCCCAGCTCCTGACGGGAGATGAAATCTAGGTGAAGACCATGGAGCAGATCCTCATGACAGTTTACAGCAGCTGAGGCTCTGTCTCTAAATCTTTTAGGCTTCAAAGACTCAAGTATAAGTAAAGATGGTTCAGACGTGTTTTTTTTTTTTTACTGGATGCTGCCCAGCATAGCTAAGCTAATGCTACCCTTCATCCTTTCAGTCAGCTTGCTTGCCAGCCAATTCCTCTTCCCGAGTTAAAGTGAGAACAAAACAAAACAAAAACAAAAACTAAACTAAACACCTTATGGAGGGAAGGAGGAACCCAGAGCTTGAGAAATCTCATTTGCAGAGAGACTTCAAGGACTTCTCATCCTCACTGAAATTTACCAGGTTGACATACAGTATATGGTATATAAACAACTCACAGAAACATAGAGACATCTTATGGAAAAGCTTGTTGGGTCACTTGTTTATCTTGTTGCCAATACAAGACCATTAAATTAATTATACTCTCAAGTGCATTGTCTAATGTAGTTTTAAATGACTCAAACTTCAAAAGTTTATATCAATTTCCTTGTGTGACTGTTCAAATGGGCCAGGCTTATGGATAGAGGGAACCAGAAAGCTAACAAACATGGCTACAATCAAAGAGATAATGCTTATAAGGGAAATAGGCTGGGCTACAGAGTATGGCTTATTTTGTTATGTTATTGTAGCCTCAAGTGTATATGGCCTGCACCTAGTTTGGTGTGTGTACACACATTCATATTCAGAGAAAGGATGACTTCAAATTCCAGTTCAAGAAGATCAGAAAGCCTACACAATTTGTGGATTAATGAAATTGAAATGAGAATCCAAAACTTTTCAGAGTATTTCCTCTAGCATATATGATACACAGACTGACATGCAAATATTATGGAAACAAACATCTCAGAAAAAAATGCATTACAGTAGTGAATTGATGACATTTCATATTGAGTATTGTCAATCTTCAATCTCCATTTCACTAAGGAAAATGGCTCAGAAAGGTAGCTGAGTGTCTAATGGATTGAGAGTCAGATAATTGTTGCATGATTTTCATCACTTCAAGACACCATGTGCATTTCAGCGGCAATTCGGCAGGCACTAGCATGCCTGACAGACCATTGAGCTGCTGCCGAATTGCCGACAGGGGCAAAAAGCTGCCCTCCGAATTCCGGCATCCTAGGCAACCGCCTAGGTTGCCTCATGGGTTGTGCCGGCCCTGGCTGGCAGCCAGTGAGGCCCTGTCAGGGTTCCAGCAACAGACAACATTGCCTCAGGGGGCCCTCCTCAGGGTTCTGGTGATGGGTGATGGCCTCCTGCGAGTGCAGGGGTGGGAGGGGACTGCCCCAAGACAACCCCTATACAGAGTGTGCGGGGGGGTGAGCAGGAAGTAACTTTATGTCTGCTGAGTCTATGCACATCACTCAGAAGTGCATCTGAGAATCTGAATATTGATGGCCATTATTTTCTGTTGGGGAGGGGGGAACAAAGCAAAATAACTCTTCCTAAAAATTAAGTATTCTGAAAACATAAATAACAGCTGATATTAAATTATTAAAATATGCCATCTAAGAAAGAAAATGTCTTAATCTTACAAACAAAATATAAATAGACTTCAGAGATGAATTTTTTTTTCAATAATAAAATAAAATAGGAATAGAGGTGGCGGGAGAAAAGGTCACTTGTTTGCTGGGTATGTTTAAATTATCCCGTTTGTTACTTTTCTTAATGCTGCTACATTCGCAATATTGTCAGTTCAGGGTTCCGCTCACAGGGATATGGCTTTGCTTGTCTTACATTATGAAATATTCTTTCTTGCTTCTATTAAGTCCACATAAACAGAGAGCATTAAGAAAAAAGTCAAAACACTTCAAACTGGCAATAAACACAAGTCTTCAAGATGAAAGGGTAGATTTCTAAAAGGTATTTAGGCATTAGTATGCTCTGTGTTGCAATGTCTAAATGATGTAAAAGCCTAAACCTCACCTCCAAATGGAATTTAAGCACTTAGGAGTCAATCAATGAGATTTAGGTTGCTTTGTGCCTAAATCCCCTTTGAAAATGGATAAGAAGAGGGAGTCATTTTTAATGTGGTAGAGCTCACTTCTTTGCTTCTGTGGCAAAAGTCTGACACTGTTGCACCTCAAGATAAAATAAGATGACCTCACAAAGGATGACAGAGAAAAAACTAGCAAAAGGAAATGAAATGCAATATGTGTTAAGATGCAATCTCCATAATCAGGAGATAAAAAGAAATAAGAAAGAGGTAAAAGAAATAAGGTGGTCTGCAATTGCCGAGGAGAACAGAATAGGTGGGGTAATATGTTCTCATTGCATAAGTTGGTCAGTGGATAGCTTTGGTGTCATGTTCTGCAGTGCAATGGAAACCAGTGAGGGGCTGAGTCCCTGCCTGGTCTGTAACCCTCGATGCCATAAAGTGGTTTGTTGCTGTAGCTCCTTTGTCTTGATGCTCCCAGCCAGCATATAAGCATGCATGGAGTGTCTTTGTGATAAGCATCTCTGAACCAGGAACTCTGACTCCAGCATCCTGCTCATTACCCTAGCCACACTCTGGTACCTACCAGCTTTTTTAGTTACACCTGGCAAGATGATTCCCTCACTCCCAATACCATTTTTTTCCAAAACTGTATGCTCTGCAATGTCTTGGCCATTAAGAGGTTTGCTTGTCTCTTCAGATTGTCACTTTTAATTCAAGCACAACATGGGTTGGTTTATATTAAAGGTAAAACAAGTGTATTTACAAAAGGCAATAGAAATGGTTACAAAAAATAACTCCTCCTAGAGACTAAGATTTAAAAAAATTACAGACCTGCTTCAAGGTAAAATTATTTCTGTATTACCCTTCAGCAAGATGGCTGACCACCTTTTGGTTAGGATCTTCCACAACATCTAAAGTGCTTGATGATTCTTTTGTCTTCTCAGGTGAAAGATCACTTGGGTTCTTTACCCCTTTCTTTTTATGGTCCAGTGAACCTTTAAAATTGATTCTTCTGAAGGTTACCCTTCAAGTATGGTAACAAAGAGTCCTGTGGCACCTTAAAGACTAACTAAAGTTACTTATGCAATGAGAACATATTACTCCACCTATTCTGTTCCCCTCAGCAATTGCAGACCACCTTATTTCTTTTACCTCTTTTTTATTTCTTTTTATCTCCTGATTATGGAGATTGCATCTTAACATATATTGCATTTCATTTCCTTTTGCTAGTTTTTCCTCTGTCATCCTTTGTGAGGTCATCTACTAACTTTAGTTAGTCTTTAAGGTGCCACAGGACTCTTTGTTACCTCTGCTATTCCAGACTAACACGGCTACCTCTCTGATTCTTGCTTTCAAGTATGGCCACTTGACGTGTAATTGTCAGTTGATTCTGATGACACCTGGCAGGATAAGGCAGCTTGTCCTTTGGCTGAGAGAAATGTGGATCTTTCAGTGAATCATTCATCTGGTAGTGTGCAGTTTCTTAATTAAAGGTCTTGGGAGAAACCATTTACTGTACCTTCTCCCCAAATGTCCATGGTAAACACATTTGAGTTGCATGTCTCCTTCATATTTCTTGGGTTTATGGGCATTTTCCATACAACCACAATACAATAATATTAAATATTTGTGTGTTAGTAGTTTTACAGTAATAAGTTGCATGACACATATCATATATAGATTGTGATGTTAATGAATTAGGGTACATTCAACTTGTCAGGCCAGCTGAAACTGAATAACAGATCCCAGTAAGTCTTTGCCCTCTTGCATTGGGATACAGTTAGGGTCACACCTGTGGACAGATGTTGTCACCATATCACTTAATAATGGCCTTGTGGAGAGCGAGAAGACTGGTTACAATGACCTTGGCCCTGAATACTGAGACCCATGATCCTCTCACCTCTGCTTGGAGAGCTGACAATGGCTATCTACATTCCCCTCCTGAGAGCTCTTTTATTCTGTATGAGAGGGAGGGGAGATGGGATTTATTCCCCACCCAGTCTTCAGCGTCTCTCCTCATTCTATATTGAGATAGGTGAATTCCCTGTTCAGAGAGAGGCAGATGAGAAGAATCACGCCCTATTACCCCTCCCAACTGCAGATAAAAGGTAATCTGCTTTACCCTGGATTTTAAACAATTATGTAATATTTATATGATAGTAGTACTAACATCTCTCACTCAGGAGGCCTCATTGTCTAAAACACAAAGTGATTATAATCCAGAACCTGCAAACTGCTCCATGTGCCCATATGAAACAGCCATAAGGACAGGAGGCCAAGAAAGCATATGAAGGGGGGGAGACATGACTAACACCAAATTTAGTGATATAGTATATGAACTTTAAAGTTAAAAAAATACACAGTAAAATAATTCCAAACAGTCCATGTTTGCCCCTGAACTTCATTGTCACTGCTTCTCAAAATTGCTTTCTTGAGACCAAGTTTTTTGGAGAAAGGAATATATTTGTTAAATGTGTACAGTACTAGCAAAAGGGAGCTAGGGCCATTAGACACTGAGGTAATATAAATAATAATATCCTAATAGAAGATGAATTAGACAGAACCACAGTTTGTTAACCAATAATCTCCCTGTAAATATTACTTCTGCGTTATGAAGTTCTCTTGATTAAAGAATAGTTGCTTAATTTTTTTTTCTTCTTGGTCTGATGTTGAATTTTTGGAGAATATCTGGGGTTTCTAACATGCAATATCATTCATCTATTTAGCTGCATTTACTTTTGAAGGTGTTTTCCTGCATGTTCTATAAAGTGTGTATAACAAAAGATCAAGCCTCTGTACTTAACAACACGCATTACTTGTTTTTTAAATAAATTCTGTTAGAATATCATGATGTACCCTTATGGTATATGCGTGCTGATCAAAGAGAATCTCAGCACTTGCCTATAGAGGCTTGTCTTTTGGACTTAAGAGCATGAGCTGCTAAATTTTGAGCTAGATTTCTCAGTTCAGTCCCTAGTATATTACCCAAGACAGTGGCCAGCACCGCGCCGCTTCCTGCAGCCCCCATTGGACCGGGACAGTGAACCGCAGCCAGTGGGAGCCGTGGTCAGTGAAACGGCAGGTAAATAAAGGAGCGGGGCCCGCTAAGGGTGTTTACCCTGCTGTCCGACGTGCCGACGTTGCCAAACCCTGTCCTACACCAAGGATTCTCAATTCTTTTGTTTCTGAGCCTCCTCCTTCCCCAAACATGCTATACAAACTCTACGGCCCATCTGTGGCACAACAGCTAGTTTTTTGCATATAAAAACCAGGGTCGGCAGTAGGGGGTAGGAAGCAGGGCAGTTGCTTGGGGCTCAATGCCCAGGGCTCCCTGTGAAGCTAAGGAGGAGCTTTGCAAAGCTAAGGAGGAGCTTTGCAAATTTACGAATATATAAGATTTCGCTCTGGCAGTCAACTGGAAAATACCTTGTCTTTGGAACAGAATGTGCATACAACTGTAATGAGAAATGCTTTATTAGGGATATTACAATATACAAATCCAAGCTTTTAGGTGATAAACAACCTATTGAGAATAGCCAAAGGCTGAGCAAATGAGATTTAATATTGGACTCTGCTCTTGGTAACAGACTTCTGTTCTTTTTTCATAGATCCATGAATTTACAACACTCACTGTTATACCATAAATAACAAGAAAACAAAACAAAAAACCCCAAAACAAAAGTAAAACAATAAGCCTATAACTTGTGTGTTAGGAATGTTCATTCCTATTTAAACCAATGAAACTACTCATGGTAGTAAAGTTAAAAACATGTGGAATTATCTGCAGGATTAGGCCAAAGCCCCCACTGTACAAAATCTATATATATAAAAGTCAAATGGTGTATGCGTGTGTGTATGTATGTAAGTGCACTTACTCCTTCCACACCGTTTGAGCTAGACACTTGAAATTTGGTACAGTTATAGGTCTTAGGGTCCTAATCAGGGTAAGAGTCAAAAAAATTTCAAATCTCACCTCTGACGCCCCCCAGGGGTGAAATTATTTAAAAGCCAATCACATCAGCTGGGCAGCTGCTGTTCTCTGTGACATAGTTATGATGTCATAAGACCCCCCTCCAATGGACCCCGCACTCGCTCAGCTCTCTGCCCCCTCCCCCCTCCAATGGACCCCGCACTCGCTCAGCTCTCTGCCCCCTCCCCACCTCTGACGGACCCGAGTTGGGTTTGGTCGGAGGATAAGTGAGGTAGGGGTGTTGGGTTTGGTCGGGGGTGAGGTGGGGGTTTCGGGTTTGGTCGGGGGGTAAGTGAGCCGGGGCTGTTGGGTTTGGTCTGGGGGGGTGGGAAGGTGTCGGGGTGGGTGAGGGGTGAGGGGTGGGTGTTGGGGTTGGTCAGGGGGTATTGGGTTTGGTGGGGGGGTTGGGGTTGGTTGGGGGGGTGAGAAGGGGGGTCGGTTGGCCGAGGGGTAAGTGAGGTGGGGGTGTCGGGTTTGTTTGTGGTGGTAGGTAGGGGTGTCGGGTTTGGTTGGGAGGGAAAGTGAGGTGGGTGTGTCAGGTTTCGTCTATGGGGGTGAGGTGTGGGTGTTGGTCAGGGGGTGTTGAGGTTGGTAGGGGGGTGACATGGGGGTGTTAGGTTTGGGTGGGGGGTGAAAATGTGAGTCGGGGTTGGTCGAGGGGTAAGTGAGGTGGGGGTGTCGGGTTTGGTCAGGGGGGTGAGGTGGGGGTGTCAGGTTTGCTCTCTTCCCCCTCCCCCCTCCAACGGACCCCGCACTCACTCAGCTGTCTGCCCCCTCCCCACCTCCGACGGACCCGAGCAACGCCGGGTATTTTCGCTAGTATGTTATAAAAATGAATTTCTACTTTGAACCAGCACCCCTTCACTCTCCAGAACTGTTCCTGATGTATAACATGACTCATATCTATTGACACCATTTCACTGCTTTTTACTCTTGTTAACATAGCACAGTCAACATAAGGGATTCTATTCCATCGTGTGCATCATCAGAGCTGTTTACTAAATTCTATGCAATTACATGCGTGCAAATCCAGCAAAAGAATTAGGGGGCACAGGTGCAAATGAGAGACTAATTTGGCCTGCAGAACCTTTCTGATTGGTGATAATGTATGAGATGGAAAGAATCCAACTTGCTTCTCAGAGCACAGGCTGTGTTTGCAGGGCTGACAGGAAAACACAAGTGTTTACTTTGTAATGTGCGGATGTTGGCTACAAAATAATTGAAAGACAATAAACATGTAATCCCTCCATGATTTTTTTGTTTTAAAAGGACACTTTCTAAACTAGAAAGAAAAAAGCTATGGTAATGTGTTATTCACATGTAAAAGAGATAATATGTTAACATTAGCAAACATAAATGAGAGAGAGAGGGATTATGTACAATTATTATTGCTGATTCACACAGACATACTTTGTGAAATGCGGAAGTAACAAAATTTCTTTCATGAGTATTTTAGGTGAGTTTTACTATTGTTTGATTGCAATCATATTTTCAATAATATATAAAGCTAGGCAAAGATAGACCCTGTCCCAAAATAATTTAAAATCTGGAAAAAATAGACACACACACACACACACACACAAAAAGGTTTGAGAGTAGCAGACATGTTAATCTGTATCCGTGAAGAAAATGAGGAGTACTAGTGGCACCATAGTATGCCTCATTTTCTTAAAGAAAAAAAAAAGGTATCCTGAAAAATTCTATAGAGGAAATAACATGTGAGGGGTTTTTTTGCCACCCTCCCCCAAATAAAACCCACTCTTTTATAAATATTATGACACTCATAATATTTTAGGATTTCTGTGGAACTATACTTGGTCTGATAGAGCCCTTATGGTATAATGATACTTAAATATTTCTCTAAAAAAGCTCCATGGACCTAGGAAAGTTGCATGGGAGTTTTACTGGTATTGTCCGCATTGGTGCTGGATGGTGGTAGGGTATCAGAGTGTGACTTCCCTTGAGGATGATACGTGAGCATGTAACCTGACTCCATGGAGGGTTGGAGCCAGGTGACATCTTCTGTCCGGGAAATTGGACAAAGGCTGGAGGAGGAGCCTGAGTGTGTGGCTGGGTGAGAGTGCTGGAGGGGGGGTTCAGTTTGAAGCTGGCTCAGGAAATGGAGGGAGACCCAGCACCGGGGTCTAGGCTCTCTAACCCCCAGGGTGGACCTGACTGAGGGGTCCTTTTCCCTGTACCTTCAAGATCTGCTTTGGACAGTGTTACTGTCATCTGATAAACCTTTTGTTTTACTGGCTGGCTGAGAGTCACAGTGAATCACAGGAAGTGGAGGGTGCAGGGCCCTGACTCCCCCACATTCCGTGACAGCGCTAAAAACTAATAATCTGTGTTGCAACAGTTTGGACAGTCAGGACCCTCATCTAGAGACCACACTTACCAAAGCCTTTTAACCCGCAACAGTCCCAGAGCAGGACCACATAGCTGATATTTAACCAAAATAAATATAACACCATAATACTGATAGTATTCAGTTAAAATAAAATATAGGTGAGTGAAGGTTTGAGTCCAGATAGGGCCCTGCCCAGGTACAAGGATACAAAGGGAAAGAGGGCACAAGGTTTCCCTCCCACCTTGCATTTGGTCTGATCAAAAATGCAGTAACTGCAAGCAGGAATTGCACCTGCCCTGACCATAGAAGAAGGTGTGTCCTGCACCCCCAAGAGGAATTCACTGCTTCAACCCTTATTTGCTTAGGAGCTCCAGCAGACATTATGCAAACTGTAAATGAGCAATAACATGGCAGGACATGAATTAGTGAAACATCCTTGGTTCCCACCCCTATCCAAACCTTTTCTGTGTAGCAGACCAGATTCTACTTCTAATTTCACATCAAGGTGCAGAATCAAGCAAAATCTACTTTCGACTTGGCTCCCCTACCCCTGCATAAAACCTTAATAAACGGTTGGATTTAGATTTTGTTCAAAATGTTGGGTAAACGTATACATGGCTTTTTATTTTGATTGGTCAGCTTCTCAATCTCAATATTTAACAGGGCAGATACAAGTCAAGAAATAGGTTCTTCATCTGCACTAATGTAAAAAGTGAAACCCTGCTGTTCTCAATGCTTCCTTTAATAAACAACTAAAAAACCTCAATAAAAATTCTACATGGACAGACACCTTGAATTTATGCCTTTTTGTTACAATTCTTTGTTCATTCAGTGGACATAAAGCCACATCTCTCTATTGTATATTTTTATATCAGATTCTGCCTTTGCTCTGCTAATGTCATTTTGATCAAATATTGTTTCACACTAAGTTTCTGGATCACTGTACTAGCTAAAAAATATACTAGAAAACGTTAACTGAATGTAAAATATTTCTGTGTTATTCAGTTCAGATGTGGCAAATGGGATTTGCACATTCTAGGTTCATTCTGAATCCAACATTTATCTTATCTTGTGACATTTAATAGAGATTGCCATAAATTAAAACAATGCTATTAGGAATACATGTTAGAGATAACCAATTACTGGCTGGAACCTCAAAGGAAAACATTGGATTTAATTCCCCAAAGCACTTCATTTAATAGATTTCTGAAAAGAATTATTTGCTCATTTGTCAAATACTTGCTGGCAATATATCTCTTATATCATATTAATCTTTCCAGTCACATAAATGTTATTATCAGGTGTGTGGTAAATAAGCTAATATACCAAGTTCATCAATGATATGATCAGGCATATGAAAGATGACTGAACAACCTTTCCTTACTCTGTGGCATGTGCATGGGTTTTCTGTAAACTGATGTTGTATATTCACTATTCATATTAATAGCATAAATTATGCATATTTGAATATGTAATCATGTATAATTTCAACATACACATTCTGTTAGTTTTACTACTGGAAGGGAATTCTGAGAAATTATGTGTCTTAAAACTCCGTGTCTGCTAGCTTGTTCTGCAAGACCCCGTGTTAGAAGCAATATCTTTGTAAAAAATAAAATTAAAAAAAATATATTGATTTGAAATTATGTTTGAACAGTGTTACATTCTGCCTTACTTTTGGCCTCTCTCCTACTCCATAAAAAAGTCTTATTCTTTGGGTAGAAGTAGTAATTTTTTAAAAGGGGACAAACTGACTGTACATACCTTCAGCTGGTGTACTTACAAAAGGACTGATTCAGCATTCAATGAGGTCAAGGGACGTATGTGTATTGGAATCAGTGTGCTTTTGATCAAACCCATGAAGGAATTCTACCAATTTGAGATGAATTAACAATTTCACAGGTGTTGCCCATTATAAGCAGAGGGAATATTTTACAAACCTGTAGAATGTTTGAAAACAGATTAAACTTTTTAAGGATCTGATCTAATTCAATCCAATAGGCAGCGGAGAGATTCTTGTTTTGAATAGAAATTGGACCAGGACCTAAATTCAAACACTGTAGTGATCTGTTTGTGCTAGATCCACAAAGGGACTTAGGCATTGCAACACTGACTTGCAACACCTAATTTTAGTTGCCTAGGAAATCAGTGGAACATCAACAATAGGACACAGTTGCCAACTTTCACGCAAAAAATAAGCACCCGAATTTCACAATAAGCGAAAAATCAAGCTAATCTCCTTTCAAAACAAGGCCAAAACAAGCCAATCCCTAAGGACCCTAACACTCTATGTGACTAGATTCCTCCGGCATGCAGTCTGGGACTGTGGTGGGTCCACTGAGCTCCCCTAACTCTCTAACTCCTTTGTCCCTACTTGCTGCTTGCCCCTGCTTGCCCACCTCCCTTCTGGATGAGCCCCCACTTGTAACCCTGACAGACCTTGGTGGTGTTGGCATCAAACCTGGGAGTTCTGGAGCTTAACACCCGAGCCTCTACTGCATGAGCTACAAAACATGTGTCTTAGTTAAGGATGCAGCTGGTCAATCAAGCTGTAGCTGGTCTAGCTGCCACTAAAGGGAGATAGAATGCCAGACCATGAGGGCCTAGGCTACACATGAATTTGTCAAGAACAACTTAATTTCCTTCTGTGGTAGGGCTATGACCTAGTGGATGGGGTGGAGGGAGCAGGCAGTAGATCTGAGATATCTTGATTTTTAGTAAGACTTTGGACACAGTTCACCACACTGTTCACATACGTAAACTAGAGAAATGTGATCTAGATAAAATTACTGTAATATGGGTGCACAACGGGTTGAAAGATCATACTCAAAGAGTAGTTATCAATGGTTTGTTGTCAACTTGGGAGGGCGTATATAATGGGCTCTCACATTGGTAAGTCCCAGGTCTGACACTAATCCTTATTTTTATTAATGACATGGATAATAGAGTACAGAGTTTGCTTATATGTAACGCCAACCTGGGAAGGGTGGAAAGCACTTTGGATGACAGTTTTAACATTAAAAATGTCCTTGACAAATTAGAGAATTGGTCTAAATTCAACAATATTAAATTTAATAAAGATAAAGGCAAACTATTTCACTTAGGAAGGAAAATTCAAATGCACAACTACAAAATGGGGAATAGCAGTCTAATTGATAATATTGCGGAAAAGGATGTGGGGCTCATAATGGAGCAGAAACTGAATATGAGTCATCAAAGTGATGTAGCTGCAAAAAAAAAAAAAGGTAATATGGTTCCAGGGTGTACTAACAGGATATTGATGTAAGACATAGGAGGTAACTGTCCCACTCTAGTCAGCATTGTTGAAGCCCCAGCTGAAGTACCATGTCCCATTCCGGGCACTGCAATTTAGTAAAAACGTGGACAAATTGTAAGGAGTCCATAGGAGAGGAAAAAATGATTTAAAAAAAATTGAAAACTTGATCTATGAGAAAAGGTTGAAAAAATGGGTATGTTTAATCTCGAGAAAAGGAGACTGAGGAGTGACAATAACTTTATTACAATATGTTAAGGATTGTGCAGGCAGGACAAGAAGTAAGGGCTTAATATGCAGCAAGGGAGATTTATATTAGATATTAGGAAACACTTTCTACCTATAAGGATAGTTAAGATCTGGAATAGGCTTCCAAGGGAGGTTGTGGGTTTCCCCATCATTGGAAGAATTTGAAAAACAAGATGGATGAACACCTGCCAGAGGTTTACTGGGTCCTGCCACAGCACAGGGGGCTGAACTTGATGACTTCTCTAGGTCTCTCCCAGCCCTAGGTTTCTATGATTCTGTGAAAAAACGGAGTTAGGTGCTGACATAACCATAAAGTAACCTAGAATTCCTTCTTACCTGTAAGGGGTTAAGAAGCTAAGAGAACCTGGTAGATACCTGACCAAAAGAACCAATGGGAACCGAAGATGCTTTCAGATCTGTGGGAGGGAAGGTTTTTGTTCTGTCTCATTTGCTTTGGGGATTTCAAAGGATCCAAACAGCCTTTTCTTCTCTCCATCTAGTTCTATAGCTATATCCCTGAACATCAGAAATAGTAAGTAATAGCCAGGCAAGGCGTGTTAGCTTATATTGTTTCTCACTTTTGAATTTCTCTGTGTTTTCTCTGTAACTTTGAAACTAAGCAGAGGGTTTTTTCTTTTAATCTTATGTAACTGTAAAGTGCTTCCTCACTGATGTTTATACAGGTAAATTGTTTTTTGTTTTTGTTTTTTTCTTTAATTAAAATTCTTCTTTTAAGAATCTGACTGTTTTTTCCATTGTGCAGATCCAGGGTTTTTGGACCGGGATCACCTATAAGGATTGATGAGTTGTTTATTCTCAAGCCACCCAGGAAAAGGGAGTGTAAGGGCTTGAGGGTTTTTTTTTTTGGGGGGGGGGGGCAATAGGACTCAAAATAGCCTTTTCCCTGATTCTTTGTTTTACACTTGGTGGTGGCAGCTTATCCACCAGACACAGGAGAAACTAGTGTCTTGGGGAAGTTTTAACCTAAGCTGGTAAAATAAGCATAGGGGCTCTTTTCATGAGGGTCCTCACCTCTGTACCCTAGAGTTCGGAGTGGGGAGGGAATTTTGGCAGGTGCCTTGGCTCTCTATACAATGAACGGAGAGCAATAAATGTCTAGAAATGCAATCCACAAAAGTCAGCACACTATGTGGGGAGCTGCTTAAGGTAGCCAATGGGAGATTCTGACAAGAAAGAGGTGTCCCATACACTGTCCCTCTCACAGGGATAGATGCCTAAGTCCAGTCTGTGGGGAGGCGCCTAGCTCTGCTTAGGATCCAAAGTCAGGAACACTTAAATATTTTATTGTAGAATGAGTTATTCAACTGTGTGCCTCCAACCTCATGCAAAACAGTAGCAGCAGGAACCCACCCTATAACTGTGAACTAAGTGGTCTGAGTACTCATTTGGGACATTTGAGACCCGGGTTCATTTCCCTGCCCCCTTCCTGCTGGGGAGAAATTATGTGAACAGGGATTTTCCACCTCTCAGAACAGGGCCCTGACCACTGAGCTTCGGGGTACTGTGTTGTGGGCATCTCTCAGTCTCTTGTGTTAAAGCTATTCCACTTCTGAGAAACAATTAAAGAGTCAGTGGAATTGGGGGAGTGGACCCTGGGTCTCCCACCTCCCAGGCTACAGAGAAATTTACACTCTCTTTCTGGCCTGTGCTCAAATGTTATCTCTCCATCAGGCAAAGAAGGGAATTAAATTTGGATCCCCCATGTCCCAGGTGCGTGCTCTGACCACTGGGAATAAAGATACAGTGGCAGGCAACACCATCTCACAGCTTTTGAATGGGACCCAATCTGGTAGATGGCCTCTTATCATGCATACCAGATTTGATCCCACAAGCAAAATAGGGGGGACATATGCCTATCTTTCCCTGAATCAAAGATTACATTGAGGCTTGTGTGGAAGATAGATATTGAGATGCCAAGAGTGAGTGTCATAAGTGTGGAGTGTTGCTTTGCCTGTATGGGGTTAACTTTACCTGAGAGGGGTGAGGTAAGAGCTCCCATGCCAGGAGGAGGGAGGGTTAGTTTCAGTTTCTTTCCATCCCAGCTTGGGGCCAGACCCATTTTATCTTCGCTCTCTAGCTATGGGGAGAACCACTTCTACTTCCTTCCTATATTCATAAGTAAGTGAATTGTAAGTAGCATATTGATTTTCCATAAGCTTGTGCCTGGTCTAGGGTGTCACTTCCTTCTCGGGGGGAGAAATCTAAAGGAAGAGGGGAGAGAGCCCTATATCTTTAAGGTGGTCTTGTAAGTGTATGCTTTGTTCTGTTTTCTTTATTAAACCTTTTTAGTTAATAAAAGTATTTGGTCATTCTCATAAAGGAATCCTAGAATTGGATTGGGCAGCTCATGGTTAGTGAACCTGGGTATCTGAGCTTCTCTCCTAGGAGCAGGGAGAAGTGCCTGGTGCTCAGAGTCTGGTTTATCATCTCTCTCGGTAACAAAAGGGAGGGGTGAGGGGGAAGGAAAGCAGTATCTGCGTGTCCTGGGCTCTCAGGAGAAAGAAAAGGAGTTTGGGGGAGTCCAGGTGCCCCCCTCCAGGGTCTTGGAGATTCACCCGGATGGTAGCAGTGATACCCCAATTTCCCAACTGGTAGAGTGTGGGTTTTGGGGGTGTAAAGACTTAACTTAGTCTGGGGGAGCAGTTTTTAGTTAAGGGACCATAGGAGAGACCCCCTCTGTCACCCCAGGTCAGAGGGGGGGAGATTTGCTCTTCACAGTGAGGCAGCAGTACCCATGCCTAGGGCAAGAAATATAGGAGCCTAGGCAAAACTGAGCTGAGGAAGATAATATAACCAACCCTTGTGCTGCATACATAGTGCATGGACATGGTATGTTTTTTTTGTTAAAATACTGTACAGAAAACACTAGAAAACCTAAATGTACTAGGATATGATTTATCTAAATGTGCCCCTCTATATGTCAGTTGTTAATTTATCTATCGCAAAAATCCAAGATAGTTATAAGCCAGATATTAACACCCTGATTCATGTTAAGTGACACCTCATTCTATGCCAGGTTGTGTTGAGTTCAATGGGATTGCTTAAATGCCTAATTGCTTATTACTGTGAAGGTCATAATCTTGCTCATAGTTAATAATTAATCCATGTGGCTGGTCGAGTTTTCAAATGGGAGATAAGAGAAGGAATAGAGCGTAAAGGAAAGTTTTTCCACAGGATATCTCTTGGGATATTTTTGCTTATTTATTCTCCTCTTGTAGTCAGGAGATTTAAAAGTTTCATGCTGTTGTGTAATTGCTAATTACAGAGCTAATGCCAGACCTGGATTTATAACATACTCTTTTACAACAGCAGTATTTTTGTTCTATTGGTGCTTTTGATCAATAACAATAGAAAATCACAAATTAATTATTTATCTCCCAGTGTCATAGATGCATCTACAAACAAGATTACTGTGTTATATTTATTGAATAGATCTCTTTGAGTGAGTGATTGCTGGAGAGCTTTGAAATGAATTGCAGAGAAAACCCGCAGAAAATAGGTTCTGAAAAGAAAAACAACCCAAAGAGTTGAAATTTTAAATCTAAGAACAGATTGAGGCTATAACTTTTCTCCACTAAAGATTCCATTGCAATTAAGGCATGTTTCTGTCTGTGCATAATGAGGAACCAGAGGAGCTTCATCTTCTACTTCAGAAAGGATTAAAAAAAACCAACCTATATACAAGAGAACTGTAGACACATTTTTTTTCTGTTGCAAACTTCTCTGCCGAACATATTACAGATCTGATATAGGACAAATGAAGGTTCTATATACTAAAAATTGAAATAATTGTATGCTATTCTGAATATACTATTTGTATAACATGACTGGATCTTTATTTCAAGATTCTGTTGTTACACTTACAAAAGTTTTAGATATATTTGTGTGACAAACTCAGATCTAACAGCAGTAACAGAGTGGTGGAAGGCAGGGCTAGCAGCCTAGAATGTCGAGGGGCCCATAAACTGATAGGAGGGTATCTCATGATAGAGATACTGGAGCCCAGTTAAAGACTGCTGATGACATTTAAAAACAACAACAACAAAAAAACCTTTTTCTGTTAAGGGAGAGAGGGAGGGAAGAGGCATGGGGGACAAGTTGCAGTAGGATAAGTAATGGCAGGGGAAAATGTTTTTTTCCTAGGTGGAAGGTTGTTTTCCTTCCTGTAGGGGACAACATTTGAGTTAACTTCTGTTTGGGAAATGGATGGCGACTCAACTAGAATCCAAAATAATGGAGTGACCCTGGGGATGATTCAGGATAATGTATTTCTTTTGTGTTGTGACTTTGTTCTTTTTGCTTAAGGGAACTTCTCTGAGGCCCAGATTGTAAATGTAAATATTGAAAATGAACTAAAGTAAAGAATTAAAAATCTCCAGAATAGAACTGCAGGCCCTTCCACTCCCAGAAAGAGAAACTCTGAGGCCAATGAGGCAAAGGAAGTGCCGTGACACAATATGGCACTTTTGAAAAAGGCACAGAAAACTCTAGTCATTGACAAAGAGCCAAACCAGGCAAAAACTTGGCTTTATTTTATATTCTGTCATCTCTTAAAAATTTACTTGGGAATGGAGTCTGGTTTTTTTCAGACAGACGCTCTGGAAACTGCCACATTTTTTCTTGCTGAGTAACACGGCTACCATTCTGAAACCATCATAGGAAAAAAAACCTACCAGACAAAAAACTGAATGCTTCATAAGCAGGAAGCCTGCCAAACAATCAGTAGGGCCACTAGATGATCAAGATGCTAAAGAAACCTTCAAGGAAGACAAGGCACTTTTGGAGAAGCTAAATTAGTTCTCTGTATTGGTGTTGACTGCAGAGCATATTAGGAAGATTCCTACAGCTGAGCCATTCTTATTAGGTGACACCTCAGAGGAACTGTCGTAGATTGAGGTGTCCAAGAAGAGGTTTTGGAACAAATTAATAATTAAGCAGCAATAAATAACCAGGACTAGACGGTATTAACACATAAGTTCTGAAGGAACCCAAATATGAAACTGCAGAGCTACTAACTGTGTATGTAGCCTATTACTTACAATCAGCCTCTGTACAAGAAGACTGGAGGATAGCTAATGTAAAACCAATTTTTTAGAAAGCCTCCATATACGATCTTGGCAACTACAGTCAAGTAAATCTAACTACAGTACCGGGCCAATTGGTTGAAAATATGGTAAGGAACAGAATTATCAGACACATACATAAACATTATATGTTGGGGAAGAGTCAACATGGCTTTTGTAAAGGCAAGTCATGCCTCATCAGTCTATTAAAATTCTTTTGAGAATGTAAACAATGATGTGGACAAGGGTGATCCAATAACTACAGTGCACTTGTCCTTTCTGAAATCCTTTGAGAAAGTCCTTCACCAAAGCCTCTTAAGTCAAATAAGGAGTCATGGGAAAAGAGAGAAGGTCAATTCATAGATCAGTAACTAGAAAAAAAATATGAAAGAAAGGGGTGGAATAAATAGTCAGATTTCACAGGGGAGCATGGTAAATAGTGGAGTCCTCTCCTTCCCCCCACCCCCAGTGATCTGTACTGGAAACAGTGCAGTTCAACATATTCATAAATGATCTGGAAAAGGTTAGATAGTGCAAAGTTACTCAAGAAATATAAGCCCAAGGCTGGTGGCAGAGTTACAAAGGGATCTCAGAAAACTGGGTGATGGAGCAACAAAATAGCAGATGAAATTCAATGTTTATAAATTCAAGGTAATGCATGTTGGAAAATGTAACCCCAAGCTTACATACAACATGATGGGGTCTAAATTAGCTGTTTCCACAAAAGAAAGATCTTGGAGTCATCTTGGATAGTTCTCTGAAAACATCTACTCAATATGCAGCAGCACTCAAAAAAAAATTTAACAATCGTTAGGAACCTCTAGGAAAGGGATAGATAATAAGACAGTAAATATCATCATGCCATTGTATAAATCCATGGTACACTCACAGTGGAAATTCTGCATGCAGTTGTGGTCACCCCGTATCAAAAATGATATATTAGAAGTGAAGAATAATACAGAAAAGATCAACAACATGGTTAGTGTTATGGAACAGCTTCTAAATGAGGAGAGATTGATACTGTTATGCTCAATAAAAACACAACTAAGTGATGTAAGTGTATAAAATCATAAATGGTGTGGAGAAAGTGAATAAGAAAGTGTAATTTACCCTTTCACATAACACAAGAGCCAGCAATGAGTAAGTGAACAGTTTAAAAATACATAAATAAATACTTTTTCACAGAATACACAGTCAATTTGTGGAACTTGTTGGGGGATGTTGGATAACAGTTATAACAAGTGAAGTCCAAATTATAACTGGGTTCAAAAAAGATTTAGATAAGTTCATGGAGGATAGGTCCATTAATGGCTATTAGCCAAAGTGGTCAGAGATGGAACCTCATGTTCTGGGTGTCTCTAAGATCTGACTATCAGAAGCTGGGACTGGACAACAACTATAACTCAATAATTGCTCTGTTCTGTTCATTCCCTCTGAAACATCTGGCTCCAGCCATTGTCAAAAGACAGTATAATGGGCTAGATGCATAGCCACCAACTCCAGGGCAGGAGCACCCATGGAAAAATTAGTGTACAGGGAGATGTCAGCAAACCAGTAAAGTGCCTGAAACCACTATGGCTTATTTCTAAAAGCAGCCAAGTCAGCAGGGTGTAAATTGGCCATGCCGCAGCCTCGGCTTGACCAAGGCAGGAGGGGAGGGGGCTTTGAGAAAGGGAAGCTTGACTCTGAATCCTTCCTGATAAGAATTGTGCTGAAGTTGCTGATATAGGCATTTTAGAAGAGCAGGATGTGTCCCAGGAATGTCTATTGGGGCCTCAAGGCTGCAAACTCTGGGGAAACCCACACTTGGTTAATCAATAATCAGAAGGAACCTCTTGCTTGGCCATTGAAACTACTTGCTTAACAAGTTTTCTTTAGGAGACATGTCATTCTATTACTAATGTCTAAATAAGGGAGAAAAGTTTGAGGTAGTTGGCCTCTTCTGGACTCTCCCTCTAGATACATCTTGCCGAACCGAGCGGCAGACGTATTGCCACTGTAGCACTCAAGAGCCACACTCAGCTTTGGTAATTATCACAGATTGGGGGTGTTTTACCAACCTGTTGCGAATGTGTGTGAGTGCTTGAGACTAAGTAAAGTGTAGCTTTAAGTGAAAACACTCCTGTTTGTGCCAGCCATCTATTGGTTTGATGGCCATGTCTCCCCTGATTTATTTCCTGATACCATCTCACACAGAGTAAAAGTTACCAAGAGTTTGGGTAGAAAGAACCCCGGCTAACACTTAGCACCCAATAGCAGCCAGCTCCCCCCACCCCAGTACCTCCCATCCTCTGGTGACCCCACAGATCAACTCAGAACAGCTGATCACAGTGGGTGGGAGGTGCTAGGAGAGAGGAGGAAGAGCGGGGCTGGAGATCACTCAAGGAAGTGGGTGGAACTGGGGAGAAGACTTGGGGGTGGAGCCATGGCAGAAAGAAGTGGGGTGGCAGTTTGGGAGATGGTGGTCGGTGGGGGCGGGGTCTGGGATGGAGCAGGAGGTTGAGCACGTCTGGGGCTCGGCGGAAGCCTGTGGCTAGATCAACCATTGGTCTGATCCAGGAGGTCCATTTTTATGTTCTTATCCTGAAATTTGGAAGATTCCATTAAAGGAAATGTGATTAGACATACTCCAAGACAAATTCTGCAGAAGGAAATGAATTTCAAAACTAGAAGATGATTTTCTGGCACTCTGGAAATGCAGATGTCAAATACTACATGTGTTAGGTCTCATTTTTCTCTCAATTGCACCAATCCAATCACAACATAAGAGCAATTGAGTAAAAGCATATGGCCTGTGATGTCCAGCAGTTCAGAATAAGTGATCCAATGGTCCTTGATGGCCTTTATCTATGAAGCTCTACTTAATATAATGTCCTAGGTGCTCCTGTGGAGTGCTTCCCACCCTCAACTCTCATTGAAGTCTTTAGGAATTGAAAGTGATCATCAGTGCCTTAAGATTGAGCCAATAATAACTAAATGCCCCTTTCTACCTCCATTCTTTCCTTTGCATATCTATAATTTGCTACTATCAATTCTTACACACACAGACTGTCATAAGTGTAAAGTGCAGGAGAGTGTTATTCTGCCTGTATGGGGTTAACGTTACCTGAGAGGGAGTGATGTAAGAGCCCCGGACCATGAAACAGAGGGAGGGAGGGAGTTTTAAGTTTCAGTTTTCCTGCCGTTCCAGCATTGGCAAGAGACCCAGTTTTCGCCTCTAGCTATGGAGGCTAAAACTCCTACTTTCCTGCCTATATTCATAACTAGCTGTGCTGTGAGTATAATATGTTGATTTCCATAAGTTTCTGTACCTATTTAGAGTGTCCCTAGCCTTTTCAGAGGGAAAGTTAGAGAACTCTAGATTGTGAAGTTATACTGTAAGTGTATGCTTTATTCTCTTTTCTTTATTAAATCTTTTTAGTTATAAATTGTGTTTGGTTTATTTCCCTTAAGGTTCTCTCTGCTTTCAGACTGGGAAGGAAGGGAGGAAGGGGAGTAGGTTTAAGGACAAGCTCAGGGTATGAGCTGGAGTGTGGAGTCTGTCTTTCTCTACCTTCAGGCTAGAAGGGTGAGGGGGAAGGGAAGCAGCCTCTGAGTGTCCAGCTCTCAGGAGAGAGAGCAGGAGTTTGGGGGAGTCCGGGTGGTGAGATCCACCCGGATGGTGGCAGCTTGGTTTCCCCATTTCCCTACTGGTAGAGTGTGGGTGTTGGGGGTGAAAAGACTTAACTTAGGCTGGGAAGCAGCTTGTAGTTATTTGGTCTGGCATAGAAGAGTCCCCTCTCTGTACCCCAGAGTCCAGAGAGAGGGAAGACACTCTTACACAGACATATATATATAAAAAGTTGAAAACAAATAAGTAAATCCCCTTAGGAAAAAAATAGTGGTTTTACTTCTTAGGAATTATGGTCCATTAACATATAGAATAAAATTCTGTTTGTGCACAGTCTGGACAGTTTATATAAATGGAATATTTCATTAAATTGGGAGGTATATTATGCATTCTTAGTTTTGTTTTAATCTAAGTTTTGGTACAAAAATGTAAGTAAATATAAGAACAAATGGAAAGAATAATATTTTTAAACAGCAAGAGACATCTCATGGGGCCTATGCTTTTGTCTATAATATATAGCAATATTACATATTAGGCTGTTCGTTCTAATGATTATAGAGAGTTCCATAATGGGAAATCTGCCATTCAGTGCCAGCTGGAGTGGAAACATTTGAATCTTACACCAAAGAGGAATATAAATGCTGAATTAAATTAACAGTTTTGTGTGTTCAATGACTGTGCCTAATCTTTTATGACAGCTGGTACCTGACAGTGAGTTATTTAATCTAGTCTCCACTTCACTAGCTGTTCAATAAGCCTCTTCATGGAAGTGAGATTTGCTGAGCAATACAGTTCTTCTCTCTTGCTTTTTTATCCTATAGTAGAATTGTACTGAAACTATTTCTATCTCTATCAATGCAATGCAGATTTTGAAAAGAAAAAAAATTGTTGTGGCTGAAATACTTGTACAAGGTCACCCACAGGGTAATAGTGAGTTCAGGCAGTCAGTCCTCCAATGCCACTAGAAACATCACAAACCAAACAAGAAAGTAAGAAAGATTTACTTGCTTTTTTTCCTAAGTCACAGGAATAATTGGACTTGAAGGAGAATAAAAGAAGTAGATGAATTCAGGACAAAAATATTTAAAAATGTGGACCTCAAGTTAAATTCACATTTAAATAACAAATTCTATGGCTTAGGTTTCCAAAAATGTGAGAGTCCCTTGAAGACACTGTAGCTGTAAGAGTACGCGGTATTTTCAAAACGCAGGTCACTTATTTGGGCAGCCATTTAAAAAAATGGCCATATGATTTGTAATGTTGCATTAGATAAAGTACAGATAAGAAAATGATAACTTCTGTGTGGATCTAGACACGTGGGCTCACTGTGTGTGTGTATGTTCGCTATTGACTTGGAGCGGCATAACAGCTGTTTTCTCTACTGCCCGCTACTAATGACTTTTTTCATCCTGTAGTAGTCTACCTCCCATGATTGGCCTTCATCCACGTCACATTTTAGTTCCACATCCAAAAAATCCAATAAATAATTCCAAGACTTGTGTCACAAGTCCAGCCCCTTACTCCGGACCACTGGATCTTGCACCCCTCTATCTGGGTACCAAATTGTCCCTGTCTCTCTTACATCAGGGAGCTTCATACCTCCTTTCCAGTGGCTAGAAAAGTAACCCAGACACACCCTTTACATTGGGTTCCAGTCCAGATATTGGAGGGACAAGCAGCCAAAGTCTGGTCTATCAGACACCTTGCAACTTCCTTCCTACACTCCTTCTTAGTATTAGCCTTTCTTCAAGCATTTTTTTTTCCTGGAAACACCTCCCAGAGGTCTGGGTCCTACTCTTGTATCAGGTCAGTCACAGGAGCTTGCTCCAATCCTGTTTCTTCTATAAGTCACCACCTTCTACTGATCAGTGAGACTGCATTGTTCTTCCCTGCCTTCCTGTAGGCTCACAAACACCAGATCAAATACCCCTTATGCTTACTGTCACCAGCTTTTGTGTTCATTACCTCTGGCTTCCTTCTGGCACTGGAAAACCCACCTCTGGTCCCAGGTGTCACTATCCTCACTCTCTTAATTCCCCCTCACTCAGGATCTTCTGCTTCCAGCTCCAAGCTCTAAGCCTCCTAGGATTCTCTCAGCCTTTAGTACAAGACAGGAAATACTCAACTTTCTCTCTGGCCTAGCTCTTCAGGGGATTTAATCACAAAAGATACCTTACAGATGCCAACCAGTGGCTTATGTTGACTTAGATTTCGGCTACACCATGGTTGAACACTGGGGGGTTGTACACTCCATCACAGTGGAGTGCCAGAAAGCAATAGTGGAAATTAATAATAATAATAATAATAATAATAATAATAATAATAATAATAATAATAATAATAATAATAATTAATTGATAATTAATTGATAATTAATTATAAATATAAATATAGATAGCACTTTTCATCAGTAGATCTCAAAACAGTTTACAAAGGAGTAAAATGTTTTTAAAAATTAAATACTATGGAACGCTTAGAACTGTTTTTTTTTATTAGAGTACCCTAAGTACTTCATCTGTTTGACTATAAATGAAAGAATATAAATTACTTAGGGGGAGTCAATATGTCTTTATATAGGACCTACCGAATTATGGATACTAACAAAACAAACAATACATAATTAATTGGCAAAATGCTTTTCACCTCTCTATTTCCCTTGATACAGCATAAGCAAGTTAAATAAATTTGACTGGAAAGGATAGAAGAACTTGTACTTCATCAAAAAGTCAAGAAACTACCCAAGGAAGAATGCTGTTCAAGATAAAACAACTAAACACCTGTGTGACCCACAGTGGCTCCCAGCTTCCAGTGGTGAGGCCACAGATATGGATCCAGTGATGTAGCAAGCACTAAAAGAAATAAAAAATGCAAAAGACTAATTAACTGCACATATTAAAGATGTAAACTCCAAAGTAGCAGTAATTAATTCTAAACTAGATAAAATGTAAGCACGTGTTGAGGAAGCTAAGTTTCGAATCAGCGATGCAGAGAATAGTAAGCTGACAGCTGTGCATGAGTGCAAGAAATGCACACAACTATAACCTCTCTGCAGAAGGAAGTGATTGATTTAGAACCTAGATGTCAGAGAGCTAATTTATATATTTTAGGACTATACAGTGGGGCATGCTGAAAGATGAACTGTCAGTCTGGAAGGAGGTTGGTAGTGGCGTTCCTCAGGGTCAGTCTTTGGCTCAGTCTTATTTAACATTCTTCATTCATGACCAAAAACAAGTGGGAGTGTGCTAATAAAATTTGTAGATAACACAAAGTTGGGTAGTGTTGCCAGTACAGAGGAGTACCACAATATCATGCAAGATTTGGATGATCTTGAAAACTGGAGTTATAAAAATGGAATGAAATTTAATAGTGAAATGAAAAGTCATATACTTAAGCATGAATAACAATATTTTTTGCTGTAAGCTGGAGATACCATTCTCCTTGCAGACTACTTTGTTAAAATAAACTGTTATTTGTTTTCACTATAAACATAACTAAGTTCTGTGTGTATCAAGTTCAGTGGTGATCTGATCTGAAACTGGTAATCTGGGGTCTACTGCTTCTATTAAAGCAACGGATATGAGAATCCTAGTACAATCCAGTGGACCAGCGGCTGAACATTCCAGGAAGCCACTCAGACGACTCAGGGGCTGTAGTGTGCCTATTTCTAACCTGTAGCGAGTGAATGAGCCTGTGGAGGCCTAGAAGGAAATCTTTGTTCATCCCATTTCCAATGGAGTTGGGAGCTGACCCACAGCAGGCACAAACAAGGCTTCTTCATGATAAAGGCTGATGCCTCGCAACCCTGAGTATCACCAGGAAGTGTCGCACAAAAGTCGCCTCTTTAGGACGTATCTTTAAAAGGCCGTTTTTCTGTCTAGCTGGTAGAGGGTATGCTAGATTAAAACCCAAGCTTCTTGACTGAATAATCTGGAATCTGGAACCTTATCATTCAAATAGCACATTTCAGAAGAACCCTTCTTCTCTAACTTTATTATAAAAAAAAAACCACTTAACAAGCTTTGTAGTTTACACTTTAATTCTCAGTTGAAAACAAACATTTTTATTCAGTTGCAGTGACTCTCACAGTTACATGGAAAAGATGACTCCAATATTTTATATAATAAGATAAAGAACTTAATTTAGAAGTGAAATAAGAAACTGTGATAATTAGTTTGAGTCCAAAGATTTAATTTACATTCCCTGTTTACAGACTCAAAATTCAAAATCTCACTATGAGATATCATTATACTCTAATGTTTCTTTCATGATATTTTTAATCTAATATTCATATTTTTTCCTGGATTTTGCTATTGTTGGAGCTTCTCAATGTCTCTTCTCTGTTAGATTTTCTTGCTGTGCTTTGTGATTTAATTGTTTTTTTCATCTTCTTCAGCTTGCATGACAGCAATTGTGTTGTAACAGATATTGTAACATTTCCTGGGGTTTAGTGAAGATTTTTCCTGGCCCTAATGCATTATCACAGTTTTATGACATATTAAAGAAATGTAATGCAGAGTTTATGCAAAGAACTCCATGTAGCTCACTAGAAACTTCACTATGGAATATAATTATCCAAAAAGGCACTTAGATACCATGGTAACAGGTGCCAGTACAAAACTCAGTGTGTGAGAGAGAGAGACAAACCAAAAGAATTTGACTTTTAATAAAACCAGTACAGAAACAAAGTAAAAACCAATAAAACAAATGACAAAATCAAAAATAATTGCCCACCCTGAACAGTATTAAGTGCATGTATAATAGCCCACCACTGAACAAATTGAACAAAATTGCCTATAAGAGTATAACAACTAAATTCCAAATGAAGGAGGAAAAACATTATTTAAAAAAAAAAAAAAACCCTCAAAGAATATCAGCAATCACAATATATAATAATTTACATCATCTACCTTTTTACATGGCCATCTCTATTTGAACCAATATAAAGTTTGCAAGGTATACCACAGATCTCTTTTTGAAGTTATACTTAGAAATATCAAATTACAATAACCAAAAAATACCCTAAAGGAAAATAAATAATGTGTGTAACCTGGAACAAGGAAGGAAAAATAGTCTCCTCCAAGTCACAAACGGATATGACTTGAACTTCTCTGTAGTCAAACAATACACAAACAGATTTGTGACAGTAGTTCCAGGAAGAATTCCCCACTTATGATTACACATCCTCTTCATAATCAGAGGCTCGTATGCAGTTTGCCAGAATGGATGGATAGAATTTGTCACTACAAACGGTTTTCTCCGTATCATAGTGAGACCTTGACCCTCTGTCACAATGGGTAGATACAAAATACTGTAACCCAGCCAATGATGTCATCCCTGAAAAAGTCCAAAAGAACCTTCTGAACTTTTTCTAAAAGGAGTGGAAGGGTATCTAAAACAATACACTTATGCCACAACATAGAGGCGATTAAATTATTAACACCAACCCTCAGAATTGAAGCAAATACCATTTTCACTTTTGCAACCTCTCCTACAACTTTACAACAAGTCCCACCCAATTCTGACCCAAAATATCCTCTACTCCCAGACTGTAAAGCCAGTTCAACTCCACAATAGCACCCTATAGCAAAAGTGGGGGATTCAAGATCATCCAACCCCCCTTATACCCCAGAAAGGGTCTGTCACAGCTCCACCAAATTATGCAAGCTAAAGAAGTGTGCTCAGAAAAGCACTGAATTTCATTAAAAACCTGGACAGCCAATCATGAGTAATAAACACATTCACATTGTCAGCATATTCAAATCCTTTCCCTGGAGTACAAGAAGGAAGAGGGAGAGAAATCCTGGAAAGGCTCTTTTGCCACATGCATAGCAGAGGTTTGACAGAAAGAACATATAATAAACCAGGCAGGGAACAATACTGTCTGATTCCCCTATAGACTGGAAAAGGGGAGTTCAAAACACTATTTACCTTGAGTAGACTATACATATCAGTATACAGTAACTGAGTTCTGGAGACAAATCTGGGCACAAAACCAAGAGTACAAAGGGCGCAAAACAAATATCTATGATCTATATGACTAAAAGTCTTCTCTTCATCAAGGGAAATCAATCCATTGCATAAATCAAAAAAATTTGAGGCCAAAATTACCTTCTGAAATAGAAAACGGTTCTCACAAATTAGTCTGTTGGTGATGTAATAAGTCTGACCAGGATGCACAATTGAACCAATAACAGTTTTTAGTCTATTTGTCAAGGCTTTTGAAAAAAAAATTAGTCAGAGCAAAGCAGGGACATGGTTTTCCAATTATTCACCTTCCCAAGGTCCCCACTTGATGACAACTGAGTAGCAATATCTTCTCTCTCGTGCTCTTCTGAAAAAACCTGGAGTATATCAGGCCTGAGAAGGATCCAAAAGGCCACATAAAACTCAATAGGCAAACCATCAATATCAGGTGCCCTGGATCAAAGTCTTTTATGGCAGAAGCAAATTCTGAGTGTCAGGTCCTGTTCAAGTCTATCCACATCTAAAACTGAGATCCGAGGAAGATGCTGAAAGACCTGCCAAATTTCAGATGGGCACACAAGCTCTGCAGCATACAGGTCTGGGAACAAATCCACAGCAAAGTTCCTAATCTCCACATGAACCATAAGCACTTAGCCCCACAACTTCTTGAAGTAGCCAATCATCTTCTGTTCTGCATGTTTCTTTTCTAGCCAAAGAACTGAGTAGCTGTATCTATTTGAGAAAGTTTCTGAAATTGGGCCCTAAGCAGTGATCCTGAACTTTGCTATTCTAAAGATACTGCAAGAGCTGATAGATAGATAGATAGATAGATAGATAGATAGATAGATAGATAGATAGATAGATAGATAGATTTATTTCAAGCTGTCCTACAACTCAGTATCATTTATGGCAGGAAGGTCTTTTTCAGCTTCCTTAATCCCCAACTCTAACTCTTCCATACTCCAGTGAATGTGCAGGGTTGTCTGCTGCATGTATTGCTGAAATAAAACATTTAATATTAATTTTACCCACCCACTTCCATTGCCTCAAGGCAGGGAAATCATCCTTTTTGGCAATGCAGGCCGAAAATTGCAAGAATCTCAAAAGGGAACATCTTGTAAAATGTGACTGTTAAAATGCCAATATGGATAACAGTCTTGAATGGAAGGAAGAAACAACATAGATAAGACCAAAACATGATCTGAAATCCCAGTAGAGACAATACAACTAGAAAGAAAATGAGACAAATGACAAGTAAAAATGGTCCAAATAGGCTATTGATAAAGAACTGGCTCTGGCTCTCAATCATGTGTACTGCTGTATAAGGGTGAAAATATTGGTACACACCAATCAGGTTGGAAGCCTGTAAAAGAGTTGGAAGTCATTGAGCAGACAGTGAATGTGGTTCCAGATGATTCCAATCCAATCTCTCATTTAGAGCACAATTTAAAATCTCATCCCATAATGAAAATATCATTTGTCACACAATTTGTGAAGAGGACCTATACACTGAAAAAATACACCTTGTCTTTCCATACAGCAGGGGCAAAGAAGTTAATAAAAAAAATAAAAATATGACATTGCTCAAAAGTAGCTTGAACTGTCCATAAATGACCTGAAATAGCTTCCTACACAACCACGAAACCAGGCTTCACCCTGAAATTTGAGTGATAGCAAATAGAATTATTGGAAAAAATAGTTACATACAAATTAAAATTACAACACATATTCTAGAGCCTAAGCTTATTTAACTAGATACTTTCATGTCTTATAGAGCAATGTTCCCATAAAGTCCTTCCAGGCTAGGCTGTGATCTTTCATTCATGAGACAGACATGACATATTGATCAAGAAAAATATAAAAAAGCAGAATCTTATTTAACAAAGAAAAGGATCAGAGCACAACACTCCAAGAAGTCCACTAACAGACCTCAACATACCAGTTCAATTTACCTGAGAATTGCATACTATAGAAAACTCTAATATAGATAGACTGATTACTTAGGCCTTGTCTACCCTACACAGTTTTGTCATCAAAAGGCAGCTTTGGGCAGCATAACTTAAATTCGGTAGTATAGACATGGCCTTAGTAAATTCCAATATTCAGAGATCTGTCGATTTACTCAAAAAGTTGATTTAGCAGGTAGTCATGCCATGCTACAGTTTAAAAGGTAAAATACCAATATCTTATTCTGTTTGTTCTGTTGTTCATTATTAAGCAATTGGTTAGCTATTCAAGTCTATCACATTACACAGTATGCTACTGTTGTGTCAGTCAGAGGAAAAATTAAGCACATAAAAAGCTTTGTACAAAAGTCTTAAAGAAATGCAGCACAGAGTTTCACATTAAGACAACGTCAAGCTGCAATGAAGAACAAATGTAATATAATGTGAAATATTTACAGTCTCATCTATCATCCTGATTTCAGA
Source organism: Sternotherus odoratus (assembly GCA_032164245.1). NCBI lineage: Eukaryota > Metazoa > Chordata > Testudines > Kinosternidae > Sternotherus > Sternotherus odoratus. Next base: position 243,044,598 of record JAVMKO010000001.1, read on the forward strand.
CTTTTTTTTTAATAAGTAAGTTATCCTAATCAGAAATAAGGAGACATTTTTCATGGCCCAATTCATAATTACACATTGAGGGTCAAAAACATGGGTTGCGAGTTAAAGACAATGAATAAATTAGAATTCTTAGTGATGCAAAGTCTTGAATGGCATAAATGGGCTGGAGTCTCATTTGATATTCTAACCCATTATGTCCAAAATATGAAATTTCTCCACAGCACTGGGTATATGTTTGGAATTTTAAAAAACCTTTTGGGTCTATATAATTGTTATCAAACAATATCACATCTTTTATGTATAAAAGTTTGGTAACTATGACTGGCTAAATTGTTTTGTGCATTTCACAAAATGGAAGATTGGGGCTTGGTCTACACTAGCGGGGAGGGTCGACCTAAGATACTCAACTTCAGCTATGAGAATAATGTAGCTGAAGTCGGCATATCTTAGGTCGGTTTACCTGGTGTCCTCATGGTGGCAGTGGGCACGCCCGTTGACTCCGCTTGCACCTCTTGGTGAGCTGGACTTCTAGAGTCAATGGGGAGCACCTTTGGGGATCAATTTATTGCGTCTAAACGAGACATGATGAATCAATCCCTGATAGATTGATCGCTACCCGCCGATCCGGCGGGTAGTGAAGACATACCCTAAGTCGCAATGGATTTATCCTGGAAAAGTTGTATACAATACACGCCAAAAGGAACTATTTAAAAATATTGTTTATACCCAATATTAATAAATACCAAATATTTTATTTGTAAATTTGATTAAATATGAAGAAATGTAATTATGTCAGCATTTGTTTCCACATATTATTGTTGATACTATTTCTGAAGGACATTAAATTTCATGGTGATTTACAATAGGGAGGAATTTGAAAAATAATGTTATGGAAATAAATTAAAAAAGTAAGGTTATGAATAAAAGACTGGTAATGACATAATCTATCTGGGGAAAAAAGCCTATAAAGAAATCTAAATCATCCAGAAAAGGGCTCCAAAAGAGGCAATGAAGACATTTATCCCAAAAGTGGCATAAAATAATAGAAGACATACTTTAAATAAATTATGGAGAATAAAATAACTTCATTAAGAATTAATCTGAATTGCTTATTTTAAGACACTAGCTAGTCAATATTGTCTGTATAAACTGTAATTCCTCAAATTACCTATTTGAAAAGATTGGCATTCATCATTTAAGATAAAAAAAATGGCTAACACTTATGTTATAGGTTTGGTTGCTAAGAGTCTTAGGTCATACACAACACCTGATATTCTGCTTTTCTGTATCCACCCCTTTGATGATGTTCAGCACAATGCTGAGCTTGCACTGGGAAACATGATCAAGTAAATCCGATTTTACTCAGATGTATTAGTGAATATCACAAGAGCCAGTCTTGTTACTGAGTAGGCACTGAATTATATTATTTGGCTAAGTAACAACCATGATGTTGGCCAACAAACCATGGAACAAGACCTGAGAACTGAAAAACACATAATGTCCCATCCTAACTGGGTGTAAATCTGAAAATGAATAGCACAACAGATTAACCTGTGCCATGAATTTCTATCACTATACTGATACAATGTAATTTCTTCAGACTGTTTCATTTTGGTTTATTAAATGGACCTGAATTAAATACTTCCTTTTGAGTGAGTTCAAAACTATACTAAATAACTTTTTGGTGGCATGTTGTCTCATAATAATTGTTGTTTGGGTGCTTAAATATCCCATTCTTCTCTATGGGTGAGCTTCTTACACCATTGTCATCATCACATCACCTGAATTAATCTGATCTTCTCTGGAAGAAATATACTTCCTTGGTTTAGAATGTTTTATTTCCAGCTCTCAAGCACTTTTAATGGAGCATTGTTAACTGTGTTGTTCCACAAGTTTGCAGATGTTTAGGATGCGGCTGGGTCCTTAAACTGATGCACCAATGGCTTTGGAGATCAGTACTAATGTGTTGAAATGATAACGAAGGAGAGTAGAGTAAGCATGCACCCATCTGCTATACAAGCTGAAGCCTGAACATCTCATTCAGTAGACAGCAATATAGTCTGCAAGTGGTGAGCAACTGGTTCATTGTGGCCAGGACCTCATTGTGGATGAATGGATGGAATTTTCTAGAAAGATGGAAGTGGAAAAATTCATTTTTTATAACTTGGGTCCTGATCTAAAACACATTGAAGGCAACAGGATTCCTTCTAAATGCAAAATGTGAAGTAAAGACTAAAACCAAATAAAAATTGATTACCTTAGTACTTGTATTACTTAGATAATTAAACCATCAGTGGCATAGGATCCATCAGCAGGTCAATATGAATCCTTGTATTGACTTCAATTGACTTGGATGAGACCTCTAATGATGAATTTGGATGTTTTTCAGACTGAGATGAAACAGAAAAAGTTTCAGTCTAAAAGGAATATTTTGGACAAAGTGATGTATTTTTTTTCTCTCAAAGAAATCCTTTTCTACCTTAACTATAACAGTGCCTTACTGCAGTAATTTGAACAAAGCTTCAATCTCAGTTAATTTATTTTATTAAAAAATAGAATATACTCTATCCATATCTCTAGATTAGGAGAAGTTCTCATCTGAATATATTGCCATTCTGATGTACTCTTCACAATCTCTTTTTAATGTTTGTTTTCTTCTCTTTTCTCAGATTTTTAAGACACAAAAATCTATACAACATGAAAAGGCTCAGATGAATAAATCTTTAATTGAAGTATATGAAATAACACAATATTTTAAAATGGGTAATAAAATTATGGATGAGAATGCGCACAATTAAGGAAATATTTAAAATATTTCATTATAAATATATTTGAATCTTTGAACGGTTCAGGAGAAGTTTACGCTCTTAATGGATTTTTCCAGATTCTTTTTGACTCTTTTTATAGACAAGACTTGAGTATACAAAGTAGTAATTTTGGCAAAAAGTATGATTCATTTATACTTAAGAAATTTCACTCATGAATAATCCTGTACATCCTGTACAAGATTACTGAAATTCCTTCACAGTGATTCAGAATGACTTTGAATAACCTCTTCTGATTATTTTTAAATGCTCAATTGTCCATAACTATTATATACTAATAAAAAGCAAAATATTAAATGAGATGCAGAGACATTAAGATGTAGCACATTCTCTATTTTGTTCTTATTTTAGCCATTAAGATTGTTTTTCCTACTTGAGCTCATTCAGGAATGCATCTGTATTTTTTAAAAAAGCACTTAAATGTGTGCTTAACTTTAAGTGGATACTTAAATCTTATTACTGTTGATTGGATTTAAGAAAATATTTAAAGTTAAGCATGCTTAAACTTAAGCACACAGCTTAGGTATTTTATGGAATTGGTGACCTTGGATCTGAATCAGGTTTTGAATTCAGAGTTGGAGCTGTATTTCTGTTACCACTTTCAGGAATGTTAAAATATGCAGGTTCAGGCCAATCGTTATCATGCTGACTAAATCAGAAGTCTGTGAATGATAAAAAGAAATGTGATCTGTATTTCCATGAACATTGCATTAGTTCAGAACATGAACAAATATATCCAGCTACCAGTGGGGAATGTTTTATGTTATTATATTGGAAAGATTATTATTTTTTATTTCATAGGGTGAATAATGCTCCTAGTATAGATGCTGTTCTAGATTTGATTTTGACAAATAAGGAAGAAAATTTGAAAGTGGAAGACAGGTTAGGTAAAAGTGATCATGAAATTGTTACATTCATGATTCAAAGGAATGGTAGAAGAGAAAAGAGCACGATAAAGCCAATGGATTTCAAGAAGGCTGACTTTAGGAAACTCAAGTTCAAAGGTAAGATCCCATGGGAAGCAACTCAAAGGGGGAAAAGGTTTAAGAGAGTTGGGAGGTTTTCACACAAACATTATTAAGGACACAAGAGCAAACTACCCCTTTGTGTAGAAGAGATAGTAAGTATGGCAAGATGACACTCTGTTTTAACCAGGAAATCTAATGATCTGAAACTAAAAAACAGTCTAAAAGAAGTAGAAACTAGGTCAAATGACAAAAGACTATTTAAACAAATAATAAAAAAAATAGAAAATCCAAATGAGAGTAAACAAGCTAGAAACCTAAATGGGGCAAGAAAACATTCTGCAAGCACATTAGAAACAAGAGGAAGACCAAGGACTGGGTAGACTTGTTATTCAATAAGGGGGAAAAACAATAATAGAACAGAAGGAAATGGCAGAAATGCTAAATGACTTTTTTGTTTCAATTTGCACCAAATAAGTTAGTGGTGATTGGACATCTAACATAGCAAATGCCAGTGAAAATGAGATAGGATTAGAGACTACAATAGGGAAAGAAGAAGTTCAAAATTACTTAGACAAGTTAGATGTCTTCAAGTCAGCAGGACCTGATGAAATACATCCTAGAATAGTCAAGGAGATGACTGAGGAGATATCTAAGCTATTAGTAATTATCTTTGAATAGCACATCCCTTGGCCCACGCCACTTCCCGCAGCTCCCATTTGCCTGGAATGGTGAACCGTGGCCAGTAGAAGCTGTGATTGGCCAAACCTGTGGATGCTGCAGATAAAGAAATCATCCTGGCCTGTCAGTAGATATCTCTTATTGGCCAAAGTTTGCTGATCCCTGGTCTACATCAGCAGTTCTCATCAGCAGTTGGAGAACACTCTGAAGCACACAGCATGTTCATCAAAAGCGAAAGCATTCAGCTTGGCGCCACTTCGGTGGCGCAGGGAACACACAACCCCCTGGGAATTGCCCTGTGGCCCCCGGGGGGGTCACAACACCCAGTTTGATAACCACTGGTCTAGATAATACTTAGTCCTGGCATGACGGCAGGGTGGACTAGATGGTCTCTCAAGGTCCCCTCAGTTCTTTGATTCTGTTTGTCAGGGATAGGGTCTTGTTTGACATCAAAATTAATCAGTGTTTACCAGCAGAGACACCTCCCTGCCATATTATTGGTAGAGCCAAAATTCCAGAAGATAACACACAATTTCTGGAAGTTCCAAGTTCATGATGTATAATGACATGTTAGTATGAGGAGGTAGTCCCTTACTCGTACTGATTATTCCCACTAAACTCAAAATCAGCACCTATAAAGTTTGCAGATGTCCTAACAATTGAAAGAGTGACAAATATTAATTTGGTCAGATATCTGATTCAATGTGATCTGGATTGTTTTTTAAAGAGGGTTCAAACAAACAATATGAGAGTTAATATGGCTAAACAGAAATGTATACACCTAGGAACAAAGATTATGGGACATACTTACAGTATGGGGTCTCTATCCTTCGAAGCACTAATTCTGAAAAAGATCTGATAATCAGCTGAACATGAGCTCCCAGTGTGACACACAATTCTTGGGTGCATAAACAGGTGATTCTCGAGTAGGAGTAGAGAGGTTATTTTATTTCTATTTTGTCACTGGTGTGGACACTGATGAAATAGTAGGTCTAGTTATTGTGACTGCAATTAAATAAGGATGTTGCTAAGTTGCAAAGGTTTCAGAGAAGAGTCATGGGAGTGAATAAAGATTAGAAACCATGCTCATGGTAGTAGACACAAGGAGCTCAATCTGTTTTGTTCAGTGGTGTCCAACAGAAATTTGATGCTAGCCACACTTGTGTTATTGAATGTTTCTTATTCACCACATTATAAAAAATGTTTAAAAAACATACTACATACTACTACCATAACCATGAAATCTGGTATATCATTCATACTGACCACAGATCTTAACTCAGTCTCCAGATTTTACTTAGATTTTATAAAATTTACTGCAGAAAAAATGAATTCACAGACCTACTCATTGCTCATGCATTAGCCACAATTCAATAGCCTATTTGCCACATGTGACTAGTGGTAAACGTATTGGACACTGCTAGTTTGGTTTAACAAAAAGATGGTTAAGGGGTGACTTAACCGCAGTATATGAGACCCACCAACACTAGTAACAAAAGGAATAAGACTTAAATAAACAAATAAAATAAATTAAAAGGTCCTGGTAAATAAGAGTGATAAACAAACATAGGGGATTAGTTTTATTCTGAATTAACTGGTTCACTCATCTATAATGTGAACTAAAGATAAACCTGCACAAAAACTCAAAATCCAAAGTTCAGATTCAAACTACATATCTCTATAACAACACTCCCAGGACTGAAATCCGTGTTCAAACTGCAAATTCAAATATAATCCAAAAGCGGGATCTAAGGTCTTGGTTCAAGTCTGTTTCCTACTTGGTGCTCTGTATACGCACCACAGGAATCCCACAAAGTACCTCAACACGGTTTGGAGATTTAAAGAACTATGGAGTAAATATTCAAAGCTATAGAACTATGGAGATTAATTCTCATTAACTTATACAGAAATCATAAATCTAAATGGGGTTGCACTACTTTGAAAAAATATCTGTTTAAAGATCATGTGTTTGGGTTCATTTTACCCATTATCTACCAGTAACACCCAGGGTTATTATTACCCAAAGGGATTAGAGAAATAAATATTTTTCTCCAATTTTTCAGTTAGTTTATGAATTTAACAGTACTTCATGTATAGTTCGATATAGTCACTATTTCTCCTGATAGTTAACCTGTCAATTTCTCTTTTTGTTTGTCTGAGGCTTCGCTCAGAAATATAGGAGAGAAACATTTACTTAAAAACAGAAACAAAACAAAACAGGAAAGTGTAATTGGCAGGGGAACCCTGTGGCAAATGTAATGAAGTAACTTCTTACCACTTTTTTATTGCTATTATTTGACCAGATTTTAGGCTGACAGCGGTCCTTTAAGCATTTTGGAAAATAATCATGGTAAATGTTTTCCTTAAGGAAAAGACTGACATTTGAACTGTAGCATGCTGAAAAGCTAATCAATAAAGCCTGTTTTATCAAATAAAAATTAAAAATTCATTCAAGCTAAAGGCTACATCAGAAAAGACATACCGACCTTTATGCATATACTTCTGATTTCTCTAACATGCCATAAGAAATACTGTCAGAGGCCGGTTGAAAATGTAGTAGATAGTGTAATTGAACGAAGTGCTGACACAATTAACTTTGTAATGAATAGATTGATATCAAAGTAGTGCACTTCATATCTTTATTGTGGCTGTTGACAGCACTACCCTTATAAAAGATTATAAACCTTATTGTCAGAGGCTTAGAACTCTACTGTGGAAAAATCATTTCAGCCTAAAACCTGGCAAACAAAGTTTAGGCTTGGGGATATATTTATTTAGGTTTTTTTTACTATATTCTTATGTGAATTATATTGGCTGCTTTTGTACTACTGAGGGGCATTTGTGGCTTCCGGTATTTTTTAGGAGTATGTTTACTTAATATCATATTGATAGATGGCCAGTCCTCACTTACAGACAGTCCCCTAACCTGAAGAAAATACTCACCAGCAACTATACACCACACAACAAAAACACCAACCCAGGAACCTATCCTTGCAACAAAGCCCGGTGCCAACTTTGCTCACATATCTATTCATGTGACACCATCATAGGACCTAATCATGTCAGCCATGCCATCAGCGGCTCATTAACCTGTATATCTTTGAATGTGATATATGCCATTATGTGACAGCAATGCCCCTTGGCCATGTACATTGGCCAGACTGGACAGTCTAGGCAAAAGAATAAATGGACACAAAACAGATATCAGGAGCATAACATTCAAAAACAAGTAGGAGAACACTTCAATCTCTCTGGTCACTCAGTAACAGACCTAAAAGTGGCAATTCTTCACTAATAAAAATACTGTTATGATACATAATTAATAATAAATAGTGTGTAAAAATCATGTAATAAAAACAAAATAAAAACAAGATCACTGTTTTTAAAATTTATACCTAGGTAAAGGAGAAAATCCCTAGAAATATTCATTTTTTGGGGAAAGGGATTCGTTAGACTTGACATTTTAATGAAAGGGGTTCACAGATTGTTAAAGTTTGGGAACCACTGGTAGAGGAGGACTAGGCACCTAACTTGTGTTATGCTCACTTCAGCAGTAGTTTGATAGGTTTATGAAGTTTAGCTGATTTATTAATCACTCTTTCATTGCATATGTTACTGTTACTCAATCGTCAGGTTATATTTGGTTACTGAAAAAATGTATGTCAAGTTATCATTTATGAAAGAAGTATACTTAGCATTTAGATCTTGCTTTGCATTTTCAAAGATCTGTTAAAGTATTAGCTAACCAGCATGACATACCTATAAGTTACCTAAATAGTACAACAATATGTTAAGATGAAGAAACGGAAGAAAAAAAAATGTCCTGAGAAGGTAAGTGATTTGCCCAAGGCCCTGGCAAGTCAGTGGAAGAGGTAGGATTAGACATTAGAAGTTTTTGATTCCCTGCCCTATGATCCATCCACTAGCCCATGCAGCTTAGAAAAGCGCATCTCCAGCTGTTACGACACCCAAGCCACTTTAAGGCTGAAAAGGAACCTGATGCCTAGTGCTCCTGAGAAATCTGAGTAGACCCACATTTTTTCACAGAATCATGCTGTAATTACATACCACCCCAGGTGTTCTCAATATGATTACTTTCTATAAAGCTGCTAGAGAAGCATGCTGCAGCTCAGACAGCTGCAGGAAAAATAATCAAACAGCAAGAGTTTTTCCCTCTTTGTATGTGCTTGTCTGGTACTGTTTATTTAGGCAATCAGTTCCCTTGGAATGCTGAGGAAGATTTAATACCTTAAGGAACCTAATGCATACTGACCCATTGTTACTGGAATATGGTAAAAAGACATTTTTGAGAGTAATACCCCAAAGAGATGATTTATATGTTTTCCCACCCACTTTAAAGGGTGCAAACATTTTCAGAGAGGAACAAACCTGGAATAAACTGTTACACTCCTTCATGAAAGGTTCGGAGAGTGGAGAATTAGGTTCTGATCTTATCTATAGTTTCATGAGCAATTCCACTTGTCACTGTTAAAAACATAACTCCTTCAAAAGTAATCATTTTGAAGGTAAATTAACGAAAACTCTTTGATGTTTGTAAATAAAACGAGGAAGACTTTGTAGCACCTTAGAGAGTAACCAGTTTATTTCAGCATAAGCTTTCATGGGCCCATGCAAGCTCATGCTGAAATAAACTGGTTAGTCTCTAAGGTGCTACAAAGTCTTCCTCATTTTATTTACAGATATAGACTAACACGGCTGCTAATCTTAAACCTGTCTTTGATGTTTGCTAGTTATTTGTCTCCATAATAGTCCATAATGCTCCTCCACTGATGACTTCATATTTGGTTACTGCATGGGAATAATATGGCACACTAACACAAATGGATTCTTCGTTAATGTTTGTATAGTGCTCAGAAGACTATGCATCTTGATATTGATTTTTCTTAGAAAGTGTCCAGATTCTATGGTGATGGTTGGCAGAATAAAATCCTATGACAGATGCAAGTGCTAAAGTAGTACCAAGTCTCATTACAATCTGTATTACTGATTATTTTTATGTTTGGTTGAAGATCAGGAACAGATGAAATTCTAAGCAATAAATAAAGATATTTTTACGGTGGATTTTGATCTCAATTTTACTGGTGGGAATCCAGACTGATTGCCCGAAGTCAATGGATAGTCAGTATATAATCAGAATCAGGCCCACAACTTCCTGACCATATGTGGATGCTCAGGGAAGGGTAGGAAAGCACCACTAAAGGAACCTATATTACCCCCATTGTCTGCTGCAGACGAGAATGTTGCATTCACTCAGTAGAGAAAATCCTGCATTTTTAGGACAAATTTCATCCAAATTAGGACAAGTGTCTGAATGCACTGAATCCTAATCCCTGCCTGAGCTCCCTATATGGCAATGTCTGATGCACTCCCCTAATGCATGGCTATGTCTGAGTGGTACAACCTAATAATAATAACAACAATTAATAATTAATAAATGTAACAGGGACAAAGTGAAGTACAGAGAATATTTCATCTAAATTCAAATATCCAATGAGGTATCAGTGGCTCTTTAATAATTCTGGATGTTAATATCTCCTGGCTAGTAGTCCATTAATCAAGAAAAACAACAATAACAAACTTCTATTGTATTTCTCTGTGTCATTTTTCACCCTTTCAGATATTGGCTTGTAAAAACACTCCATCTAATTCATGGGAAATTAAATTGTGGACAAGGATTAACGGGAGGAATCATTGGCAGACTTGTCCTTTACAGAGGTACATAGTGTGTGGGGGGAGAGGCTGTGGAAAAGGAGGACCGGAGGAGCCTGCCTCTGGAAAGTCATATGTAAAGGCCACTTGGAATTGCAACCCTCACTGAATCCTTTCCACAGTGAGCTCACGGAGAGAGCTATGCTGGTGATGAACTGAACTGGAGTTATTCTCAGTCAACAAATTCTGGTCTACAGCACAATTTGTGAGATGGGCTCTATTAGAAGTGAGTAATCTATGCTCTAATAGGTCTTTATGGGCAAGGTGCTGAACCCCACTGAAGGGATATTCAGTATACTGGATTGTATTTATAATAAGGTCATTGAACTCTTGTCTGTGTGAGAACCTATATATCCATATAAAGAGCTAGTGAGGCTTCAGGAGGAATCCATAATCAATATGTCAGCCTCTAATAAACTCACATAGTCCTTGGCTGATGGAGAAAGCCCCAGAATTATGTGAAAATCTGATAGTTGTTTTAAGATTACAGAGGCACATAGTGTGTGAGAATCGAAAAAGGCATTTGAAGACTGCTGAAAGTGCAATAAAATTCATCAGAAGATGTATGTCACAGGAGGGGTTTATACTATAGCCATTCTCTTTGAATCACTTGCAATATTTGGGCAGGAGGGAAAAATCAGAATCCACTGACTTTCCATGTAATAAGCTTTGTAAAGGCTAAGGGATGCATGACTTGAATGTCGGAAGATGTATAATAGAAATTCCATATGAAGGGAAGGCACCACGCTTCAAGGCACTGCGCTGCTTTCTGCAGCCCCTATTGGAGCGGAGTGGTGAATTTTGGCCAGTGGGAGCCGCTATCGGCGAACCGGCAAGTAAACAAACCGGTGGGGCCTGCTAGGGGTGCTTACCCTGTGGTCCTGCATGCCAACATTGTCGATCCCTGCTTTACACCATCGTTGTGTCCTGCAGCTCTGAGACTGAAATCTTTCCACAGTGTAAAATACAGAACACAGACATGGTGGAGTTCGGAAAATCAAATGTTAATATCACACTCTGACTCACAAGGAGATGTCTGCCTATTTCTTTGCATCCATTTAGTGAGGCACTGAATTTAAACAATAAGTCCTCCACAGATAAAGATAAAATACAAAGGTAAAACCACAATTCTATGCCTGAATACCAACAAGAAGATCAGCACTTAGACATTTTCAGGAAAAGTAAAGACAGGGGTGATGAGCATGCATTGCACTGCAAATATGGCAGCACTGAGGTTAGTGTTCATGCTGACAGAATAAAGCAGCTTGTCAAAAGCAAGCAACACAAGAAGCTTAAAGAGGAAAGTGAACTTTGGGATCAACAGTCAATACCAGGACCTTTCACCAGGGCTTTAATGAAAAAGGGAACATAGCATGATTGTGTCAATGGATTTTGGCATGCTCTTTGTTTCAATGGACAACTGCTGTTAATTGAAGAGGGGCCTGTTGGTGACGATACTGTCCAGCAACAAAAACCCTTCCTAATGCAGATAATCTCACATGTAAGTATTTGAAAGAAAATTATGGTGCTTCAGTATCTAAATTGATGGAATTAACTGATGGAAATTTGGTGTCTAGTGTGATTTTTGATGAGTCTTCTGATACTTTGGACTGTTCAATTCTTGGTCTTTTGTTTTTTATTTATTGCAAAGTGAGTAAGCCTTCATTTTTTGTGCTGATGCGACATTCTTCCCCTTCTCTGACACCTGTTTTGTTGATGCAGCAATAGCTGACATGTTTGAGATGTACCAACAAACTTGCGAAACAACTAACACAAATTCCTGCTTCCTACATAGCTAAATTTGCACGGGAGATTAAACTCAATCAGAAATCAGAGCTGCTACTTATTACCTGTCTTGCCATCTGATTAATGTGGTGCTTTCAGCAGTTACAGCAACAGAAGAAATGAAAGATGTGAAATCTAGCATCATTGGATTTGGGGCCATTTTCAGGCATACAAACAAGTCGAAGGCTTTATTTTACACAGTGTGGGATGACTACAGAGCCAACTGCCAATTACCTACCCCAGTTGTGCCATATCAGTGGATGAGCTTATACTTCACTGCCTGTCATGTAGACTGTGCTAATGTGACTCCTAGATCATCCTGAGTTTGTTGGTTTCTAAAGCAGAAACTCTGAAGAGATTGGCAAATAACCAAAAATATTGCCAGATTCAATGCAGCTAGGTAATGTTCATTGCTTAAAACTTGGAATCACTGTGTGACACAGAAAACACTGGAGTTTTCTGTCTGACTGCTGCCAACACATTTGACATATACAGATATTTATTGGCTACTGACCACCAAAATCTCAACTGAGTTGAGTGGAAAGGCAGCAGGAGAAACATATGGCGAGAAAGCCCAGGTGTTTCTGGAAATCCTTGCTGATCCTGAACATAGGAAAATAATAAAAAAAAGCATTCAGAACCTTCAATGGAACGCTCAGCAAGATATTGGAGATGACCACAGCCCATAATCTGAACTCCAATGTGTTTGGTGCCAAAAAATATTTTTATAATGTCATCCAGGTTTAGCACCCTTTCCTCCAGGTGAATTCTGCATCAGACTATGACTGTTATGTCAGAATGTTTCAACCATTTGCCACTAAAGATTACATTTTTAATCTAAAAGGAGGATTTACTACGTACATGAACATGCCTGACCCTGACAATGTGAGACTGGATGCACTGGTTTTTTTGAACAGTCATTAGTATACACTTCCCAACTTCAGCAAAGTGGCACAGTGAACTTTGATTGTACTTCCTGTATCTACTGATGCAAAGCACTTAATTTCAAAGGTGGATTACCTTCACTACAGCAAGAAACTCAACAAGAGTGAGGATACTTTGACAATAATTATGCAAGTATGCACAAACCATGATTTCTGGAAACATTACTACCTCTGAGAGAAACAAAAAATATCTTTGTACATTAAAAAGTTTAAATTATACTATTGTAAAAAGTGTATATTATGAATTTTTTATTTCTAGATTTTTCCCCTTTAAAAAAAATTGAACCCAATTTCGTCCTGGTGTTTGGAAAATAAACACCAAAGAATTCCAGGATTTTTTTTTACATATGTAAAATGAAAATGTGGAACACTATCCATGTATCAAAGGATTATTGCCCCCCATTGATGTGTTTACCTACCTATGATCTAAGGAGGAAGTGAGCTCTTCACACACACAAAAGTTAATTCTCTGCTCTTGTAAAGTGTTGAGACCTCTATGCAGCAAGGAAATGCTAAGGTAACAAAGAACCAAGCATCTCACTATACCAGGGATGTAATACTGAGGAGGTGCTGAGACATCTCTGCATTAAAGATTTCCATGCATCATGGTCTGTCAATGGTGTTCTTAACCATAAGACTTCAATGGAAGCTACAAGTCTAAGAGGATTCAGTAATTGCAGCAGGTGCCTTAACGCTGAAATTGATTAAAGTAATAAAAGTTACTCTACTTTTTAAATATAGGTTAATAAGTTTTGAAACACTTTCCTTTGTAAATCATTTTTATTTTTTACATTAATATAAACCATTGAATGGCTCCTTGGTATAAAATATTTTAAAGACTTCTTAATTTAGCACCTTCTGGTTTAAAAAAAAACCTTTGAAGCGGATTCACTAAAATAGATAACTTCTACTGGAAGAAATACTTTATTTCTAATTAGTTTCTGATCATATATTAGATATTTTTGCTTGCAAAATGAGTTTCCAACTTTTTTATTATATGAAGTATAAATGACATGAATTACTTCAGTTCTGTAGTGAAAATGTATCAGCCAAAGTATTTTTTTTATTTGATAAAATTTCCATGTTACGCAAAATGGATCAAACACCCTGAAAAAAAAAGTAAAAGAAAATTAAAGGCTTCATCTTGGAACTGATTTGGGAGGTTCTACTGAGCACCTAAATTAAATTAATATCTCAGGACTGACACTTCTTTTCACTATTGTGATTTCACTATATTTTGGCTCAAACCTTGAGGACAGAGAGCAAGATCAAATGTTAAGCATAATTTTTTATTTGCTCTTCTCTTGTTTATTGTTCCACCCTACAATCTGATCCATTTGGCGGCCCCTAATGCCAGCACTGAGTCCTATTAAAGTTAATAGGGCTTCACGTGGGTGCAGTGATATCCTCCCAGCTCCTTGTGCTTCCCGGCCTAGCTAGTGCAAATGACCACAGCACACCTTTATGCCAGGGGCAGGGGGGATTTGTCTGGCTGGCCTAATGAAGTGCTTTATGGTTGGGAGAGGGAGGTAGAGGTCAAACTGCTCCAAAAGGGGACAAGGTGTCAGCGTGGTGACACTGAGAACCAGATGGGCAGACGTGTTTAAAAGAGGCAAGCTGTGTATGAAACCCCCTTTGTCATGGGGCAGGCTGAAGCAGCACCTAACCTTTCTCCCCTTCAGGTGATGAAATACCAGGTATGGTCAAGACCTGCTGTGGACATTGTACTAACTTCCCCAGTTTAGGGGTGCTGGGAAGGAATTTTTTCCTTTCCATCTGATTGGCCTATGTGGAGCTGGGGTTGTTTTGCCTTTCCCACAGTGGGTTTGGAGTGGGCTTTGTTGAATATTGGCATGAAGGGTGGTAGGCTGTAGGTTGCAATTCATTACATCAGTATGGCATGGATGTCCAGTGCAGATAATCCACAGGGAAGTCATACAATTACCAGATAAATGCCTTGAAAAAGGACTTTAAAAGGAGTGGGCAAGCTACATCCCACGGGCCACATGTGGCCCGCTGGCCATTTTCATCTGGCCCGCGAGCTTGGGCTGGCCGGCGTGCCACAGGTCGCCACACTCCCAGGCTGGGGGCTGGGTGAAACGCAGGAAGCTGTGGGGCCCCATCCTCCCTGTCCTGGCCCAGCGCGGTGTGCAGCTGGGCCCAGCACTCCTTGGTTTGGGGCCAGGTGGAGTGTTGGGGGGAGGGAGAGACGCGGGGCCCTGCACTCCCTGGTCCGGCCAGGTTGAGGAGCACCTGAATGAGTAAGGTAAACAAGGTGGGTGGAGAAGTTAGGTGGTGGGGTCCCGGGGAGTGGTGGTTAGGGTGGGGGGATCTCAGGAGGGGGCAGTAAGGGAACAAAGCAGGGGGGCTTAGATAGGGAGTGGGGGTTCCGGGGTAGCAGTTAGAGTGGAGGGGTCTCTGGAGAGGGCGATCAGGGGACAAGGAGAGGGGGTGGGTTGGATGGGTCTGGGGTTCTGAGGGGGGCAGTCAGGGGGGTGGGACATGGGTGGGGGTTGGATAAGAGGCGGGGTCTGGCTGTTTGGGGTGGCACATCCTTCCCTACCCGGCCCTCTGCACAATTTTTAACCCCAATGTGGCCCTCGAACCAAAAAGTTTGTGCATCCCTGGTTTAAGGAATGGAACAGAGATGAGGGGGTTTGGGACTCCAATAGATGGTATAGCAGGGATCCTACCCACCTTTTTAGTAGCCCACTTTTGATAGCCCTCCTGCATGTGGTAGATGGTAAAGTCCAAGCAATAGGTTGGCTGGGAGACCTGGATGGAAAAAGATGGGGGGGGCGCTGGCAGAAGCCCCCCAAGGTGGTTATTGAATGAACATGGGGTTACCTTCAATGTTCACTTTTATCTGCCAGGTACTCCAAGACATCTAATAATAAAGTTGTGACCTGATTAAAACCATATCAAGTGTCTCCTGTCCTTTCCATATAGCCAGACAAAAGTCTGGAGAGGACTCATCAATCAGGGCCACTGAGTCTTAACGAGTCTTAATTGTTGTATCTCATATAAGTGTAGAAGTAGAAAAGCACAGAAAGAAAAGCAATACACACGAGGATCACTTGGAATATAGTAGTTGTCTTCACCTCCTACCATAAACATTTGTGTAGCATATTATGTGCTCTCAGGCACATGTTCTATTCATAGCTGTACAGTATATTGCTTATCACTCCCCCAGGGAATGTTTTGAGGCATTACAAATGTTAATATTCTGTACACATACACTAGTGTGTTGGAAGCACAAGAGTTTTTAAAAGATTTTTAAAATTATGTAAAAGTTATAAAAAAGAGTTTACACTTTTGTAAAATAAAGTTGAAACCAACAACCCTTTGTAATATATACATTAGTTAGCAAATGTAATCTTATTTTCCATTTCTGATCACAACAGTACTACACAGAAAATATTAAATATTTTTTGTCTGTCATTTTCAGTTGACTAGCTTTCTTCCAAGATCCTCAAAGAAGAAAAGGCAACAAAGATTAGAGCAAAATTACTCTAGACAGCCAAATGTAAACACTTTCAAAACTACTTAACTTTGCAGTTCTGTCAAAGATACATTTTAAAGTTGATTTGACTATCACTTTGTAGATTAATTATAAAGTTAAGCTAATGTAATTTCTATTGTGGTAAACTTGAGGTACATAACTGTTCAGATCAGTTTCTGTCTGCATCCTGTAACACTTGCCCATACCTGTATTGCCCTGGCCTCTTCTTTTGTCATTCAGTTTCGCATGCACTCTATAACAATGTGCAGTTCCTCACCTTTGGGGGCGAAGCCAGACTTTGAGGCACCTGCTCCCCTACTTGGTGTAAACTTTGCTTGTGCCAATCAGAAGCGAACACAAACAGGTTTGGGGCCCCGTCCCCTTTGACACTTTTGTGATGTCATAGTTGGTACTTATGTTTCTGCCTGCCATGTGCAGACAGAGAGAGGAAAACGAATCCCGTGTATCCGTGTATCCCGTGTACCCCACGTAACCGAGCCTGATCAACTCGAAGCCTCTCTCTCAGCTCACGTGTTTCAAATAGAGCTTATACGTTTACCGGTCGTGTTATGCGTTGGTTTGTATTTGTAAGTATCAATTATTACTAAATGCTGCATCTTAGTTTGTAAATATTGTTGGCAGGCATTTTAGTCATTGTGTGTTTTAAGTTTCATTAAGTCTATTAGTTAGTCAAAAAACTGCTCCCTTACCCCTTGTAATTATCCCCAGTAAAACTTTAAATTGATTTATTTTTACTTGTGTGTGTGTCTGTGCATCTGCAGCTCACGTCCTGACCCACACTCCCCTTGCGTCTCTTACCTATATAGTCTGTTGCCACGTGCGGTCTGGTAAATAACAGGCCTGCAATTTTTCCTCGCCCCTGCGAGTCCGTGGCAATCCACAATAACCACATTCAGGCCATTCTATTCATGGTTGTCACAACTCTTATTTCCACTTATTCCTGTCATGTAGCCAGAGACAAGATTATAAATTTATAGTGATTTATTTTTGACATGAAAAGACATATTATACTAAGAAAGAATGGAAAACCTTGTACATATGTGTTCAAAAATGTTTCCAAGTCATATTTTGCATATTTATTAATTGGTTCTCTGTGTGTCTGGTTTAAATATTATCTATAATGTCACATTGAAATACCTAGCATTGGGGTTTGAAATTGTATTTTTGCTGTTTAAAAATACACTATATCTCTGACATTTTTATCTGAATAGAGATGAGTTCCCCCTTCCACAAGGAAGATCTGTTTCATTGACACAGACTGATAGACCCATCTGCATTGCAGAATTCTCTGAAGGAGAATACTCTGAAGATTGTTTCCAAGTCTGTCAGTAACAAGGTGGGACATAATGATCATATTTTGTCCTTTACCAGTGATAAGATAGCTCTCCCTCTTTGTCCTCCTTTCATTGTGGAATACACATGACCTGTGATGGATGAAATACATCAGACATAGACTAGAGCATCCAAGCTGGAAGTCACTTTCGACTTGTAGTATAGATAGCTTATAAATCTTCTCATCCACCTTTGTTGTTGCAAATTATGTCCAGGATACCTGTTGATAGTAGTTGACAATCCATTTGCTTCCCTTATAAACCAGAGATACATTCCTCTACTGTGAGGAATTTTTCAACTATGTTAAGTTGACTGCCCTTGTGTGAGGATAGGGTGAGTGAAGGGATATTTTTACATTTAAATAATGATGTAATTCTAGGAAGACGTTTTGGACAGTTTTGAGACTTTGGTTCTGAAGGTGCCTATGTGCTCTTATACCCTTGTCCCTTGTGGCTTGTAAAAAGAGATATATTTGTTCCATTTCTGGATAAGATTGATGACATCTCCTAATGGAAAAGATGGCTATTAGCGTCACTTAAATATACAGTAATTAACATTGATTTGCTTGACAATTTCAATCTTGATAATTTCTACCCTGTTACTAACCCTCTCTCTCTTCAGGTGCAATTGTAGGTGTTGAATTTGATTTATAAAGCTTTGCTGTATTTACCATGGGCACTGGTAATCAGAGGTACTGCTTCTCTGTTGCCCCATACAACTGAAATAATAGATCTCAGAGGGGGATCTGAGCCAACAGTCAATAGATGTCAACATCCAATTATAGGGTGCTGAACATTCTCAATAGAGGACACTCTGGAACATGTTTCTTCTACTGATGCCACAAAACATGAGTTTGATGACCTTGAGGATTCAACTTTTTTTTTCAACAGGGACTTATTTTGTGATTTGTTTTGGGTGGAGCTGGAGCAGTACCCATTTTTATGTGTGGAATCTCCCCACCCCACCCCCCGCCATCCTTTGTTTCAGAGAAAAATGGCAAAACAAACATACAAACAAACAAACTCCACAATCTTATACACATCAACAAGGATTCTTTTAAATAATTTCTGCAGAAATTATTCTGCATGATGGAGGGAGATATTCATTTAATTTTCTCTTTATTTTTACCCCATTGGTTAGCTTTCCACTGAAGATACCATTGTGAGACACAACAAACTTAACTTCCAAATATTTATTAGCTTATAAAACAACTCCATCTTTTCAACATTGGAACCAAGTTATCTAGAAAACCCACAAAATTCCTCCAAGAGTCCAATACTTTTTAGGGTACAGAGATGAAAAAAATCATGTTTATGCTCATTTCAAAAGAACAATAACAAACAGCTGTGTTTGTTTTTCAGCAATCAGAAAAATATTTGACAACATATCTGTCTAGCTCAATTATTAAAACTTGTAACATCCTTTTGAACATGCATTTGAATGAATTGATTGGCATGAAGTGCCAGTACATCCTGCCATACTAGAAAAGTGCACTAGCTCTATTTTTTGGAAGGGCAATCAACAATGAAATAGTTAGATGCGCTGGTATTTAAGTAAATTTTCTGAATCAGGGCAACACTCTTTGAATATTGTTCAAGTCTGTCAGCAGTCCATAAATTAGCCATTTTAATGTGCTAAGTTAAATTTATATTGTTCTATTTTTTTTAATCTATCATGGTACCATGATCTAAGCATATTGTGTCAACATTATTATCTTTATCAACCAAACTTGTAATCTCAGAAAAAAAAGATCAAGTTAGACAGGCTCTATTGTCCATCAACCCATGCTGATATTCAGATGCAGTGACCTTTTCAACTGAGTGATCAACTTCCTATTATGATATTAAGACATTATAGCACTGTAGGACTGGTGCATAGGAAATTTAAGGGTAATGTGTCTCTATAGTATTAATGGCAAAATCCAGTCACCCAACATCTAGGGTGTAGAGCAGGGATCGGCAACCTTGGCACTTAGTCCCCCAGGATAAGCACCGCGCCACTTCCTTCAGCCCCCATCGGACCTGAGTGGGGAACCACAATCGGACGAACCTGCGGACGTGGCAGGTAAACAAACTGTCTGGGCTCAACAAGGGTGCTTACCCTGGGGGGCCACGGGCAAGGTTGCCAATCCCTGGTGTAGAGGATCACAGACACCGAAGAAATAAGGCAGTTTCCAGACACAGATGATGAGGAAGTTAGAATTTCACAGAACCTTGCACAGAGGATTTGTATTCTCTGGGTACACGCAAGCATTTAGAATCAGGGATGACTTGAGGTGGAATCAGTGGACCCACGTCTGTAGACCCAAACTACTGTCCCTCAATAGAAAAAGAGTCACAGATATAAGGCTACAATTGCTTATTCAGCATTAAGAAGCTTTGGACCTCATCAATGGTACTACACATATACTTATGTACACAAAGTTGAGCACATACTTAAATGTTTTGCTGAGTTGGAATCAGGAATGTCTAAATCACTGTCTTAATCAGGAATGTCTAAACTCTTTGGATAGCAAATTATATATAATAGCAATTTTAAATGAGTGTCTGGCTTGAAAGTCTATACACACACTATAAAGTTCAAAGAATGCTGAATAATTCAATATCTCTTGAATGTGCTATTTTTCAGTAAGAAATAGTAGGGGAAAGACATTGAAGATATTACCAGATGTAAAACAATTTGAACTTGAGAGCAAATTCAAAATTTGATTTATTTTGCCATTAACTATCACTTGTTTAGTTCCAACAGGTTGAATACTGAGTGAGAGTATTACTTACATACCACCTTAACCAGTGGCATACCACAGGTAAGTTAAATATTTAACTATTCATGTTTAAAGGCTATTATGGAAAGTAGGCAGTAAAGAGTACACATGGATGGTTAAGGAGGTTTAAAAGGAAGTATAATCATGACTTCTTCTATGAGGTCTACAGTCATTCACCCAAATAGAGTTCCTCTCCTTATATCAATATGAAATAAGAGAAAATAATAACAGAAAAGGGGATTTCTTGCCATCTCTATGTAAACTCCACACATGACAGGACTCCAGTTTTATTTATGTTTTGTGTGATGCTGTTGGTAGTTAGTTTTGTGATACTTTTCTTTTTTCTGTCAGAACCACATATAGCTTTTGGAATTATAATTTATTAACTTCATTCAAAGGTCTTCCATGGCCACTTTTAAGCCACTTCATTGATCCAGACCCAGTGGAAAATCTGTGCCATAAGGAGATTTCCAAGTCCATTTCACCCTCCCAAGTCCTAGAAGGGTAGACATGCCAGAGTCTGTGACCTCGGGATGAGAGTCATGAGTAATGTAATGACTCTGTGGCTGCTCTGACTGTACCGAAGGCTAAACCAACCTCCAGGTAGGGTGACCAGATGTCCCGATTTTATTGGGACAGTCCTGATTTTTGGGTCTTTTTCTTATATAGGCTCCTATTACATCCCAGCCCTGTCCCAATTTTTCAGGTGCTGCACCAAGCAGAATTCAGGTATGCCCTTGATCTGGGCCCAATAGCTCTATCCTAGATACTAAAGCTATGAATTCATCAAGAAGGATTGCTTATTGCTCACCTGTTTCCATTAAAACATATGAAAAATATATTCAATATTATTTGTATAAATCTTTTAAAAATATCTGTAAATGTTCATAATTTTAATTTACAAATTGGAACAGGAAATGATCTTGTTTTCCAGCATTATTTGTGGGGGGAAAGCTTTAGTAAAAAATAAGATAAAATTAAAATAGAAATAACTAATCAAACAAAGAATCAGAGTCCTAAAGATCTGGAATTCTACCAAGTGCAGTAAATGAAGTGTTCAGAAAGCAAGGCAAAGTAATATGAGTTGCCAAATAGATATAATTTGCATATATGGATTTTGCAGTGGACAACTAAACTGAGCAAATTATAATTGAGGTGCATCATCATTGCAGTATGATTCAATGAACATAAGAATGGTATAATATTGACAAGATAAATAGTCCTAAAGTGATCAGTATTCAAACACTTCATTAACTGAGAAGCAATTTCCTATTTTTTAAGGTTCATTATAATCTCAAGTTAATTTTCCTGTAATTTCTACATATATTGTTATGAAAAAAATAAATTCAATGAATAAACCAGATCCAATAATTTCAGTTATGCTGCTGTGGTATTCACATTTTAAAATACCAAACATTGAAATCATAGCTTTGTGTAGAAAAGGAGTGCTTTGGAAATGATGAATACACAATGCAGCCGATCATGAACCTTATTCATCCATGTAAGAAACTACACAAGCCTGGATTGAAAGCCTGCGGGCAGAAGCTCTGACGTGGATACAATGAGCTCAAAGACAGCACAACTGATTTATTACATGCCTGAAGATTATGTATGATAATAATAAAGCCAAGCTAGTCTGATAGAACAAAGTAAAAGTCTTGTATTTATTTGCAAAACTCCCTCTGAGGGAATGTCATAGCTGAGATTTTCAATTTGCCATGGTAGCTGGATGGAAATGTGATAGCTTTATTCAGTGGTTTCTAAGACTTCAGCAGAAAGTCTAGGATTGAAGCTGACATGTCTGAGTGATTTTTTCCCGCTCCCATACAGACTAAGTTAAAAGCCTGATTGTTAGTTGATGACTATCACCAGGTTAAAAATAATTTTACATTTGGTCCATGATCCTTCAAACAGATCCACACTATTGGACCTTTGCCCTCGTTGGGAGGCCCAGTCATTTCAATAGCATTCCAGATAGGCACAAGGCTCCATAGGCAGAGATCAGATGATGAGTGCTTAGGTAAGCACATATAAGTGAAATATCACCAACATGGATCCAGCTTTGAAACAAACTTTCAGAGTATTGTTGCTAAACTTTCCTAGCTGAAAACTCCTCTCCGTCACAAAAATGGCATGCTATTGACCCCCCTCTAATACCTCAAAATATCAACAACTAACCATTGATATAATTAATAAAATCTAAAAAATTCAAAACAAAAAGCCCTATCTCAAGTAGAGCTTTTAACTTGAAATGGGAACAGTGAGAGACACTCCGTGAAAGTCCAGTAAGGAATTTGCAGTTGCTATCCATTTTATGTGGAAGACACTGAGACACGACTACAGTGACAGCCAGCAATATAAACCCGGGATAGATTTGCCCAAACGGACTATAGTCTTTATTAATTAGTTTTATATCTTAACATGGTAATTTTCTATTTTCAGTTATGATCTGTGGGCAGAGCTGGCTAAGCAACTTAATCTTGAAAAATGCCATAAAGAATGCAGGTTGGATTTTATGCTGTCTTGCATCATTTGCGTGTGTGCAAAGTGAGTGCAAAGTGGGTGTCAAATGCTACCACATCAAAATAATAGTGTTTGACATCCACTATCAAATCATTCTCACACATACAAATGACTACACAAGGTGCAAAAAAGTAGAGATTCAGGACCATTGAGCAGATAGAGTGAAATAAATTGGCCCAATTAAATGTCAGGGACAATCCCTGAGATCAGATAGATTGTCTCAGGCTGCTGAACTATGAAACTACTAATATAACTGCATTTTTTAAAAAAAAAGTTTTTCTCATACAGACTAGCTGAACACTTTCAGCATTTCATAGACATATCCCTTTACCCAAGGCTATCAAATCACATGCAAGAGTAAGAATTTAGGGCCAGATTTTCAAGGTAAAGATGCATATGGGTGCCTAGGAGAATTTACAAAAGTTTCCAAATGTCTAGGAGAATAGACATAGGAGCTGTGGCTGGTAAGACAAAGGTGGTGGGAGATTAGAGGAGTTAGTTCTTTGAATTTTCCAGAGAATGATAGCAGGAAATATTTTTTATTTCCTTGCAAGTACTCTACAAGGAAGAACCTGTAGTTAAAACTTCTGGTGTAGTCAATTCACTGTGTAGCATAATCATTGTCTTCTTTAGACTGATGGCTAGTTCAAATTCAAATTGGCCAACTATCACAAAGCTATAGAAAAGTTGCTGGAGCTCCTTTCAGTGTGTGTAACCAAGCACTGCATTCTTGGTGGAAAGCAGTTAACCTAGCAGCAGATGTTTGACTTTGGTTTTTGCTCTTAGATGTGCAATGCTGAAGAGTTTCCATTTGACCTTTTACAGAGATATGCACCCTTTGTGCTAGATGAGAAAGCATGACAAAGCAGCAGAGATAAGAATAAACCGAAAAGCTTTGGTGCCAAACTACACCCCTTTTTGTCACTGTGATGCTAGAAGAACAGCTGCCAATATATGCCAAAGCCTCACTGAACCTTGACAAATGCATAACCGAAAACCAGTCTGGCTCTCCTGTGTGATAGTATTTTAAAATAGGTATTAGAGTTATAAGGATGTGTTTAGACTTTATGAAATGTTTGTTGGCTACTGCATGTATTAATCTTACTTATAATATCTGTATCCCACATTATAAAGTAATATTTAAATGTTTGCTCTGAAATTGTAAAAGTATTTGCTAAAACCCCACAGTCAAAACAGAACCATTATCAAGTGTGAACAATTACACAAGAGGTGGAGATCACATTTAGCATTGCTTCAGATACAGTGGTTTAATATGGAGAGAGTTCATGATAGTGTTCCATCCTCAAGTTGGCTGCAACACTTTCTAAGTTAGGTAATTTTTATCTCTAATATTTAGAAATTCCAAGGATGTTTTAGTACTGGCAGCATGAGATCTCCAGCATATGTGACTAAACATGAAGTCCCCAAGATCACACAAGATTTGTGTTTGTTTTTCTTTCTGATACATTACATACTAGTGTAAAAGCCCGTGTACACGGGCCAAAGTGCTTAATGGTGTTTGCCCTCAGTCCCACTGCACCATGCCCTGTTACCTCACTGGGGTCACCCTCCTTCTCTACCACTGCCACTCAGCACTATGCCCTGTTACCTCACTGGGGTTCCCCCCCCACTCTACCACTGCCTCTCAGCACTGTTCTCTGTTACCTCACTGGGGACAAGCCAAAGTGCTTACCACTGTTTGTCCGGGCCATCTCTGCAGCTCGCGGCATATTCATGGTTATTAGCCCATGAAAGCTTATGCTTCAATACTTTAGTTAGGCTTTAAGGTGCCACAGGACTCTTTGTTACCTCTGCTATTCCAGACTAACATGGCTACCTCTCTTACTTTTTATATAGTTCACAAGTCCCTCTCCCCGTTTTCCCACTTGATCTTTCCTAAATAGGTTATAACCATTGACTTTAACATTCCAGTTATGCAAATCATTGAACCAGATTTCAGTAATATCAACTAGATTTAATTTGTGCTCATAAATGAGCAATTTCAATTTCCCTTTGTTACCCAGGCTCCTAGAATTAGTGTATACACAACTGAAGAGTTTATTCTCTTCATGTCTTTTGGCTCCTTGATTAATTTTGTTTTCAACATTTCAATTTTCTGCTGAGTGCTCATAACATCCCACTTTTTCCCTCTCCCTCTTCTATTAGTTTAACCCCTTCTTAACTACCGTATACAGCTTTTACCTAAGGAGATTTGTCCTGCTTCTACTGAGATGAAGGCCATTCAAATTATACAAACTCATCTGACCATACAAGATGGGCTAGTGTTCCAAGAAAACCAACCCCTCCACTGTACACCACTTATGTAGGTAGGTATTCACTTCCAGCATCTTCTGCCTTCTGTCTTGCTTTGCTTGTGGAATGGGAACCATTCCTGTGGGACCTTTTTCTTCTTTAGGACTCTTCCAAGTTCCCTGAAGTCATCTACTATCTGAAAGATACTCCACAATGTACTGTCATTAGTGCGGATATGAGGCATCACCAAAGGGTTCTTTTCTGTAGACTTCAGAAGCCTGTCCAATTTTAGAGTGATGTCTCATGTCTTGGTTCCAAGAAGGCAGCACACTAGCATATTATCTGCTTGTCTCTTGCAGAAAGTTCTTCCAATTCTTCTTAATATTGAATATGAAGTAAAGATCATCTCTCTTCCTTGGATGGTTGGAGAACTCTTATCAGGTAAGTTTTATTTTCTTACAGGTTAGGTTGAGCTCCCATCCCCACATGTGTCCCATTCAACTTTCTATTCCCTTGGACCTGCTGCATCTTGAGATGTATCTTCCATAGTTTCCCCACTGATCACCTGATATGAATTTGAAACTTGTAGCTGTGTGGAATTCCTTTTGCTTCTCTACTCTCTGGTGACCACAGTCTGTCTAGCTTCATGTGTCTCCAGTCATGTAGAATGTCACTGTGACCTCTTGCCTCTGTTTATGAAATGCCAGGCCTCCTCTACTTCCTCTCTTACTGATTCCTTTGTGGGCAGATCCATTCTTCTTTGAACCTGGGATACTGGTCTTTCCCCAGTCTAGGGGTCTAGGAACTCATCAGGTTCTCTGATTATAAGTAGCATCACAGCATGCCTCCCGCACACTGACCAATAATCCTTTTTTCTCCCTTCCAGAACAGACACCAACTTGCACTTGCTGCACAGGAAATCCTTTGGGTCTTCAGGCAGGAAAATGAATATGGCACATCCATTTCAGGTCACCACTACTGTTTCATCACTGGGCATCTTGAGCTCATACATAGTACTGAATCTGGAAGAAAAACCTTTCACACTCCCTTTCCAAACTCCATCTAAAACTCTCCTGTTAGCTGCATCTATTTCAGGGATCATCAACCTTGGCATGTGAGACCGCAGGGTAAGTACCCTAGGGCTGGTCTACTCAAGGGAGTGGGAACGACTGAACCTACGCAACTTCAGCTAGGTGAATAATGAAGCTAAAGTTGGTGTCTCCTCAGCCAACTTTCCTGCCATCCTCATGGCGGTGGTGGTCGGCGGCGCACTCCCCCGTCGACTCCAGCTTGCACCTCACAGCAAGCTAGAGTTCTGGAGTTGACAGAGGCGCTGCTGGCGATCACTTTCTTGTGTCTTAACGAGACACGAGAAATCGATCGCTAAAAGATAATTCGCTACCTGCTGATCCAGCGGGTAGTGAAGACGTACCCTTAGTGGGCCCCGTCAGTTTGTTTACTTGACAGTTCGCTGACCGCAACTCCCACTGCCCGCGCTTCGCTGTCGCGGTCCCGTGGGGGCTGTGGGAAGCGGCACCCAGTGTGAGCTGCGGTCGGCGAACTGACAAGTAAACAAACCGGCAGGGCCCACTAAGGGTGCTTACCCTGCGGTCCCACGTGCAAAGGTTGCTGATCCCTGGGGTAGAGCCTCTTAGGAAAGTTCCCTCTTCAACTGGCACTTCTGCTACAATATCCATTGTTAGAGCACAAGCATCAATTCTCCTGAATTATAAGGAAGCATGTGATAAAAAGGAGACAATTCCATGAAAATGTTTCAGCCTACTTCATCCACTAGGGTAAGTCTGAGGGTGTGCAGGTGAATGCATTAGGATCTTTGACACATTCATGGATGTGATTTATGACCTACCGAGGACTGTCATTGCTTTTTATTTATTTATTTCTGCACACAAACAGAAACTTCTCACACATCTTCTCAATATGTCATAAAATATACTCAGAGGCCCCTCTTGGCAACCATCCCTTGTCCCTTGCCTTTTATCAGCAATGAATTGGGGAACCAACTGTTTGTGGTATAACTGGGTGAACAGTCACCCTGTTCTCAACAACAGGGCATATGAATAGAGCCCATTTAGATCTTGTTAATCTGAATTCCACTTAAATTAAAGAACTAAAGTTTATTCCCACTAAACATATTCAAGTTTATGCAAACCAGACCTCACTCATGCATTCCTGTCCCTCTTCCCTCTCCCTCTCCTGCTGCCCACACTCCATGGAATGAGTGGTTGTTTTAGAATACCTTAGTCCTAGAGAGTACATCACATTTTATAAACTTCAAATTAGTTTGCTAACCATCTTACTTGGTACATATCATAATTTTCATTATTACCATTTCAAATTAATCTATTACATGAGTAATTTCTTATCCTTTAGCTAACAATTATTTTCCAAATCATGAATAGCAACATAACTAACAATTCTCTTTTAATTACCATTCCCACCATGTGATATTCATGTAGCTGTGGGCAGGGTCTGTGCGAGCTTTCCCTAATATCTAGTAACGAGCTGGAGTGAAAGACTACAGGAACAGACCGTGGTTGCATAGACACACCTACCCTGCATAGGTGTTCAGTACATAGACCCGCTTACCCAAACTGATCAATTTGGGATATCTTTGGATTACAATTCACCTTAGCCAGTTGCAGAGGTGGACAATGACCACAAAGATATTGCTCGATGCCCCCATCTTTCTGGGGTGGAAAGTGAACTTCTGAGAACATACCTTTGAACGCTGAAGCTTCGCTAACCATGGACAGCCAAAAGTCAACTCTTCAGAATCTGGCAGTGGATGGAGAGGGGAGTGATATATTAAAGGAACATTTGTCCATATAACTTTCCTACCACAATATGGGAAACTAAGGCAAATGACACTGCTCAGCACACTGGGGGGGTTGTGTTTTTGCTTATGGCTGAATGCTTTTGAATGTGGTTGTGGTGTTTTCCCAAACTAATGCTTGGCTCCCTTTCTCTATCATTAAAACTTCTCAGTACTTAAGAGTGGGGAAAATATTGTCTTTTAGAGGTGTTCAGGGGGCTTGATTAGCTTTCCCAGATTAATGGGTTGGGACTCAAGCCAATTCTTTTTTCTAATGTTAAGAGGGTTGTGGCAGGTCTGACAACTTACCACCCCTGTGGGGAGGCAGGTGTGTTAGAACCTCACCACTCCCCAATTTGCATGCTTTCTCTGTGGATGGCACAGTGTGGCCTAATGACCTCTCTCCATGCAATCACCCCTCTTAGTTAGGGTAGTGAAGCCTAATGGTCAGAGTCCATTGAGGTCCCCCCAGCATTAGGGTAGTGTGGCCTGATGGCCAAAGGCCATAGAAGTCACCCCAGAATGAGGACAGTGTGACCCAATCATCAAAGTACATAGAATCACCCCTCGCAGAAGGGTTATAGAGGCCTCCCTGCCAGAGTCCATGTGATTCACGTGCTGGACCACCCTCCCTCCCAGGGGGCAGGTGGCTGGATGGTAGGGTGACCTAGGCCTGCCCTTTCTACCAAGTCCCAACCCAGGGCCCTGGTAGTGGCAAGTTCCCCTTGCTACGGGCTCAGCAGGGATCCGCCTGAACACTCCGAGCCTCAGTGTGGCTTGAACACCATTTTCTTCTAACGTTTCCCTGGGTCATTTTGTACCATAACCTCTGGCTCTTCCATGTCCTGAGGTCCTCCAGTCTGTTCCCCAACTGCAACAAATTCCATCTGGGCGTAGGGGCACGTCCCAGTCTGGCTGGCTTCTGAGTCTCGGAGCGCAGGCTGTCCCTCTTCAGGAGGTGGCAGCGTGCCTCCTTCCCCTCTGGCAGTCAGGCCAGACTAAGCACCTCTGCAAGCTTTTATAGCTATTCTCCAGTTGGAGCATGTCAAGCAGAGCTTCAGAGGCGTGACTTCCTCTGCTAAAAAGGAAGGGTTAACTCCTGTGGTTCCAGTGCGGGGCTTCTGCATCCCGTCACAAGGATATTCATATTGAACCCAGCCTTTGTTGCTGCCAATTTCATGTAGTATAAGGGTTATGTAGCTTTATAATCCAAATCAACATTTTCATTCTCAACCTAAAAAAATTGTTTATATTTGAGTTTTCTGTAATGAGTGTTGGGGTCGTGAACCTCTCTGAAAAGTTTGCATCAGGAGAACTAGAACCTCATTCTATTCTCAGACCTTATGATCTTTCAAAGTAGCCTAATGTGAAGGGAAAATGATGTGAATGTCCAGAAGGCCAGGACAAGTCTTTGGTACAAAAGTACATAATCAGGGCTCAAGGTTCATTTGTCTTGCTGTCTGAATTTAAAGTCTTACCCATTAATTTCCTTATGGTTACTGTCACTTCCACAGCATGGAAGTTATCCAACAAGGTTAGCAATTTAGAATCTATGGGAAAGAAATGCCCTCTGAAGGTATCAGCCATCTCAATCTTTGATACATGAAGCTCAAAGTCCACATGGCAAGGAACCATCATTCTTAGTTTAATAAGAATATTTTTAAGGACTGTAATACTTGACAAAGAACTAGGCAGTGCTGTTCTCTGGGATGAAAACAAATCACTGGACACCTGCTATCTCTTGCTGGATATTTGTCAAATTCTTAGCTTTAATTAGAGTAACTTTGCACTTCTCTGTACCAGACCACTTCACAAACCCACACGAGACTTTGGTAGTGTTAGTGAAGAATGATTTTCCCAAACAGACCCAACTGAACTCTTTAATCTGGTTGCATAGTTTTAAATTAGAGACCCGACACAAGTCTGGATCTAAATCTCTGAAATTCACTATTGGTGAGGTTTCTATATGACAATAGGCATCATTCTGCAGGACCCCATTGTCATGCTGCCTAGAGTGATTCACAACCATGATTGCCAAACTTAGGGGAGACTTTCAAGAAGCAGGGAAGAGACTCCTGCCCTGTGTTCTATATTTAGATTTCACCAACCCTGTAATAAGCGTGAACTCCTAAAGCACTATAAGATTCTTACCAGGGAGTCACAGATAGCCCCTCTGGCCATTCCGGTCTTTCTTTCCACCCAGGCAAGATGGATTTAGTGATGCTTCATTTCTATGCACAATCAACTACAAAATATCTGGGTTGCTTCCAGTCCCCAGGAACCATTCAATTTGTACTCAGATCTCACACCAAAGACAATGCTTGTATCGAATCCCCTAGTAAACTAACTAAGGATTTATTAACTAAGAAAAGACATGACAACATTATTTCAAGGTTAAAGCAAGCAAACATTCATTTAAATTAGTTACAGTCTATGGTTTTAAAGGTGACAGAGTTGCAGTAATCTGTCAGTTCTGAATGTCTTTTAGGGCTAGCCCAAGTTGACCTTGGGGATCTCTTCTGTTTGTTAGCTCCAGCTTTGTGAGCAAGAGATGAAAAATTTTCTTGCCAGTTAATTTAGTGCCCATCTTACAGAATTCAGGC
This sequence comes from Sternotherus odoratus, assembly GCA_032164245.1. Lineage (NCBI taxonomy): Eukaryota > Metazoa > Chordata > Testudines > Kinosternidae > Sternotherus > Sternotherus odoratus. The sequence continues at coordinate 243,075,359 of JAVMKO010000001.1, forward strand.
CTTTTTGCACGTAACCCCTTGATGAGTATGAAGGGACAATGAACAAAGTCTTTGTGTTGTGACGTGCCACAATGTCCCATTTCTTTTTGATAGCCTTCTTGATGAACAGGCGATGATCTCTCCTGACAGGTTGACAGTTTCAGAGCAAACATTTTACAATCATAAAGTAAAGAATGAAATAGTACTATATAGCATGTGATAACAATATTGTAAGTGAGATTAATACATGTAGCAATTTACAAGCATTTCATAAAGTCTGAACAATAAACGCATTGTTATAAATTTAGTACCCTTCTTAACCATATTAACAGACAGATGAAACAGACGGGTTTCCAGCAATGAATTGGTCAGTGCTCAGTTGGGTCCTAAAGCCTTAGCAAGAGCTGGCACCTGGTTTGCCAGCGTCACACCCACATTTAATTTTGTACACAATTGTAGTCCCTACAAAGGGTAAATGTAAGGGTAAAAGAATTCCACTTACATTTCTTCTACATCTACACCAGAGATCAGCAACCCTGTCACGCAGGACCGCAGGGTAAGGACCCTTAGCAGGCCCCGCCGGTTTGTCTACTTGCCGGTTCACTGACCGCGGCTCCCACTAGCCCGGTTCGCTGTCCCGGTCCAATGGTGGCTGCGGGATCTACACAGATGGCAGAGTCCTCTTAAGATCAGAAGTTGCATGCATCTTCATAGGTGAAATATTCCCTGTAGGGCCAGATCTACCACTGATTATGGGACCAAATATCTAGTACTAGCGAAAATACCCGGCGTTGCTCGGGTCAGTCTGAGGTGGGGAGGGGGCAGACAGCTGAGTGAGTGCAGGGTCTGTTGGATGGGGGCAGAGAGCAAACCTGACACCCCCACCTCACTTACCCACCAGAGACCAACCCCGACTCACATTTTCACCCCCCACCCAAACCCAACACCCCCATGTCTCCCCCCTACCAACCCCAACACCCCCTGACCAACACCCACACCTCACCCCCCCGTAGACCAAACCTGACACACCCATCTCACTTTCCCCCCAACCAAACCCGACACCCCTACCTACCACCACAAGCAAACCCGACACCCACACCTCACTTACCCCTCGACCAACCCCGACCCCCCTTCTCACCCGCCCAACCAAACCCAACACCCCCACCTTACCCCCCCACCAAACCCAACACCCCCTGACCAACCCCAACCCCCACACCTCACCCCTCACCCACCCAGACACCTTCCCACCCCACAGACCAAACCGGGGTCCGTTGGAGGGGGGAGGGGGCAGAGAGCTGAGCGAGTGCGGTGTCTGTTGGAGGGGGTATTATGACATCATAACTATGTCACAGAGAACAGCAGCTGCCCAGCTGATGTGATTGGCATTTAAATAATTTCACCCCTGGGGGCATCAGAGGTGAGATTTGAAACATTTTTGACTCTTACAGTCATTAGGAGCCTAAGACCTCTAACTGTACCAAATTTCAAGTCTCTAGCTCAAACGGTGTGGAAGGAGTAAGCATACATACATACACGCACGCATACACCATTTGACTTTTATATATAGAGATTTTTCCCATTTCTAAATCACCTATTACAGAGTTTACTCTCCAAATCAACTCTGCCACTACTGACCTTCCCAGCTCAATGGCAGTGAAGTCATATCCAATTGCTTTGATTAAGTTCAAAAATTGCCATATGCTGTTGTTCACCATGCGAGACTTAAAACCATCACCGTTTCCTTGGTGGCATGCCCAGCAGCCTGAAGAATTGTTTTCTATTCGCCTAACATGTATTTGAACTTCCTCCATGGGGATAATACTCATTTATCTTCCAGAAGTGTTGTGAAGATAATTTCATTAATATTTTTGAATCAATCAAAACCTATAGTAGTGAGCTCTCTCTCTCTCTTTTTGCCCGTCATCCACCCTAAAACAGGGATCGGCAACTTTGGCATGCGGGACCACAGTGTAAGCACCCTTAGTGGGCTCTGCTGGTTTATTTACTTGCCAGTTCACTGACCATGGCTCCCACTGGCAGCGGTTCGCTGTCCCAGTCCAATGGGTGTTGCGGGAACTGGCGCAGTGCTAGCCTCCACTTCCTGCAACCCCTATTGGACAGGGACGGAGAACCATGGCCAGTGGGAGCCGCGGTCAGCGAAACAGATAGTAAACAAACCAGCGGGGCCCGCTAAGGGTGCTTACCCTGTGGTCCCGCATGCCAAGGTTGCCGATCCCTGTTTTAGGTAAAAACTTTGGTCCCTTTTTGGAAATGAAAAACAAAATAGTCATGTGATCTTTTAACTGAAAACTGTATCATAATGCATACGTACAAGCAGGTTGAATTAAAATTTCACAGGCAACCTTAATTCTGGCATTTCCTGACTTCTAAGTGCTTGACTTTACAAATGTAATAATGTGCTTTTAATATAGTCTTTTTAAGTTGTAATATTAATAAACATGGACCAATCTATCACTGGTCCAAGCTGAAACCAGATGTGATCTGACATGCACAGGTACTGATATTACATATGGTCTTTATCTGTTTATTTAATATAAGGTAACCGCTGAGATACATACCTTCTTATCTGAAAAGAGTACCAGTGTAAGTTGCATTAAATAGTTGTATTGATTATTGTCTTACTGATGGGAAAGGAAGAATAGGCTTTGTGCATTATATTCACCTATCAAATGATGGATAAATGCAGGAAACAATGAATGATTTGTTATAAGAAAAAAAATAGGTAGTCAGTGCAGACAACAGTATTGACTGGAAATAAATTATATTTTAACATTATTTCCTTGAAAAATCATTTATTGCAGGCTGAAGTATTTTGCCAATCAGTGATTTTAGTAAAATGTAAATAGATGTATATTTGGTACAGTATTATTAAATATATTTATGCAATTTCTGATTGAAGCAGGACTTGCCATAAATGTTAAAAAGGTGCATATAAATGTTATAAAGGTGCATCCTTTGTGGATTAAGTTATCCCCATTTTTACAAACTGGGGGAGGAAGGGAAGCCTACACAGTTTGGGATTCCATTGCTGGAATTAGCTGTCAGCTCTCATCAGGGGACAGATGATGTTAAAAACTCCTGTTTAAAATATCAATGAAACTTCATCCTTTGCTACAACTGAAACCATCTGTTAACATCCAAGTTGGAACTCCATGTGAAGTAAGATAGATTTCTATTTTTCATATTAAAACTTTGGTCTTTATAAAGCTATCACTTCCTTCTTGTGCATCTTAGGTTTTCATATAATTTAAATGAACTACTACACTCTGTGCTTTGTCATCCTGTAATCAAGTGTACCTTGTGGACATTTCTGCCAGTGAAAGGATGAAAACACCACATCAAAATGGAAATTCTCACATAAATGGAATTGTCACATAAAAGTTTAAACTTTTACATATTCTGTTGTAAAAATATTTTAAAGAAAAATAGTCAGTGAAGTTTAAGCACTCAACAGTAAAATACCTGTAAATATTTTCATAAATATAAACATGAATTGAAGAAAACGAAATGATTGCATTTGTTCTATTCCTATATTCATCTAATTGCAGTTATAAAAAATGTTATATTGGAAATTAAATTAATCTAAGAGTCTTCACTTGAAGTACCCACTGAACTCAAATGTGACTGAACAATAACATTTTGGGAACACAAAAGCAGCCAAAACCAAATGAGATTTTGTTTTCCCTATAAGATTTTGTGGGGAAAAAATCTTCCTTTGCCTAACACTTACATACAAAGGGAGAAAATCCTGAACAGTGGATTGTTACCATGACAAAAAAAAAAAAAAACCCAAACATTTTATGTCAAAATGTAAACATCATTAGGCCCTATTAATTCCTCAGTACCTAAATATTATAGGTCAGATCCTCAGGTGCTATAAATCAACGTAGCTCCATTGAACCTGGCGATCTGGTCCTAAATCACACTGACAACTAATTCTATTTTTACAAAATTGGCAAATAGCAGCTCTTAAATTATGTTGTGCAATTCGTTTAAACTGTGTATGCAGTTAAGATTCATACATAATACAACTGGGCAACTGCTAATATCAGTAATGACTCTATATAGTGTTAACTCATGTGCTTGGTCTTATGAGCAGAAGTACAGCCTATTGGGGTCTTAAAAGCTGGACAGACGTAAAAATGTAGCTGAACATAATGTTTCCATTGCACAGGCCACTCAAGACTCTTCACTTAAATTATCCTCATGGAGAAATTTGCTTCATCCACTATCCACGTTTAAATGGAGCCCAGATACTGCTCTATGGAACAGCCTATACAATCAATTTTAGATTATTTAGCGCATCAGAAACATTAATATCTTGCGGTGCTAGCTACAACATTGCCATGTGAATGCCTGTAAGTTTTATATTGCTTTATTTCTGAGTGTAGTTATGTAATAAAAACCACTGCATTTGTAAGTTACACTTTTACGATAAAGAGACCCTTGTATAAGATGAATTTAAAAATACACTCCGGTCCAATGGGGCCTGCAGGAAGCAGCAGCCAGTACTGCGCCGCTTCCCACAGCCCCCATTGGACCAGAGCGGCGAACCACAGCCAGTGGGTACTGTGATCGACCGAACCTGCGGACACATCAGGTAAACAAACCAGCTGGTCCCAACAAGGGAGGAACCCTGGGGGGCCATGTGCGAAAGTTGCCAATCCCTGTAATAGAAATTGATTTATAATGTTAGTGCCTGATTCTACCACTCATTATCACAATGATTAGTGCCCTCTTCTTCTGAGTGGTTTTATGGAAGCCAATGGATAATTCCACTGTACTTTTTATCCCAGACATAGGTACAATCAGTGTTAAAATACAGGAGATGGGTTTCCAGACAGACCAGAAGAGGTAACTCCCAGAAAAAATTGTTCTTGTCAGATTTTTTTCTGCAGTTGGGCATTTTCAACATGCTTGAAGAGTATTAGGTTCAAAGAAGCAAACTTTGTGGCCTTTATTCACACTGAAGTTCAATGTTTTCTGAAGTTCATGCTTCTGTGTTCTACAAGTGGTATCTGTTATAGGGTTCAGTCCCAGTGGTAAGGGGTAGTAAGAAGGTTTGAAATACTTTTTCCATGACATTCCAATTATATGAACAAAATTCTGAGTTATTAATTGGGTAACTTTTATAAATATTAAATACATATATAGAATAAAATTAAAATAAAGTTGTATCTGTGTTTTCCTACTATGTTTTTACTACAACAATTTAAAGAACACTGAACTGACTGACAAAATGTAGTATTTAAATTGACAGCATTTTATTATTTCCTCTTTACTAGGTAGCACAGTATATTTTTTTCAAATAAGAAGTCTGCTGCAGAGCTATTTGTTTGCACTCTACGTTTTGTTTCAACCTATTTTATTTTTTTAAACTAAAAGGTCTCAAAGATTACAAATATTTATCTATAAATATTAAGTCTGGACCCCTTGTCACAAGTTGCTCAAACATAAATATTTGGTTGAACAGAAACCACAGTGCTTTGATACCTCACCGATCAGTCTGCATTCAGTGGACCATTGTACGCTTGTTGAAAATATATATAATCTTTGAGAGAGAGATTTGAAAGAAGTGAATAGGCTTGAAATAAAATGTGAAGTTAAAAAAAAGAAGAAATAAATAGCCCTGCAGCTAACATTCTATCTGACAAAAATATAGTGTTGCTTCCTAGATGGGAAGCAATAAAATTATCCCCACTGAAATACTACATTTTGTCAGTAAATGCACTGCTCTTAAAAATGTTACATGAGGACTAAGTGCAAAAACATTCAAAAAACTATGATAAAGTTGTAGTTATATGTGTATTTAGCATACCTATATAGTTTTTTATTCTTAACCTATAAATCTAGTCTATCATTTTAAATAAGACTAGTTTGGTAAGAAAATAACAGAAGTAGTCAGGTTGTTGGATACATTGTGATTTTAAATTACATGACGAAGGAAAACCAAATAATTGATTGTTACACTAGCATTCTGTTTTATACACAGTGCTAGTCTTCTATTTTAAACTAGTCTAAAAGCCTGTGTACATGGGCCAACGGTAACGGCTCGTGCTCCCGCCCACTCACTCAGCCCCCCTCCCCTCACTCCAAGGGCCCCCCTCCACTCGCTCAGCCCCCCTCCCCCCCACTCCAAGGGCCCCCCGCTCGCTCAGCCCCCCTCCCCCCCACTCCAAGGACCCCCCGCTCGCTCAGCCCCCCTCCCCCCCACTCCAAGGGCCCCCCTCCACTCGCTCAGCCCCCCTCCCCCCCACTCCAAGGGCCCCCCTCCACTCGCTCAGCCCCCCTCCCCCACACTCCAAGGGCCCCCCTCCACTCGCTCAGCCCCCTCCCCCCCACTCCAAGCCCCCCCCACTCGCTCAGCCCCCTCCCCCCCACTCGCTCAGCCCCCTCCCCCCCACTCCAAGCCCCCCCCACTCCAAGCCCCCCCCCACTCGCTCAGCCCCCTCCCCCCCACTCCAAGCCCCCCCCCACTCGCTCAGCCCCCTCCCCCCCACTCCAAGCCCCCCCCCACTCGCTCAGCCCCCTCCCCCCCCACTCCAAGCCCCCCCCCACTCGCTCAGCCCCCTCCCCCCCACTCCAAGCCCCCCCCCACTCCAAGCCCCCCCCGCTCACTCAGCCCCCTCCCCTCCAATCCAAGCCCCCCCTGCTCGTTCAGCCCCCCCCCACTCCAAGGGCCCCCCTCCACTCGCTCAGCCCCTCTCCCCCCCACTCCAAGGCCCCCCCTCCACTTGCTCAGCATCCCCTCCCCCCCACTCCAAGGGCCCCCCTCCACTTGCTCAACCTCCCCTCCCCCCCTGCTCACTCAACCCCTCCTCCCCCTCACTCCAAGCCCCCCCTGCTCGCTCAGCCCCCTCTTCCCCCCACTCCAAGGGCTCCCCCCGCTCACTCAGCCCCCCTCCCCCCACTCCAAGGCCCCCCTGCCTGCGCCTCCTGCGCCCAGCCACCCTCCTGCCCGCGCTCCCGAGCCTCTGATCCAGACCCTGCTTCCCTCTCGGCAGCACATGTGCGGCGGCCATGTTGTGCTGCCGAACTGCACCTCCCAGCATGCCGTTCGTCTGCGCCGTCTCTACTGCGCATGACGGCTTCACACCCACTTCTCTAGCCGATTATTATATAGGAGGATTAAGCCATCTGGGATTTTTGCAAGCCATCTATTATAGTAAGTTCTCTTGAATATGTTGTATCATAAGTGTAGATGACAATTGTGAAGATTTTGTTCTATGAATTCTGCAGGTTCCTTGATCCAGTCCCAGTATTTCTTTATTGAGAAACATCTCTACTACCTGTGTTTACATTTCCTATTTCATTATAGTCTGTCCACTACTTATCTAGGTTACAGACTTTCCTGAATTTGTGTAGGCTGAAGGAAGTCTTATTGTATTTTTATTTTTATTGTGTTATTCAATGTTAATATAGAAACTTTGCTGTGATTTTGGATGTGCTTATATTATCCATTATCCTTATCAGAGGCAGAACAGGTAGCACTGCCTACCCTTATGTTTGCCTGACACCCCATTATGGGACCCTATTTGCAGTTGCTCATAACTTTCCTAACCAAACTTCCACCATGCAATTTTCCATGCTGGGTGTCTGTCTCTGATTTTTATTTTAAATTATTTTTTTTATTTCAGCAAAATAGTCCAGCTGTTCCGGAGAATGAGACTAGGGGAAAAGACATTATTCTCTCCATGTTAAAAAAAAATTCTTTTGAGACACTCCAGCCATACCACATGTATTTTGCCAGAGAGGTTGCTTTTGCACCAGGGTGAGCCATTTGTTGCTTCCATGAGAAAGTGTCCAAAAATGACCAAATTATATGTTTTTGAAAATCTCAGTTTGATACTTGTTAGTTCAGGAGCTAAATTCTCCCAGGCTTCCACCTGCACTGAACAGGGTCCAGCCTGGGGTACCTGGACTGTGCAGGACTTCCCCTTCAATTGATGCTCTTGTCTGTTGTGGGCCACTGAGACAGAGGACACACGAACCGAAACCATGAGATGGTCTGTCCCACACTCTCAGTGTTCTTGTCCAGGCAGTGTGAAGGAGGAAACATGACTTGCATTCAGAGGGAATGAGAAGTGGACCTGGAGGCAGCTAGGAGGTGTAATGGATTGAGGCAAGGAATCTGGTGTGTGGAGGGATACTGTGACATGTGGGATGAGGGGTAGTGGGCAGAAGGCTGAGGTCACGTGAGGAATCTGGATCTGGGATATGAAGGAAAACTGAAGAATGTGAGGTGAAACTTAAGTATCACGGCACTTGCTGCCTTAAAATAATAGCTTGTTATCCAGGATTCTAAAGCAGTTGTATTGTAGCTGTGTCGGTCCGAGGATATTAGAGATACAAGATGTGTGAGGTAATATCTTTTATTGGACCAACTTCTGTTGGTGAGTCAGACAAGCTTTTGAGCTTAAAGCTTGTCTCTCTCATCAACAGAAGTTGATCTAATCAAATATATTACTTCGCCCGTCTTGTCTCTCTGCTAGTTGAGGACTTATTTATGTATGTTAATAGAGGTGGGTTGTTTCAAGATAATTTGTACCATGACTGTGTCACCGCTATGTGCAGATCTGTACTAGATATTTCTGTGTAAAGCAATGCAGGAATATCTTTAAAAAGATATTCCACTATATTTATCCCACAGGTAAAATGAGTTTGTATCTTGCGACCCAAAACTAGTGTTTCACTGCAGGAAAGTGCTCATGCTTGGAAAAAAATTCTTTATAGAGGAAGCAATCCTTGGTGTTGGGCTGGCCAAGTTTCATCTTGAATGAATGGTCTTGGTAGACAAGGCAAATCTTTGTGTCTTTATCTTGAGGAAGTCTACGCATAGTTTATACTGGAATATTTAGCACAGTGGTTATGATTTTGCAAGGTGTTTAAACAAGTGTCTATCTTAAGAACATGACTGGACCCATTGAAGTAAATGTGCTTAAAAAGGTAGGTACACAATGAATTACCTTGCAGAATGGGGGCAGAATATTTGGAAATGAAATATGGTACAGCACATACAAAAATAATAATGTATTTAAACTTCAGAATATACTATACACACAAACTTTTAAAATAAAATAAATATTTTAATCTATAATAAGTACCACTAAGGCTTAAGATTTTGATCTTGTTTGAAATTCAGTTGACATCTGTGGTTCTGCCAGCATGTCCAAATTTGGAAATCCAAGCAAGAAAATAAAATAACCACATTGTACAATATCCATCAAAACACTGGCAGTGATGAGATGAAAAAGTAATCAGTGAGGGGGAAAAATGATGAAGTCATATTCCATTTTAATATGCCTATCAAGCTGACATTTATGTTAACTAGATAGGAAAAACAGTGTCAAGATTTTGTTTGAAAAAATATTTTCGGCCATAAGTAGTACTAGTTCTGTCATCAAGGATTCAAGGACACTTTATGAAATGTAAATGAAGACGATAAAGAAAACCCATTCACAATAAAAATAATTATTTAGTGACTAGATTTAGTAGATACACATGTTTTGAATCAATTTTACTTCCTGACTGGATTGTTTAAAATGTGCTACTCAGAGGTAATGCTCTACATCACCCTCCAATTTCCACAGATGATTGAAATTTTAAATAATACACCTTTTGGCCCCTGAAGATGCCTAGACATCTCTTGAATAAATTCTTTTATCTGGGAAAATGGAAAAATGTAGACAGCCAAAATATTTCAATAAGCACCTACCAGAGTTTCATTTCAAATAGTGTATAGTATGTTTGATGCCTTAACCTAGGGCATTTATAAAGTAGTTTTTACTATTTCTGGATAAGCTCTGATGTCTCTCTGGAGTGGAAGGAGGAAAGTAAAGATGGATTCACAAGAATAAAAGAGATGTCTGGGTGGCTTTAGTTCTGTACCACTGCTCCTGGAACATGTAGATTTGATGACTGGTAAATGAAAAGGTGTTTAATGGTTATGCATAATGTAAACTCCTGGGGATGGGGGATCTCACTTCTTTTAAGGCTTGAAGTGAGGAAAAATTGCAGTGGCATCCAGTATAATCAAAGGAAAATGGAGGGGAAGAGATTAAATGCCTTGGAAAACAGATTGCCAAAATTTAACTTGTTTGTCATCCTAGTGAGGTAATAAAGGTATGGGAAACATAGGCCTCATGCTGGGGTAGGTGTATTACACCTACAGTGCCTTGCAAGAAAAATGCTCAGTAGCCCTATCAGTAGCTCAATGCTGCTTTCTCACAACCTTCATTTGTTCCTGCAGATTCAAGCCCTACATCAAATGATTCACTGCAGTGAGTGGGGTGGATTAAATAGATTTATTTAGAGAGGATAAGAGAATGTAAATAGAGTGTTGGGGGACAGGAAACAGGAGGAGCAGCCACAGAAAATGGGAAGAGAAATTATGATGCTCGGTTGGAAAGGAAGAGGAGAAAGAAGAACAGTTTGGGAGAATGGCGAAGGAGAAAGCATTGATTATATTTTTAAAGAGACTGTCGGTGTGAAAAAAGTGATTTTATTACACTTTATTATAAAAATTGCATGTCACTAGTACGGTTTATAAGAACCTGTATTTCAATTTGGAGGTACTGGTGATATTAACAAATCACTAGAGCTGAGCTCTTAAGGTTTATTATTATGTCACCATTTCTCCTCAGGGAAGTTACTTATACTGTATGTGCAGTTTGGTGTACATCATTCTTTATATTTATCAAATTACATGGCATCCTATAGTACTCTGCATAATTTAAAGTAATGCATTAAGTACTCTGGGCACATACATTGTTTTAAGAAAATGTGCACAAGGCAACGTGCTTTATTACAACTTTTCATAATTGCCATCCACGAAGGAGTGTTAATGTGTTTTATAACCCATTTTATGAGAAGCTAATGTAATAAATGTAACTAAATCTAGCAATCATTTTCTGTAATAAGTATTTATGATGCAAATGTGAATGGAAACTTATTTTATGATACCCAATAATCTTAAAAAGACTATATGCCTGTGAGTAAGTGCATTTGATATAATTGCTGAATTCACCAGTACTCTTTGGTTCCTTTGCACCATTTCAGTGATGCAACTGAGCTGTAAACCTGGCTTATATGGCTGGTTAAGCCAGGTTTACAGCTGCTTTGCATCATTACAGTAGCACAAAACAGATGGAGCATACTACTGAAATTATCTGATATGTTTTCATGACTGAAATATATCCTATATTGCCTATGTTGCTGGTTAACATTTAGGTGCATAGTGCTGGTACTTGGTTTGAGATGAAGATAAAGGAAAGGCCATCAAGTTCAGGGTCTGAACCCTGTAATAATTTTACCCATGGCATTCCTGATGGTTTCAGTGAGAGTTCACATGTAGACTGGTCATATGACCCATTTTATTACAGGATTGGCTACAAGTGTTGTCTTTCTTATAAGATCTAAAGTGCAGTTGGCTGAGAATAAGTGACCATTCTTTTGAGATTGAGAGTAACCATCTATCACAAAAGTCTGGGTGGCAAGATGGACCAGAGTACCCAAGGAGACTATCTATGGCTCCATATTTAGAAAGTTAACTTGCTTCAGGAGTTCATAATTGATAGTTGGTTGGTGAAATCTAACTATAGCTTAACTTATTTGCAGTCTGTGCCCTTCATCCTAACAGTCTGCACTGAGGTTGGGTACTCACACTCTTGAGCCACTGCAGCTAGCTTAAAAATCCTCTTTTCATCGAACTATGCTTTTTGGATAGCATCTGCAAGAAAATGGAAAATACTACATTAAAAGGTCACCAAGATACCTATATATAAAATGCACAACTAAAAATAATGTTGTCCATCATTGTGGTATTTTTAAAAACTTATTAGGATGAGCTTTTTCTTAACCCCATGATTACCTTTTACAAGGCAAATGTAACAAGAAAATGCAAAACACATAGTATTCATGTGAAATAACTTTTCTAACTCACTCCATTGAAAATCTTTTCTGGGAATGAGCACTATTCATGGGAGAAGAATGCTTTTATAGAATTCCTATCTTTCAGAGCCTTTGTTACAGTAGACAATCAGCGACTTTGGTCCCACTTCATAAAAACGTAATGTACCATTTAAATTGGATTTTTGCATACCACTTTTAAGCTAAGAGATTGGTTTTCCACTTCTTTTCTGTGTATACCTCTGTCTTTTTTATTTTTAATGCACTCAGAAAATGTAGAAGTGAAGATCATTGTCTATCATAAGAGAAAACAAATTCATCTTTAAAAACAGTACATTCTGTTCTACATGAAATATTTTCTTTTACACTATAAAGAAGTCAAAAGTTCTACCTGACCTTATAACCTGTGCCAATTTGTTGCAATTTTTCTACATTTCTTATTTTGAAATTCTGAAATAATAAGAATTATTGTAACTCCTTAGTTGCCAGAGAGCACTTACATTTATGGAAGTGTAATGTACTGTATGTCTAGGGCAGTGGTCGGCAACGTTGCCCCATGGGACCGCAGGGTAAGTACCTTTAGCTGGCCCCACTGCTTTATGTACCTGCTGGCTTGCTGCGCTACACTTCCCGTGGCTATCACTGGACATCCTGGTCCAATGGGGGCCACAGGAAGTGTTGTGAGGTGAGCCGGCAGTTAAATAAAGCAGTGGGGCCTGCTAAGGGTACTTACTCTGCGGTTCTGTGTGCCAGTGTTGCTGACCACTGGTCTAAGGTGACTAGACAGCAAGTGTGAAAAATTAGGATGAGGGTGGGGAGGATAATAGGAGCCTATATAAGAAAAATACCCCAAAATCAGGAATGTCCCTATAAAATCAGGACATTTGTTCACCCTATGTCTAAATTGTTAGGTGTGCTTCAAGTATATCAAACAACCCTAGTATTAAAAGTATTTATTGAATAATGACATGTTTAATAAACTTTTAAAGTTACACTTTTGGTAAATAAGAGGATATATATATATATATATATATATATATATATATATATATATATATATATATATATATATATATATATAGTTCAATCATTCTTTACCAATTCCACTGCTTCAAGGGAAATTTCTCTCTCTTCCCTTTCAGCCTTTCAGCACCAAAGAGGTCATGCATCCTTCAGTACACTGAACAAATATCTTACTTTTCTCAAAATTAGACACTGATAGTTACATATCTGAGAACATATCCCAGATGAGTCATTTGAAAACACCTCCACATCTTTATTACTTCCTCCCCTTCAAAGCAAGACGTTGTCCTTATCAGCAAAAGCAACCCTTTAGTCTTCTGCCTGTACATGGTCTGGTACTTGCCTATTTTCTTTCTCATTCTTCTGGGTGTTCTTTAAAAGAAAGGGGGAAAAAACAGAGAATAAGAAAAGTGTCCATAATAATGCTGATTCTTCCTACTTTTATGCTTCAAAAATTATGTGCTTTATTTCAGATCAGTATACCTGACAACTCACAATACATTTTCCACTGTCTGCTATGAGAACAGGTTTCCATCAAGTTATATTTTTCCACTCTGTTTTACACAGTCTAGCACTCACAGGCCAAACGTTCAAAGGAATACTGTTTCATACACACACAATTTATGTATGCATCTATTTCTGGATACCAAACCAGCACTTTTACACATGCATATTGTAACATACCAGTATCTGACTACTTGATTTATGTCCACAGACCTCAGATGTATGAAGACACGTGCAAATGAAAATTTCTTCTCTATAAATCCATGGTAGAACTACATCTTGAATACTGCATGCAGGTCTGGTGACCCCATCTCAAATATATATATATATATATATAGGAATTGGCAAAGGTTCAGAAAAGGGCAACACATATAATTGGGTGTGGGACTGGTTCCGTATGAGAAGAGATTAATAAAACAGGGACTTTTCAACTTGGAAAAGAGACAACTAAGGGGGGATATGATAGAGGTCTATAAAATCATGCCTGGTGTGGAGAAAGTAAATAAGGAAGTGTTATTTACTCCTGTAACACAAGAACCAGGGGTCACTAAATGAAATTAATAGGCAGGGGGGTTAAAACAAAAAGAAGCATTTTGTCACACAATGCACAGTTAACCTGCAGAACTCCTTGCCAGAGGATATTGTGAATGCCAAGACTATAACAGGGTTCAAAAAAGAACTAGGTAAATTCATGGAGGATAGATCATCAATGACTATTAGTCAGGATGGGCATGGACGATGTCGCTAGCTTCTATTTACCAGAAGCTGGGAATGAGCAACATGGAATGGATCACTTGATGATTACCTGTTCTGTTCATGCTCTCTGAAGCACCTGGCAGTGGCCACTGTCAAAAGACAAGATACTGGACTAGATAGACCTTTGGTCTGCAATAGTATGGCCATTCGAGGGAGCATGCAAAATGGAATCCTTTGGAAAATGTAATCCTGACTGTCAAATCTTGTGTATTACTAAGGCTCAATGTCTCTTTACTGAAACCAAAAAGTATGGCTTAGTAGTTAAAACATCAGGTTAAAAAATACCCCCACCCCTTTGAGTCTCAGAACTAAGGGTTAAAATCACCAGCAGGGCCAACTAAGCATCTTTATCTTCCCAAATAAATTGGGATCCATGCAGTTTACATTTTGTGTTTTTCAAGAGAGACTATACTAATTGAAATCATGTCTGCTCTGTGTTAAAATTCAAATCTCATTGCATATTTTTTTCATAAACGTAAGATTTGGTTTCCTTGCCCCCTTTGCATACTATGGGATGTTTATCAGTTGGATGCAGGCCTCAAATCCAAAGTAACAGAGTATACTTCACAGGCAACTTATGTCAAATACCTTAGAATTAGTTGTGTATGATATACACATTTAGAGAGATAAATCTATATATATAAAAGTCAAATGGTGTATGTATGCGTGCGTGTATGTATGCGTGTATGTATGTATGTGTGTGCGCTTACTCCTTCCACACTGTTTGAGCTAGAGACTTCAAATTTGGTACAGTTAGAGGTCTTGGGGTCCTAATATGGGTAAGAGTTGAAAATTTTTCAAATCTCACCTCTGACGCCCCCCAGGGGTGAAATTCTTTAAAGGCCAATCACATCAGCTGGGCAGCTGCTGTTCTCTGTGACATAGTTATGATGTCATAATACCCCCTCCAACGGACACCGCACTCACTCAGCTCTCTGCCCTCTCCCCACCTCCGACGGACCTGAGTTTGGTTTGGTCAGAGGGTAAGTGAGGTGGGGGTGTCGGGTTTGGTCGGGGGGTGAGGTGGGGGTGTCGGGTTTGGTCCGGGGGTGTCGGGTTTGGTCGGGGGGGGGGTATGTGAGCCGGGGTGTTGGGTTTGGTCTTGGGGGGTGGGAAGGTGTCTGGGTGGGTGAGGGGTGAGGTGTGGGTGTTGGGGTTGGTCAGGGGGGTGAGGTGGGGGTGTTGGGTTTGGTCGGGGGGGTGAGGTGGGGGTGTCAGGTTTGCTCTCTGCTCCCTCCCCTCCTCCAACAGACCCCGCACTCGCTCAGCTCTCTGCCCCCTCCCCACCTCCGATGGACCCGAGCAACACCGGGTATTTTCGGTAGTGCTATATAAATGCTAAATAACTTTATTCGTATAGTTCTCATTAAAAATGAATTAAAGATGGCTGCTTTCAGCCTAATGGTATGTCTACATAGCAGCTAGCAGGTGTAAATAAGAACATAAGAATGGCCATACTGGGTCAGACCAAAGGTCCATCTAGCCCAGCATCCTGTCTACCGACAGTGGCCAATGCCAGGTGCCCCGGAGTGAGTGAACCTAACAGGTATGATCGAGCGATCTCTCTCCTGACATCCATCACCCCCCTCTGACAGACAGAGGCTAGGGACACCATTCATTACCCATCCCGGCTAATAGCCATTTATGGACTTAGCCTCCATGAATTTATCCAGCTCTCTTTTAAACCCTGTTATAGTCCTAGCCTTCACAGCCTCCTCAGGTAAGGAGTTCCACAGGTTGACTGCGCTGTGTGAAGAACTTCCTTTTATTTGTTTTAAACCTGCTGCATGCCAATTTCATTGAGTGGCCCCTAGTTCTTCTATTTTGGGAACAAGTAAATAACTTTTCCTTATTCACTTCCTCCACTCCACTCATAATTTTATATACCTCTATCATATCCCCCCTTAGTCTCCTCTTTTCCAAGCTAAAAAGTCCTAGCCTCCTTAATCTCTCTTCATATGGGACCCGTTCCAAACCCCTAATCATTTTAGTTGACCTTCTCTGAACCTTTTCTAGTGCCAGTATATCCTTTTTGAGATGAGGAGACCACATTTGTACGCAGTATTCAAGATGTGGGCGCACCATGGATTTGTATAAGGGCAATAAGATATTCTCCGACTTATTCTCTATCCCCTTTTTAATGATTCCTAACATCCTGTTTGCTTTTTTGACTGCCGCTGCACACTGCGTGGATGCCTTCAGAGAACTATCCACAATGACTCCCAGGTCTTTTTCCTGATTGGTTGTAGCTAAATTAGCCCCCATCATATTGTATGTATAGTTGGGGTTATTTTTTCCAATGTGCATTACTTTACATTTATCCACATTAAATTTCATTTGCCATTTTGTTGCCCAATCACTTAGTTTAGTGAGATCTTTTTGAAGTTCTTCACAGTCTGCTTTGGTCCTTACTACTTTGAGCAGTTTAGTATCATCTGCAAACTTTGCCACATCACTGTTTACCCCTTCCTCCAAATCATTTATAAATAAGTTGAATAGGATCGGCCCCAGGACTGACCCTTGGGGAACACCACTAGTTACCCCTCTCCATTCTGAAAAAGTTCCATTTATTCCTACCCTTTGTTCCCTGTCTTTTAACCAGTTTTCAATCCATGAGAAGATCTCCCTCTTATCCCATGGCAGCTTAATTTACGTAAGAGCCTTTGGTGAGGGACCTTGTCAAAGGCTTTCTGGAAATCTAAGTACACTATGTCCACCGGATCCCCCTTGTCCACATGTTTGTTGACCCCTTCAAAGAACTCTAATAGATTAGTAAGACACAATTTCCCTTTGCAGAAACCATGTTGACTTTTGCCCAACAATTTATGCTCTTCTATGTGTCTGACAATTTTATTCTTTACTATTGTTTCAACTAATTTTCCCGGTACGGACGTTAGACTGACTGGTCTGTAATTGCCAGGATCACCTCTAGAGCCCTTTTTAAATATTGGCGTTACATTAGCTATCTTCCAGTCACTGGGCACAGTGGCCGATTTAAAGGATAGGTTACAAACCCTCGTTAATAGTGCCGCAATTTCACATTTGAGTTCTTTCAGAACTCTTGGGTGAATGCCATCTGGTCCCGGTGACTTGTTACAGTTAAGTTTATCAATGAGTTCCAGAACCTCCTCTACTGATACTTCAATTTGTGACAATACCTCAGATTTGTCACCTACAAAAGACAGCTCAGGTTTAGGAATCTCCCTAACGTCCTCAGCCGTGAAGACTGAAGCAAAGAATTCATTTAGTTTCTCTGCAATGACTCTGTCATCTTTAAGTGCTCCTTTTGTATCTCTGTCATCCAGGGGTCCCACTGGTTGTTTAGCAGGCTTCCTGCTTCTGACATATTTAAAAAACATTTTGTTATTACCTTTTGAGTTTTTGGCTAGCTGTTCTTCAAACTCCATTTTAGCTTTTCTTATTACATTCTTACACTTTATTTGGCAGTGCTTATGCTCCTTTCTATTTACCTCACTAGGATTAGACTTCCACTTTTTAAACGATGCCTTTTTCTCTCTCACTGCTTCTTTTACTTGGCTGTTAAGCCACGGTGGCTCTTTTTTAGTTTTCTGGCGTTGTTTTTTTAATTTGGGGTATACATTTGAGTTGGGCCTTTATTATGGTATCTTTGAAGAGAGTCCATGCAGCTTGCAGGGATTTCACTTTAGTCACTTTACCTTTTAATTTCCGTTTAACTAACCCCCTCATTCTTGCATAGTTCCCCTTTTTGAAATTAAATGCCCCAGTGTTGGGCTTCTGAGGTGTTATTCCCACCATAGGAATGTTAAATGTTATTATATTATGGTCACTATTTCCCAGCGGTCCTTTTATAGTTACCTCTTGAACCAGATCCTGCGCTCCACTCAGGACTAAATCAAGAGTTGCCTCTCCCCTTGTGGGTTCCTGTACCAGCTGCTCCAAGAAGCAGTCATTTAAAGTATCAAGAAATTTCATCTCTGCATTTCGTCCTGAGGTGACATGTACCCAGTCAATGTTGGGATAATTGAAGTCTCCCACTATTATTGGGTTCTTTATTTTGACAGCCTCTCTAATCTCCCTTAGCATTTCGTCATCCCTATCACTGTCCTGATCAGGTGGTCGATAATAGAGCCCTATTGTTATGTTCTTATTAGAGCTTGAAATTACTATCCATAGTGATTCTTTGGAACATGTGGCTTCATTTAAGATTTTTACTTCATTTGATTCTACACTATCTTTTACATAAAGTGCCACTCCCCCGCCCCCACGACCTATTCTGTCCTTCCGATATATTTTATACCCTGGAATGATTGTGTCCCATTGATTGTCCTCGGTCCACCATGTTTCTGTGATGCCTATTATGTCAATATCCTCCTCTAACACGAGGCACTCTAGTTCACCCATCTTATTATTTAGACTTCTGGCATTTGTGTACAAGCACTTTAAAAACTGGTCACTGTTTATCTGACTTCTCTTCCCTGGTGTGTCAGATTCTTTATGTGAAAATTTCTCATCTGATCTGGCCCCTCCTTTATCCTTTTTCATCCTTTCCTGTCTAAAACCTAGAGAATCTCTAACGACAGACCCTCCTGTAAGAGAAGTCTCTATCCGATCCACGTGCTCCTCTGCAGCAATCGGCTTTCCCCCATCTCTTAGTTTAAAAACTGCTCTGCAACCTTTTTAATGTTAAGTGCCAGCAGCCTGGTTCCACTTTGGTTTAGGTGGAGCCCATCCTTCCTGTATAGGCTTCCCCTATCCCAAAAGTTTCCCCAGTTCCTAATAAATCTGAACCCTTCCTCTCTACACCATCGTCTCATCCACGCATTGAGACTCTGAAGCTCTGCCTGCCTACCTGGCCCTGCGCGTGGAACTGGAAGCATTTCTGAGAAAGCCACCATAGAGGTCCTGGATTTCAACCTCTTTCCTAGCAACCTAAATTTGGCCTCCAGGACATCTCTCCTACCCTTCCCTATGTCATTGGTACCTACGTGTACCACGACCACCGGCTCCTGCCCAGCACTACTCATAAGTCTATCTAGATGCCTCGATAGATCCGCAACCTTTGCACCAGGCAGGCAAGTCACCATACGGTTCTCCCGATCATCACAAACCCAGCTATCTATATTTCTTATGATCGAATCTCCCATTACTAACAGCTGCCGTTTCCTAATAATTGGAGTTCCCTCCCCTGGAGAGGTGACCTCTGTGCAAGGGGACACCCCACCGTCACCTGGAAGGAGGGTCCCAGCTGTGGGAAGGTTTCCCTCTGCTCCCGTTGACTGCTCTCCTTCCCGAGGCCTTTCATCCTCCCCAACAACAAATCCCAGCACAGGTAGGCATACAGGCGCTTGCTCTATTCAAGCAAGTGCCTAAAAGAAGCAGGGAGGCTGTGGTGGCACGGGGAGTGGCTTGGGCTAGCTGCATGCGTACTGCATATGTATTGAATTAAGAACAGGTTAGACGAATATCTGTCAGGGATGGTCTAGATAATACTTAGTGCTGCCATGAGTGCAGGGGACTGAACTAGATAACTTCCTGAAGTCCCTTTCAGTCTTATGATTATATGACTAAGAGTGGATATGATAAAGGTCTATAAAATTGTGACTAGTGTAGACAACGTGTATAAGGAAGTGTTACTTATTTCTTCACAAGAACTAGGGTCCTCCTGATGAAATTAATAGATAGCAGGTTTAAAACAAACCAAAGGAAGTATTTATTCACACACAGCACACAGCCTGTGGAACTCATTTCCAGGAGATGTTGTGAAGGCCAAAACCATAACAGGGTTCACAAAGAACTATATCAGTTCATGGAGGAAACCTCCATCAATCACTATTAGCCAAAATGGTCAGGAATGCAACTTCATGGTCTGAATGTTCCTAGCTGCTGATTGCCTGAAGCTGGGAGTGGACAACAGGTGACAGATTGCCTGTTCTGTTCATTCTCTGAATCATCTGGTATTAGCTACTGGGCTAGACCCAGTATGGCTCTTCTTGTGTTCTTATTGCTTATGACTCTGTCCATCCAGCTTGTTATATTATAAGCCATTACTGTAGCATCTGAGCTCCAGCTGGCATACTTAAAATTACTCTTATTTTGTTCTAACATTGGGGGAGCGGAAGGAAGGCATATACAGAACTTAGGGAAATTTAAAATTGTGTCCCATGCAATAACTTTGTTTAAGTAATGCACCCTCACAATCATAACACACAGAATATTTTTCTGTTTCAAAATGTTTTGTATGATATATTTAAAGTACCCAAGAAGAACAGAACAGGTGTCTTATGAAGACTAAACATATTTTGTCACAGCTCCATTGCTCAGTTCCATGAAATAGGGCTTATAAAGTTAGCCTTTCTTTACTAGACATTATTTATGAAATAAAATGAATTCAAATACAAATTAGCCATTAGCAGTTCTTAGTTTGTGCCTGGGCTTGACAGGGCTGGACCCCAGCA
Organism: Sternotherus odoratus; assembly: GCA_032164245.1. NCBI lineage: Eukaryota > Metazoa > Chordata > Testudines > Kinosternidae > Sternotherus > Sternotherus odoratus. The sequence continues at coordinate 243,095,986 of JAVMKO010000001.1, forward strand.
TTTCTAGGCTTGGCAGTTCATAGCCGCAACCCTCTGGGCTTGCCACATCAGTTATGAAACTAAAAAAAAAATTGCTTGAAACCCAGCACCTCTTTCATTACAAATTAAGCATTGGCCTCAAGCATGTTGCAACATAAATTTAGGTTGAAACAAACACAGAAAATATCACAATAAAAGCTGAAGTTAATTCACCAATATCCTTTTGTATATCTTGCTTTTGGACCAATATTTGAAACTCATGTTATAAGGCTATCCATGAATCTGTATCATCAAAGTAGTTTATCAAATAGCCATTGCAAACCACAGGAGCTGAAATTCTTCCACATTATCCTCCTGTTTTTTGTCTTTTGTTGCTCTTTAAAAAGTAATTTGATAAAACATAGTAATGTATACTGTCAGGATGCAATAGTGCTTTTATTATCTAATTTAGGATACAAAAGGCTGTTTTGGTGGATAAATAACATGTCCCCTTCAGTGAGCTAAGGAACAAGGTCACTACTACTGATGGAATAATTAATTATTGCAGCAAAACACAACAAAAGTAAAACATCTCAACAGTAAATATAATTAACTTAAATATAATAAACCTGATCTGCAAATACAAGCATATGTTAATATATTGAAAACTACAAAGCTAATAAAAAGGAAACAAATATCATCCCCAAATCCCCAAAAGTAACACCTTGGGCTATATTTGACAATTACATTTTGGCTACTGGGAATAAAGTAAATCAAATTCTTGAAGGAAAACTGAATTTTAACTTGTACTTAATGCTTTTTATTTTTTTTCTGAGTTTCACTGTTTCAGATGTGTGAGAGTCTCTATTTTAGTACTCTCCCTAATATAGCAAATGGACAACTATACAGCTAACATATTTTTGAGATAAGCATCTTCTCTTTTCCTGAGGTCATGAAGGAAGAATTAAATTATATTCTGAGTATGAATTCCCACTGAGGGTATCAGAACTAGATCTGAATTTGTTACCTACTATACGTTTAGAGTTCACCAAGTCTCCAATGAATATACCAAACCTGAGGCTAAGTCCAAACCAAATTCCAGGAAGAAGATTTTTATTTTATCTTCTGTGCATGTTGTGCAGTGATAATTTTATGGAAGAATGTATAGAACAGACTTTGGCTATATAGGTAACTAATTATTTTTATCAAATAATTTCCCATTTAAGGGGTCACTCCTCATATTACAAGCATGATTCTCCAAAAGAGGACATAGAAAGCTAAATAACTGCAATTATGTACATTTTGAAAAGTACATATATAAAATCATGTACTGCTATCCTAAGGAAGTGGTATGCCTCTATCTCCTTGAAAACATAGGAAAATCACATCAGGCTTTAATTTCTTAGGAATTATCACATAATTTAATAGCCATATTAACCTTTCTCCTATAGAACAACAATGCCACATTTTCCAGCAAATGGCACTGTGTGTTCTTTAGTTACAATTTAATTAGACTAGAAGGTTCTAACTATTCGGTTTGCAGTATTGTTGTTTTCCGTGTGGCACCAGGAGAATCAAGCTTTCAAGTTCTGCAGAGCCCAAGAGCTCCATGAAGTTCAAAAGTTTGTGTCTTTCACCAAGAGAAGTTGGTCCAACAGAGGATAGTACCTCCATTAACTTGTTTCTTTAACTATCTGTGGGGATTAGAATTATTTTTGTAGATAAAACCATAAGAACATAAGAATGCCCATACTGAGTCAGACAAAAGGTCCATCCAGCCCAGTATCCTGTTTGCCGAGAGTTGTCAAAGCCAGGTGCCCCAGAAGGAGTGAACCTAACAGGTAATCAAGTGATCTCCCTCCTGCCATCCATCTTCATCTTCTGACAAACAGAGTATAGTGACACCATTCCCTACCCTTTGGGTAATAACAATTAATCGACTTAACCTCCATTAATTTATCCAGTTCTCTTTTAAACCCTGCTATATTCCTAGCCTTCACAACCTCCTCAGGCAAGAAGTTCCACGGGTTGACTGTGCACTGTGTGAAGAAGAACTTCCTTTGATTAGTTTTGAACCAGCTGCTCATTAATTTCATTTGGTGGCCTCTAGTTCTTTTATTTACTTGCTCCCATAATATCTTTTCCTTATTCACTTTATCCACACCACTCATGATTTTATCTATCATATCCCCCATTAGTCTTCTCTTTTCCAAGCTGAAAAGTACTAGCCTCTTTAATCTCTCCTTATATGGGACCCGTTCCAAACCCCTAACCATTTTGTTGCTCTTCTCCGAACCTTTTATAATGCTGGTATATCTTTTTTGAGATGAGGAGACCACATCTGTACACAGTATTCAAGATGTGAGCACACCATTGATGTATATAAGGACAATAAGATATTCTCCATCTTATCTTTATCCCTTTTTAAATTATGCCTAACATCCTGTTTGCTTTTTTTACTATAACTGCACACTGCATGGAAATCTTCAGAGATCTATTGATGATGACTCCAAGATGTTTTTCCTGCATAGTTGTAGATAAATTAGTTTCCATCATATTGTATGCATAGGTGGATTATTTTTTTCCAATGTGCATTACTTTACATTTATCCACATTAAATTTGACAGTTTGTCGCCCAATCACTTAGGTTTTTTTTTATATCTTTTTGAAGTTCTTCATAGTCTGCTTTGTTTCTACAAGAAATGCCACATCAGATGAATACTTTCCTTAACAACAGAAGCACAATCAATAGTGATCCTTTATTATTTTCAAAATATTATTTGAAGAAAACATTTTCCCAGTGTGAAAATATTTCGCTAAAGGTATTTGTGTATTTGCACAGTGACACCTAACTCCTACTTTCTATGTAATTGAGCAGATCCACCACCCTGTACAGTACAGCATCCACTTACACCTGTAGAGACAGAGGGACCAGTGCTTCATATGTGGTGGCCTTCCAATCTCCAAACACCACAGACAAAGATTCATACACTGAAGGACCATTCCCTGTTCCGATCTCAATCTGGCTCAATATTTTAATTCAATAATTGTCATTTTATTATATGAGTTATATCATGCTATACCAGTAAAAACTTTGCTGTTAATTAACCATTTCAACACTACAGTTTAGCTTTAAGATAAATGTGGCTATTGTATTATACTTACTAAGAGGTGGAGGGAAATAAACTATTAAGTTATGTTAGTTATCTTCCTGCCACAGCAAGATGGTTCCTAATAACATGTTCTCTAATGTCTGTAGGGAATATAGTTAGATGGTGAAGGCTGCAGTGACGAGAATAGGCTGATGTCACAAATCTGCGTGTATCTTTTTGTTTTTCATCCAGCACATGCAATGTTGTCTCAGCACTGAGCTGACACAGTTATTGAGAGACTTTGGACCATGGATACAGAGCAGGTGGATTACATTGAAATCTGGGCAGACTAAAGTTCTCGAAATATTTATTCTTTTGATCAACTGGAAAGCCTTACCATAGTTCACAGTCTCCAGCACCGAGACTGCATAGTCAAATGGCAGCATTTGCAAAAATCATCTTCTACCTCTGTAAAGCAAGAGGAACTTTTGTATTCCCTTAGTCTCTGACCAAGACCTGGACGTAATATTTCACTCATTTATCATCTCAAGGCTTGGCTACTCTAATGTTCTTTTTTTTTTTTCATCCTACACAAGAAGTTCACAAATAACCTGCAACTGGTAACCACTCAGAGTCCATCTTCTCAGTATCATGAGCAGTAGAGCACTTATCCCACTGGTACTCCACAACCTAAACTGGATTGCCATGTGCTCTTACGTCCAATTAGTAGCTATTTATTTTATATTCCTGGTTTTTTTTTACTTTCAATATATATTTTACAGTGTTACACTGAAGAATTATCACAACCATAAACTGCCCTTAATGTTATTTAAAAGTGTCTTATTAATTTAAGGATCCTACAGTACATAGCAATTATTTCTGTCATTGCATAGCTGGCTTACTTGTCAACAGCAGTGAAATTAATAGGCATCATTTAATGGTCAGAGCTTTTTCTGACCTTTCTTTGACTCCATGGACGCCAAAATTATTTGTTCACTCAACTGTGCTTACATAAAACGCCAACGCTAACAGATTGGATTTAGCATCTCTGATAGCAGAAGGTCTTCCTCAGCAGGAACACATTCAGTGTATTCACTGTTGAACAACAGCAGCAAGAACTGTCAATATTATTGAAAACCTGCCCATGATAGAAAGCATAAAGGATGCACAGCAAACAATATTCCTCTAAGAAATTACTTCCAGACGTGTTGTAAACAAGCAATGAATGTACAAATGCCTATATATAACATTCCATCTGTGGACTGACTTGGACCTAGCTGAGCAGAAGAGAAGTACCGGTGTTTCTCTTTGAAAGCAAACTCTTTAAATGAGAAATTATATTTTAAAAATGCACTGTTGAGCTTTATTTCTTGGAAATTATTGCTGATTGGCATATAGCTGAGAGTAAAATAGACATCATTATTGCTATTAGTAGTGGTATTATCAGCCATAGACCAGATCCTATTGTTAATTTAATAAAATAAGTATATAAAAGTTACATTTCTTTTTAAATTTTATATATAGCATTCTGCTTAGGCTGCTATAATCCAGAGAAATTTACAGCCAGGATTATTATGGGACATGAGTCAAATTCCAATTAAAGTCAATTGAAATATCATATTGATTTCCATGGGCATTGGATTTGGCCCTTTTTCTAGTAGATAATATTTACAGAGCTGGGTGAATAAGGGCTTTTCTATCTAGTTAGGTAATAGGACTATGGGGATATGATTTCTAAAGTGCATTAGCACGGTGAATGTTATGTGGTCCGTGTAGAATCCTGCTTGTGCACACTACATTGCCTAGTGTGATTTAGCATAGTATTAAAACACACTAGGGAACTTTTAAGTGTGCACCAGCAGGGTTGACACAGACCAAATAATAGACAGCACATTTGTGCTCTTTAGAAATCACACCCCATATTCCTCATTACTCCCCCATGCAGACAAACCTGAATTATTTTTTGTTTGTTTGTTCACCTACTCTAGAAGATCCTATTGCCTTGTGGTTAAATATTCATCAAGGAAAGGACAGATCTAAATTCAAGTTCCAGTTTCAGAGTAGGAATTCCAATATGGCTTTCTCTCACCCCAGGCAATTTCCCTAACCACTGGGATAAAAGGAAACAGTTTTCTGGGCCTGAAAAACTAACATGCTCTATCCATAAATAGTTCTGGGATGAAGGAAACTGCATTTTTCTTTGAATAAACTATTTGTCCCAAAAATTTCATCCAGCTCTAGTTATACGTGGAATAATTCCACAATCTGTACTCCTTCTAACACAGAATACAGCCTGGATTTTTTCAATGATAAAATGATCTCTCTCTTTATCCATCAATCTGGCCCATTTTGCATATGAAATGGAAAAAGCTTGGCAATACAAGCGGGATGGTTGTGGAGAAGTTGGTAAGTCTGGTTCATTTTTTTCTTTTGTTTTGTTTTCAGTATTTACATTTCTAAATATATAAATTAAGATGAAAAAGAAGGGGATTATTAAATAGTTCACTAAAATGCTAAAGATTTTTGGAAGAGTTCTCAAGTAATTCAGGATGCAAATGACATTGTTTATTGTAAGATCCAGAAGGAAATAGAAGAGCAAGAGCATCATGACTGGGAAAACATGTTTTGAAGGGTGCTAGTCACATCAAAGGACTGTGAATTGTGAATTTTGAGATAAAGTGCAGGTTCAGGGCAGTTCTTATTTTATCAAAACCAATTTGCTCATTTCCAGATACAAATGTATGTCTCAAAAGATAACATGAAAGGAAGAAAGAAAAGCAAAAATAGCAATAGGCAAAACTGAAAAAAGACTAAGGAGAAAAAAAAACAATATGAAATGTAGGGTGGCAAAAACATTTAACAAGAAAATGCTGACTAATATGTGCCTACATTTAAGCATTCATCTTTGAAAAAAAAAGTCTCAGTTTTTTCTCAGATTTGATTGTGTGGGTGTGTGTATGTCTTTATTACAAAGCTTCTTCCACTTACTTTCCACTCACCATTGCTGAGAGGCCAACATCCTTATTTATTAAGGACTAGCGAAAATATCCGGTGTTGCTTGGGTCCGTCGGAGGTGGGGAGGGGGCAGAGAGCTGAGCGAGTGCGGGTTCCATTGGAGGGGGGAGGGGGCAGAGAGCTGAGCAAATGCAGGGTCCGTTGGAGGGGGTATTATGACATCATAACTATGTCACAGAGAACAGTAGCTGCCCAGCTGATGTGAATGGGCTTTAAAGAATTTCACCCCTGGGGGGCGTCACAGGTGAGATTTGAAAAAATTTCAACTCTTACCCTGATTAGGACACTAAGACCTCTAACTGTACCAAATTTCAAGTCTCTAGCTCAAACAGTGAGGAAGGAGTAAGTGCACATACATACATACACGCATATATACATGCTCACATACACCATTTGACTTTTATATATATAGATGTCCCAGTTTTCTAAGACTGCCATTATATTCCAGCTCACATCTACTGAAATGCATGTGATGCTGGGGCAGTAGACCTCGTCCCCCGAGTGAGGCCAGGACGGGGTAGACCTGTTGTTAAAGCTAACAGGACTCCTCTGAACTTCAGGGAAGCACGGCCTAATGGCCAGAGTCAGTAGGACTCCCCTATGCTGCAGGGAAACATGGCATAATGGTCAGAGTCAGTGGGACTCCCCTGGACTGCAGAGAAGCATGGCCTGATGGCCTGAGTCACTAGGACTCTTCTTGGCTGCAGGGAAGCCAAAGTCAATAGGGCTCCTGTTGGCTGCAGGAAAGCACGGCATAATGTACAGATTCAGTTGGGGGTGGTTCAGTGGGCCACCCCACAAAGGGGGGGAGCAACATAGTGGGACCCAGGCCTTCCCTGCTCCACCACTTCCAGCCCAGGGATCTGGAAGTGGAAAATGCATTTGCCCAACACACCGATTGCTGCCGAGATACGGGCTAGTCCCTCCCTAGGCTGTTTCCTACCATAACTCCTGCCATTGAAGTCAGTGTGTCCTTGGAGTCTGTGGGCTGCTCAGACGGTGGCTGAAATCTCCCTGGGGCATCCGCAAGTACCTGGCCTACACATGGGCCTTGGCATCTCCTGCTCCCATGGTCTGGGATCCTTGCTGCTTCTCAGCTGGAGCCAGCAACATGCATCCTTCTTCCTTAGTGGCCAGCCAGGACTGAGCTAGGCTGCTCCCTTTTATACTGCAGCAGCAGTTGGATCATGCCCAGCGGGGGGGAGGGGGGGGAGGAGGGGCATAGCTTCTGCTACTAAGAGCACTCCTTTAACCCCTTCCACTCCAGTGTGGGGCTGGTACACCCTATCACAGCATAAATAGTCTAATTTCAGAATAATCAGTTGGCTGCTTGACCATCCGGTTTCCCTCACCAAGCTCAGTCTCTGACCCAACATTCTCCAGCAACTACCCCTACAACTCTCTACAGTAGTGCAAGGAAACAATCTGCATTAATTCTTCTTAGGACAAGGACTGCCCTTGTGTCGATTGCATGAGCATTTGTGTCATGGAGAAGACTCCTTGCATTCTCCCCACGTGACACTTATGAAAAGGCCAGGGATTATCTGAGTTTTAGCATGCACTGTGTTTTAAAGCAAGGCAAAATCATTTTTCTGCCAGGAAAAATCATGGAGCAGGTCATCAAGGAATCAATCCTGAAGCACTTAGAGGAGAAGAAAGTGATCAGGAACAGTCAGCATGGATTCACCAAGGGCAAATCATGCCTGACTAGCCTAATTGCCTTCTACAATGAGATAACTGGCTCTGTGGATGAGGGGAAAGCAGTGGATGTGTTATTCCTTGACTTTAGCAAAGATTTTGATATGGTATCCCACAATATTCTTGCCATCAAGTTAAAGAAGTATGGACTGGATGAATGGCACATACGTTGAATACAAAGCTGGCTGGATCATCGGGATCAACGGGTAGTGATCAATGGCTCCATGACTAGTTGGCAGCCGGTATCAAGCAGAGTGCCCAAGGGTCGGTCCTGGGACAGGTTTTATTCAATATCTTTATCAATGATCTGGAGGATGTCATGTACTGCACCCTCAGCAAGTTTGCAGATGACACTAAACTGGGAGGAGTGGTAGATACACTGGAGGGTAGGGATAGGATACAGAGGGACCTAGACAAATTAGAGGACTGGGCCAAAAGAAATTTGATGAGATTCAACAAGGAGAAGTGCAGAGTCCTGCACTTAGGACGGAAGAATCCCTTAGGAGTCCTGCACTTAGGATGGAAGCACTGCTAGGCTAGGCAGCAGTTCTGCAGAAAAGGACCTAGGGATTACAGTGGATGAGAAGCTGGATATGAGTCAACAGTGTGCCCTCGTTGCCAAGAAGGCTAATGGCATTTTGGGCTGTATATGTAGGGGCATTGCCAGCAGATCGAGGGACGTGATTGTTCCCCTCTATTCAACATTGGTGAGGCCTCATCTGGAGTACTGTGTCCAGTTTTGGGGCCCACACAACAAGAAGGATGTGTAAAAATTGGAAAGAGTCCAGAGAAGGGCAACAAAAATGATTAGGGGCCTGGAGCACATGACTTATGAGGAGAGGCTGAGAGAACTGGGATTGTTTAGTCTACCGAAGAAAAGACTGGGGGGAGATTTGATAGCTGCTTTCAACTACCTGAAAGGGGGTTCTAAAGAGGATGGATCTAGACTGTTCTCAGTGGTAGCAGCTGACCGAACAAGGAGTAATGGTCTCAAGTTTCACTTGGGAAGGTTTAGATTGGATATTAGGGAAAACTTTTCCACTAGGAGGGTAGTCAAGTATTGGAATGGGTTACCTAAGGAGATGGTAGAATCACCTTCCTTAGAGGTTTTTAAGATCAGGCTTGATAAAGCCCTGGCTGGAATGATTTAGCTGGGGATTTGTCCTGCTTTAAGCAGGGGGTTGGACTAGATGACCTCCAAAGGTCCCTTCCAAACCTAATATTCTATGATTCTATGATTCTAAGTTTCCAGAATTTTGTTGCTTGTAAGCCTTCAGACCAGCCATTGTTTGAAGCAGCCCTTATTTCTGCAATATTCCCATGTTTTCAAAGACTTAGAGAAGCTGTATTTTTATAACATAAAGCAACCTCATAAAACTGTCTCAAGTTGCTAAAGCAACAGAAACAAACAACCATTCTGGACATCTCTACAATCAGCGTGTGTATTTTATTTGCTCATCATAAATAGAAAACTCATCAGCATGGTGTCATTTGAGTAGATCTATTTGGAATGCAGTACAATTTATTTTAAATATCAAATTGCATGTATTAGTATTTTTATATCCCATTGCATTGGAAGCACATCAGGAGAGGAGGCCCAGATTCTGATTTCAATTAGCCTGGTGCAAATCTAAAGAAACCCCATTGACTTTGGTAGGGTTATTTTCTAATTTACACAGATATAACTGGAGATAGGATTTAGCTCCAATGTTAGCATGGCACTTCTTACAGCAAGTAATATCCTATTGTAAAGCTGTAATGATTATTATCACAAATAATTGCAAGTGCTCTGAGCCCTTTAGGGCAACCACACTGACCAGCACAATGGAAATTAAAAGTGCTTTAAAACCCACTTTAACTGTGTGTATCTTAAATGTTGCACTATATCACATTATGTAAATTATGTATATTTGTAAGAAAGACTAGTGTAACAATACAAAAATTCGGTATGCCCGGATGCAAGTGATAAAGGTGACCCTCTATTATCCACTTCATAATGAATTTATAGAATGATATCTTTGTGTACAACTCTACCCATCTTGGTGGGAGATGGCAGAAGAGGCTGCTCAAGAATCTTTTCAAAGGACATAGAAAGCTCCTGATAATTAAAATAAATAGCAGATGCCGTCATTTTGATTCCGATCACATGCACAGAATCCAAATAATATAAAAGAGTTCTTTTGAAAACACTTCATAGTCCATTCCTATGATTCCACAGCCAAAATTGATTAGTATTTCAGAATAATGTGCTTAATATCACAACAACGGTAGGCCACAGAAACTCACTACCACTTGGTTCCACAAGCTACAAATAGTTATGCCATAATTCTGAAAAAGTATTGTAGGTATTCACATGCAAGTTCTTTGAAACCAGGAGTTGATACCTTATAAGCAGGATATTTATCCCCCGAATCCTCACAAACCATTTTCTTTTCACCAGAAATGGAGAGAACAACAACAAAAAAAGTGATAGTTGCTTGTTTTACCAATACAAATAAATGATTTGTATCTATTTTACCCTGTAATGAGAATTGTTTTGCACAGCTCTAGTAACTCACAGACTAATAGAAATTAGAAATGGAAGATACCTTTAATAATCAGCAGAGCTATCCCTCTGTTAATTTATTTGTACAATGGTAGCAACTACAGGCTCTGCCATGAAGTGCATAGACCCTATTCCTGCATTAGCAGTGAACTCTGCTGCTGCCAACTGCACTGTGTATAACAAACAGCAGGTTGGATGGGAGAAAAAAATGACAGTTGAACAACTTCTGCTCTGCACAATTTGTGGTATTGCATCACTTTAACTTCTTTAAAATGATCATTTTAAAAGTTCTCTACCTATTCATAACCCTACATGTTCCTTTAAGAGTTCTCCAGCTCAGTCCTGGGAAGAAATGATCTCTAGATTGTTTTATGTTAGTTCGCTATTGTTTTCCTCTTCCATATAGATTATACACAACCACCACTGTGTCAAGCATTATTACTTTCTCTAAAATATCCTGAAATCTCCTGACCAGTCCTTCACAACCCTCACTGTGCATATTAGTCTTCCTCCTGCACAGCACCTTTCCCACCTAAGGTCATGTGCCTGGCTTTTCCTACTCTCTGATGCTGCTAAGGCAGCAGAGGAGGGGGTGCTATCTGTGATATCAGTGCAGTTTGGGGCTCTTAAGTTGCTGCTAAAGCCTGCCAATACCCTGACTCCCTATTCAGTTGCCCACCTTTCCTACACCCCTCACACCAAATTGTCAATTTCCAGATAACACAGTTCAGCGCAGTTTGGGACTGCAGATACCATCCGGACTGCTCAGCTGCTAAAGATGTCACTTTTTGTGTCTGCTAGGGTCGCATCCTCAAAGTCCAAGTTGAACAAGGAGTTTGAAAGCCACTGATGTTGAGTATCTTCTTCCAGGAAGAAGAAGGGCTTAAAGGGCCATTCCCTAGGAAAATTATGTAGATCCTAGGATGGACATAAAATCTTCATAGGTTCACATGCCTCTTTAGTCCTTGCTCCAGAGAACTGTGGATGTATGGGATAAAGAGGAGGGTTAGCTGGTTGGCTGGTCCATCCTCTGGCCCGCAATTGGAAACTGCTGCGGAATCTGATTAGTCCCTACACTGTAACCATAGTTCTTGGTCCAATATCATCTAAAACATTTCCTACTGATTCTGTTAGATGATGACAATGACACAAATCATTCACCATAAAACACTACATGCTGTTTGAAATAACTACATGATACTCTCATTTTACGGGGAACAAATATAACTGCAAGAGCTGCACGGAGGGAAAATTGTCACTGGTGGCAAAACCGGCAGTAGAGCTTATTTTCTTGTTTCTCAACATAGTGAAGCAATTGTGGTCTCTTGAAATGTAGGTAAAACCACTTAACCATTTTTCTTACTGTTAACACACTTCCTTTTTTGTTGATGAAAAAAAGAAATAAAGCTCCTGCTTTGAAGGCTCACAAAGGGAAGAATCATTGGGGAGGTCAGCAGTTTTCAGCAAAGGAATCTTCTTTTGTTGAGGTGCTGGAGTTAGATAGTAGGAAAAGAGAAATTAAAGCTTTCTTTAATTCTTATCAGCTATTGTGTATTCACCCTGTCTGTAACATCCTAGTTTGGACTCTGTAATTCATATACATTGTTCTAAAATACCCTTGATACCTTTCCCAGGAGAAAGGCAGACTTTGCTCCAGTGCTTTGTACTACTTCATTGGATCACTGCCAAGCTCCCTGGGTATTCTGCTTTTCTCCATCTCATATATAGTCTTAAATAACTCCTATTCTGAATCCAGCCCTCTTTCCTCTCTTGGGAGTCCTGAGCAGCCCAGTCCCTTTAACTTTACCCAAGCTTCCCTTTCAGGGCCAGATCACACAGGATTTATTGGTTCTTTCAATATAGGAGGTGAGTGTTTTGCACAGTTAGTTTTCACTCTTTACACATACTCTGGGGTACAGATTATAAGAAAGCCCAGAAGTTTCTTTAAAGTTTAAAATACAAGTCAGAGGACTGTTGGGTTCTTCTGCCACATATCAGCTATGATGGAGAAGCAAGTGTAGCACATGACTGCTCCCTGAATAGCTAACTCACTGCCAGAAAATGTGTTGGAACGGGGAAAAAGACTTGCCTAGGGAAACATAATCAGGAAGCCTCAAGGATGCAGATGGCTTGTGTAAGCAACCAATCCACCAAAACTTTAAGTTTTTCTGTCACTAACAAAAGCATGGAAATCATCTGATCTTTGAATAGTAATAGATAAAAAGGGAATTCTGTACTTCTTTCTTTCTTTCTTTCTTTCTTTCTTTCTTTCTTTCTTTCTTTCTTTCTTTCTTTCTTTCTTTCTTTCTTTCTTTCTTTCTTTCTTTCTTTCTTTCTTTCTTTTCCTTCCTTCCTTTCTTCCTGGGCACTTCAGTTTCATTGACATCTTTAATGTCAGTCCATGTAATGCAAGGTTATCTGGTATATAACCCAGTATACCCATGTTATCCAATCATTATACACTTTTTTTCCTAGTCCATAGTTCATAAAACAAAGCAACAAACCAAATAATGAGCCACAAAAAATAAAGGGGGACGAAGAAGATTTTACAATATCTGTCATTTAGATAATCCCCAAGCTGCACATCAATATCAACCACAGATACGGAACCTTCCCTAATATTTCAGTCTAATAAATTTAGTTTGATGAACTTCAGAGTCCAGAGTTTCACAGTTACAATGGTCACTGTAACATTCACTCCATTAGTGTCTGCCAGATTCACTTTGGCTTTGAAGCCTGCTATCTAAATTGACACCAAATGTCTAATCTCTGTACCCTTTAAATTTCTGATACGTCATATTGCATTACATTACTTCTGTCACCTCCCATCATGTTATGTTGTGTCACGCAGTAAAGCCAATATGAGCTGACATAACACAAGATGATGTGATCTAAGAGATTTAAAGCTGTACAATGCAGTGGAGCATAAACGTGACACATTGCTGCTACTAATCTGTAAATACCCACTTCCAGAGCAGCAGATATCAGCTAAAAGAAGGTGTGTTGAATGATCTATGAGTAGGAGAGAAAAGGAGATAATTTGGTATCTGCGCACTGTTTGGGTATATGATATAAAAGATCTCAGCACAATAATGTTGTGTTTGACTTAAGGTGACGAAAGCAAATAAATTCAGAATTACCACATTATCAATTCCTCACACATGTGTAGGCTTTGCTTTCACTTATAATGCATCTTCCAGAGGAGAATCTCAAAGTGATTTATAGACATTAGTTGTATGTCCCAACAGTCAGGAAGGTGGATAAATTCCACTGTACCCTGTTAGCAAGTGGGCAAACTGCAGGACAGAGAGGTTAAGACCATGCAGTGTAATCAGTTGCACAGATTAGAAATAGTCTTCTTCGGCTTCTGCCATGCTTGTTATGTAAAAATTTGCTTTTGTTATCAGACACTCTAGTTTGCCTGATTTTGCTTTTATGTTTCTCACCTTTCATATGGGCATATCTAGTTTTATTTATTTTAAACTTTGTGTCTATTTGTAGTTTACTTGTCCAGAATGATTTGTGTGATCTCAAACTGTCCCTCTTTTAATTTAGTTATGATTGTAGGCCTGTCCGTTGCTGAACCCAGGCATACCTTTCTTTTGCAGCTATCTCGAGGACATGTTTCTGTCCAATTTGTGTGTTCTACAGCACCTCCAAATCCTTGTTATTTTGTAATGCCAGCAGCCTGGGTCCACTTTGGTTAAGGTAAAGCCCTTCTGATGCGAGGCACTCCTTTCCCCCCAAATTAATCAACACCTAAGACTTCTATACCTCTCCTCTGTGGCACAATTAACCATTTCATCATAGTTAATCACTGTCTAGAACTATTCACTTAAATCACTGTCATAATAATTTAAGATTATTGACGAGCAGGAACCATTGCAAATTTAAAGCAATTGAAACCCTTCAGCATTATGTTGTTTTATGTCTGTGAATTTTATGACACTTCAGATTACAAGCAGTCTGTATTACTTCATAATGTCTGTAGTATGTATTACTTCATAATGAATGCATCATGATATGATTGATTCAATGCAGTAAGATTCAATATATCATAGTATCCCTTAGGAGACCCATCGCAACTTCAGGTTTCTAGACTGGTGAAGAAGAAAACTTGTGCTGGATTCATCCTGGAGTTATACCAGGCATTAATTTCTCCCATTTTTTGGTGATACACAGACTATTTGGGGTGTTTGGTATGGGATAGAGAAAGGGAGGAATGTAAGCTTTCCTCTATCCTGGTCCTAGGAAATACACTGCCAATCTGTAGAGTAGACAACAAATTTTACTGCATTTCAGCACAGATGTCAACAATAAAATTAATTGATATGCTGAAATGTTTTAATCCAGATAAAATTGTGGGTCAGTCTGGAGACCCAGGGAGCATATTTCACTGAGGAAATACCCCCATTTCAGTGTCTCCAAAAGAGAATATTGTGGGATTTCAATTTTATGGAAAAAAAATGGGGGGGGGGTTGGTTTTTTGTCCCGTTCGAGATGAAACTCTTTTTATAAAAAAAATGGTCAGCTTTAGTTAAAAGACTATATTCCTAGAAAACTTCAAAATAAAGTTATATGTATGGGGCATGAGCTCCAGCAAGGAAGGGAATTAAGTCACATAGTGAACGGGTTGAAAGCCCGAGGGAATGGAGCTTGTTGGGATGGGATGGGCCTTTGGATTTAGGCTGACAAATATGCAGGAGCCTAGACATTGCAACAACAATCTGAACTCAGGTGGAACATGTGCCATGAATGCTTTCCTCCGTTTTCTTAGTTAATTTTGCTTATGTGGGAGTAAAATTCAGCAAAATGTGTGTGAAATAAATGCAGTAGCATTGGAATAAAACTGGTGTAACAAAGCCAAGAATCACATCATAGAGTTTGACCACATTTAGTCTTCATCTAGTCTGTAGCTTTAAAATGGGAGACCAATTAACGTATTTAAATGTGGTTTTCAAGGAAACATTTTTAATCATAAGCCAAACTACTGCATAACTTGGAAGAAGCTACATATTATTGGCACAAGTCACAAGCCAGTACTAACAGCTGAAAAGAAATTCAGAGAGATCCATTATAAAGTTGTATTATAATTTGAGTCTAAGCAGTGATATTGTCATTAGTGCAAAAAATAGATTGAACTTAAATTAAAATAAATGTCCTTTTAAAAAACACAGGTGGTCTGCCAATGCCATTTCCCTGTAAAGGCTCCTTAAGGGAAAGCTTTAAATCAACAGGATCAGATCTGTCTGCTTCTTTCATTTATCACTATGTTTTTCTGTGTAGGGTTTCAGACTGCATATTCTTAATAGTCCTTAAACTTTTCATTAGCTGCCAGGTTCATTATCTGAAGATTCAATTTCAATAAAGAGTTCACAGAAAATATTGGCCTCACCATACATCATTTTCAAGTAAAGAGGTCAGATACACTACAACCAGAAGCCTTTTGTATGTATCTGTTCCCAATACAGGAGGGGAAAAGTGAAGCTAATACATGCATTTGTCTGTCACTAAAAAGTTCTTTTAGGAAAAAACAAGCAAGTAGCTATAAATTTGGCACCAGGATATTTCTTCTAATGTGAATTCTTGTGTAGTACCTATGAAAAATGCACAGACCCTTGCTTCAATAAGTATTTGTGGCATGCCTATACTATTGAGACTGCTGGTTGAGTTTTCTTGGGAACAATAGGCTAGATCCTCTCCTGATATATATTAATGTAGCTCCATTTGATGTATCTATTCTACATGGTTTACACCAGCTGATGATCTGGCTGATAGTTTAATTGATCTATTCAGTGTGCTTATCTTTTCTGTTCAACAAAGGAGTTGGTAACATTCATCAATGAGGGTGCCTGCCCTACCAAACACTAGACAAGTCCTCCCATATTTGCAGGTGCAGAGTTGGTCATTTGTTCTCCCTAACGGGTAACAAGCCTTACCTACAGGAACTGAAGGTAATTCCTCCCGCAGGTCAGTATCCTTTACAGCCTAATAACACATTTAGAAGACCACAACTGTTTCTGTGTATTAACATGTGCTGACAAAAATATTTTTAGTCTGCAGTAATATTTTCTTCCTTCAAGAAACTTTCCTTTGACTGAATAGTCAAGTTATAGCAATATAGAATTATGCCAAGGGAAGGCTGCGTAAACCAATTATAGCAAATGACTGAAAGACAGGAGAACACACGGTCCTTATACCACTGATTAAATGTGTGACTTTGAGTAGGTGACTTTGTGCCTCAGTCTTCATAATGGAAAATATGAGTGAAAATTAAGGCCTACTTGAAAAGAATAGGCATCTAAAGTGAGGCTGGGTACATAACATGGGAAAGTCTCTAGTAGTGCTAATCAATGAGGAAACTAAAAAAGGGATATAAAGAAGCATATATAAAAATAACTTCAAGGGTTAGGTTTTCTTTTTATCTCTTCTCTTTATGACTGTTCCTCAAAAGGAAAATTTCTAAAATAGTTGCATGTGCTGCATCATTTACGTAAAAGTTTGTATCAATATGCATGGCTAATCCTCCCAAAGAGTTTGCTCATCATTTTTTTTCTAAATTATTCATGTGGGAAATTTTAAAATGTGTATCATTAATGTGATCTGTAAGAATGTAATTGATGAAATCCTGCCTAAAAACCCTAAGGAAAGAGATTTGAAAAGGCAATTTGTTAAAATAATGTCTATTAGCACTGATTTTCCCATACTTCTACCGGTTAATCTAGCAGCTTCATTTATCATTCAAATCAGATTAACTCTTTCAAACTATGACCTATCAATGTTACTTGAAACTGCTTTCTGTTTATATGACTATGTACTGTAGTGCAAACTTCTTATTTAATATGGGACAGTGATTAAGTTTCAACTCAGATTAGGAGCCAGAGAGTCCTGGGAGCTGCCATAATTTCAAATTGTGTTTCTAAACTAGCTTTCAATATTTAAATATTTTCTAACTTAAATTTAATAAGTAATCTTGTATCCTTTTCCCAGAAAATTACTTCTTCCTCTCTCTCATTTTCACAAATTCACATGAAAATGTTAACTATAATGGGACAATTTTCCCTTATCCATCAAGAAACACAAAGACAGGACACACATTTAAAAAAGCATGTAAGCACAGTTTATGGACTAAAGGGTATGCAGCATAAGAGGAATGCAAAATTGCAAGGCACACCTTAGGGTCAAATATAAAAGGACATAGTTGCTGACATACAAAGCTCTCAGTAATTGTGGCCACAGAAAGTATGCCATGCCCAAATAAGTGAAATAAATTACCGTCACCAACAGGACAAAATTCACACTCACTTGTGGGCTCAGCAGTTATCAGTATCAACAACTGTGGTGTCTTGTCACAATCAGGAATATGTCACTGAAATGCATACCTCTCAATGCATCTCTCAATGCATTATCTTAAATGGAGCTATACTCATTCCTGCCAGTCTAGGATCTAATCCAATATTTTAATAAATAACATTTTTGAATATTTACTATAGGTTTTCAATGGTCTATAATGTTGATCAAATCTGGTGAACCTGCTTATCTCTATATATAAAAGTCAAATGGTGTATGTATGTATGTATGTCAGCTTACTCCTTCCGCACCGTTTGAGCTAGAAACTTGAAATTTGGTACAGTTAGGGGTCTTGGGGTCCAGATGGTCAGAAGGGTCGAAAATTTTTCGAATCTCACCTCTGACACCCCCAGGGGTGAAAGTCTTTAAAGGCCAATCACATCAGCTGGGCAGCTATGTTGTTATGATGTCATAATACCCCCTCCAACAGACACAGCACTCGCTCGGCTCCCTGCCCCTCCCTCCTCCAACGGACCCGAGTTGGGTTTGGTCGGAGGGTAAGTGAGGTAGGGGTGTCGGGTTTGGTCAGGGGGGGGTGAGGTGCGGGTGTCGGGTTTGGTCGGGGGGTAAGTGAGCCGGGGGTGTTTGGTTTGGTCTGGGGGGGGGAAGGTGTCTTGGTGGGTGAGGGGTGAGGGGTGGGTGTTGGGGTTGGTCAGGGGGTGTTGGGGTTGGTAGGGGGGTGAGATGGGGGTGTTGGGTTTGGGTGGGGGGGTGAAAATGTGAGTCGGGGTTGGTCGAGGGGTAAGTGAGGTGGGGGTGTCGGGTTTGATCGGGGGGAGGTGAGTTGGGAATGTCAGGTATGTTCTCTGCCCCCTCCAACGGACCCCGTACTCGCTCAGCTCTCTGCCCCCTCCCCACCTGTGACTGACCCGAGCAATGCCGGGTATTTTCACTAGTTGTCTTATATCACTCAATCATTTCCCTGAATCAGGAAAGCACATAAGACCATGCTTAACTTTAATCATGTGCTCAAGTCTTATTAAATTCAATAAGAATCATCATAATTGGCAATCCTAATGGGATTATAGCACATTCTCAAAGGCAACTGCATTGTTTAAGTGCCCTTCCTGAAATGGGATGCTTTCCTGAGCTGGAGCAGTTATGGGCAAAAATTAGCAAAACAGGTACTCACTGTTTTTCATATTCATCTTTCTATTCATTTTGCTGGTATTCTTGGTAGTGGTACAGTAATATAAAGCTACAGATTTCCCTTTAAAAAAGAATGCTTCTCTATTTGAAGAAACTGCATTTGAGCTTGGGCTGTCATTGTATGCTCATTTAAGTTTTTAAATGCCAAATTTAGCCTCCTATACACTGTACATTATGGATGGAAAGTAATTTGGGATAATTATTTGTCCATTATATGTGCACAGTAATGGCATACAAATGAAGTATTATCCATTATGTTAATTCTAGGCACAGTTCTTGTTATGGCATATGCTATATAATTTAGAATTAAGAGCCTGTCTATATTTTGCTATGAAATGTATTTGTCAGTTACAGTCTGACATCTATCTATTCAGTGCATTGCTTCATGCGGATTGTGAAATATATAATTATGTAGGAGTATCTCAACATTTAAATAATGCAAAGAAACATGTCATCATGAGTTGATGGCTCCCATCAATCCCATTACTACTGTCTTAGGTTCATGAAACCACTAGACCTTTGAGAATGCAATGAAGCTCACACAGCTCCATCAAATATTGCTAGTACTGGAAGGATAATACAGCCTGATGAAATCCTAGTTGTTAAAGGTCCAACACTAAATCTCTTTTAGGAGTGTTGAAAATTACAAGCAAAGATTCTGTGTATATTTCCATATTATCTATTATCAGTGTGTTTTACATCACATGTGCCATACTTAAAGCACATTCTAGAATAACTAGATCATACAATGCCATGATGCCATGGGATAGGCTGAGGTCTTGTTACTTACAGCAGGATGCCTGGGTATAAAAATCCTATCAAAATGTTTATTCTTGTGAGATTTCTAGCCCTCTTTTGCAAACTCAGGAAAGTCATATAAACCATTGAACTTTTTATTCTTATCTCAACCAAACATGAACTTTACAGGCCATGTTTCTCCACCAGCTGAACCTTCAGCTTGGACCAGGATAGACAAGAGAGTGGGACCGAGGGAGGTTATGATTTCCTGTCCTGATTACCTGTTTTTACCACCACTGCAAAAGAGACAGCAACCAAGATAGTTCTCTTACTTATGCCACAGCATAATGGAGCCTTCATCAATGGATGTTAGATGTGGTTAGCTCTACCTCCTCACACCTTCTCCATCAGGGATAGTTAGATCAGCTAGTACAGCTGCTGCACCTATTAACTTTACTCTACATAACGGAAATTCCCTGGTGATCACTTATGGCTTCATTCTTTGTGCCACTGATACTGAAATGAGAATCTGACCATATTGATTTGGAGTAAACCTATCACATTATTAGTAGTAGGGTAGAATGAATGTACAGAAGCCTAGGATTTTCACCACTCTCTGTGGAATGAGAGATCCAGTTTAAACTCTCAGCAAAGTCAGACAACTTTTTCCTTCATTATGCTCCAGAGGTGGGAATAAATAGTTTTGCTCATTGAAATTTCCCATCACACTGTTATTATATCAATTATATACCGTAAATGTTTTTTCAGCAATAAAAAAAATGTATTGGCACAGCAGAGCAACAGCAAAAATGGATATAATAATATTAAACTTGCAAACACATTGGGACATTGTTTGATGTATGGGATTAGAAAGAAAAAAAATTAGTCGAGAGCAAAGTGCATGACGGACGAAAACACATATTGCTGTACATTTCGTATGCTTCCATTGTTGGCATGAAATTTCAGTTTGCTCAATATATTTAGTACCTTCAGACATTTGAAACCATTTTTAAGAGAAAGAAGAAGAGATTTGGGGAAAACATTTTTTCTTAACCGAGTTTGCTGCAACATCTATTTTGGACTCTGACTGAGCCTAGCTGGATTTCTTTTAAAAGATAGCTTATATTGATCTTCTACATAGAAATAGCACTTCTGTGTTTAAATAACTTTCTGCATTGGTTAACATGACTAGATATAACCTACTTTTTCAGAATATACCAGCTCTTTTATCGATTATTCGTTTGTCCCAGCATAAAATAAACCTAACATATTGCAATACTTGGGAACACCTCTAAAATGTATTCTTTTTTACTCTTTATTTCCAGAAAAAGCAACCAACAGTCCATGAAATCCCTTTTCTAACCCTATTTCACTGAGGTCATGTTTGTTCCATGCGCCTCATTCTGGGGAATGGTTTTGGGACAGGAAACTAATTCCCTGGTGTCTGCCTGAGGAAAGGTATGTTGACCCCCATACTTCCATCACCCACCAGCTGATCCAAAACCCTCTGAAAGCAACAGAAGTCTTTTCTTTGACTTTGGTGCGCTTTGAATTGATAGTTTTGAGTGGCAATGCAACCTCATTAGCCAGGTCAGAATAACATTCACTCAGATTTGGCCTGGACACACAACATCTCTTCTGTGCTGCTGCCCTGTTTTGGAAGACAGGCTGCATGCCTTGAAAAGTCAGGCTGGAGCACCCAGGGCTGATGCTCTTTGTGGGATACTCAAGGGGGATTCTCATTCTGCAGGAAGCAGGTTGAGGGAAAGCCTGAAACTAGACACCAAGGGGACTATCTGCCTACTGTTATACTGATATCTGACACCTGTTTCTATTGTGTCTGTGTGTTTGTGTATGTGTAGAACTTGAACTTGAACAACTTTAAGAAACTGTGGCTGCAAACTGTTCAACCAAAAAAATCCAACTTTCTTAAAGCCTTAAAAATAGGCTCCAGGGTAACCTGAGGAGAACATGCCTCATGGTTAATGGAACTGGCCATTAGCTGCCATTGCTATTCTTGGAAAATGTGATCAGCTGCCTGATAAAAAGAAAACCTTGACTTTCACAGGACCCTATTTTGAAGCCCTTACACTAAGTAACCCTTTCTCACCTAAATAGTCTCATTAACCTAGATGAAATTGCTCAGGTGAGTAAGTGCTATATATTCTGAGGCAGCATGGGAAACAGTATAATGATGGGAGTATGCCAGAGCTGGAAGTTTTCCTGTAGCTGGTGCCACTGACACTGATTTACCATAATATGTAAATGCCCATGATAACTAAGTTATGCAAGGAAAAGAGTCTGTGTTTATATCTCTTGTATGAATTGTCTCTTTACATTGACTTTTTGCCAGTTGAAATGGTTATTCAAACATTAAAAAGGCAATGGATTGGAAAGCTTTATCACCCATCCGTCTCTTTTCACAATTTCCTCTTTATAATCCAACTAATAGTGCTCTTTGTAAACTAGTGCAGTGAGTCTTAAACTTATTTGATCACTCTCCCCTTTTTTGTATCTGTAGTAGTTTACGATCCCCCTCCTTGACACAACTATATATACCCATTTTTGCAGTGGCAGTGATTCACTTGAATCAGTTTTGGCTTCTTTGTTTTCAGCTGAGTTGTTGTTGTTGTTTTTTCTATTGCACAAATAAGCCAAAAATCCATTAACAAAAGCAAAACTGTGATCCATCCTTAAAATAAAATGTGCACAACTCATCATTGCAATTGGATTAATATGCAGATTGCAATGAAGTCGGCAGATGACCAAAGTCCACTGGTAAGTCAAAAACATGGAGACCTGGGAGAAGAGTCAGCAGGAGATAAGACTGAACTTGAGCAGGGGAATAAAATCAGTATCTTAGATGTCTTTATACAAATGTGAAAAGTATGGGAAATAAACAAGAATAACATGACATGCTAATTGATAAACACAACATAGTTGGAATCACAGAGACTTGTTGGATAATACGCCTGACCAGGAAGGTGAAAAAAGGGAGATGTTGCCTTGTATATTAAAATCTATACACTTGGACTGAGGTTGATATGGAAATAGGAAACAGACTTGTTGAATGACTCTGGGTAAGGATAAAAGGGGTAAGACAAGAGTGAAGTTATGTTAAGGGTCTACTAGAAACCACCTAACCAGGAAGAAGAGGTGGATGAGGCTTTTTCTAAACATCTAACAAAATCATCCAAAGCACAGGACTTGGCGGTGATGGGGGACTTCAACTACTCAGGTGTCTGCTGGAAAAATAACATAGCAGGGCACAGATTATCCAACAAATTCTTGGAATGTATTGGAGACAATTTGTTTCAGAAGGTGGAGAAAGCTACTAAGGGACAGGCTGTTCTAAATCTGATTTTGACAAATAGGGAGGAACTGGTTGAGAATTTGAAAGTGGAAGGCGGCTTGGGTGAAAATGATCATGAAATGATAGAGTTCATGTTTTTTAAGGAATGATAGGAGGGACAACAACAAAATAAAGACAATGGATTTCAAGAAGCCAGACTTTAACAAGCTCAGAGAACTGGCAGGTAGGATTCCTTGGGAAGTAAGTTTAAGGGGGAAAAGCATTGAAAATGGTTGTCCATTTTTCAAAGAGATATTATTAAGGGCACATGAGCAAACTATTTCACTGCATAGGAAAAATCAGAAGTAAGGCAAGAGACCACCTTCACTTAACTAGGAGATCTTCAATGGTCTAAAACTAAAAAAAAAAGCCTCTTACACAAAGTGGAAACTCAGCCAAATTACAAAGGATGAATATAAACAAATAACACAAGTATGTAGGGACAAAATTAGAAAGGCCCATGGACAAAACGAGATCAAACTAGCTAGAGACATAAAGGGAAAAAAAGAAAACATGCTATAAATACATTAGAAGCAAGAGGAAGACCAGGGACAGGGTAGGTCCATTTCTCAATGTGGTGGAGGAAGGGGGCAATAACACAAAATGTGGACATAGTAGAGGCACTTAATGACTTATTTGTTTCCATTTTCTACAAGAAGATTAATGGTGATTG
This sequence comes from Sternotherus odoratus, assembly GCA_032164245.1. NCBI lineage: Eukaryota > Metazoa > Chordata > Testudines > Kinosternidae > Sternotherus > Sternotherus odoratus. The sequence goes on from JAVMKO010000001.1 coordinate 243,119,556, forward strand.
GATGTCTAACACAGTGATTGCCAATGAAAATGAAGTAGTATCAGAGGTCAAAATAGGGAAAGAACATGTTAAAAATTACTTAGACAAATTAGATATCATCAAGCCATCAGGGCCTGATGAAATGTATCCCGGAATACTCAATGAGCTGACTGAAAAGATACCTGAAGCATTAGCAATTATCTTTGAAAAGTCATGGAAATCAGGAGAGATTCCAGAAGGCTGGAAAAGGGCAAATATAACTTTGAATAATGCTATGCAAGCTTAACAAAAATCCATCAAAATGCACAGCACCATCTCAGGACCTGATATGTCTGCAGGAATTGGCTTTGCTAGTTATTAATTGGTGGGGTAAAATGTGCACAAAACATTTCCCCCCCTAAAACTTCTCATGCTCCCCCTCAGAATACATTCCATCCCCCTCCAGGGAATACATTCCATGCTCCCTCAGGTGGCCCACCCGGCCCCTTTAGAGAACTTCTGAGATAGTGTACTGTGTCACTTATTATAAAAAGTGAAGGAAGAGAAGAATGATTTTGTTGTTATGTTTCTGAACAAAGACATCTGGGTTTGTTTTATGGCTCAGTCACAGACTTCTTGTGTGACCTTTGGCAAATCCCTTGATCTTTTTTGTGCTCAGATACCAACCTGATTACCCAGCACTATCTAATTCTTCACTTTAAGAAATAAATGTATACCTCTTGGTGAAAATCAGCATTGTAGCACTAGTGCAATATTTCTATCAAATTATATTAAAGCATATCTTAACATTATCTAAAACATGGCTTAATGAAAGTGTTTCTATTCATCTGGGTATAATGCTTAAATTATCCAAAAGTAGCAACTTTGTTTTAAAAACTCATAAAATGGATATAATATATAATGCCCTATTAGGGTAAATAAATTTAACAGCCCAAATTGAAATAGCAGTATTCAAATAATCAGGTACATACCCATGGGAAGTTATACTAGGAGCAGCTTCCAGAAAATAAAAACAGTAATGAGTACACATTGTCTCTCAGTAATTGAGAGTTTAAGGTATATTTATTTTCTGCAAGCTGCTCTGCAGCACTCACCATGATGTTCCTCACCATAGCATCCAAGCATGTCAAAAGACAAAATTCATGGGGGATAGCCACGATGTCACACAGATCACCCATTTGAGCGACGTTGGTACCACCCTGCATGTGCAAGATGTACAAAAGTTCATTATTGCTCCCCTGAGGGAGGTACATGCACCTCTTCACCAACTGCCATATGATGTGTTCTGCCGTATTGAGAGGTACCTTTGCCATGGCAGATCCCCACAGGATGAACAAAATATGAGGGATCAGGAGGGCATCAAGAACCAGAAGCAAGGAGTCAGTCTTTGCCTGGTTCCATAGGATCTCCACAATGGTAACCTCAGATGTCTACATTTTAATAATGTCATTATCCATCCGTTGTTACAAATTCTGTTTTTTTTATTTTTAAATGAAACAAAAAAAAATCCAAAACATTTTTTTGGCATGCGTCTTCACTTCAATTTGAGCAAGTTAACCAAATGTGCCAACCGTAACTTTTGTATTTCTGTACTTTTTAATGATTAAATCTGCAATGAAAAATAGTCAAAATATTTTAATCATTTTTTCAACCAAAAAGTCTTTGAATAAAATAAACATGCTCACAAAAAAATACTGACAATTTTTCAGCCCTATCTTCAATCTCAACATGCAGTAGTTTCTTGTAGTATGTAGATACAGACATACTGTAGATCTTTTAAAACTGTCATAGTTTTTTAATCTTTAATTTAAAATAACACATATGGCAAGATAGTTATAAATCTTTAAAAATGAAATATTGATAGCTTTGTTCTTGTTAGGAGTATGGCTGATTTAAGTTCATGCTCATTAAAACACTCCATTAATATTTTATTAATATTGGTAAGATGATAACATTGTTGTATTGTTTCATGTGTTGTAATTATATAGAGAGCTACCAAGAACAGAATGCTTAAGAATGTAATGAAGAACAAAAGCCAGTTATTAATGGTAACTACCAAGAAATTAAAGGATGGATAATTATAGGCGTCAACAGAGCTCACCAGTATGTTATATAAGTGTAACTGAAATATCACTAACTTGCTCGAGAATCCTGAAGGGAAAGCTCTCCACAGTAATAGTGTGGAAATCCTGGGGAAAGCTCTCCCCAGGAAAGCCTTCATATACTTAATCATGTGAATAAATCTTAAACAAGTCAAACAATCCAGCTGACTTCAATGGGTGTGTTTGTGGCTATGATCCCACTGCATGGATGTCAATGGGAGTTTTGCCATTGGCTTAAATGGGAGCTGGATGAAGCCCTTTGCAAGTAGGATTTGTGGAATAGAGCACCTCTCAACAGAGATACATAAAGAATGACCCTGAGGGAATGTGTGTGTGTATCATGCTTGGGGAGGGGTTTCTTTGCTCCACTTGATCATTGTTATTTTACAAGAAGGTGGTTTGGAAGAACATAGTAACAGTAGCTAGGAAAGCAGGAATGGAAAAAAAGTTACACTTTGTATTTAGCACTTTCTCAGTATCCGCAGAGCCTACTGAAAATAGATTGGAACTGATAACTGAACATAAAGACAAAGGAAAAGAGTGGCTGCAGCCTTAATCTCTACAGCTACATTTTCTTCTTTATGTGTTTTTCTTGCTTTTATGAAAAAACAATACTACAGCTAGTTTGAGATACAGACCCATAATGATCATCATTATCCCAATGGTTGTGCTTCCAATGCACACTGTTCCTGACCCTGCAATGGAGTTTTCCATTTCTAGAGTATAGCGGTAAGTTAAAACCCCAGCCAGTGTAAGCAGTGCACATTGTACATACAGAGGCTTGTTATATTAAGACCTGTTGGCCTCCCTTTCTATTATCAAAATGAAAACCAAATCCAAACAGCTCTTCTATGAATGTGAATCGGTTGATCATCATGCTGTATTTCATTTGGTAAATAGTGTGGTCAAGCATCCACAAGAGCCCAGACTTCAGTAGTTGTAATCCCAGATGTATTAGTTACTATGAGCAAGGCCCACACTCAAAAAAGTTTTCAGTACCCAGATTTGATGTTTGCAAAGTGTCCACTGCTTAAGTTTGGGCTGTGTGTTTGAAAAAAAGGTTTGTGCAGACACCAATATATGAGCTGCATTCTGTGGGCACTCTGTGCATGCACCACAGAAATGTGCAAAAGTGTCTGTTTGCTCTTTTTCAACCATTGGGCCACATCCTCTGTCTATTTTAATGTGTCTATCTTGAAAAAAAATGGAATATGAATTGGAACTGGCTGGGGAATGGGTAGTTCTGCCAAAATGTTGAGTTTGGGGGAAAATGTTTCTCTCAGATAAGGATAGAAGTAAAAAAAAAAAAAAAAAGAAAACCCTAAACAATTGTGGAACTGGAAGGCCATAATAATTTGTTTTGGAAAGACTGTAATGTAATGAGAATGTGTCAATCTTTCCAAAATTAAATATGCTTTCTTCCATCCAGGATAACTTAGGAGTCCTGGCTGCCTGGCTGCTGAGAATGAAATGCTGGGGAGCCTGAGACACTGCAGAGCCTACACTGCCAGACAGTCTGCCAAAGTGGACTGCCAAGAAGCTGGGTAGCTACACAGGCAAGATGTCAGGAAGCTAGCTGAGCTTTCCCTCAGAAACCTGCCTGGTTTCCTTCAAAATATCATCAAACTGGACACATTCCTTCAGATTTCAATGAAAAGATGTTTTCTGATAGATGGCTTTTCTGTCAGCAAATTTATGACCACCTTTCATATTAATATTTACCTGCTTTGCAGGGGTGTAGTTGCTCTGTATGTCACTCTGAAAATAGAGGACCAGATCCTCACTGCTATAAATTATCATAACTTCATTGACTTCAGTAGCACTACATTAATTTACAGCACTGAGAAGATGGCTCAGAAAGTGCATTCATAAACACTAAGGGCTGGATTCACAAAAATATTTATATGCCTAGCCTCCCTAGATCAAGCCACAGTGGGATTCACAATCTGCCTCCCTCCCCTACCAAACACACAAGTACAGAGTGTGTGTGCATTGGGAGGCGGGCGGTGGGGAGGGGAAGGGAGAGAATGTATATCACACTGTGGCATGAGAGATCTTGTTTTGAATCCTGGCTCAGACACAGACTTCCAGCGTGGCTTCAGAAGTTCACTTAATCTCCGTATGCTTGAGTCCCCAGTCTGTAAAATAAGGATAATAATGTTCACTTCAGATGGCAAACTCTTCAGGGCAGGGGATGTCTTTTACTCTGTAAAGCACCACACACAAGGAAACTCGGTTGGAACCTCTAGTGTGGTCATGACACAAATAATAATAAATCACATCACTTGGAGTATTTTTTTCAAAATATTTTAGACATCATATGGTGATGAGAATTATAGCTCAATTGTTAGAAAATAAAGGGGAATTTCATTTATGATGGAACTTTGTTACCATTTATTTATGCTCTACTTACTGTACTTGCTTGTGCCCTTCTGAGGTTCCCTCCTCCCACTGCCACATACCCATTATTACATTATGGACTATTTTGCTGATATGGTGCAATATATTATGTTTTTGTAATTCCTAACTGAATTCTCTAACCATGGCTTTATCAGATTGTATAGCAGGATAGGCAACCCAAGCTGATTTTCAGTGGCACTCAGACTGCCTGGGTCCTGACCAGAAGTCTGGGGGCTCTGCATTTTAATTTCATTTTAAATGAAGCTTCTTAAACATTTTAAAAACCTTATTTACTTTACATACAACAATAGTTTAGTTCTATATTGTAGACTTATAGAAAGAGACTTTCTAAAAAAGTTAAGATGTATTACTGGCACGCCAAACCTTAAGTTAGAGTGAATAAATGAAGATTCGGCACACCACTTCTGAAAGGTTGCCAACCCCTGTTGTATAGGTTATGAGTGTGGACAGCAAATCTTTAGTAGCTGAATGTGGACTTGTTCCATCAAAGCACTGATCATGCTCCACACCCATTGACTTGAATATGGATAGAATACCCTTCAGAGCATCATAAGAGCAGGGCTGGCGACAGAAATTTGGGGGGCCCCTACTTTGATAGTTTGGGGGCCCCCCCAGCCCAGCCGCCCCCCCCCAGCCCAGCCGACAGCGGATGGGCCCCCCCAGCCCAGACGCCCCCCCCAGCCCATCCGACAGCGGCTGCCCCCCCCCCCAGCCCAGCCCAGCCGGCGCTCCCCTCCCCCCAGCCCAGCCGACAGAGGATGGGGGCCCCCCCAGCCCAGCCGCCCCCCCCAGCCCAGCCCAGCCGGCGCTCCCCCCCCTCCCCCGGGCAGCGAGAGCTGCGTGAGCGGCCCTTTCTCCACCCCCACCCCCCCGGACAGCGCTGCTGCCGCCGGCCGGGCTCACAGCTCCTGCTGGGGCCAGGCTCGCTTGTCCAGGGGAGAGCCGCGCCGCCTCCCCGCCCCTTCCCCGCTCTCCAGGTCCAGCGACAACGGGTACAGCTGTGTACCGGGGCCCCCCTAAAGTCGGGGGGCCCGGTACAGCTGTACCCATAGTACCCCCCGTCGCCGGCCCTGCATAAGAGGCACTCAGCACCTCACTGGATTGGGCCTCTTATTTCTGATAGTAACAATACAAACTCTAAAGTAAGAGAAAATGTACTTATGAATTCACAATAGCTATAGACAGCAGAACACTATTTATATGTCAGGGAGAAGGTATTAGTTAAGGGACATTGAATCTGCAACTCTTGAAAAAATAAAATCCAGAGTCATTCCAAACAGTTTAAACATCACGGTCCAATGTATAATGAACTGTGAAACATCTGAATGATACGGCTAGGTGTACGTTTCTTCCTACGGCACAGATCAAACCATTTGCACTCTTTTAATCATCTGAATGCTAGCTTTGTGGTGTGTGCTCATACAGGCTTAGCAAAATGAGAGCCATAATACAGCATGAAAGATTTGGTATCCTAGTGAGTCTTGAGCTGCAGAGCTCAGAATTTACAGGTGGGGTAATTAAAGCATAATGTGAAAAAAAGGTAAACAATGAATATCTATGAAATGGAGAGAGAAAATGACCAATAATACATATCTGCCAAAGGAAAGAGAAATGTAATTCTTAGTGGCAGATATGTAAGATTGTGAGGTTGCAGACAAGGATAACAGAAGATATTTGTGATAAAATAGAAAATGAAATTTCCCAAGGTCATCACAGTGCTTTTAAGGTGGATATAGGTTCCCTGGACAATTGGAAAAGTCAAAGAAAAGCTGATTTTCTAGACCACACATACTCTTTTATGGCTTATATGTTAACTAGCCAATGCAGAATTTAATGGGTTTTTTTTTCCCTTGGCAGTTTTTTTAAGATACACTACTGCTTTTCTCCCTAGGTACTATTAGGATCCACCTTTGTCCTCCAGAAGATTTTGTCACATCTCTAACATTTCATTTATTTCACATTGCTCCCTCTGAGGTCTCTTTGTCTTCTTCTAATATCCCTCACATGCATGAAAACTTGATCATCTGTTTACAATGTTATATAGGTATGAATGCTTGAGAAACTGGCATACCCAGAGCATTCGTCAAAGGCCTGTCTGAGAGGAATGGATCTGAGGTTTCCAAACTAGTGTTATCCACTATTGAAAGTTTTACTGCAGTGTCTTGATGCTGCATAGTCATATTAAAATGCAACTTTAATCCTCCTACCTCTCATCATTACTATAAAAACAGAATGGTCCCGTCTTTTTATTTAATCACACCTGTTTCAGAAAATAAAATCAACCTGAAGTGTTAACTAAGTTGTGACGGTGTACCCCATAATGCTTTATGGGGGGTGCCTGTAAATATATGTATGATATTACTGGAATATGGTTTTGCTACATATGCCATGTAATATCTTTGTGAAAGTAATGATCCACTGGATCTGTTCACCCTATTTGTATGTATGTGTCTGTTTTGTATTCAGAGTTATGAATATTGGCTATGTGCTTGGTTGGTTGTATGTGGACTTTAGAAAGCAGCTGAGCAGCTCTCTGGGAGAAGACTATTATCAGTTAAGCCCAATTGAGAACCAATCAAGCAAACAATGAACTTTGTAGACGCCCGTCCACACTCAAGCTTCCTCAGGAATGCAGCCTGGCTGGTGGTAAGAGGAGTCTCCTTCCGACCTGCAACTGAGCCATGTGCTCTGAGAGTCCATGTGGACTCTGCATAGGAAGGAGGAGGGGCTCTCCACCCACAGGAGGAAGTCTATATAAACCTGGGAGAGACCTCTCCATTTTGTTCTCAGCTGGCTAAAAGAACAGCCCTCCACCCCCCAAGGATTCCTGGAAGAAACTGGAACGGAGGACTGTGTCTTCAGGGGGGTGCGAGCGATTGCTGGACCCAGGCTAACGGAGTTTAGCCTGAAAGAAGGAATTCACTGAGAGTGAGGTTTTTACTGTAATAGTGTTAGATTTGTGTGTTCTGTTTATTTTGTTTGGTAATTCACTTTATTCTGTCTATTGCTACTTGCGACCACTTAAATCCTATTTCCTGTCTTTATTAACATCACTTTTTACTTATGAATTAACCTAGAGTACGTGTTGGTACCTGAGGGGGGAAACAGCTGTGCATATCTCTCTATCAGTGTTATAGAGGGCAAACAATCTATGAATTTGCCCTGTATAAGCTTTATACAGGGCAAAACACATTTTATTCATTGTTTGACCCCCATTGGGAGTTGAGCATCTAAGTGCCAGAGGTAAGAATACCTCCTGCCTGTTTTCAGGAAAGCCCACAGCTGTTAGGGGATGTGGCTCAGACCTGGCAGGGTATTGAGGTCCTAAGCTGTTGGGGCAGAAAAAACGAGGCAGGAGTAGCCTTAGCACATCAGGTGGGAGCTCCTAAGGGGTTTCTGTGATCCCAACCCATCACATAAGTCACCTGAGAAACCTACCAGGAGAAGATGGACTAATGCTGTGACAATTCTGATCATCCTGTCTCAGAGGCCAGAGGTGGCAACCTCTTCTCTACTTAGAGAACTGTCCTTTGCCAGTATTGTGCAAGCCAATGTGTGAATATACAACACACTAGTCTGCTGCATATTAAACTGTCCATGTGGAGTTTGTTACCACACACCAGAAGTTTCCTAGAAGAAAGTGAGGAGTACATCAACTTTTATTATACACAGGGGAACATTTAGTTCACAGTAGCACAGTCCACAGAGAAAGTTGGTGTGCAGCATGCCAGTGTGTTGCAGATTTGTACCCCAGCTTGTTGAGCACTAACTGACCATGTAGACCAGCCCTTAGTTTTTACTTTAGCAGTATCATCAATTTTATCTTAAAGGAACCTACTTAAAACAATTTTCACATAGTCATTGGGAAGAAGATTAACTTTTATAATTCAAATTCAGTTATATAATAGGTGGGACACAGTGACTACTTTATAAGAATATTCCACAAGTTTACTACATGCAGTGAGGAAACATACTAAATAACAACTCATGATAGACCTCCCTTCAAGCCCTCACTGCAGCATCAAAGAAAACGTGGGGGAAGCAAGAAAATGTTCCGCACAGAGATCAAAGAATTGATGTGCCTGCTTGCTATGGTACGCTCCATTTTATATATCAGGAAGTATTATGCTGTGGGATCAGGCAGAGTGTGTGTGGGGTGTTTATTGATTCAAGGCATATATGACAGACTAGTGTCCCCGTGTCTGAAGGAAGGGTAAATTCCTTAGCTTTTCTGTATAGTGTTCATGAAAGTTTTTGGAATATTTTACACACACAGTTACACACACATCAAAAGAAGATTTTTAAGGTTGCAGGTCAAGTTCTCAGAAGTTAGGGAATGCCAGAAGTAAGGCCTCCCCATGTATACACATTATGATACAGGCTTTAATAATATGATCAGATACTATTTTTTCCACAGCATCCATGTCCCATTCAATGCATAGAATGGCCCTGCGTTGGGAAAGAATGAGGATTTTCAAAGCCCTGCTACAAAGCATAGGGGTGAAGAGCTTTTCAAAGAAAAGATCAGCAGTATTTTTTACCATGAGCAAAACAATATATATATTCTTAGCCTCATTCCTGTAAATAGCTGGACAGTTTAGCTGAAATTTTCCAATAAATAAATAAAAATAACTGAGCCTGAAGCAGACATTCCACATGAAAAATTTCAGCTCAAATGGTTACGGCTTGGCAAAATTATAAGCAACTGAAAATAAAGTCTTAAAATGGGAAGCGTCTGGCAAACCTGATAAGAGACTGAGCTGTTGCTGTCCCTGTGTGACATTAAACAGGATACAAGCTGGACGATTAAACAGTTATGTTCCCTCTATTCTCCACCTTGTAGTGCGTTTTACTCTGCTTCTCAGTGAGAGCATCCACTCTTGGTCTGCTGAGACACAGCCTCCAGCGTATAAATTATTCCCAGCTATATTGTCAGAGTGCTGTTAGTAGCCACTCTTGAATTACACTGCAGATTCCCAGTTCTAGACTTTTCCCAGCAAATTCCCAGTCCCCGACTTTTCCCCATAAATATTAATCTTGTACTGCCCAACTCTCTTCTGGACAACAAGTCTCATATAAAGTTCATCTTTTTATTAATAGAAAATGATATGCACAAATCCTGTTATCTCAAAGGACGTTTCCCGAACATTTAAATCCAAGCATACTGCTTTAGATAAAATGCAAAAATAAGTTTATTATCAACAGATTTTAAGTCATTACAAGTAATGAGGCATAAAAGTCAGAATTTGATTAAAAAGAAATAAAAGGAAAAATGTAACTAATACCTAACTTAACAAGCTACAAGAATTCAAAGCAAACATTTCTCTCACCACATGCTTCAGCAATCTTAATAGCTGAATTCCTATCAGCCAGGACCCCTCCTCAATCCAGTGATGATTCCTATGTCCTCAAGTGTTATTGATACCATGACAAGAAATGAAGGGAGAGAGATTTTGGAACATCTGTTCCCCTTTCTTATAAATCTCTTTTTCTTTGAAAATCATCTCCAGCTGAGGATCAGGAGACATAGTCTGTGAAGATGGGAACCTCCAGCTATTTCTTTGCCAAGATGTAAATTTCTCACTCACATTGTTTTTTCCTGTGAAAGAATGTCCACTTAATCAGGTGACAGTCCACATAATTTTGCTGCTACCTGGATGAGGTGTCCGTTTGCTGTTTGCTTTTTGAGAATATGGTGTATGGCTGCTTTCCTAGATATGAAATATGTTTTTGTAACTTCATAAAGTAGAATATTATAGTCTTCCCACACATATTTTACCAGGACAATAATGATCAGCAAATTATGAGTTTCCAAATGATACCTCACAAGGCATACTTTGTACAAAATCCATTATAGTTTTATAAAACTGGTGAACATAGTGATACAGACTGCCTCACCCTGCTTATGAGATATCCTTTATGCATAATTCATGTAGCACATATGAGTGCAGGGCCCTTTGCCTGTAGTTTTCTGTGATACACTTTCTGGTGTTTGAAGTGTTCACCGCTAGCCAAACTTTGTTCGCAATGGTGCAACTCCCAATAGCTTTGATGGAAGCACAGTTATGTCAATGCTGAGCATTTGTGAAAATCCTATCTTTAACCAATATAAATTTATTCTAGGAAGTCATTCTACTTCTGAGTCCCATATAATCCATAGCAAGACTTTTCTTTTATAGCACTTTCTGTTTGGTTTGAAAAATCTTAATCCTATATACCATTTTTCTCAAACTTTTCAGGTAGCAACCTGAATATTTGCATCAAATATTTTCATAACTATTTCAATAAGTAGTTTTTTAAAAGTATAGTAGAAATAAAAAGAATGGTAACAATTGCAATGGTCCATTCCCAGATGGGATCAATAGAATTATTAAACATAATGCAGAAAATGCAGAAGTTCTCAGTAAATATTTCTGTTCTGTATTTGGTAGGAAAAAAATTAAGTTGTCATATGAAACACTCTTTCCATTCCACTAATATCTCAGGAGGATGTGAAAGAGCAACTAAACCAGCTGGATATTTTTAAATCTGAAAGCCCCGGAAACTTGCATTCAAGAGTTATAAAATAGCTGTCTGAGGAGATCTCTGGACCGTTAATGCTGATTTTCAACAAGTCTTGAAACATCAGGGTAGTTCCAGAAGACTGGAAGAAAGCTAATGTTGTATGAATATTTTAAAAGTGTAAACAGGATGACCTCTGTATTTGACCCTGGTATCACCACTTCTGAAATATTGTGTTCAGTTCTGGGGCCCACAATTCAAGAGGAATGTTGATAAATTGGAGAAAGTTCAGAGAAGAGCCACAAGAATGATTGAAGGATTAGAAAATATATCGTGTAATGATAGACTCAAGGAGTTCAATCGATTTATCTCAATAAAGAGATGACTAAGGGGTGACTTGATTATAGTCTATAAGTACCTACATGGGAACAAATATTTAATAATGGACTCTTCTATCTATACAATGGTATTACACAAGCCATTGGCAAAACAAATTCAGACTGGAAATAAATTGTACATTTTTAACTTATTATTAGTTACTATTAGTGAGTTACTAATAATTGGATTCTCCATCATTGATCATTTTAAAATAATGCTGGGATTTTTTTTTTCTAAATTACATAATTAGGACTTATTTTGGAGACATTCTATGACCTGTGTTATACAGGTCAGACTAGATGACAACAGTGGTTCCTTCTGCTCTTGGAATCTTTGAACTATAACACCCTTGCAATTACTGTAAAAGTAAGAGTAAAAAGCATATCAATGATAACAATGCTAAACCTTTATTATTTATTTCTGTATGTTCTTTGAGAAGTTGACAGAAAATATTTGACCTTGCAGTGTAGGGATGTCCAAGCAGTAGGAGAGTGAGATTTTCTTTGCTTTCGATTGTAATAAAATTCCTGAAACCCCCAAGATGCCTTATTTTGAATTCCACCCCAGCAGTCATGACCCAGCTGCTGAACACTGATCTGAACTGCTGCAACCTGTCACCATGACAGAGCTACCGCACCCTGAATTATATTCATTTCACTACCCTAGAACATTTTCGATGTAGTGCAGACAGCATCAAGGAATAGAGAGAGGCATGTGTGGTGCCCCCAGAGGTAACTGCTTCATTTAAAACAGCCTGTAAGTAACTTAGCAAAGGCAACCGTGCTTCCAATTCTAGGGAGATCTAGAATTAACTCTTTCACTTTTGTCTGGTTGGCTACAGGCCTGGAAAGGTGGTATTCATTGTGTAGTGAGTCATTTTATCTCCTCAGTTGGAAATAATGGACTGCTGTGCAAGTGAAGAGCAATGAAAGATGGAGGGTTAAATATAATCTCTGTCTTTAAAAGTTATTTTCATTTGTGTGCCTTTCTCTCTCAGAGTATTGTTTGATATAAATGCACATCCATATATCTCTGTACATCCTCTCCCAAGACCGCAGAGATCTTAGTTATATATGCACTGTATGTTAAGGAGAGTGGTATAATAAAGGAAAATACAAGCTGTGACAGCAAGAAGCAATATTAGAGTTGCCTGCATATGATTAGTATTTAACTGATCACATGAAATTATGCATTGTTAACAATCATTTCTGCAGCAGTAACATCCTTTGCTATAGAAACAGAAACAGACAAATACGTTTCTCAGGAGGATTCTGTTGCCAAAACCTGAGAAAAAGTTTTCTTTTTATTAAAAAATATAACAGCATGTTAAATGGCAGACCAGAATAGGAAGTCATGACTACTGGCAGCACACTGTCATTCACCTTCCTCTAGTGAATTAATTTGCCATAAACATTAGAAATATCATCCTTCATGTCAGAAGCAAAGCCATTAGATGTGTATCCAGAGGATGAAAGGGAATTAAAGAGGCATCTAGGAACTCTCATACTATAGTAATTACATTCTTCAGTAACTGAGTTGCTTGGAATTCTAACTCATCTGTTGTTTAGACTGAAGGACATCTGTCTATTAAATGTGAATCCTTTGTGTGTGTGTGTGTGTGTGTGTGTGTGTGTGTGTGTGTGTGTGTGTGTGTTTTCCAAAATGTCAATAGATACATCGGAAACAAAATTGGGAAGAGATAGGATTTTATGACAGAAGAGATAAGGGATCATTTCACTATAGAGAGGCGAACAGAGAGACAGACAACATCATAGGGATAGATGGAGAGAGAGAGAGAGAGAGAGAGAGAGAGAGAGAAACAGAGAATTTTATTTTTTTATTTATATTTAAACACTTTTTTAAGCTTTAAATAAGCTTCATTTTTTTATTTAAACAAATACTTTTTTAGTTAGCAGGAAAAAACAGGTTCAGAGGTGAAAGTACAGCTGCCAGGTTTCTGGTTTTTGATCAGAAGACCCAGTCAAAAAGAGACCAGGGCAGCTCTGGTCAGCACCACTGACCAGTCCATAAAAAATCTGTTTGGTGCAGGGCTCCACGTGGGTCCCAGAAGTGGCGACATGTCTCTTGGCTCCTAGGTGAAGGGGTGGCCATGGAGGCTTGATGCACTGCCCTCCCCCCCCACTGAGCACCAGCTCCACAGCTCCCATTGACTGGGAACTGTGGCCAGTGGGATCTGCAGAGGCCATGCTGCAGTTGGAGGCAGTCCACAGAGCCACCTAGCTGTGTCTATGCCTAGGAGCTGAGGGACATGTCACCACTTCCAAGGAGTGATCTAAGATAAGCACCAGCCAGAGCCTGCAAACCGCACCTCCTCCTGTGCTCCAACTCTCTGCCACAGCCTGAACGAATGAAGCTGATTAATTAGTTAATGTGCGTGAAGCGCTTTAAGATTAAAAGCTCTAAATAAGTACTAAGTATCATAAGGAAAAGGTATGTGAGGGGAATAAGGGTGTGAGTTGGGAGTTAAATACAGCTTTAGATTCTTCCTCTTGCTAGTAAGAAGAATCAGAGAGGTAGCCATGTTAGTCTGGAATAGCAGAGGTAACAGAGTCCTGTGGCACCTTAAAGACTAACTAATTTCAGTTAGTCTTTAAGGTGTCACAGGACTCTTTGTTACCTAGTAAGAAGAGACACTTTAATTCTGAGATGAATAAAATCTGGTTTCCAAAAAAGTAAAAAAAGATTTATACTGCCAACCTACTCCCCTCGAACCGAATGAAAGCATAGCAGTGCTTTCCTTCTATGAAAAAAATACTGTGGATCCCATCGTTTAAAGGGCTCATGCAACTAACTATGAACTTATAATAAAGAGAAAACACTGCACAATCAGATGATTTCCTTCTGGCATTTTAAAAGGAGGAAAAACACGGGCCACATGCTGCAAGGATCAATGGGGAGAACAGTCTATTAGCAACAACTTTGAAAGCACCACCATTGCAAATGGAGTTACTTATGGGTGTCTCCTGCTGTGACTGAAGTTTATGAAAGTTTACAGAATTCAAAATATAGAATGCTCATGAGTAAGTAACATAAACATTGATGTTTGATCAATGGCTATAGTCTGCTAAGTAGTACAGGGGACAATTCATGACTGTTTTTGGCCCATAGTCTAGAACTAAACAAGGGTTTGTACTTTTTAGATTAGATTGGGGCAAGTTCTGCATGACTGTACAAAAGAAAGGAAATAGTTCAAAAAGCCCTCTCTACCTTGAACATATACCCAGGAGCAGCCAGTTTCAGGCCTTGTGCTCCCAGCACATAAAATTCTAGGTTGAATAGGATTTTGACATTCCTTCCTCTTCAAAGAGAGGAACCTAGACTTTCCCACTATTCTTCCCCAGCCAATACAGCTGTGCTAAAATAGGATCTCCATGTTTCAGCCATTCAAAGGACATCGCAACCCTATTCAGAGCTCCTGCAGACATTCTACCTCAGGCACTGCTAGGGCCTGCCACTGGGGCCATCCCCCACAAATCAGTTAGAGCCATAAGAACCATCTTGAGTAACAGGCACAATTTATCTGGCCTGTAAGTGCTATCACAATATAAATGTAATAAATAATAATAAAATAATAATAATAATTAATAAAAATAATACTAAATGCATAAGTAATTGAGCAAATAGAATTCAAAAGCTTAAACAATACAGGTTTTTTAAAAAATCTCTGGAATTTATCATGCCCTGTCCTTGTTTCCTCCTTATCTATTGTTAGGTTCTAATTCCTCAGTGGTCCGTATGAGGCATTCAGTATTTCAAGGTGCTGATCCCATATCTATCTATATCTATATCTATATATGTCCCAAATGCACTTGGAAATCATCAGTCTTCATCTTGTGTCTTTGTTGTGCTACTTCATACTAATTTCATTCCTGAAAAGGAGATCCTATTCATCTTGGTGACACTGACAACCTCTCCCACCTCTTCAGAAAATATACAGCATACAAAATAGATAGCAATGGGGGGAGTGAGGGTATGTTGAATATTCAGTTTCTAAATGCTTTCAGTATACATCACACTTGTGCAGTGTTTATTTTAATACCGTTAAAAAAAACCTAACCCACCTGTCAGTAGTACTATAAATGGTTTGAAATGACACTTCTAATTTGATCACAAGAGACAGCAAGTAGACTATCACACTGCATATTGCTGAGCTAGGTGATAAATATATTGAGTTTTTAATTGGGTTACTTGTAGTGCCTCTGCTAAAGTCTCATTTATAAAATAATGGTGTGTTTGAGCTAGTGTGGTCTTGATGATAAAAGACCCACCCTTCAAAACACTGAGCAGAGGATTACACTGCCTTTTCAAATGTATCCCTTTATATATGTATGACCATGTTCTCCAATTTAAGAAAGAAAGAGACCCTCCATTAATAGACCTGTTAAATTCACCTCACAGAATAAGCTATAATTCTTATATTAATACATGTCCTCCTAAGCATTCATTTGGTTGGGAGTCTGGAAAATGCCATTTGCTTATGAGTTAACTGGCATTTTTAAATACAGTAATTATTGCCCCTACTAACAATTTTCACATTCTAGCTTTATTATACAGTTGGTCAGATTTTATTTAATCTCTTATAATTTTGTTAATCAAAATACTGTGTGTGTATTCTACCCCTTGTAGAAATGCTAAAGTTGTCATACAAAGCAATGAAGTTCCGCTCTTGCAAGATACAATTTTTTCAACTAGTAGGATGTTGCAATATTTTTATATGGGGGAAAGTAATTAAACAGCTCTGTGAAAGTCTGTTCTCTGTTTTTAGCATTGTCATCATCAGACGAAGAAGATAATTTGTCACTGATGTAATCAGGAAAAAATGTAATGTGTCAATTTCAGAAGAGAGTTTAAATAAGTCCAAGGGAGTCTAAAATAATGTAATTTACACCTTCTTCCAGCCTCCTCATTGTGTATATTACACTAATTTAGTTTCCCTTCAACTCCCATAGAATCTCTTAAACCTACTTACACAAGCGTAGCTGATAGCACTTATATATTGCCTCTAAATGTGGCCCAATGGCATCGGTAAAGACATACTCAGTTAAGCCAGTATATTAGAATACCAAGAGTATGGAATGTTCATTTTCTGATACTGTAATAAAGCAAAAGAAAAAAAAAAGTAATAGAGTATTCAGTGATGCATTATGTAGTATTATAGTGATCCAGTTACAGATAATGAAAAATATCTTCTAATTGCACAGCATTGTTCATCACTCATTTATTCATCTCTTCAGTCTGATAGTAATGAGTCTGGCCACAGCATGCATCCTTGAGTTATAACAGACATTTCATACTCTGGTACTTTTCATTTACCAGCTACCAAACTATGCTAATTACCAAAAGGCTTACAACACTTTATTTTTTCATGTCATCCATCACGATTTCAAGTAGTAGCAATATCTTTCTATTGTACCGAAATAATGTAACTGTTTCACTGCAAATGTAATAAGTAATAAAATATACCATGATGTGAAGACACACAATAGAGGGCTATAGACCATTTAGAATCAGCATTACCATTTTATAAACTGTCATGATATATATGGCTTTAACCACAAGGCTTCAATTCTAATGTTAATGGGAATTTTGTAGGTAAGAAAAGTGCCAAAAATTACCTTACCAAATGCTTTATTACTTTGTATTACCTTTTCTAGAAACTGTAAAATGTTGACAGGCAAACAAAAAAAAATATTATATATATCTATAGAAAAATCTCAGAATAACAACAAAAAAGGGATGAGAGAAATTCTGCTGACACGATATACTCTGGATAAGAACCAGTAAGAATGCACTGATATCATATAGAGTCTATTATTAAAATTGGCATGCAAAATTTCACCAGGAACATTTATTCCATTTGTGTTAAAAGATTCCAGTCACATTAATGTTGGATATATTATTCAATCCAACTTGCTGAAAAGTCTCAATAATTTTTTTCCAACTTTGGTGTCTAAAATTAGGCACTTAAATTCATATATAGGCACCCTAATAAATGGTCTGATTTTCAGAAGTACAAAGAGTTCACAAATTCTCTGCTGCCTATTTTGGGCTCTCCAAGGAAGCCCACTACCACAGCCCAGAGTTGAGTGTGGTGCAAGACCTCTTTCTCTCAGGGCATACATTCCAGATAATTTCTTGGGTGTATGATTCCTCTTTAATTCATTATTTGAAATTCAGAGTGGGAACGAGTGGGTTAAAATATACTATTGTTCATACTACTAAGGGGGAAAAAGTAACTTCAGTTAATCACAAATGTAACTGGAGATCACAATTAAAAAGCTAGAGCTTCTGCTTCAGCATCTCCTTCCTTTATTTTTTTATGTAAATTATCTCGTCAAACCCTCCCTACATGGTACATTGACAAATAAAGCAGAGGAGTCCTATGGTTAATTGTTTCACTGAGGAAACTGAAGTAGCAGTTTGTTTCTTCAAGTCTAGCACATATAAATGTAAATAATAATAATCTGTTAATAATTTGAGGGAGATTCTGGGAGCTTTTAGGTATGAGGCCAACATTTAATTGAGACTCTTCAGTATCACTGATATGAATTTGCCTGGGATATCACTTAAGGAAATAAAAGCCATTGGTCTGATATTAGAGTGAAGTTCTACTCTACATAAAAACAGCACTGTTCTACTTCACTACATGCTCCCATGCTCATTCTAATAACTTTCAGTCACCCACTTTAAGGGCAAAAATAAAGACCAAATTGCTGTCCTAGAAACTTCTTCCTGGGGATAGGCAGCAAAATTCAAGACTGAGTTTGTTGGGCTAACAGTTAAAAAACCCCACAATCCTAACTCTGACCTTGATGAATTTCATCTGGAGTTTCTGACACACATTAATCAGGTCACAGTCACTTTTTGGAGTCATATAGCTCTTTAAAGATAGATAGATAGATAGATAGATAGATAGATAGATAGATAGATAGATAGATAGATAGATAGATAGAAAGAGATCTCTCTCTCTCTCTCTCTCTCTCTCTCTCTCTCTCTCTCTCTCTCTCTCTCTATATATATATATATACTAGCATAAGTGCCCGGCGCTGCTCGGGTCAGTCGGAGGTGGGGAGGTGGCAGACAGCTGACACCCCCTGACCAACCCCAACACCCACCCCTCACCCCTCACCCACCCTGACACCTTCCCACCCCCCCGAAGCAAACCCGAAACCCCCACCTCACCCCCCCCGACCGAATCCGACACCCCCACCTCACTTACCGTCCCACCAAACCCAACTCAGATCCATCGCAGGAGGGGAGGGGGCCCAGAGCCGAGGGATTCCGGGGACCTTCGCAGGTGGGGGGGGGCACAGAGCTGATGTAGTCCGGGGTTCCGTTGGGGAGGTGGGAGGGGCAGAGAACTGAGGGATCTCCGGGGTTCCGTTGGGGAGGTGGGAGGGGCAGAGAACTGAGGGATCTCCGGGGTTCCGTTGGAGGAGGGAGGGGTGAGCTGAGCGAGTGAGGTGTCTGTTGGAGGGGGGTATTATGACATCATCACCACCTAACTGCCAAGCTGATGTGATTGGCCCTGAAAGACTTTCACCCCTGGGGGGCGTCAGAGGTGAGATCCGAAAATTTTTCGACCCTTACCAGCATCTAGACCCCAAGACCCCTCACTGTACCAAAATTCAAGTCTCTGGCTCAAACGGTGCGGGAGGACTTCACAGTCATACGTACATACATACACTCATACATACACCACTTGACTTTTATATATATAGATATATATATATATATAACACATACATATACACACATATATGTACAGACATACATATGGCTTCCATAGTGTTTCCATAGACACATAGACTTTAAGGCCAGAAAGAACCATCACAGTTATCTAGTCTGATCTCCTCTACTTCACAGGCCACAGAGCATCAGCCACCTGCTCCTCTAATAGGCCCTAATCCTTTTCTGGGTTACTGAAATTCTCAAAAGTACATTTAAATACTTAAAGTTACAGAGATCCTACCATTTACTCTATATCAAACTAGCAAGTGATTTGTGCTGTGCACTGCAAAGGAAGGGGAAAATCCTCCAAGGTCCCTACCAATCTGATCTGGGTGAAAATTCCTTTCCAACCCTAGATATGGCAATTAGAATCAAATCATGTAGGCAAGACCCAGCAGTCAGACTCTTGGAAAGACTTTTCTGTAGTAAATCAAAGGCTTCCCCATCTAGTATTCCATCTCCAGACATATGCCCCTGTAGGCAATTTCATCCTATAATTATCAAGGTAGTCTTGAAACAAGTTAGGTTTTTTTCCCCCACTACACCCCTTGGAAGTCTGTTCCGGAACTTCACTCTTCCGACAGTTAGAAATCTGAATTTAATTTCTAGCCTAAATTTATTGATGGCTAGTTTATATCCATTTATTCATGTGCCAACATTACCCTTTAATTTAAGTAATTCCTCTCCCTTCTTGTTGTCCATCCCTCTGATGTACTGTATTTAGAGAGAGCAATCCTATCTCCCCTCCTTCAGTCTCCTCTCAGAAGGTAATCTCCATTTTCTGCTCATTCTAATAGCTTTTTCTGCACCTATTGCAGTTTGAATTAATCTTAAACATCAGAGACCAACCAGATTATGTATAATCTTCCCTATCTCTAAAGGAAATATATAACATGATGCATCCTATGATTGCATTAGCCTTTTTCATGGCCAAATCACATTGGTAGCAAATAGTCGTCCCACCCCCAGGTCTTGCTCTTCCTCTGTTGTTTCCAACTGTTATGTCCACAGCTTATTGCAAATATTCTTGTTAGTCCCTAAATGCATGACCTTGCACTGTTACATTTCATCCCATTTCTACTACTCCCAGTTTTCAAGGTCATCTGTATGAAAATTTTCTGTATAATAATCCCGTCCTCCTCCACACTGGCAATCCACAATCCATGTTCCCAATTTTGTGTCATCCACAAATTTTATTTAGCACACTCCCACTCTTTTTGCCAAAGTCATTAATGGAAATGTGGAATAAGACTCATCCAGGACTGATCCCTAAGGAACTCCACTAATAATATCCCTCCATGACCCACAGTTGCCTCCTATTTAGCCAGTTCCTTACTGATCATTCAGTTCTCAAATTAAACCACATCTTCTCCAATTTAACTAACAATTTCCCATGTGGATCACTATAAAATATTTTACTAAAATCCGTGCAGATTTAGATCTACTGTTTCCTTTGTCTAGAAAGTCAGTTATTTTCTCAAAGAATGAGATCCGTTTGGGCTGGCACAATCTACCTTTTGGAAAACCATGTTGTACTTTATCCCAATTACCTTTTACCTCTATGCTCTTAATTATTTTATCATTTAAAATGTGTTCTAGGATCTTGCATACAATGGGCCTGTAGTTTCTATATCAGCACGCTCCCAGGATGTAAGCATGGCAAAGGGTAGGCTCAGCATCTTGGCTGCCTGACAATAGAGAGAGAGAGAGTGGAAGAAGATGCTAGTTTAAGTGGTAGAGACTTCTGCCAGCTCAGGCAATTATTGCAGCAAGTGCCTGGATGGCTACAAGAACATCTGCTCAAAGGAGGATGGTCAGAGAGAACTAGAGCAAGGATGACTGACAATTTAAGCCCAGGGAAGTGAGCTATCCCAACCAATGGGGAATGTTCTCATGATAGGCCAGCTCCCAGAGAAATAATGTTGTGCGATATAGGAGTCATGTTGGAGAGAGAGAGAGAGAGAGAGAGAGAGAGAGAGGAGCTAGCTGCTGAATGGAGGATATGTTTTTTTGTGAGCTTGGGAGTCCCATGCCTGCATGTAGGGACACCCTTGAAAATTGGCACTTTGATGTTTGGCAAGAATATTCCTAAAATTGTTCTGGTACCTGTTCATGGTAGCTTTCAATTTACAGGTTTAAGCTGGACTTCCAACTAGTTAAGGATTAGATTAGCCCTTCAGTTCTCTAGCTAAAGCAGTTATCACATGGTAAGAAATACATCTTGCTGACAGATCATGAGTTCCTGCCTGCTTCAACCAGTGGATTCAAGAGGGAGTAGGTCAGCTTAGTGTGGGCTGACTGAGGAGGAGAGTGGTTGTGTGCAGCAGCCTCCTGCCGGGAAGCTACTAGACCACCAGGGTCAAGCCTCCTAGCTGCCTCACAGAAGCCATTTGACTGTGAAAACCAAAGAGATGACTTACTGTTGCCTGGAAGGAGCTTCTGTAGATGAAGCACAGGGAACACAAGAGGGACCCCATGTCCAAGCACAGGGACTACACTGGAAAGGACTGGGATGAAGGTAGGAAAAAACTAGGGAACACGCTTGGGGGGGTATTGGGACCTGAACCTTGTGTTAAAGTACCTTGTTTTGAAGGTCCCTTGGTCAGATCCCAGCAGAAGAGGGTGGGCCTGGGTTTCCCTACCCTCCCTGGTCTCACCACTGGGAAATACTACTCCTGTGATATTGCCACTACATGAAGCAGCCACTTGGATTCTTGCCAATGTATGCTACTATCGTTGTGATATTTCTGCTAGGCCAAACAGCTTCTTGGGGGCCCCGGTTGGTGGTGGTGGTGCCAGCCCAGAGCACTCAGCCAGCACCCAAAAAGGCAGTGTTTATGAATATTGCTCCCATGAATAGCATAGGATAGTGCAGACCTCAACAGAGACCATCAGGCCTTCCTACAGCTGCTAAGAGAAGTAGGTTAGGATGTGAAACTGAGATTCATCCATGTCATGGAGTTTGGGAGTGCATCAAAACTTATTTAGGTAGTCAGGGACATTGTTTGGAACACACTTATCTACTGATTGTGTCCTAAAGCAGGGGGATAAATTGCTCTCTGCTACTACCGCATACATGAACCTCACCAGCCAATTAGAGCCTCAGCATAGAGTACATACCAACATGACATTATTCCCCTCTGGAGTAGGTCACAGGGTTGGGCTCCAATGACATTAAGACATTGTTACTTAATGTTTACCTTTTGTTTAATACGGTTACCTAGTTTGCATCTCTGTGTTATTTTTTGAGAGTCTCCATAGATCAGATGGGACACAATTAGATGCTAGTGAGAATTTTTTCCTTCCAAGCAGGGCCCCTGGCATTTTTTTCCTGGAAAGAGCATGGGTTGTGGGAGACACCATCAAGTGATTTGTATCTAAATAAGGCAAGGAAAATACTCAGCCAAGATGGGAGGTGGGATCAAGAAGAATCCAGGCCACTCCCTCAAACTCACAAGAATTGCATCAGAGGATGTAACTAGATATGATAAGGGGGGTTATATATATTGACATATTTATTTAGAGCATATTAAGACGTTACTCATGATTTTAGCCACATTTCTTTCATAAATCTATAACAAAGTTATTTCATCCCAATCAAACCTTTCCCCTATTTTAGGGGGGGGAAATGTTTTCCAACTGATTAAGATTCTATTCATGTATTTTAGGAAAAGATCTCTTTCATTATCATTACCAGTGTGCTGAAAAGGGTATGAGACAGGACTGATTGGGTATTTTACTCTTTACTGTACTTCTTGAAAACTGTAACTTTGTGGAAACATTTTACTCTTGAGTTGACTACTTTATTCCAACCCTAAGGCATCAATGATAATTAATAACCCTGTGTCAGTCTGGTTTACTCTAAGCAGATGTACTAGTTAGGATTTTCCTTTCTTATCTCCCCCGTTCTCTACCTTGGTAAGTGACCTTTATTAAATTATGTTTCAACCCAGGAATTCATGACATTCAAATTCCATAGGGCAAGCTGAGCATGCCATCTCCTTAGCTCTTATGGGAAGCTGTTCCGAAATTAACTAAATCTCAGACTCTTTCTCTCCACATTAATGCAGCTTCCAGAGAAGCAAGCTACATTATTATTAAGATGAAGACTCATAGAATAACTTGTGCCTTTCAGATTCATCCATATTTCTCTTATAAACGTGTCAAAGAGGTTTACATATTTGACTGTTACCTGATCTCCTTAAAACTTAATAACTTGTTTGAAGAAAACTCTGGCGTCTTTCAAATCTGTTTTGTCCTAATGCTACTTTCCTCCAATAGCTATGCTATACAGGATTGATTTTTAAAGGGTTACATTTTCTGAGATGCTCTACTTATTGCCGATGTTGCTTGTATTTCTCCCGTGGGTTACACAATAATATTTCAAATCAATTTCCATACCTAGCTGGAGAACAACTGAGACAAATGTGGGTCTCAGGTTTGCATTTGCCCACAGTTTGTTATTTCTTTTCATTGAACTTATGCACTGGGGTGAAGTAGGGGAGGGACTCCTGAGTGCCATTTAATTCAACGTTATCTATGAGAAGCTAGAACAAGCACCTCACCCGATGGTCTCTCTTGCTATTTTAGGACCTAATTCTGCAATAGTGACTCATAGTAATTTCAGTGGGACTACTCACAGAGTAAGATACTACTCAATGTGAGTAAGAGGACAAAATCAGTCCCTTATCGTTTGTTCCTGAAACTGTTAGTGCATAATGTACAGTGAACACTGGGAAAGCTTCTGGGGATACAGGGTGCCATCAAAAAGCACAATAAGTACTGCCTTTTTCCTTTTCGTCCTTGACTATAACTTCCAGAAATCCAGTCCCTGTTTTTATTTGGACACTACATAATTGCTGTTTTGAGCTGGCCATTAATCTTTTCTACCTTCTGACCTGCTTTATCAAAGCTTATGAGTTCTTCTTACAAATTCAGATCCCATTAATTGTTTGATAGCCAATGGATGGAAAAATATTAAGACGAGATAACTTCTGTAAAAAGTAATGTGAAAAAGATGGATGGGATGCAACAGACAGCACTGTAAGCAACTAGGTACAGCAGTGAGGTTTAGCAAGTTGGTTACATGCTTTAGGATCGTTTTCTTCTTTTGCAGTAATGAAAGGGGAGGGCTTGATATATTAAAATTGCAATTAACACATTAAATGAAAATGTGTTAAACATATAGCTACATCACATATTTGTTTCAAATTATTTCAGAATGTTCCATTTTAAAATAATCATAATAGTAGATATATCTTATATAGGTGATTGTGTTCTCTCCAATGATTAACAGCTTAGTTTATCTGAAACAGAATATTGCTAAAAACAGAGAGAAAAAATAATTTAGTGAGTCATCTAGTTTCTACCAAATCTTGTTGTGGCTTTTGTTGTGTTGTTCTTCATTACCTAAGTTATATACCACTCAGTTTGTCTTTTTGTCTTATAGTGTTCAAGGTCAGATTAATGTCATGCAGAACTGTGATGGAAAGTTGATATACAGTGAAACCTCCATTTAACGGACTAATTCGGGCGGGGGGGTGTCCGTTAAATGAAAAAGTCCGTTATTTAATAATTTAAAAAAAACGAGCTGTCGGTGCAGCATCCCGACCGCCACAGGGTCGGGGCGGCAGATCCGCAGCCCGCCCGCTGCCGGGACCCGGGTGGCAGCCGGGAGCCGTCAGCCAGCCCGCCCGGGTCCCGGCTGCCGGGAGCCGTCAGCCAGCCCGCCCGGGTCCCGGCTGCCGGGAGCCGTCAGCCAGCCCGCCTGGGTCCCGACTGCCGGGACTCGGGCGGGACCCGGGAGCCGGCAGCCTGCCTGCTAGTGGGACCCGGGCGGGAGCCGGCAGCCAGCCCGCCCGCCAACCAGCCCGCCTACTGCTGTGACCCGGGCGGCAGCCGGGAGCCGGCAGCCAGCCCGCAAGAAATGGATTTGGGATGCATCAGACTTGCTCAGAAATTTTGTCCGTTGCATCCGAAGTCTGTTAAATCGAGGTCCGTTAAATCGAGGTTTTACTGTATTGTTAGTCCTCTGGTACTAGATTGTATTCTATTCTTAAATCTGAAAAGTTCTTCAGAAAGAGCAGGAGAAGAGTCTCACATGAAAAATATCACAGAATTTTTAATGTACTTAGTTGAATCAATATTACAGTTCCATTTATTTCTTTTAAAGCAGGAGGCAACTAGTTAGACATACCTTCACTAACAGATTTTGCTCGTATTCATTTGTCTGCACCCGTCATGCTACCTTATGGGAATTAAATGTGACTGTTTCCTCTAATACTAATTTAATCAAGCAGGAATGAGGGAATGCAACATATTCTGAAGAATATCACGGGGAGATTGGGGAAGCAATCTGGGGATACAGAGGAGAAAGACAACATTGTGGAAAGGATTTACAGACTGAGTTTGCTTATGTAGCCCTTCCCCTGAGATCTGGTTCAATCCCCCTTCCCTGGTGCTTGCTACTTGAAGCAGTTTCTCTCTTCTCTTCACAGGGTTGGTACCTGAGTTCTTTTTCTGATACTTTGTGCCTCCACCCAAGTTGATTCTTCACTGTGCCTGAGACACAAAGGATGCTCTCCCTTGAAAATAAAGCTACTAACAAGCAAGGAGTATCAAGACCCAGTACACAAGAAATTATTTAAAAAAAAACCACCTCAAAACAAACTCTAGTAAAGAAATGACACACCACAAAATAACAAAAGAGGATCTTAATAGGAGCAAGAAAATAGTATCTGGGAAAGGAAATGGATGGGGTTAACTGATAAGTACTAAACATTAACAAATCAAAAACTTTTCCACCAGAAATCCACCCACCTCCCTCCCTTATACTGTCTCAGGCAACTGGTATGCTGAGGATAAGTATGCTGAGGATAACTGTTGCAGCCCTGTTTATGCTGGTTTACAAAACAAGGCATCATTTTCCAATGTCTTCACCCCTGGGCAAGGCAGTGTCTTCTCCTGACTCCCAGCATGCTCACTGGCTCTATCATCTGGAGTCTTGTGGAGGTCTCAGCTGGCTCTCAGGAGCTGGCTCTTGGTCCGATCTCTGCTAATCTGAATGCTGACCTCCACAGGGCCAAAATGCCTGACCACTGAAACTTTTCCACAGCAATTCAGGAGTTAATTAGAGATTCTCTGAGCTGTTCTGCTTCTCTCACACACAGCTCCCCAACTCAAACTAAAGATTGTCTCTTTATATCTGAGTCAGGCTGTTCCCCTCCCTCTGAGGGGTCTGAGCAGCCATGGTTCATCACTGTCCCTGTAAACTGCGTATCCAAATCACCCTAGTAGCCTAAGCAGGGATTTCCAGTCCATTCTTGTCCGGACCCTTGACTTCAGGCATGCTGAGAAATGGGTGAGAGGGCTCTGATATCCATTACAGGTGTATTTCTTAGATTGAGCTCCTCCAAGAGGTTCAGCCTGGCAATCTAGGAGCTGACAAACACTAAACTGGGGCGGGGGGTACACTTAAATTATGGATCCATTTACATTGTATCAACTGTTTGCTTGCTTGGTCTAAAATATAACATTGCTGGCCATTGGGCTCTTGCTTCCATTTTTAGCTTCCCCATTTTGCTGAAAAATCACTAAGATTCGTTCTTCCAACCACAGATTGGAATCCAGCTATTGAATGACAACATTTGAAGTTATATTTATTGAATTATTTGCAATGACTTTTACTAAAAATACCCGTGACTAAATCTTAGGTGCTGAGAGGAGGGGGGTATTCCAGCGGACATTGCTGCTAGAAGGGGGTTGTTCCTGGGCTGCTGTAGTTCCTGGGTGGGGGCAGCTCAGAGCCCCACTGCTGCTTCTCCTGCAGGGGGCAGCCCGGGATTCCACTGCCACCAGATCTCAGGGTAAGGGGAGAGCCAATGGCTCCACCAGCCAGCACTGCTCATCCTGATGGGGTGTGGTCCATTGTCCTGCTGCCACGACTCCAGGCAGGGGGGTGGCCTATGGCCCCACAGCTGCCACTGCTCCTATGGGTAGGGGGTGCCCCGGATTCTGCCACTGCTGCCGCTGCTCCAGAGGACAGCCTGGGGTGCTCCAGAGGGCAGCCTGGGGTGCCACTGCTGTTCCCAAGCCCCTGCTCCAGAGGAGTGTCTGGGACCAGTTGCCTGGGGCCACTGTAGCAGCAGCTGGTGAGACTGGCCCAAGAGCCACCCCAAGTGCTCAGGCCACCCAGAAATCAGACATACCAGCTACTGCAGCTGTGGAAGTTATGGAGGTCCCAGAAAGTCACAGAATCCATAACTTCTAGGTATGTACTATGTTTTCCCTTTTCATCTCTTCTGTGATATCACCTTGATTTTTTGAAGATAATAACTAATGGTCAGAGCTTACTTCAGTTAGTTCCTTAAGTAAGCAAGGGTGAAGTTCATCAGGTCCCGCTAACTTCAATACATCTAACTTGCCTAAATATTTTTAAACTTCTTCTTTTTCTATTTTGATCCCAAATCCTCACCCCTTGTTGTTAATTGTGTTAAGCATCTGGTCAAAATGACCCTTTTCAGTGAAAACTGAAGGAAAAACTCACCTGAGTTATGTGCTCTACTTCCTTTCCTTCATCATTCTGTTTATCCTAATATTGATAGGACTGCTTCTTATTGCCTTTTGTGTCTCACGCTAGTTGTAACTCATTTTTTACCTTTCTGATTTTGTATCTGCATGTTTGTGCTATTATTTTATGCTCATTCTCAGTAATTTTCCTTGTTTCCACTTTTTTGGTACATAGACTCATAAACGTTAAGGTCAGAAGGGACCATTATGATAATCCAGTCTGACCTCCTGTACAACACAGGCCACAGAATCTCACCCACCCACTCCTGCAATAAAGCTTTCACCTATGTTTGAGCTATTGACGTCCTCAAACCATAGTTTAAAGGTTGACATCCTCAAACCATGGTCTTCAAGGAGCAGAGAATTCTCCAGCAAGTGACCTGTGCCTCACACTACAGAGGAAAGCGAACCCCCTCCCCCCCTCCCCCAGGGCCTCTGCCAATTTGCCTTGGGGAAAAATTCCTTCCCGACCCCAAATATGGTGATCAACTGAACCCCAAGCATGTGAGCAAGACTCACCAGCCAGACACCCAGAAAAGAATTATCTTTAATAACTCAGATCCCATCCCATCCAACATCCCATTAAAGGCCACTGGGCCCCATCTATCACAAATAGTCAAAGATCAATTAATTGCCAAAATCATGTTATCCCATCATACCATTTCCTCCATAAACTTATCGAGCTTAATCTTTAAGCCAGATAGGTCTTCCCTTGGAAGACTTGTCCAGAACTTCACTCCTCTGATGGTTAGAAACCTTATACAATTCCTTTTCGATTTTCACAATATTAAAGAGTTCCTGTTGCAACCTTATGGTCTCTTACTATTCTTCCTAATTTTTTTTTTATCTGGATAGTTGTCTGTTGTGCTTGAATATTGTCTCTTTTAGAAACTGCCAGCTGTTCTTCACTCCTATTTCCCCTTAGATTTCCCTCCCCTGGAACAATACCTATCAATTGCCTCAGTTTGTCTGCTTTTTTGAAGCCCATTGTGTTTATTCTGCTTCTCTCACTCATTTCTTTCCTCAAAATCAAAAACTCTGTTGTTTCACGATCACTTTCAACCAGGTTGCCTTCCACCTTCAGTTTCTCCCCATCTAAAGTAGATGCTTCCTATTCCATTCCTTTCTCCACCTTTTTGCCTCCTACACCTTTTTCAACTTATTGGATAATCAGTGTTTTATGTTGTTTTTTGCAGTGTGTTGTTTTTTGCAACAAATATTTCGTTTAAGTCCCTCTTACTACCAGAACCCATGCTTTGGATACCTGTTATTTATTCTAAAAAACTTCCACCTCCTCCCCCTGATTTGGTGGCCTATTGTGACCCCTACCATGACATTCCTCCTGTTTCATTTTTCCATTTTTATCTTCACTCAGAGACTTTCAACAGAAATGCATGTCACTTCTGAATAAATTCTTCATTATACAGTGCAACCACTCTTCCCCTTTTTCCCTGCCTGTCTTTCCTAAACAAAAAATAGTCATTGATACTAACATTTTTGTCACATAATTTATCCCACAAGTCTGTGTAATGATAATTGTCATAATTTTGTTTGTGTATTAACACTTGCAGAGAGGGCAAGACTCCTGGCCCCAATTTGTTAAAGTGGCAAGATTTTATTGCAAGCACCATTCATTCCTAGGACTCCTTTCTCTCTGTCCACATCTACCTTACGTCCTTATATTGGACCTTTCACATGCCTAAAGGGCTATGTCACATAGCACAATTGGCTGACCAGTAGGCACTACTGCCACTAGAGGCAAACTGTTCCCTCACAACCCCTTTTTATAATGCACCTGTACATCAGAGAATGAAATAATTCTGTTCATCTTCTGTCTGCTAAAAAAAAAATACATCATAGACCTGTCTTTACACCATGCACTGCAAATCAACAAAGGAAATAATCTACATATGACCATTCAGTCTATGAGATTATATTACATAAAGGCAATAACAAACATATTTGAACACCACTGACATCCAGGCCATACAATATTGACTCTATTTTCCCATTGATCCATGAAATGAATTTCCACCAACGTCACCACCAATGGGAGTTATTCATGCTCAGCAATGGGAGACTAGACCCATAAATGTTTTCCTTATCCAACAGACTCACAAATGTAACTGTTTCCAGTCATCAAGGAAGAATAGATTTGGCAGGCAGATATTTTTCTCATGCATTATTATTTGCTAATTAGAAATCAATCCATTCTACACATAATTGTGCTAATAATGTGAATTCTCTGAGTTCTTTGCCAAATGAAAATGAAACCAAGTATATAAAAGTCAAATAAAATAAATCAAAATTAATGTTACAGATGATGGGTCAAATTAAGAAGTGATGTATAAAGTGGTGTAAACTAATCCCTTCCTACTCCAACAAGAGCATAGACACCTCATACTTAATTAGGCTCCTCTGTACTCAGACTACACAAGACTGGCATACAGTCACATATCCATGTTCAAGAGCATCTGAGTTGGTAAGAGTTATATATGGAGGAGCTGGAAGGTGGTGGACAAAGGTGTAGGTTATGGCATACACACCCTATAGATGGCATCTACACTTATGGCAACATGTAAAGTTTAGATGCTGCACACTGCATGGGCTTATGTTGCAGTAAAGATGGTGAGGGGCAGTTTAAGTGAGTAGAGACATGCCAGAACTCTTGGGGATTATAACCCAAATGTCTCTGTACATGACCAAGAAGTGCCTCTCATGTCAACACTGATATTATTAGCAGTGTACTGTTCCTCCTGCCTCCCTGTGTCCCACTGCCTCCCTGCTACCAAAATCTTTCCCTGTCACAGGGAAAGGGTCTGGTCATGAGGAAAAATCTGTGACAGGGAGAAGGCAGGGAGGAAAGTCAGAGCTCCCTCGCACAAGGAAGGGTCCTAGCAGTGAGGAAAGTTCTGGAAGGGGAAAGGCTGCTACAGTGTTTCCCCACTTCCAGAGCCTTCCACTACAGCATGTAGCTACACACCATAGTGAGGAGTTAGACTGCCTTTCACTGCAACATGTCACCTATGTGTCACCACCAGAAGTGTAGACAAGGCCTATTTTTCAAAAGGGTAGAGCAGGTATAAATATGCCCAGGAAAGCCTAACTAAATACAATTAGTACATCTGAGCATAGGGGGATTTGAGTTAGTGTACTATTACAGAATTCTTTGCCTCACCATCTTTAACGTATCTATCCTGAAAATATGCCTCTGAGGCAGGGAAGTATTGTTATCTCCATTTTTTCAGATGGGGAACTGAGGCACAGAGAGACTAAGGGCTAGCTCCAAAAAGGGATTTAGATTCCTAACTGCTGCTTTAAGTACATAGATTAAAAATAATTAGACTGTCAAAATTCCCACTCAGCTGCCACTTAACCCTGCAGGCACCTGGGGAGTTGGGGTGCTAAAGTTTTCACTTAATAAAGTCCCTTAGGTGCCTAAAATCTCCCACACAGCTACCTCAGTTGTAATAACTGAGTTTCTGTCTCATGTCTAAGCCCCAGCAGAGTCCTCCAACTAGATATTTCCCAACCTATCTTTCCTACATGCTACCATCCATTAGCCATGTTCACAAGTACTTAACAGATGGGGCCCCATATAAAACACAGCTGAGGCAGTGCTTCCCCCTGCCCACTTCCCCACCCCGCAGTCACCCCTTATAATTTTAAGACCAGTTGTTAGAGCAATTACCTTAGATGTGCAAGACCCAAGTTCAAGTCACTGTTCCAATAAGACAGTATTTAAATTATTTATTCATGGTGGAAAGGCTTCAACAGGAGAGACTGAGAGATTCTTATCCCAGAACTCCTTTTACGAAATGGGAGATGTGGGTTCAAAATCCTTCTCCCTCCACCCTTCTCCTCTGCATTTCCTATTGTCTAGTTTAGGTGGCTCCCTGTTCAGCTTGCTGGCTTTTACCTGTTATTTAAAAAATTGCATCAGTATTCTGAAGCTGAATTCAAATACAATTAATAAGAGTGATCTGAGAAGGAAGCTATTTCCACAGAAGCAAAATATTCTGAATGAACAAGCCACAAATAATATACAGTGTGCTTATGCCGAGCAATGGTGAGCAATTATTTAGATAGAGTAAATGAGGAACTAAATGAGATGCTCACAAAAATTCTGTAGGCTGTGACTGTAGAGAAATTTATGATATTAATTTCTTCCCCAGAAGTCAGTGGCATTCCACTGGTGACCACTACAAGTCTCTAGGCTTTGTGGTCTGATACTTCAGAGAGAAACTGGACTCTCCATAATCCATGACCCGACTCCCTACACACTACCCAGTTTTCTGTGTGGAAATCAGGGATAACATTGGTATGAGATCTGTCTTAACTCTGGGAAGATCAATGCATTTGGAATATTATTGTTCAATATAGATATAGATATAGATATTTGAAAATGATTGCTATATCTCTCTCCCACGTAGGTAGTGAGTATAGAATCTTTTTCTTTTTAAATGTCCATGAACTCATCAGTTTCTATTCATTTCCCTGAGACTCAAACAGTTTGCTATGTGGTTAAGTGTAGATATAACATAGCTTATAACCCTGAAAATATAGCATCTAATGCTGCATTGAATCTTAAACAATTCTCCCATTGACTGTGTCTCTCAGGACAAAATTTGGCCCATACTATAAACATGCTGCTCAGCACACTGATAACACTGAAGATCCACAGGAGAGGCTGTAAAACTTAGAAGCACCTCACGTGGCAATGGAAGACATTTTTTTGATTACTTCTATTTTCCTGAAGTGTTTTCTAGTTGACATTTAGTCAACATTAGTCTTCATTATATCTCCAAGTGTTGACACCAAATCAAAGCTGCTGCAGTTGATGTGTCCCATAAGAGAAAATATAACTCCATAAATTTTTTCTATTGTTCCTGAAGGTGAACATACATTCCATAAAAGCAGATAATGTAACAACTGTTTGTTCAATTTGAGATAAGTTCTTACTTCTACCTGTTCACGTTGATTTTTTTTCTTCTTAATAAGAACAATAATGGATAAAAAATTCACAAAAGGTACAGTCTGCCAACTGTAAGTGATTTGGGTATAATACCACACATGAGTCATTTTAAAAACACTTTCTCTCTGGACTCATATTTGAAAGGAAGCTACAGTGAATGAGAACTTACATGCAGAAATTGAGCACTGGGAAGCCTCCTCTGTTTCTAATGCTGGAGTTTAAATGTCAAAACTACAGATGCTACCTTTCATTTAGATTAGTCTGATTTAGCCACATGAGATGCACATTGTTTCCTTCTTAAGTAACCTAATCTTCATCCAGGAACTGTTTACTTTAATTTACATGAATCATGTTTAATAATACTCAGATTTTTACTTACTCCAGGGGTTCTCAGCCTTGGCAATCAAAACTTCCCCCGCTTCACTATGGTGAGATGGGAGGTAAGGTCCTAAAACTACTGAATGGTCAGGCAAGGAAAATTTGAGACACAAAGACCTACTGCAAGCAAGAATTGAACAGGGACAGCTCCAGCTGTTTTGCCGTCCCAAGTAGAACAAAAAAACAAAAAAAAAAACCCTCAGCTCCTCAACTCGTCGAGCTGACGCTGAAATGCTGCTGCTGGGAGTAGCTGCCGAAAGAACAAGCAGCGAAGATTGTATGGCCACCGAAATGCCATAGAAAACCATGCTTGGAGAGCTGGTGCCTGGAGCCGGCCCTGGTATTGAAGGACGCTAAGCCACCATTTCTTTCAAAAGCACCATTCAATTTAATTAATGTTAGAAATGACACTGCATCAGAATCCTCCTTTCCCCTGAACTTTGGGAAAGTGCTAAATTCTATGGCCTATGTTACACAGAAGGTCAAACTAGTTAATCACAATGGTCCGTTCTGGCCTTATAATCTATGCAGTTATGAAACTGAGAGCTGGAGACATATTGTGCTGTTGGTGCCATCTCTGTAAACGGTCCAGTGGGAACTATGGCTGTGTCGAAACTTGATGCTGGGGGTGTGATTCCCAGCTTGCGTACGTATACTCTCACTAACTCTCATTGAGCTAACATATTACAAGTAGTAGTGAAGATGCAGTAGCATAGGCATCAGCAAGAAGTGGCTGGGGCTAGCTGCCATGAGTACTAACCCGCCTGGACCATGCTACTATAACTACACTACTATTTTTAGTGAATTAGATCAATGGGAGTTAGCACGAATAAATCTACACAAGATGGAGGATCAGATATCTCTCTCTAAATGAGGAGGTAGGCCATGAACCTCATATCATCACTTAACTTTGGGGAAGACTGGATTCTGATCCAACTTTGGATCTGAATTCCCAGTTCAGCCATATTGCTAATAAGAAAAGAAAAGCTGAAAGTAATTTGAAATGAAACGGAAACAGGAGAGGTATAAGATTAGCAGCTGTGTTAGGCTGTATCCTTAAAGAAAATGAGGAATACTTGTGGCACCTTAGAGACTAACCAATTTATTTCAGCATAAGCTTTTGTGGGCTATAGATCACTTCATCGGATGCATAGAATGGAACACACAGAAGTATGATGCATTTATATAGACAGAAAGCATAAAAAGTTGGAAATTACCATACCAATTCTAAGAGGCTGTTTAATTTGGATGAGTTATTATCAGCAGGAGAAAAAAAAAACCTTTTGTAGTGATAATCAAGTAGATCTATGTCTGACAGTTAAAAAAGGTGTGAAGGAAACTTAATTTAGGGAAATAGATTCAATTAGGGTAATGACTAAGCCATTCACAGTCTTTGTTTAACCCTTGGATGATAGTATACAGTTTGTAAATTAATTCCAGTTTGGCAACTTCTTGTTGGAGTCTGTTTTGGAAATTTTTCTCTTTTAAAATTGACACCTTCAAGAACAAGAGAAGATCTTTAAAAATGACATGCATGTGATTTGTATCTCTATGTGAGCGCAATTAGATCAATATAAATATAAATTTCCATGGTATGTGTATTTTGTATGTACCATGGTATGTGTGTTTGTGTATTTTTTCAAAAGCTTGAATATCAGACAAAATGGCTCCTACTAACATGTTTATTTCCACCAGGAACTTCAATTACAGCTGCCAATATCTGTTTATCCATCCTTCACACATTCATTGTTATAACATTTGAGTACCTGAACACTACTTGACAAGAAGAGAATATAAAAAAAAAAAAATGGGCATAACAGTGCTTGTCATTAGAACACAACAAATTTCAGATTCTTTTATGATATTGACACTGACGCTGATGTAATTCCCAATTACTTTATTTGGAACGGTGTGTGCTCATTACCTCTGAAAATGAGGCATTCAGTTTGTGCTCCTAAAAATGCAGATACTCCAAATCAGTTTACATAGAGTCCTACATTTAAATTTAAATTTAATCATAAATTACTTACTGTTATAGGGTATGTTGTAATAATTGGACCCGCACATTTACCCTAAACTAACAAAACCTCAGTGTCACAATAACTTATAACAATAACAATAAATAATTATTGGGAAAAGTGCTAAGGAAAGCTAGACTAAATTAGACTAAAAAAGGGTGGGGGGGAGCTTGGTGATATAATTCAATATTATTGGTGATATAATTCAAGATCTATGTAAAGTATAGAAAGTCTGTAGGCCACAACTATGTAAAGTATAGAAAGTCTGTAGGCCAAAACTGTGCATTGTCAAGCTCTCTATTGCCAGTGAATGCCCTTCGAATATCATGCACGCTTTGCAGAACTTGACCATTAGTAGCAGTTATATAAAGTATAATTATTTCCACTGTAATAGATCATTTGTAAGCTTTTATCACATCCTCTTCATTAGCCTCAAACAAGTCTTTAATAATACAAAGGGAAAATTCAACATGCTTATCGGTAAAAGTAACTGATGATTTTCCATGTGTTTATGTTGCTATGAATTAGAGAGCAGTTGCTAGAGAGATAACTGTGTTTGTTAGAAAATTTAGATTTCCAAAGCAGAATACACATCACAGCATGATAGTGGTTTTGTTTTGTTTCATTTTTACCCTAGAACAATTCAATTTAAAAAGCAATATGCTAATTGTGAATTTAAAGATAAAAAACATGTAAAATAATATATTTATAAATAATAATTTATAATCTGAGATAAACCTTTTTTTCTCCAATGCAGTAAATGAAAGATTGAATGTATCTTTACTTGAATAATGATAATTTAATAAATAAAACAATAATCTGAACAAACTTCTCAGGCACTATAACGTGACTTCCATAACCTGGTTTTACCAAATTTACCAATCCTAAATATTTCAGCAACATTATTTGCTTGGTGTCTTTGATTCTTCCCACATATCATTTGCATATTATTTTTAATTACAATATTATATTGCTTTGCTCACTAGCATATGGTGGCCATATGGTGTGTAATACCTGTTATCTTGTTGTACAGACATGTGGTAATTGGGACACTTGTGCAGATTATTGCTAGCTATTGTACTCAGATTCAGATTCAGAACTCTTTGGTCTTGGAAGG
Organism: Sternotherus odoratus; assembly: GCA_032164245.1. NCBI lineage: Eukaryota > Metazoa > Chordata > Testudines > Kinosternidae > Sternotherus > Sternotherus odoratus. The sequence continues at coordinate 243,155,745 of JAVMKO010000001.1, forward strand.
GCCAAGGGCCAGTATGTAAAATGAAGATATACATTGTTATAAAAGATATACGTTAATTTGTTTTTTAATATATAAATGCATATAATATACACATACACACACACAAATGTGGCTCAAACCTATCTCTTATTTTCAATATGTACTTGAAACCTTTTGATGAGATAATTTCTTAACAATGACTATCATATCACTACGCAGATGACAGATATTTGCCCTTTTCCTTTTCAGATTTAAATCAATGGCAAACCTTCCATCAGCAGATTGAGCCCCATATCTTTTTCTCCAGTGGAGTTTGGTTCCTGTCCTGGAGAAATGCTTGAATTATTTTTCCAGGAGGATTTGTAGAATCCAATTCATCCCCACTCTGGCATGACAGAAATCTTGCTGTTAAGTAACAGTCATCAATACAAAGAGTTTGTGGCCCAGCTAGTTGAGGAGACTCCATTATATTTAATAAGTCAGAGTTAGGAATCTTCAATTTGATTTTGACTATGCCATCTTCATGGAAAGCCATGTGTCAGATGGATGTAGTGTGCAAGTGTTCTTTTTCAGACACACAGTTTGTGACAGTAGTCTTTTAATTTATTCTCTGATGACCATGCAACAGCAATATATTGTTGGCCATGAGTCTTGTATGATGTAATATGTGGTTTTGGAATGCTATTCACAAACATGCTCCATCAGCTTGTCCAGAATGCAGCAGCACTTTTTCATTTGAGCTAACGTTTTCATTGTTTGCCTTTTCATACTAGCTGCTTTTAAAGTGTTGGTGTGACTTCAAACTTATACTAATAGTTTTTAATATTCTTACTGGTTTAGGCCCTTTGAAAGTTGATCCTTCAGCCTTGTACGGATGGGTATCGGAGCCCAAACGCTACTCACTCTTTAAAGCTCTCACTGTACAATGTGAAACTGTGAAGCTGGAAAGCATTTTGGTTCTGGGTGTCTCAATAGCATGGAAATACCTTCCACCTGAAGTTAGTGCTTTACCTTCTGCCATCCCCAAAGATGTTGGAAAAATAATACTTAATTGACTCTACAGAACATTTATTGCCTTGACTTCCTATTTGTTTCTTATTCATTGTATCACTTGGACCTATTTCCATCATTTTTTATGTGTTTGTATTTAAAGAGGATGGTGCTTCATTATAGCTTTTAGTGTACTGTATTTGAGTTTAATTTGTTTCTGTATAATGTCCTGTATTTATTGGCTGAGAGCATTGCATAAATTATTGAACTACAAGAAAACAAAACTACAGATTGTAACTGAACAAATAAAGTATTTGAGGCAAATTACTGCTACAGAGAAAAGCAGTTAGCACTATAATAGCAAGAGAGAGATACTATTGTAATGAATACATAATTTTCCATCTTCAGAAGAACTGTAGTTGGGTAAAGTGGAAATAGAGAAGGGGCATAGAAGGTAAGAAGTGGGAGTTCTGCCATTGACTTCAATGAGTGCAGGATCAAGCCCACAAAGCATATTTCCTGTGGTGGTAACATTATCCTGAACATTTTCTAAAGAAGAATCTAACTACAGACCTTCTCCTCCAATTGAGCAGAAGTTTCCATGCATGGTTTCCATGCAGCATTAATGCTTCTGTTGCGGACCTAAAGCCCAGCCCATCAAAGTCAGCTGGAGTCTTCCCATTTATCTCAATGGGCTTTGGATCATACTTACCTGGCAGGGGAGATACCATGATTACAAAGGTGGTTTTCCCATTGCACTGCGGGTGCGCTGATCCCTGCGATTTCCCCAAATGCAGGAAACTCGACTGCATCATTTGTGGTAGTGGGGGACTGCGTTCGCGCTCTCTCCTGGAAAAGAAAGAAAAAAATGCAAGATCGAGTCCATTGTAAATAACTGATCAGAATCCTGTCTGACATAACATTTTTTGAGGTGTTTTGTTGAAATCAAATGGGCATTTACAGTATTTCAAACTATTTGTTCTAAATAAATTATACTTCTGTGAGCAGCATAATGGTATCTTTCATTACGACATAAATCCACTTTATTAAGGCTCCTGTGACAATAAGAGTAGAGACGGCATTTGCTATTTTGCTACAAAAATAAATTCAATGAGTACAACCTCTAGACAATTAGGGATAAAAATAATCTCTATAAGTATCTCCTTATGTCTGTGCCTACCAACTCCTCAGCAGTATTCACTTTTCTCTTTAAAGCTCTATGAATCTACAGAAAAAGTCTGTTCAAATCCAAGTTTCTGACCATTATAGCCCATCAGGAATGTTTTTAAATTATTACTAATAACTTTGGGAACAATTTTTGTATGCTATTGACAATTTTTCATACTCCCTGTTGACAATGGTGAACATGGTAATTAGATCCGTGGAGTTTCTGCCCTGTGTCAGTAAAAGGCAGGATCCTAACCTCTCAACATCTCTGCTATTATCTTTTACTCTTTCATGTTTACTCATTTGAGATGTCACCCAAGGAGAGTTCCTCCTGCACATCTGTATTACTCAGAGTATGAATGAAAGCTTTGCCTCAAGAGTGCAGAGAAGATCTGAAGGTCATACATTCCTTGCTGCAATGCTTTTTGGAGAACAGGAGCTATAGCTTTCAGACTCAAAATGAGATCATTTCAAAGAGAGAAGGAGTGAATTTGTGCAAGCATTTTGTAAAGGAAAAGCAAAAAGGCAGTGTGATTAAGGGGGGAATGGGATGACTTTCCTCAAGGTTTCTGGTTAGCTGATGTACGGTTCTTCTAAGGAGAAAAGTTTCTAACAACTTAACTTTGTGTCATGCATTTTTTCTTAAGTAATACTTGTCACTGCCAGCTCCCAATTCAGGGGTGACATTTTTCCCTTACTAATGATCATGCATGGATGTAAATGTAATTACTCCAATGTAAGTGGTTGAGTATGGCACACAAGTATTAAGGGGATTAGTCTTTTTGTATTACATAGTGCTCTTAAGAGCATTTAATTTCCCAGTCTCCCTTTTTATCATTGCATCCACTCCTGTAGTGAATTCAAGCCACTTCATCTTCAGGTTAGGTCACCCCCACTTTCTTCTCCAAACAATGCAGACTTTGCCAAAATATTTGTATTAACAATTATCAGAAAATGCCCTGTATCCTGGAATTCAAAGATGGATGCAGATTTCAAAGCATCTCCCATAATAGTTGGGGATATTTGCATCTATGGTTTCAGTTCAGCTCTTTCAGGAATATAAATTAACTGTAAAATTTCATCCAGAATTGAATTTTGACTGCTTAGTACCAAATTCAGCAGTGTTTAGATCTTGAGGTTGGGGCAGGGAGGTTGGAGTTTTATTTCGTATTCAGCTGTGTGAGGAAGATACTGGAAAGTGTGACAGAATTTCTCATCAAATTTCCTTTGATTACAATCCATATCCATAAAAAACATTCCTTTGAACACCTTCTCCTGTTATGTGAATACTGGAAGTCAAATCCTCAGTAGGTGTTAATCAATGTAGCGTCATTGAAGTTACCAGAGCTATGCCAATTTGTGTCAGATAAGGCTCTGACCTTGGCTATCTAAAGCATTCACTCAGGCTACATGCTGAGAAAATATGGGTGTCCCATTTGGGCATCCACTAGAAGAGGAATCACCTAATGTTTTGCAACTCCAATAGTGTGATTTTATTTGTTGCTTTTTATTGATGTGCAGAACATGCACAACTTCCAGACACAGACATTTTCATATAAGAGCCTTTTCAAAGAGGTCTGAGATCAGTGTTGGGATTTTTTTAAGCATAGGCTTTCATTTATGCAACTAATCTTTGATAGTATAACTACCAGGAGTGATATATCTTTTTCTTTGTCATCTTTGCAAAGATATTTGTTCAGAATTAATTAACACTATTTAAATATGGATCAATGTGTAAGTCAAAAAAATGAGATTTTATTTTCTATTAATATTTTATCATTCTAATAAATTTTCTTTTGTTTCAAATATGTTTGTTTCAGAATGATACTTATTCAGAACCTAACATACCTAAAATGTAGCTGTGCAAAACCTTTACACAATATTTTATGTCTATAGAAACTGCAACCATGAGTATTGTCAAATTCATACTATACTAGACTTCCTCAGGGCTTGATCTTATTTAATGTGGAGCACCTTTAACTTTCATATGGGAGTTAAGATTAAACTTAAAATGGGAGTTGAGATTAAACAGCACCTTCCAGAATCTTTCACTTATACATTTATTTTTGCCTCTCACAGATTCTTAAAGTTGGAAGTCGCAACAAGCAAATGCTTTGCTGTGCACATAAGAGTCAAGTTAACCTACACTTCATACTTGAAAAAAGATGTAGCATGTACATTAAGTAACCTATGACCCTCAAATCATTTTCAACAGCTGTGGTGTTAGCGCAGTATGATACATGTGTATGAAACTTAGCATTATGGCTACCTTCCAGATGATCTTTGCCTTAAAGCCCATATAACAGTAACAGTGATCAAAGAAATATCAGGTGACATATATAAAATATAACAACCTTAGGAAAACTGTTCATATCTAAGTTTAGCAATTTTGTTTTATTCTCCTAGCTGTATATTTCCGGGGTTCACTGACAGAACAGAATATGTCATAACCATTAAGCAACTACTCTTCTTCCTCAACTGCTTTTTGTCAGGCTAACGGGTTGTGATCCATTATGCTGTGATTCTCAATGAATTTTGCATGAGCTCCTCCTAAGAGGAAAAACTATTAAGTACAAGACTGAGCAAAACAGTCAACTTTGCTAATAGAACTTTTTTTTTGAGTGCAGCTGGAAAAAGCCTATGCACTTTTTATAGTTATGGATCACTTGAAATGACTTTGGCACCCAAAGGTTAGCACATCTGACTTCACTTCATTTGTAGAGATAGTTAGAAAATAAAATAGGTTGCTAAAAATATCCTGAAAGATGTGACTATACCCATAGGGGGTCCCAGCAAACCAGAAGATGAACCCACAGACTCATTGACGTAGTATGAAATGATCACTGGCAAATATGGATCCACTGTGATACAGTTAACACATAGCATACATGCTATGGCCAAGCTACTTCACCAACTTCCATCTCCCCAATTCCTTCACTTCTTAGAAAAATCGTACCTTGTTTCTTACAACCCTAAGTCAAAATTTGATTTTTCATTTTCAGATATTAATTTATATTTTTAAAATATTTCCGTAATAGAAAAAAGGCTTTTATAATATGCAGATTTTTAATTGTATTCCTTACTTTATCTGTAAAATCTGAATGTATTATGTGGGATTCTTTTGTTCAGCCAAATGTAAAAATCATGCCCAAAATGCATTAGATATAAGATTAATAACTGGGCAGATGGGCAGTCCCAAGGTAAGGTCCATCATCCAGATAATGCATGGTTATTCTAATTGTCATAAACTTGGCTGCTATATTTCACTCAGGTCTGTCAATAGAACAGCACTTCAATGCCAATTTTTGTTGTGGGCAGAGAGAATGCTGTCTGTGAAAGCTGATTTTTGTAGGTTCTTTGGCCTTTCTAAGATACGCAAACACAGATCTGACATTTGGCTATGGAGTTATACACCTCCAAAAAGTCCACTTTATTTTGTATGTGTATGGGCTAAATACATTGAAGTGGACAAAATTCTTCTAAATGAACAAGAGGACAGAGAAGAAGAATATGAAGGAGAGAAGAGGAAGATAAGCAATTAGTTATTAAGGAGTGAAAGTTGTGTGGCCATGTGCCTTGTGTCTTTTGATCTGTTGAGGTGATTTACTGAACTGGGACCTGATAGAATTGGAATGGGAGTTGAGGGAGCCTGGGACTCATAGGAGTGGGCCACAAAAGTTCACAAAATTTTTAAAATAATTTATTTCTAGAAAAAAAGTCAAATACAAAAAGTATGTTTAATATAAAAGCTAAATTAAAATAAAATCTACAGAATAAGATGTTGTGTGACCATAGAGGAATAACCACAATTCTTGACTGGGTTAACGCACCTGGCCTTTGGCCTACTGCTTCCCAAAGCTCCAAAAAACCTGGGCAGCATGTGGATATTGTAGTACAGATACACACACTTCTTTGCCATTTATAATTTCATACTCATCCATAATTGAAAAGCCATGGAACATAGTGGGGGGTTTCTGGGTTGTTTTTTTTTTTTTTTTTTTTTTTTGAGATCAGAAATTTCCAGTTGAGAATAGAGATAAAAGGTAAACGTTAAGGAGCAGCTCAATGCAATAGTTTTGTGAGATGAGCGACATAAAATTAAATGAGATTTTAACATGATCTTTCAGCTGGACAACTTCAAATGCAGGAGGAAAATAAGGACAGAGAGAATTAGGATTTTGGACAAGTAGCCAAAATGTATTTATAATACTGTTAAATAAAAAAGAGAATTTCTAAAGGCAACCTCTCATGGCATCAGTGAAAGGAATTAAGTCAATGGAATCCTCAAGTGCTTAAAGTTAAACACATTCTTGGGTGTGTGTCTGAAGGAGGGTTGTTTATTTGTTTGCATTGAGCTACAGTGCTCAATAGCTTGGAGGATTGTGCTTTAATTGGCCAGAGAAACAGTGATAGCGGCTATGACTCTGTGGTTAGGGAACTGACATGGGAGCCCTAAGTTCAAATCCCACCTCCCATGACTTTAATTACTCACACCAAGTGGAATAGTGTAGTAAGTAGAGCACTCACCTGTAATGTGTGAGATCAAAGCTCAAATCTTTACAGTATAGCAGGCAGATTTGGGATTTGAACCTGGGTCTTTCACCTTTTCTAACCAGTAGGATAAATGTTATACGGGTTGTGCTGTGCAAGGCCCACCTTTGGAGATAGTCTCTGAAAATGCCTAATGGATCTGGCCAAGTGATAGGTGGAGTAATGTGTAGTTTGAGGATCCCACTGGGGCTTAGGTGTGAGCTAGGTGCCCAGGCATCAGAATTTTTTCACAGTGTGCATGCCCACTTGCATAAAGGCAGATGCTTTGGGGAATTTATCAGCATCATTTTAGAATCAGAGGGTATTTGGGCAGGGTTAGGTGGATGTTTTGGAGATCTAAATTTTGGTTTAGGCATCTAAAGTGATAGTTACCCAGCTAACGCCCTTTGGGGATTTAGCCTAAGAGATTAAGAATTTATCTTCCAAGGATAAACAGAAGAACCAAGAATAAATCTCCAACTTCCCTCCTCTAGCCATTAAAAATGTTCATAAGCACTGTAAGATCTTCTGAATTAATGCAGCACTACTGGCTGCAGAGTACAGGACCAACTACTAAAGTATACAGTACTAAAACCTACCATTGTCATGTTAAAATGCTGAAGTATGGGACTGAAAATCAATGGAGAAAAAAAACTGTAGTGGCAAATAATTAGTTCTCGTTTGTGGGAAAAATATAAACGGGATGGTCTATTCCACCCACCACTCTTCCATTGTGGGGGCTTTTCAAATAAAAGACTTTGGGAGGGAAATCAAGAAGTGAACATAATAAGAGCTGGTTGGAAGATGGATGAACAAGAAAGAGTGCACTTCACCATTATGGTTGCCACTCCAAGAGTTTCCTGGGACACACTGGGTCTTTGTTGTTGTGATTCTGAAATATGTCCTGATTAAACATCACCAAAAAGAGGGACACAGATGATATTGCCACCTCCACTGCCTCTGGCTAAAACCTGAACACCATACTTTTCTCGTTTGGCAGCAATGACCTTGACACAATCCATGAGTTATATATTAGGCCTTTTTGTACAGACAATTCTTTCTCTTTCCCTTTTTCACTTTTCCCATCAACACTTGTTTGAGAGGTTACTTGACATTTTCTGAACTTTCACTCACTTTTCACAATTGAGTTCACAATTAGAGGCAATGAGGAGGCCCAATTGTCACAACAGGGTGAAAGAGTAGCTTTCGGACTAGGACAGTTTCCTTTGCTCTAAAAAGTTTCCTTGATCAGTGCTTAAGTCAGGGTCTCAATCAATGCATTTTGAAATTATTTATCACCACTAAAGTTGGCAGCACTAAGCACCTTACAACAGGAACTCAATGTTTCGCTAGATCAGACCCTAAGTGTTTTGAGGATATTGACAGCTCAAGTTTTGTTAGCATAAATGTTTTTATGCATTCAGGACCTGAATTGTTACTCAAGATTCAAAACAATATTGCTTTCATAATTGAAAATTTTATAAGCCCCCAGACATATATTGAAATTAGGCAGTTTTTTAATAAGCAGGCAGGGAGGGAATTGTTGCTGGTCAAAAATTGCTTGGGTCTCATATCTCACAATTTCAACCGGTTCTTACCTTTATCAAAGTGATATAATAAGTGTAAATTTAGTGTCATATTTCTACTACAGTTGTATAGTAAGGGGAAAATATCAGTAGCCTGGGAGTGACTCAATACAGAATATCTATAGTATAAATGGAACTACAGAAAAAATAATTTAACATACTAGATGTATCTGTTGATAAAAGAGTTCTGGTTTTGTGATCACAATGAGAAATGAGAGAAAAATCAACTGTTGAAAATGTTGAAGTTCTAGCTTTGTTTGTTTGTTTCATTTTTGGGTTTTAAAGTTCTAAACTGCAATAGGAAAATTATATCAGCTATGTTGTGATCCATTAATGTTTTTAATTCACAATATTTTAATTTTATGAGGACTGTTAAGATTCCAACTAACTTATAAATGAGAATGAGGAGTACTTGTAGCACCTTAGAGACTAACAAATGTATTTGGGTGTAAGCTTTCATGGGTTAAAACCTTCTCCTTCAGATACATGGGGTGGAAAATAAAGTAGGAAGATATATATGGAAAGAGAACATGAAAAGATGGGAATTCCCATACCAACTTTAATGAGACAAATCAATTAAAGTGGGCTATTATAAGCAGGAAAAAAAATAATAATCAGGATGGCCCATTTCAAACAGTTGACAAGAAGATGACAAGTTAACAAGAAGGTTTAAGTAACAGTAGGGTGAAAAATTAGCATGGGGAAATAATTTTAGTTTGTGTAGTGACCCATCCACTCCTAGTCTTTATTCAAGCCTAATTTAATAGTGTCCCGTTTGCAAATTAATTGCAATTCTACAGTTTCTCATTACAGTCTGTCTTTGAAGGGGGGGAGGGTTGTTTAAGAATAGCGAAAAATTTGAAAATTAAGATGAGCACATTAAAAGTATCTCTTGCACTGTGTATAATATTTGCCAGATGCTATATTAATACTAACAGTAAACAATACTCATATTTTCCCATCATGTCACAAGTGTTTCTAAACCATAGACCCCCTATTCCAGCAAAGCATTTAAGCATATACATAGCTACAATTATGGAACTTTTCATATGCCTAAGTTTATGTACATGCTTAAATGCTTTGGAGGATTGAGGCCTATGGCTTATAAACACATGACGATATGATAATGACATGATTAGCCAACTGAGCTACTTATGTGCTTAAATTTATGCACATATTTAAGTTCTTAGCTGGATTGGAGCTGTGTGTTCAGTACATCTCTGCACTAGGTTCAATATGGGTGTGTCTAGAAGTAGGAGACATTGCATTACCATACAGTGCAGGATGTCAACTATTACAAAGTACTGTAAATGAAGATTACTGAAATCTGAGAGATTCATGTATAGAGTTTTAAGAGAAGCATAAAATGTTTCATTATTCTTTATGAAGATGTAGAAATGTTGTTATGGAATACATAACACAATTCTAAAGTTTATTCTGTTTCCTGTGCTATCACTCAGCCTTAATGATGATTATGTTTATAATCAAATGAGGTCAACTTTTGATTCATCTATCCACTCGCTGAAATATGAGTATTTAAAAACTGGGAAGGGTAAAAATTACAGCTAACAAATGGTTCCACAAAAATCAGAAATTAAATTAGCAATTGTGTTTCATAAAAACAGAGTTATTTTACTACTTCCAGTCTTATTTTAAATTTTGAAAGACTAATTAGCTACTGAATTACTTCTGCAGTTCCATCTAGTTTTTAGTAATTTTATAGCATTTACCAAATCACTCTTACATTGTTTTCTATTCCACTAGAACATTTGATATATTAAATATAATGTTTGATTTGAATCAAACTCAAAGATTGGAATTCAAACCTTTTGCAGTTAATTTCACATCATAATTCCAGCAGGCTTCGATACAGATTATTCCCCCACCCCACCCCCTGGTTGACAACTTATTTTGTTGCCATTTCAGAACAAACATATTTCTTCTTCTTTCACTGATTTTGTGCGGGGGGGAAGTGAATTTACACAGAGTGTATTTTTTATCTCTTTGATCAAGGCAACAGTGCCCCATTGTGGGGCTTCATCTTGTTCCACCATTTTCATGAGGCAAATCCTTGCTTGTATATTGATCTTAATGAATCAGCATTGCTAATCAGGAGGCTGCACAGCTTCTCCAGTGAGACATTCTGTCCTGGCTTGCTCTGAAAGTGTTAACGCTTTCCTTGCCTGACTAATATACAGACTATGTACACTCTAATATTTTTAATGTGGAGTATGTACTCTGTAACAGTGGGCCCTTTTTCTTATTGTGCCTATATTTTAAGATGTTCTTTACACTGACAGCTTCATTTATAAATCTTGAAGAAGCTAATCAAAATAAATAAATACATAACTTTACAGTTTATTAAACCTCAACAAAGATTATCCGATTTGACACTAATCTTTGAGTTGCACTTTACTTCCAACAAAATCCTTCTTGGTTTATAATCAGCCTCTGAGGGGGTGATACAGCTGGTTAGATATTTAGGCAAACATTCAAGTACCTCTCAGATTGCCAAAGTACAGTCAAGATTGGTTTACACTGAATTATTTGTACATGGAATAAACATACAGAATCAAAACTAGAAACCATTAGGGTCTACATCATCTCACCTCAGTTGTCAAACTGTATATTTGTATATTTGTATATTTGTTCCATATAAAATCAGCTATAAAGCATTTCCTGGAAGCAAAAAGCAAAAAAAAGAAAGCAAAGATAAAGTTGAAAGCTTGAGTTTAATTATGCTTCTTTGTGAATAAATGCCACCATTTTTTCTATTAAACTGCCATTATTATTATTATAATTCATATTTTGAAATTGTCAGTAGTCACAGTTCAGGGAAACTGCACCTGTGTTCCTCTTCTGTGGTCCCTCAGGAGCACCCATTCTAGTCTCCCAGCACCTCAGTCATCACCTCTCTTGGTCAGAGACCTGTTTCTCTCTCCCGCCTGACTGGGCTTTCCCAGGCTGCACAGTTCCCTACACTGCACTGTTGTATCCCCAGCAAACCAGACTACATACAAGACCAGCATCTGCTCTTTGCTTTCTCTCCAGAGGTTACGAACACCATAATTCCCACAATTATAAGTTACCACACAGATCTTTTGAAGCAAGATCATTCATTTTAAGGTGAAATAAAACCATTAAAACAATAAAATAACTTACACACACACATCAAAATGGCTTCCCAGGGATCTCCCCACCTCCATTCTCGGGCTCTGGTAGGTGTCAGTCCTTCAAAACACAAAACTGGGTTTTCCCATAGTTGCAAATTTATAAATGCTATAGATTCAGAACCAGAACCATCATGAATAGTTCAATCTTTCTTTTATACACTTTGGGCCTTTGATTTTAGCCTCATGTAACAGGAAATGAGCAGACAATGGCCCACTCCTAGTAGTTTCAAAAGGCTTGCTTTTTGCACAACTGGGGGATGAGAGTGATTTGCATTAATCTCCCCCTAGATATGCCTCAAGAAAAACAACTTAAAATTTTGTTCCAAAAGCACTTTCTTGTTTGACAGATTGCTCATTATAGTTCTTTGGACCCCCAGGGCACACATGTGCCCCCTCAAGAGGTTACATACAATCCTAGCCCTCATTAATATATAAATAATTTGTTTACTACAATGTACCCCAAAGATACTTAAACTTAATTCAATCAGTGCTACTTCTTTACGTGCCTATCAGTATCTTTAGACACATCAATAGTTTGAAAATTCTGGTCTTTAGGAATACAAGCTTAGGTGCCCAATTCTGAAAATGTTGGCCATTGGTATTATTTATAAAACATGCAGGAATCTTCTGGACACCCCACAGACATATAAGAAATTATCACTAACCTTTAAGAAGAGTTCTCTCCCCATCCAACAGCCACTTTAAGTCCAAAATTCACCTTTCAAAATTCCCTCTCATCTGTTGCTGAAACTTTTAGGCACATCATGGCCCTAGACACCAACTACCCTCTGATGACGTGCCCTAAGGGCCTAAAAGTATGCCATTGAACATAAGTCTTAATCCCCAGCTTCTATTTCAAGCCTAAAACCTGTCAGGACCCTTAAGCTAAGCATTCACCTGCTGGCAGAGCCAGAAGGCAGTCTCAGAGCCCACCTAACCAAAAAGGCCCAACATCCTGAGATAAGTTACAACCCCTGATACCATCTGAAAAAGAAAAAAAAGAAAAATAATGAGGAGGCCTTGTGGCACCTTAGCGACTTAACACATTTATTTGGGCATATTTCTAAAGAGAGTTTGTTGTTCACCTGCCAGCCACTACAATCCCTTCTCTGTCTGAAATACAGGGAGCTAATGAATTAGCAAATACAGGAATAATCTGCTCTGCTTAATACACATGTAGCAGCCAGACTAAAGTGCTCTCATAAACAGTCTGTTCTGCATGAAGTTCAGGCAGAATGCTGCGCAGTGCACTGAAACTACCACAAAAGAATAAACTCACTTCTTTGCCAATTTCACTAATCAGTGGATAGTTCATTTCACAGAGCTGATTCTATTCCAAACTAAGGAAAGCAACTAAATTAGTTATTATGGAAATATGATGCCATACACACACTAAACTATATAAAAGCAATATTAGTACACAACTCTGGAAATATGAAGTGCTATAGAAGTGCTAAACATTAGCCATCATTTACAAATTATAATAATTATTAAAGGGATCGAGAGAATGAAAACATAGGCTATTTTATTATGATTTTAACTATGATGTAAAGTTACCCAGACTTTTGTGGGGAAGGAAGATATTTAAAAATAAAGGGCAAAACTGATTCCTGACTGCATTGGCATAAGAAAGCATTTTTGCAACAAGCAGCCAGGAAAATGCACTGTGAACAGAGCTGTGCAGTCCTAGCAAAGACAGTGCTGGATGGGGTACTCACTCTATAAAGTTCAAGGAGGCTATGTGTGTTAATTATGTCTTCCCTGGAAGTGGCCCTCAATGAATTCTGATCCCCATCTTTATCAGGCAGGAGTTGCTGATGAGATGAGGGCCAGAACTAGTACGCCTCAAACGGTCACATATACCATTGGGATGGGCCAGAAAGAAGAGAGAGAAAGGTCTGTCTGACCCTTGTATGGATAATCTTTCTTCTCCAAAGAGGCTCCCCTTGTCCCGAGTTGACAATTGCGGTACTTTCAGACTCAAGTGTTCAAAAATCATGAGTCAGACCACAAAAATCATGAGATTGGTTTAAAAATGAAGAGGTTTTTTTTTAATATGCAATTTGGTTTATTTCTCTCTCAGCCTTTGAGGCGTACTCAGATCACATTTTCAGGCCCTTCTCTGCATCCAGGAGGGATAGAAACTTACTTTTCAAATGAAACCTTAGATTTTCAGGGAATTACTTGCCTCCAGGAGTTGGGGCTTTAAGAAAACTGCCAAATATTGTGACGCTTGTGATAAAATAATGAAAGTAGGCAACAAGGCACTCCTCCTTCATAACCTGAGATTAATTGAGGGGGCATTTTAGAAATATGAGAGTCTGAAAATTGTGATGATTATTTTTCTGGAAAATGTCCAATTCAATGTTTCCTTTCAGCTCAGCTGTCTGCTCTTCTCTTCAGAGTTTCTCATAGCAATGCCAGGACCTGCCAATCCCTAGGCCATTGTTCTTTACCTCATTTCCTCCCTGAGGAGAGACAATGAGCACACCAGCATATTTTTTACAGAGAAAGACTCTTTACTCGCTTCCCTGTAAATAGTTAGCTAATGGATAACATGCCAATAGGTAACACCCAGGAATATTCAGCAGAGTTTGTGGGTATTGGAGGACCAAAAAACCCTCCTTCCTGTACACTGCTTGTGTACAGCTCTTTACATGAAACCCTTGACACTTCCACGACCACCCATACTGCACATAGTGGTGAGTTAGTGGTACAATCCCCATCCTCCTGTTCTTCTTTGACCCTTTTTAAAAAGGGAAAATAGCAAACCATGGCATCTGAGCAATCTAAAACAAAATTACGTAAAAATCTTGCATGTCTTTGAGAACACACATATTACTCATACACAGAACACTGGTCAGGAAGTTTGGTGCATTGGTAGATGTATGGCATTGGCTCCTATAACTGGCAGCCAAATTTCTAATTATTTTAAAGAGACAGTTCACCAGTTCTGGGGGTGCTGGGAGAAAAAATAAAGGAAAAAGGGCGCAGGGAAGCTGTGTGAGGAAGCAGATAGGTCTGTAAGGAAGGGAGACAGAACAACTGGAACTCCCATTTACTCTCCGTCAGTTATAACCTTTTCATTCCCAGGGTATAGATATCTCCATCTTCATCCCATATACATCCAAGGAGATGTAACTCTTCTGGTGTCAGACTACATCCCATTTCCTTCCTCTCATTCATACACAGGTTGCCATGCTTATATGTTCCTTCAGCTAAAGAAATAGTCTTCAAAGACTATATGAAAACTTAAAAGAGCTAGTAGAGTGACTAGGAGAAATAATATTGTCCTACTGTGTTTAATAACACGCCAAATAGCTAAATAAAAAGGCTACTAGTATGCATTACATTTTAAAATATCCATCTGTACAATATAATAACAACAGTATCGGGTTTGTCATATGTCCCCAGACACTGCTTTCAGTAAGAAATCATGTAATGACCTGTTCTATTAATGGTCCTTCCATAACGAAAAAAGTACATAACAATATGAAAACTGCAAAATCCACAATTTCATTGTCATCCTAATTATGAGATTTTCTAGTAAACACACAGTCTTATTAAATTATTAAAACTAATTTGATTTACGCTAAATTGGTTCTATATAATATAGATTTCTGATCTGGGTAAAATATTACTTTCATTTCTGTGTCCTTAGTTGCTTTATTGTTTTGTTTTGTTTTCCTAAAAGTTGTTGCTCTTACTTTTAACCATAACCAGCTAAAATAGGAACTCCCTCTACTGGAGAAACTCTTCTGGAATATATTACTGATGTCAGATTTAAACTACAGGGAGCTTCCTCTGTTTATTGGCCAGGCTATCTTTCATAACATTAAGTTATAGGGGGAAGTCATTGGAGTAGTAATGCAGAAAATATTGAGGAACGAAACTTTTTATTTATTCATGCAATAATTCAGGAATTGATTGTTAAAGGCTGGCAAGAAAAATAAACACTCCTAATTACCAAGATGAGAACACAGTCTCAGCAAGCAGCCACAATTTTGTTAAGAACATTTATTCTGTTGTTGGGTGTATAGCTCTGCTCTGCCTCATAGCCCAACATAAATTATTTTATATCAATCTATCAGATATGGGGTTGTCCTTCGAGTGATAGGAATGGGTAATATAGCACCTCTGGGAAAGGAAAATTAATTTGAGTAATTCTTTTCTATATCTTGCGGTTCCCTGAGCTGCAATACTGCTAGCAGTAAAAGTCAATGCTCCACCAGTTAATTTTCATGAGTATATATCATTATAAACCCAAAGCCCTTAGAATAAGGTTAGAGCGTGGGGGGGAGGGGGGGAAGCAAATGAAATAAATAAATCTATAAAAAAGAAAGGCATTTAAAACAGTTTCATTATTTATACTACTGTACAAGTAACAGAACCCTTTTTTCCTGACAAGTCACTGTGACATATTACCTGCTACTTTAGTAGATTACAATTACATTTCTGAGTCGTGTATAGGAAACATGTCTGCCAATCCCATTAATTTAATATATAAACTGCATAACTATTCACAGAGGCCAGAAGCCATTATCCCCTATATGTCTTTCAAAATGCTGGACTAAATTCTGCTCTCTGCTATGTTGGTGTAAATGTCAATGGAGTTATTCTGACTTCATACCAGTATTACCAGGAGCAAAAACTACTCAGGAATAATATATATACTCAAACTATTGCACTGGCTTGGAAGACTCCACTAGTTTTAGATAGATTCCTTAATTTGAGAATGGGAAATTGGTAAGAACAGGAGAATCTTTTGAATAAAACTTTTTAAGGGCACTTGCTTCACAGATAGGGTAGTGCACACTAGCCTGGTTTGAAGATATGCTTATCCTTGCATATTGACATATCCATAGAAACATATAACATACCCCTTACCCTCTTTTCTGTAAATTCAGCCTCAAGAAAAATACCACCACTTCGATTAAAAGAACAAAAAATGTCCTGTGATAAAGCAGAGGGTTGGCATTTATGAAATATTGCAGGTGTGTAGCTACATTAGAGTTTCAGTTCAATTAGGTTCAAAATAATTAAATATGTGACTCATTGCTACTATTACAAATGAAATAGCAGTAAATGGTTTGTTCTCTAAAGTCAAAAATATGTTTATAGTTGCAAAGTTGTTTATTGCTTTCAGAATATGCTCTGTGAGTATATGTAGCAGCAGAATGGTTCAGTGGTTAAGGTACTAACTGGTGCTTAGAAGGCAGGGGTTTAATTCCTACTCTGTCACAGACTTGGTAGGTGATCTTGGACAAGTCAAGTTTCTGAGTTCCTTATCTATAAAATAGAGATAATAAAATGTTCCTACCTCAGTGGGGTGTTATGAGGATAATACATTAAAGGTTGTGAGTTACTCAGATCCCATGAGAATGGTGGCCATAGAAGTCCTTGTGAGAGTTAAAGGTACTAATTATTTTTGACATTTAAAATAAAATAACAAATGAAAAGAATATTATGCTTTAGAAACTCATTGCACACTAAAAGTCCCTGATTCTGCAAGGTGCTCTTGCCAATGCATGGTTGAGGTACATTAACAGAGCAGTATCGAGAAGCTGCTGTTGCCCCTGTTATATTTGGTTGGTAGATAAATAAAGGAACTCAGTTTAATGCACTGTCCACACAACTACTTTCACGACCACAACTGTTTTATTTTTAAAGGAATGTAATGCTAGATTGTAAACTTCTTGAAGCAAGGGTCATATCAACTATGAATCTGCAGTGTGTAGTGTTCATTTATGATGTTACATAAACTAATAATAATGATTTTAATTGGATCATTATAATCCAACTCCATTAGAAGTGTTCACATAATAATGTGGAAGGACTCCAACACACATAAGATTTGCATTTTTCCCACAGCTAGAAAGGGCAATAGGTTCAAACCATTGCTGAAATCACTGTGCAATAAACATACAAGAAAGGTTGGGATGATAACTAGGCCTAACCAATGATGCTTTTGCCTGGAATTCCCTTGATATTAAAACTGTAAGCCAACATCTCTGTTGAAATTTCTTCTCCTTTTTTGTCTTGCCAGGCCTTATTCTTTTTTCCCTTTCAAATTAACTCCAATATTTATTTTAAATGTCATGCCTTCTTTCCCCTCTTCTCTAAAAATAACTTGAAAGATGAGAGTCATGCTGGAAGAAGCTGATAAGGTCATAATTATTTTCCTTGCTTTTTCTCTGACACATATTGTAATGCTTTGTAGCTTGGGAGAGCTTGAATGTACACTAATTAGCCTCATTATTAATGGAACTGTCTGGTTCTTATATAATTTTTTTTTCTGATCTCTGGATTATTATTTTTGTATGTTGATCATGTAACCATTTATAAAATAAGAGACGGGCTAGAAGAAGTTTAAGCAGAGAAAAGGTCAGCACTGAGTCCAGACCTTCTTAAGGCAACAACACTTTTTATCATAAGATGATAGGAATTGACACCAGAGATCAGATCAGCAATCCATCACCAGTATTAATCGCTGGCAGTTCCTCAGAGAAAGGTGTAAAGTCCCAGTAATCAACTGTTATGCTGTAGTACACCCAAAGAAGAAGTTTCTTTTTAACCTTGTGTAGTAGTTGATTTCTGTCCTGAATCTAATAATTCACATAAAAATAAAGTTCTTATGCCAGAGGAGAGGTTTGTACAGATATTTGTTGGAAGAGAATGCTGCAGCTAAGTGAGAATGGCAGAAAAGTTTTTACCTAAACTGGAACATTTTTTGGTTCACTGGCCATTTTGAAAAATCAGAAAAACGAATTAAAATATCAAGTTGATTTTTTTCTTATTTTGTGTGTCTTTGGTCAAAAAAAATGTTTCATTTCCCAGATTTTGATGTCATTTTATTTCATTTCCAACAAGGTAAACATCTTTTTTATGTGTTTTAAAATAAAATTCAAAGTCTGAAACCAAAACATCATTTCAAAGGTAATAAAGTCATTTGCAAAATATTAAAATTAAACATTTATTTTGTTATAAATTGTTTATTAGGTTTCTTTCTAAATGAAGTTTGCCAAAATCAACACAAATGCACACATTAATGACCTGGAAAACGGAGTGAACAGTGATGTGGTAAAGTTTGCAGATGATATAAAATTACTCAAGATACTTAAATTTAAGCTGACATATATATAATGATGGGTTCTAAATGATCTGTTATCATCCATGAAAGATTTTGGCACCATTGTGAATAGTTCTCTGAAAACTTAATTTTGTTTTGCAGCAGGGGTCAAAAAGGCTAACTGTGTTAGGAACCATTAAGAAATGCATAGAGAATAAGATGAAACATCATTATGACATTTTATAATTCCATGGTGCACTGAGACCTTGAATACTTTCTCCAGTTCTGGTTGTGCCAGCTCCAAAAGGATACAATGGAACTGGAAAAAACTCAGAGAAGGGCAACAAAAATGACTTCCATATGGAGGAGAAACTAAAAAGATCAGGACTGAAAAAAGGGATGATTAAGAAAGCATATGATAAAAGCCATGAATGATATGGAAAAAGTAAATAGAAAAGCCTGTGTCTCTTTTCAGTTACTTATCCTTTCAATACAAAAACCCCAAGGGTCACCGAATAAAATTAATAAGAAGCAGGCTTAATACAAACAAGAGAAAGTACTTTTTCACACAAAACACAGTTTACCTGGGGAATTCACTGGTATATTGTGATGGCCAAAATAACATGTGGGCTAAAATAAGAACTAGATAAGTTCATAAAAGATAGGTCCATTAGTGGCTATTAGACATGATGTTTAGGAATGTAATTCCCATGCTTTCAGAGACCCTAGACTTCTGACTGTCCAAAACGAGGAAGGGAAGGCAGGGATGGATATCTCAAAAATCGTCTTGTTCTCTGCACTCTCTTTGAAACTTTGATACTGGCAACTTTTGGAGACAGGATCCTGGGCTAGGTGGGCATCAGGCTGACCCCATTTGGCAGTTCTTACCGTATTTTTCGTCTTATAGGACGCTCCGGCCTATAAGACGCCCCCTCGTTTTTTAATAAAAAATCCGGAGGAAAAAAAAAAAAAAAAAAAAAAAGCGCCTCGCTCTCCCGTCCCCGCCGCGCGGGCGGGCTGCCGGGAGTGTTCCGGTTCCCCCCTCCCCGCCGCGGGCGGGCTGCCGGGAGCGCGCCCGTGGCGGGGAGGGGGGAACCGGGACGCTCCCGGCAGCCCAGCCCGCCCGCGGCGGGGAGGGGGGAACCTCGGCAGCCCACCCGCGCGGCGGGGACGGGAGAGCGAGGCGCTTTTTTTTTTTTTTTTTTTTTTTTTTTTGCATTCGCCCTATAAGACGCACCAACTTTCCCCCCCCCCCCCGTTTTGGGGAAGAAAAAGTGCGTCTTATAGGGCGAAAAATACGGTATATACTTATACATTTTGCTGTAGCTGAATCTGTATTTTTCTCCAAAAAAAGTTTCAGTCAAAATATCTCACCCAGAATTAGTTTGAACCTACCCTAGCTGAGGAAGATATAGAGCAGACCAATACAAAATGCAAGACATTTTTCTTGAAAAGAAAAAATAATAACACAAATACCCATTTATTGTCCTTAATTGTAATGGTTAGTTTTTTGAACAGTGTCCAACAGAGTAGGTAAGATGATTTCTGGCATGCCAGCAAATTTCTCAAAGCACAATACTACTTTCCAGTAATTACAACCCACTGCAGAGTATGCCTAACCAGGTCAATGCATAGTCTCACATTTTACGTGCACAAGTTCATTCCTATTTGTGATGCTTGGGCTGGTAACTTGGAATACACTGAACCTATAAGGATGAATGTCAGGCCTGTTTTCTTGTTTAGCATTCCCCATAATCTGATCTATTTGCTTCCTCTTACATTCACCTGTTACCCCACAATTTGGACTGCAGGCACTCCAGTAATGACTTGTCTGTAACAATGTAATTTATTCCATCCAAAGGGGCAACAAGGTGCTGGTCCACCCTAAAATTGCCATAGTATTGCCAGGGGGCTTGTCTCCTTCCCACAGAGAACTCCCTACACAGGGTTATCCTGCTAACCCTAAGAAGGACACAGATACAGCCCTCCACTCAAAGGCAGGCATTCAGCTTTATTTACAGATACACCCAATCTTCTGTATTGTCAATTTTGGAGATATCAGCTCTGGGGATGATTGCTACTGAGTCTCAGTGGTGCTGGAACATTTTTTATGGTGTGGGTGCTGAAAGTCAGGGATCTCCACCATAACCTTTATGCTTGGCCCTGGCTCTGGGAGGGGGGGGAAACTGACAGAGGTAAGGGGGCCAAGACTGGGATCCTGTGGGACTGTGAGCAGAGCCCTGGGTGTGGGGCCGGCCAGTAGCAGCCAGGACTCTGCGTGTGGAGTCCCAGGCAAGGGTCCTGCAGCTAGGACCCCAGGTGTGAGGGAGTAGAGCACCGGGCGTGGAGCCAGAAGCAGTTGAGCTGGCAGAGCCCCTGGTGCAGGCTGTTGACAGCTGGGAACCCACGTGTGGATCCCCGCCATGAGGCTATGAGCAGACCCCTGGGTGCAGGGCCAGCAGCATCCTGGACCCTGTGCAATGGGCTAGGAGCAGCTGAACCCCAAAGCACAGAGCCAGAAGCAAATCCCCCAGTACAGAGACTTGGGCAAAGGACCATGAGCAGAGCCGTGGGTGCAGGATGGGCCAGCATCAGCCAGGACCCCACATGCAGAGTCACAGGCATTGTCCGGCAGCCAGGACCCCAGGTGCCGGGGAGGGGGAGGCAGAGCCCCAAGTGTGGAGCTGGTGGCAGTCAGGACCCCATTGCAACCTTGTGAGCTTCAAAATCTCCCACGGTCGCCTCTGTGACAGACAGCAGGACAGTATTCATTTCATTGCTCTATTATTGTGGGTCATTGTGTGTTTGAAAGCCATGGGAATTCAATTACCCCACACACCACAAGGGTGCAGCACAACTGCGGGAGTCTCAAAAAAAGAATCTTAAGAATCCGGAAATGGTATCTTCCTTCGGGCAGCACCACCAAACTTTTCACAGTGAAACCTGGGGGCACTGCAGCCCCCCTCGTATTCATAGTTCCTGTGCTTCTGCTGCAGCTGCCACAAAGCTGCCCTTGTTGCCTTAGAAGCTTAGAACTTTCTGGAAGCTTCAGTTGCCTCTGCTTTGGCAGGTAGCTCCTTCTAGAATATTCAGCTTTTTCTTCAGCTTTATTCTTTTCAGCTGTGCAGCAGAGGTACCATACACAGCCATACACTTAAACCTGACAGTTGTCAGCCTTATAATATACTTGTTTCTCTCTCTTAAGTCCATTTCATTAGCATAGATCTTCCTCACCCAATTAGACTGGCCCTCAGCCAATCAGCTTCCAGTTATTTGCATGACTCTCATCCTTTCTAGATACTCCCCTTGAACTTCCTCTTGAGGTCAACATTAGCATAGATCATCCCTCTAATTCTCCCCTTGAGGTCTTGGGAGCTGAGTCATTCCCCATTGAACTCTATCTAACCCCATATTCTCCATAGGGAATCATTGTGAGTGACATTTTGAACTTCTAACCCTAAACTGCCAGCTCCTCTGACCATTTCACCCTATATAGTAGGAGTAGTGGAGTGCCCTCTTTTACCTGTGCCAGAGGAGATAACAAAATTACCCTTTTGTTCCAATTACCCTTGGAGGAGGAAGAGTTGGATCAAACAATGTGAACAGGGTTCATCCAGCTCTGCCTGGGAAAGGTTTTGATCACAGTTGAGTTTTGTTTTTCTCTCAAGCAGTTCAAGGAAAAGATAGTATTGCCCTATAATTAGTCCAAGTGACTGAACATCTCTGCAAAGTTAAATCTAATGCACACCTAATTTCTGCTGAAGAGGGAATATAAGTGAACATACTGCAAGATTATAGGGGTAATGAGGTGACTATCTGGCCCAAATTTGAGAAAACATTACCAGTATTAATTGCATTGTGAAAAAAAATATTCCCTTTATTTTGTTCTTGCTCATTTTAGGGTGAAATACAGTTCATTGCTATTGTTAGTTAATGTTGAATTTCAGGAAAAAACTCCTAAAATACTTTTCAGAAATGCAGTAGTCACAGAAAGCACTAGAGAACAACAATATTGTATTCTGATTAATGAAAATCACACACTGTCACATGCAAATACATTTTAAAAAATATCAATTTTAATAAGAGATTGTTGTGGGAGGTCAACAAAAGGAGCAAACATAACAGAGGAAGATATGTTACAATGAACCACTGACATGATTAGACAGATGAGAGTAAAAATAGAGGATCAAGGGATTCAAACAACATAGGTTAGGGAAGGATGGGTGAACTGAGAATAATCAATAATGTCAATGCTCATGAGATGTCAAGTACCAGGAAATAACTGATTGATCTAGAGTCTGAACTAATTAAAGTGTCATTGGTCACCTATTCTACTGACAGTTCAATAGTGTGTGGATTTCTAAGACAAGCCTTGATCTTAGGAAGCAATGACTAGAAGGCAGAGTGCAGTTCAATTGGAATAATACTGATTTTTCTGAAATGCTTTATGCAAAGGTAAGTGTACAGCCAGGCTCTCTCTATGTAATTGGTCAGAAGTCATAGCCACTGCTACTCTTCCCACCCACTAAAACTATCTTGAAAGGAGATATAAGAATACCAAAATAAGAGATACTAACCATTAAATATTAATCTTACCTAATTCCACTGTTGAATTGTGCCATACACACTGTTTCCAGATGTTTTCAACTCCTACTCGCTGGTGGAGCACCGCCATCAGATAAGGCAGCAAGCCAGGAGGAGTAAGGACTAAATGTTTCACAAAGCGCCCTAGTCAACAGATACAGCAGATAGTGAAACAAGCACATGGAGGGAGACAGTTAATGTAAAACTCAAGCTAGGTAGCTTGGAAAGGAGGCAGGGGCAGATGATAGATTGACATGAGCAGATGAGAAAACTACTGGAGGGCCAAACAGAGATGCTCGGGTCCCTCATAGCGCTGCGGTGGGAGCAGATCCATGAATGACTCCCCCTGAAGACAATACAGAATGCCATTCCAGGCCCTTCCCAAACATTCCTTAGATGTTCTAGTTCCATCAGAGTACTCCTGGACTCCAGCCCTAGGGACTGGTTTCATGAGGAAGGCTGAAGTTGCACACAGCAATGAGGACCTTAACCGAGAGACTGTCCCTCATTGCCATGTCCCATGTTTGCAAATAAATAAATACACACATAAAAATATGTGTTTTATCCTTTAATTAAAGTGTACTCTTTGAAACAAAATGAGACTTTGTTTGCATATGGTAATTGCTGCTAAAATTCAAACACAAAGGCAATAAGCAGGGACATTTGTTCACTACAATTAAAATTCAGGAAACAACCTTTACAAGAGTCATTCAAAGTGGCAAGTAAACATTGCCTGACTAAATGCATCACATAAAGACAGGTTACTGGGGTTCATTATCAAAATGCTCCTTCAAAACCTCCCTGATTCAAATAGCCCCCTGCTGTGTCCCTCTAATTGCTCTAGTATCTGGCTGCTCAAAATCAGCAGTCATCTTATCCACCCCTGGGGAAACTTTTCCACCTTCACTTCCCAAATGCTATACAGAGCACAGCAGGCTGCTGTGACCATCAGAATATTTTCCTCATTGAACCTGCCAAAAAGGCAGTGCCGGTGACCTTTTAATCTGCCAAAGGCACATTCAACTGTTATTCGGCACCTGCTGAGCCTTATTGTTGAAGTTTTCCTTATTGTTGTCTGGGTTCCCAGTTTAAGGCTTTATGAGCCACAGGAACAAGGTGTAGGCTGGATCTCCCAGAATCACTATGGGCATTTGCACATCCCCCATTGTAATCTTCTGGTCCAGAAGGAAAGTCCCAGCATTCAGCTTTCTATACAGCCTAGTGTTGGAGAAGTAGCCCTTTTAGTCGATGTATTCCATCACAAGATGGTGTGGGGCCAAAATTGGGATATGTGTGCCATCTGTCACCCGCTGCAGTGAGGGAATCCCATTGTTGCAAAGCCGTCAAGTATTCCCTGCATGTTACCCAGAGTCAGAGTCCTTTGTGGCTGGAGGCCATTAATGGCCCTGCACACTTGCATCACTGGAACCCTCACGGCAGGCTTTCCAACTCCAAATTGTTTCACAACTTACTTTAAAAAGAAGGAAACACATCTGAAAAATCAGGCTATTGCTAGATGTTATAAAAGCAACTGAAACGAGCTTAAACATCAGGAATGGCTCCCTGGGGTCCAGCTTAATGTTACTAAAGACAACAATAACACCTGATCTTAGCACAGAAGAAATCCACAAGCCAAAATAAAGAAATATACCTGATCACATCTATCTAAACATTCTCTGTTCCAATGAATTCTTCTAGCTATGGAAGATACCTAGGGAACATGGGTGCCTACAGGTACAGGTGGCAGCTCAGCAAGGTGTTTTGTGATCTAAATTTTGGACATAAGTCCTTAAATATGGCAGCTAGGTATATAAATCCCCTTGTGGATCTAGCCCCAAACCACTTAAGCATGAATGTAGTTTTAAGTATGAGTACTCCTGTTGATATTGCTTGGCTGCATCGGAGGAGTCTTAGCACATACGTCTAATTGTAACAAGGTGACTCAAATTGGTCAGTGATGCATATTGCTAAACTTGTCTATTTTATCTCACCAGTCATCCATGGCAGTGTCTTTAATTGTAATATTTTGTGTCAGGTAGCATTTTTGCTACAGTTTTGCTTGACTCAGTGTTCTTAATTTTTTATTTTATTGTATGCTACTACACATTTTTGATTCTCAGGCAATTCCTTTGAAGCTGTTACAGCCAACAGGATGAATAAAAGCGTGACATATGCATAGTTACACCACATACACATAAAATGGATGAAATTTCATTTAACAAGGAATCTAGTGTAGCACTAAGTATGAAAGGGGGGGGGAATCTATCTTTAGACGAATTGTTGAAGGTTTTTCTCCTCAAAACTCAAACCATTTTACCTAACAAAATTTTATTATCTAAAATGAAAAGGTATGAAGCAAGGGTAGTATAAAGTACCTGGAGTATAAAACCCTTTAAAGTGCAATAAACCCTAGATTATCAGTGCAGAGAAAGTATGCAAAATATGCAGTCTAAAAGTATCACTGGAATCATAACTGTTAAGATAGTTTCATGATATTTTTTTCTCAGAAGGGACTTCAATAGTAATGTATTAGACATTATATGGGAATGTCTAATTTGTTCTAAATATTTACAATGACTGCTGATAAGGCTTATGTGCTCCCTTTATTATTACAATGTTAAAAATAGTATTTTGATATGCAATTCCTGTAGATATCTTAAATACTATGGTAAGCAGTATCTGTGCTAAAGCAGATCTAGGAGGAGAGGTAGATAGGGTCCAGAGTAACCTAGAAAAATTGGAGGAATGGGCCAAAAGAAATCTGATAAGGTTCAGCAAAGACAAGTGCAGAGTCCTACACTTAGGAAGGAAGAATCCCATGCAATACTACAGTCTGGGGACTGACTGGCTAAGCAGCATTTGTGCAAAAAAGGATCTGGGGATTACAGTGGACAGGAAGCTGGATATGAGTCAGCAATATGCCCTTGTTGCCAAGAAAGCCAATGGCATATTGGGCTGTATTAGTAGGAGAATTGCCAGCAGATTGAGGGAAGTGATTATGCCCCTCTATTAGGCACTGGTGAGGCCACACCTGGAGTATTGTGTCCAGTTTTGGTCCACCCACAGAAGGGATGTGGACAAATTGGAAAGAATCCAGCGGACGGCAATGAGACTGATTAGGGGGCTGGGGTACATGATTTATGAGGAAAGGCTGAGAGAACTGGAGTTATTTAGTCTTCAGAAGAGAAGAGTGATGCGGGAATTGATAGCAGCCTTCAATTACCTGAAGGTGGGTCCAAAGAAAATGAAGCTCGGCTGTTCTTGGTAGTGGCAGATGACAGAACAAGAAGCAACGGTCTCAAGCTGAATAGGGGAGGTCTAGGGTGGATATTAGGAAACACTAATTCACTAAGAGGGTGGTGAAGCACTGGAAAGGGTTACCTAGGGAGGTGATGGAATCTCCATCCTTAGAGGTTTTTAAGATTCGACTTAACAAAGCCTTGGCTGGGATGATTTACCTGGTGTTGGTCCTGCTTTGAGCAGGAGATTGGACTAGATGATCTCCTGAGGTCTCTTCCAACCCTAATATTCTATGATTCTATGATTCTACAACTAGTGATCTCCTATCTCAATTTTCTAAAATTACATTTTTAGTTTTGAAGTTAATTTCTACCAATAGTTCTTTATGTTATTAATTAATATGAACATTGATTTTGTGGCATGAACAAATACAATAAGCACATGTGTTCTGATTGAATTACACATGGGAAACCTACATATATTAGATTACTTGTTGGGTAAGATTATAACAGATCACTGAGAAATAACTATTGGATTTTCTTAATTTAAAACTCAAGATATGTAGCTTTCCAGGATTTATCAACTATATATTTTCCTTTAGTAATGAAACTTTTTAAAAAAAGTTAAGGTACTTATGCTATTCTCCCCCTGCTATTTTAATTGGACAAAATAAACTATACCTTTACAGAATCACTTTGTACAATTAAAAAGTATAGAGGGAGAGAACAATTAGTTAGAGATGGTTTGTAATTCTAGACAATTGTTTTTTCATTTGAAAATGCTTATTTGTCAAAACTGAACCTATTCATAGGATTTTTACCTGAGTAAACAATGCAGGATCTGACTTTTTATCCATTTCTTTGATAAAGCATTTTTCCTCCCCATAGTATATTTTCTAGTGTTTTTCAAAGTCTCAGCTTTTCTGGGCCATAACATGTAGCTTTTAAATAGAACTCTTCATTGATTGCAGATAGCCACGCATATTATGTACTTAGATGTCTAAATTGCTTAAACTCTACCCATAGATAATTGTAAAAATAAAATGAAGGGTAGAAAAAGGGAGGTACAGTTAAGGCCAGGCTTAAAATCAGAATAAATAAAAGAAGAAATGAAAGACAATGAGATCTAGGGATCTAGGCAGGGCATCCTGGATTCTGTACTCAGTTGTACCATTTTCCCTTCTCATTCTCTGTCTCTTGTCTATTTAGGTAGGGAATGTATCTTAATTATCTGTTTATAGTGCCTAGTACAATAGAGCAAAATCTCAACTGGGGACTCTCTAACTAGGAACCTCTGTGAAGATTTTTCTCCCCTGGACAAGAAGCCCAAGGTTTGCATGGACCTTGGAAGCTCTGGAGGTTCAGTCTCCCCCAGATACTCAAATTAAGGGAACTGCTGAAAAGTGAAGCTTCTATCTGCACAGAAAAAAAAATG
Source organism: Sternotherus odoratus (assembly GCA_032164245.1). Taxonomy (NCBI): domain Eukaryota; kingdom Metazoa; phylum Chordata; order Testudines; family Kinosternidae; genus Sternotherus; species Sternotherus odoratus. Next base: position 243,183,497 of record JAVMKO010000001.1, read on the forward strand.
AGTATGGTGGAATGCAATTCTAGTCACAATGAGACAAATTCGGCCATCAGATACACCTATGCAAATTCTGAGTGAATCCACTGCTTTCATTGGTGTTATTCTATATTCACAAGGATCTAGTAAAGCAGAATTTGCTTAGACACCTTAGAGATTCCAACACCAAATTGGCAATTATGTATGAAACCTCACATAAAACAAAGCATGATTCTTAATTGTATTTGGAGTTGCTGTTAAAGTGTACCTGTAGTTTGTCTTTGATTCTACTATGCTATGCTTTCTCTTCAAAAGCACCCAGGCTACTGTTAGCAGATTTGAAATCTGTTTGTTACTTAAATATATGTTATTAAAAGAACATAGTAATTTACAGCAAATGGCTCTAGCACATCAAATAAAAAAAATAAACTTTCAAACTTATTAAAGATATAAAAGAAACTGGTTTCCTTGATTTTTTTCTTGATTTTTCTCTCTTCTACCCTATTTATTGTCTTTCAAACCAAACTTTGTCAAACTTTGTCTGCTGGGGAATGAGGAATAGCACAACTGAAACCAAATTGGTTTCAGCACTTAAATGATAATAATATCTTATTATGAAACTATTGTTTGAACTCTAAGCAGAAACTATTGTTATAAGAAAAATTATAGGATCAGCAATCAATAACTCCATCAGATAAAGTGTTTTAAAGGAAGTGATGGAGTTTAGCAAAGTAGACTAGTAAAAGAATACAGTTAAAAGATCAATAAAGACAAGGCTAAATTCACAAAAGGATTTAGGTGCCTAACTGTCACTTTAGGCACTTAAATCTGAGAATTTGGCACCACTGGGGTAGATAAAACCTCTGCTCAGGTGCTCCTAAAGCTTCTTTCTACCTCTGAGCATGGACTCTGCAATTTCACTGTAGGTGTCCAGATTCTTAAGCCCCAGAGTGATGCATGGACCAGGGGAAGATAGGTGTTCCTCTGCCTAACTCATCCTTGAGGCCTGAATAAGTAAACATTATAAGGGAGCACAACAACTGCAGTTTTTCACAAGACTGTATCTGTTAAATGGCTTATGAGAACATCTATTGGATCAGGCCCCACAAGTGAGATAGCTTTGCTTAAGCATTAGTTAAATGTGTGGGTATCAGAACTTAAGTGGCAGTGCTCATGCCTAACAACAAAAATGTAGGGGACTTCTTTGGAAGAAGAGTAGGTGCCTACAGAGATAGGTGGGTTCTTTGAAGATCAAATTTTGGGTTTAGGCACCAACAGTAGCAGTTAAATGCCTAAATATTTTTGTCAATCCTGTTCTATGTGTTGGGACAGGGAAGATAAAATGTTAAGCACAAAGTATTAGTAAGTGCAAAGGACTCAGGTATGCTTTATCCTTGATTCATAAATGTACAAAAATTAAAAAGGGGTGGGGCATGTCCAAAAGAAATATGATCTTCATCATGAATATTTTGGATTCCTTATTGTTGATGTTGTTGAAAAATGGCTTTACTCAAAAGTGAAACTTAGTAAAAAATTGCTGACATTACAGATATTTTCTATGACATTTGTACTATCATAATTTTATAAAATTCTAACTGAAATCACTATCAAAAACTTATTCTTACTAAACAAATCACGATTTCTCACTAAAACTGAGATTTTGGTAACATTTTTTTCTGAAAAACCATGATAAAAATTCAATACAAAATATGGAAATTGTGTGGGAAATGGAAAAATGTGTAAACTGTGTGAAAAGAATATGACAGAAGTAGTTTACAAAATAATTTCCCTCCTTTTTTTTTAACCAACCCCCAAGCATCTACCTGTACCCTCTTATTTCCCCTCTTTGGCCTTCCGGTCAGCAGCCCCTGGCAGCGGTGGCTGGGTGGCCAGAGCAGCCACTGTTGGCAGTCTTCAAGCAGCTGGAACAGCCATGGTTGGAGGCCCATTCCAGAACAGCTTCTATGTGTGGTCCCTGGCAAAGATCACTCACTGGCCAAAGCATCTGCTGCTTGGCGTCCCTGGCAGCTGGTGCCTATAGCCCAGGGATCGGCAACATCTGTATGTGGGATCCCAGGGTAAGCACCCTTAGCAGGCCTTGCCACTTTATTTACCTGCCGTTTCGCCGACCGTGGCTCCTACTGGCCGCGGTTTGCCATTTCCATCCAATGGGGGCTGAGGGAAGCGGCGCAGTGCTGGCCGCTGCTTCCCGCAGCTCCCATTGGACTGGGACGGTGTACTGCGGCCACTGGGAGTTGCGGTCACCAAAACGGCAGGTAAATAAAGCTGCGGGGCCCGCTAAGGGTGCTTACCCTGCGGTCCCACGTACAGAGGTTGCCAATCCCTGCTGTAGCCCAATCTCCGACCCCCCAGAAGCAGACTCCCCTCCTCTCCCCTAGAAACAGCCTCCCCTTATTTATTCAGGGATATTTATAGCATAAGTCATGGAAAGGACAGGGGCTGTGAATTTTTTTTATTGCCTTGACCATGAATTTTACTTAAAATGCCTGTGACTAAATCATATCTTTATTTAAGGATATTACTTTCCCCCACCATTAATTGTGAGAGCAAATAATACCATTTTTTACATGGTAAACTAATTTCCTCAGACAAACTTAATGCAAATGAAGTAAGCACTTGTTCATTCTATTATTTATTCTTGCAACTTAAAGCACGCCCCAAAAAAAGGTAACAAAGGGTCCTGATTCTCATTTACAATAAGGTCACTTAAACATTGCCAGAGCAATGGAAACGGCTCTTAGTAGAAATGAAAATCAAGACCACAAATGATTACATGTATGAAACTGTAAATATACAAATGTCTTGAGGGCATCACATTCACATCTGACCCCCTTTAAAAAAAATAAAAATAAAAATAACCTCGAGAAGTTCCTACATTTTTGAGTGCTGAGTGCTGTGCTAAGTGCCCTTATAATAGCCATTATATTTCTAAGACCCTATTTAAATACTATTTACGTACTATAAACTCATGTACAGAACGATATATATCTATATCTATATATAGAGAGATATAGATATAGATATATATACTCATGTACAGAACTAGACTTAATGTTGAAAAAATAATTTCCTAGCTGCATTTAACAAGGGAATGGATATTTTAATTACACTTCTAGATGTTCTAGGTGTTCATGGTAAAATAGGGATAATCCTATCTCATTTCTCAATGAATAAATTTAATTCTTTGCAATGTTCAGAGAATAATCACCCTCTGTCCCTGTCTTCATGAACAACATTTCACAGTTTTCCAGAGCCATTTAGTTTGGGAAATTCTGCCTTCATCTCAAGAGACAAGTATTGGTTTTTGGTGGGGGGAGCAAGAGCTAAGAGCTAAATGACAAGTGGTTTGATCCCGTAGGGCACAGTCTACGTTCCAAAAGAGATGGTCTTCCCAGTACAATCCTTGTTACCTAGGTGCTTAGGGCTGGCTATTGAAAAAAAATTAAGTTTCCTTTAGTTAACTTTTTTTTCAGACAGTGGGGAGGAATCGGGGAGGGGCTATTTTCACAAAGAAATTTAGGCATAGCAGTGCTCAGTGTCACCAGGCCTAACTTTTATTAATCTAGAAAATAACTGGGATTCACAAAGCCTGAATTAGGTGCCTAGGCTTCCTATACAATTAATGGGGAGAGTGCCTCAGAATGGGATTCACAAAAACCAATACTGTAAATAGCTCCCTGCTTAATCCACTCCAGTGTTAATGCACTCATCCAAGATACAGAAGACCTATGTTCAAGTCTTCCCGATACCTGGAATGGTGCAGGAGCTTTAATTTGGATCTCCTGTATTACAGATGAGGACCCTAACCACTGAACTGTAGAATATTCTAGAACAGGACACTCTTCAGTTGAACCTGCTATACTTTGTATAAACAAACATTTAATCGTCAAGAGAGAGAGAAGAAAATTACTCTGTACCTATTACTTAGGGGACTAACGTAGGATGCAGGAGACCTATGGTCAAGTATCTGTTCCAATTTAGATTTAACACTTAGGACCCACCTCCTAGCCAGAGGCAACTCATGGGGGGAGAGGGGGCATGGGAGGTCATGGTGATGACAGCTACCCTCACCCTACCCCCTACCCCACTATTGGCAGGCATGTGTCATCTCTGCTTGCAGCATTTCTTCAGCTAGATTAGGTGACTTCCCACTCAGTCTGCTAGGTTTTGTAGATCCCATTCCTAGCCCTGGTCCCCACTACGGCAAGCTAAAGTCGATTTAAGCCTGTACCCATCCTCACCTGCATGCCCTTAAAGTCGATTTAAAAGGACCTTAAAATCGACTTTATAACTCCTCCCTAACTAGAGGAGTAGTTGAAATCGACCTCTCTCTACATCGATTTTCAGCTACTGAGGATGCAGGTGACATTAAGCCTCCGACCTTCCGAGCAGCTCGGCGAACCCCCCTGCCCACCTGAACAGCCCCGCGCCGGACCCTCCCGCCCGCCCGAGCAGCCCCGCAACCCCCCCCGCCTGCCCCAGCAGCCCTGCAACCCCCCCCCCGCCCGCCGGAGCAGCCCCGCGCCGGCTCCCCCCCTGCTCGGGTGGGCGGGGGGTCCGGCGCGGGGCTGTTCAGGTGGGCGGGGGGGTTCGCGGGGCTGTTCAGGCGGGGGGCTGTTCAGGCGGGTGGCTGTTCAGGCGTGGGGCTGTTCAGGCGGGCGGGGGGGGGTTTGCGGGGCTATTCAGGCAGGCGGGGGGGTTGCGGGGCTGCTCGGGCAGGCGGGATAGACCGGGGGGGTGCTCGAGCGGGCGGGGGGGTCCGGCGCGGGGCTGCTCAGGCGGGCGGGGGCGGCACGGAGCTGCTCGGAATGGGGCTGGTCCCCTGGGGAGTGTGCCTGGCTGCCCGGAAAGGTGGTGACAGCTGGGGACTCCCGGCACTGTGGTATACTTACCCACAGTGCAACACTCCCTATGTCGACCCCTGCAAAAGTTTAAGGACAGACACTGTCAGTTGCTGTCCTTTGTGGGGATGCACTAAGTCGATTTTCTAAAGGCTACTTTAGAAAATCGACTTAAGGGAAATTGACCTACTGCTGTAGTGAAGACGTACCCCTAGGCATCTAACTCTCACCACACATTTTATAGAGACCCTGAGTGCCTAACTTGGGACTCAGAGAGGTAGCCGTGTTAGTCTGGAATAGCAGAGGTAACAAAGTCCTGTGGCACCTTAAAGACTAACTATAAAGTTTTGAAGCATAAGCTTTCGTGGGCTAATACCCACTTCGTCGGATGCAAGCAGTGACGAAGTGGGTATTAGCCCACGAAAGCTTATGCTTCAAAACTTTATAGTTAGTCTTTAAGGTGCCACAGGACTTTGTTACCTCTGCTAACTTGGGACTGTGTATTTCACTAAGTGGCAAGATGCCTAACACTAGGTGTTGCAACATTGAGTCTAAGTAACCTTTGTGAAGGTACCCATAATCTCCACTTGGATTTGTGCTGGAAGATAAAAGCTCTGTGCATTATTCAGTGCTTGTGGGTTCAAGGCCTAAATGCAATAGAATTTTACCATGTAATTAAATGCAATACCCAGATTTTGCTGCCTCTAATTAACCTCTTTAATTGCTCTCTTTATTTTAATTTGCTCTTCCATTCCCTTGCTATTCCCTTTGACCAGTAACTCTAGTTCTGGTTATTGCATTATGACTACAAAGTTCATTATGCTTCTGTATTAAATTGCTGAGATGTTGAAAATGTTTGCTGTTAACTTTAATTACATTTATTCATTACACACACTAAAAGAGTTAATACATTTGGAGTAGATTTTCCTCTTAACTTAAGCAATAACCTCATTGTGAATTTGCTGCAACATATATCGATCCTGTCATATTAACAGCTAGAGCTGGCTGCACAAATAAAGTTAATGATTGTCATATTTGAACTGCTCTGAAAAGATAATGGTGTTTGCCATTGCAGCAACTGAGGAAAACCTATGGGGTATGGATATATGAACCAATGTGCTTTACAGTCTAACAATGCGATGGATGCACCATTCAGATCAACTGCATGGCTAATTGGAAGCTTGTATTTTCTGGATCAAAAGTTCCAAGGTTTCTGCAGAGAATTTAGTTAAATGGTTTCAATATGTCTCTTTAATATTTCATAAAAGAAGTAAAGTTTTATTTTTCACTCGCAAATTATCCAATGCCTTGTGTTAGTAAATGTCTCAGGCAGAAGAAAGCAGGAGAGACCTCAGAAGCCTGTCTGAGGGCTGGTCTACTCTTTCAGGGACGCAGATTGCTTACAGCAATGAGAGAACCCCTCCTATCACTAAGGAGAGTGTCTAAACTGTAGCATTTTAATTGTAGCCATAGCCTGACCATCCCTCTATCATCAATAATAGAGGACCTTTGCTACCAAAATAGGCATGCCTATGATATCTGGATCTTTATCAGGACTACTAGGCTGAATTCAGCACTGTTACACCAGAACAACTCCATTGACGTTAATGGACTTACTTCAGATTTGCACCCGTGTAACTAAGGACAGAATCTGGCTCACTGTGAAAGAGCCGGACTTCCAGGAATGGTCCAGAGCTCTAGTCTGCTGGTATCATGATGTCACTTCAAAGGAGTTTTCTAATGTTCCTGTTATATTGTAGGGTAAGTGAATTGTAAACCAAGTTTATCCCACTAAAAGATTTAATTTCAACAGGTAATTAAGAGAATTCCCAAATCAGTGTAAAAATGCTACCAATGGGGATTGGCTTTCGAACCAGGAGTTCAAATACTGAGAAAAGAGATTATACATCTATTTGCTGATATTAGTAAAATAAAGTAGATATGTTATGGTTCCCACTGTCCAGAAAATATCAAGAACTTGGCAGATTTTTTAAAGTCCCATCAATATTAAGTACAGTATGCTATACGTATAATAATATTGGGACAATTTTTACTTACCAAAATTAAGCCACTTAAATCAGATAAGTGACTTAGCCGTATCCATCCACTCCATCTGTGGAATGATCATGCATGAATTTTCTGAATCTTCTCTCTGGTCTGAGAGTCCCATTTTTTAGAGATAATTTAACATTCATAAAAATATGCTTATTGCATTTCCTTCTTTATTTTTTTAACACACTTACTCAGATCAGTGGTGAGCTCTGAGTTGTGCCTAGAATTAAGGGAAAATCCAAGTACAGGTACAGCCAAGCAATCATATATGAATCAAAATGGAAGAATGAGGATCATGAACTTATTATAAACACCACTTCAATATGAAGTTTATGCTTTAGCTAATTTAAAATAAACCCTCCTACAAGAAGCCAACAGAAATAAAAGTGTTTATCTAAATTTAATGAAAGAAATATCCTGAAATCCTAATTTACTATGAGGTACCTGTCAGTCATATATCACAAGTTCTACAATCTTTTGTTTTACCTCTAGGTTAATTTAGTTTGATTGATCATTTTAAATTAGGTTGCTTATTTAACAAAGCCCTTTATATCTACAGGATTAGTGAAGATCAGTATTTGTAATAGATAACATTCTTCTTTATTTAATTGACAGATCACTGCAGCTATAATTAACAGCAGCCCCACACTTTTGTTAATGGCTTTTCCTGTGGAAAAAAACCCAATAAGGATAGAATCCTGGAACGGACTGAGTGTAATTAATCCACCTCCGCAAGAAGCACTAGCTATGTGGATGGAAGAAGCCCCCCTCCAATCAATATAGCACTGTCTACATTTGGGGGTGACGTAGGTATAACTATCATTCAGGGATATGGATTTTTCACACCCCTGAATGACACCAGTGTAAGTTTATAGTGTAGACTTGGTGTTAGGCTTTGCAATGCTTAGGGTCATGATGCCTAACATTTAGGTGGCTAGGAAATTACAGGAACAGCTCTGCAATCCACAAACCCAAGTTAGGTGCCTAGTCCCCTTATACAATGAATCAGGAGAGACAGGAAGCTAAGAATGTTACCCACAAAAGCCAGCATGCTAAGCAGTCCCTTTCTAAAACAGCCAATAGGAGATGCCAACTAGAGAGCTGGGGACTATGCCCCCCCCCCCCCCAACCACTGGATAAGGGCCTAAATCCTGGTATGTATCTCAGCTTAGTGATCGACAAACTGAAATCCACTGTCTGGGGTCAGGCAGCTGAGGCACCGCAACCACTTTTTGAATGAATGTATTAGGCATCTGCCTTGCTCCATGGTGGCAGCAGCAGAGAAGGAGGAACCTACCCTGTGTGGTTTAGCGCCATGGTTAGAGCAGTCACTTGGATTATGAGAGATCTAGGTTCAATTTCCTCCTCACTGGCAGAGGGGGAGACAGGATTTTAACAAGGGTCTCCCACCTTTTAGAGGCATTTTCTAATGTTCCTTTTATAATGTAGGGAAAGTGAATTGTAAACCAAGTTTATCCCAACAAAACATTTAATTTCAGCAGTAATTAAGATAATTCCCTAATTAGTGTAAAAATGGTTCCTGTGGGCACTGACTTTCAAACCAAAAGTCCAAATATTTCTGTAAAGAGACTACACATATATTTCTTAATGGTAGTAAAAGGAACAGAATTTGATATTTAAGACGTGCTCTCATGCACAATGATATTGGAAAGTGTTCTGATACACACCATGTAATTTTATTGTGTCAGAGTTTACACATTAAAATGACCAGTAGTTGTGATTCTGGAACATTCCTGTAATACAGTTATTCAAACTGTAAATGATGGTCTAGTCAGTGAGACCAAGATTCACAAAGTGGTTTAGGCATTGCCTTTGTGGATTTTACTCCAGACTTTTCAAATTAAAACTGTAGTCCCTGGATTACCCAATTGTAATTCCCACTGAGGTCAGTAAGTGATGTTGCTGCTTACATCAGGGCTGAATCTGACCCTTCTTGTTCAACAAGTTCAGTCATGTTGTCCTGGCCACAATTTAATTATAACAAAATGTGTAAACTAGAAATATATCATGTTAGCAAATTTCCCTTGGAGAAAATTAGAGAAATATGTCAGTTCATATTTTTAGGTGAAGTTCTTGGAATTTATTTACCATACGGGATCATTGCTGTGTATTTGAAGAAAAGGAACTATTATTTACCTTCTGCATAATCTTTGGAGGTGCTGCATCAGGTGGAACCAAATATAGAGTTTAGTCTACACTCTGTACTTTAGAGACCTTAGTAAGGGCCTTATCTGGCCTCCATAAAGTTACTTAATTAATACATAGGCCAGGTCTACCTACAAATTTAATCAGCATAACTACATCACTCAGGAGTGTGAAAAATCAGCACCTCTGAGTGAGAGTTATACTGACCTAATCCCTGGTGGAAACTGTGCTGTGTCAGTGGGATAGCTTCTCCTGTTGACTTACCTACTGCCTCTTGGGGAGGTGCATTAACTATGCCCAACTGGAGAAGCTGTCCCACTGGTGTAATAGAATTGTCACTAAAGTGCTACAATGGTGCAACTATAACAGTGAAGCTATAGTGCTGTACATGAAGACAAGGCCTTAGAAGCTAAACTACAGGTTCCACTCAGGTTGTCTTTATGCTTGATATGGGCATGTATCTACAGGTAAGATTGTGATTCTCTTTTACAAACCTGATATTGATTTTTTATTCCCCTGTATTGGCCAGAATTATATCAAGTAACTTGACATCTCTTGTCTGTGATCTCCTGACAGATAAAAACATCCTGACAAAACTGAGATGTAATTATACAAGATGTTAATGAGAAATGATGTTTTGAAAAGTCTCCTACTTCACTTTAGTAAAATTATTCTACTAGATTTTGGAAAGAAATTTACACACCCCTGTCAGATGCTTATTCCTGTCTTAATATCAAGTTGAAAAAAATTATGTTTCCTCACTAATTTTGTTTAATTTTTTTGACGAAACATTTGACAAAAGTTAATTGTTTCTTTCCTTTTCAGGCTTAAATTTAATTTTTATTTCAATTTTGAAAAAAAATAGTTTTGTTTTCTGGATCCCCTCTCTTTTTTATTAATCTCTCCCTCTTTTCTTTTTTCCCCACAGTGAGCAAGGAAGAAAAGGGAGAAAAAAATAGGGGAAAAATATTCCCATTGGAAATTAAATTAGTGAAGGTAGAAAAGGAAGAAAATGAGGAAGTGGGGGGGACAAAAATTATAAAAACCTATGAAATCATTTTTTCATTTTCTAAAACCAAAATGAAATGAAAAATTCAATTTGAAACCAAATAAAACATATTTTCTCAATAAATTAAATATAATAATAATAGTAGTAGTAATATTAATAGTAATAATAATAATAATTAATAACAATTAATAATTAATAACAAATGAATCACCTTTTCCTTGTGGAAAAAGAATTTCAATAAACCTTTTCATATTTTCAGCAGGAATCTTTGCTGTTTAAAAATTGTCAACCAGCTCTACCTCTCTTCCTTTGTTATCTCTTTAAAAAGTTTAAAAGAAGTTTTCAATGTCCATCATATGTAGATTAAGGCCAGTGACAACTCCTACTCTATATTTCCTTGCAAGATATTTAAAAATAAATGATACTTCTAGACTAGCTCCTCTATACTTCTGCTAACCAGGAGACTGGTTATAGCTCCTTTGGTTTATTGAAATCTCATCTATCCATCAATGGCAATTTGATAAAGAGGAAGATTATGCTCTATTTCCAACTCCGTTCTCAATGTTCTTTTACACTCTTTAGTTCAGGTCTCTTCCCAGAGGGGCTGAAGCTATAGATCCCATGTCCCTTATTAAAGGGCAACCCTTATTTGTATATATCAACTTGATTCTCTCATCTTATGCTGGGCCAGGAGGAAATAAAGGCAACCTCATGCAACGCTCTTAGCAGCACTCATCTGTGAACAATAATTGAAATGTATCTTCTAAATAATTTAAAACAAATGTTCTAATTTAAAAGTGTAATAAGATTCAAAAGAGGATTAGACAATTATATAGATAATGAGAATAGCCACAGTTACGTTAGCCATGATAAAAAAGAAATCGAGATATAAAAGCTAATGCTTCCAGGCATAAACTAATCACTAACTGATGAGCTTTAGGCAGAAACTTTTCCTATAGACATCTTATTCCAGAACTGTCTATTATCAGATTTTTTTTAACCTGCATCTGAGGTAGCTAGTATTGCACTAGGTTAGATGGACAACTGATCTAGTATGATGGTTGTTACATTCCTGTATTTGTTATATGGTATACTGTCAGATAGTTTAAACACTGTATTTAATTTTCATGCTCTCACTTTGTCATTCATTAATATTGTTTTTGGTTGTTTAGCAATTGAACAGTTAAAGTGAGCAACTACAACAATTTAAATTAATCTGAAAATTAAAAATATTAATTATGAAAATGTATATTCTGTACTAAACTAAAGACACAAATAATAGCATTATGTTCCTGTTGAAAAGAAGTTCAAAGTTCACAATGGGTTTTTCATAACTTTTGTTAAAATAGAGAGTATTCTCACAGGGAATATAATCCAAGACATTAGTTAGATATGAGTTATTTAATTTAATATTTAGGACTGTCTTTTAGTATAAAAGTTATAGTTTCATAAGAAAGATTTTATAACTTAATATGTATATTTCTTCAATTGTGTTGAGTCAAAAGAGTATTTTCTCATACATTTTAGTTTTCCTTTGGTATAATAATGTATCAGTTAACAAAAGTTGAAGAATTATTGCAGATGCCAAAGGAATAATCTATTTTCCCATTTTAATTTTACTTTATAATGTTTGTCTTATTATTATACACAGGCTTGCTGCTTGCTATTTGATAGTCTACTTAGATTCAAAATGATTCTTAAGATTAGAGAATAATTAGAATTTCAAATCAACTTTTTTCACACTCCATTCCTTAGTAATCCCAATTTTGATCCCAGAAATAAACTGATAATGAATCTGATGAAATATATCTAACTGCAATTTAGTGGCATTGGAAAGAATTGGACTTGAGTACATATGAAGAATTTGAGGTGACATTTTCATTATCTGGTAGTTAATGTGTTTCCTCCAATCCAATCCAAACTGGAACAAAGTTATAAAAGTCTCATGTGAAGGATTCATTGGTACAACTGTGGCATATTTATGGCCTTAAATGCTTAGCAGTTAAAGAGAAACATCCAGGATTGTTAAATCTGCAACTGACCTTCATTTAATAGTTTGTGCTTTTTATAGTTCTGATGATGAATCCACATTCTCCCTTTTTAGCTGACAGTTTTGTAGTAAATAGGACAAGATTCTGTCCTTCAGGCACACTGGAGATGGGTGTTTATGAACTGCATATTGGCTGAAGTCCCTAGGAGGAATCTTATCTGATTGCATAGTAGATTGCATAGCTCTAAGCACTCTGAAGAAGGTGCAGATTTGCTCTGTTACACTGGATACTGGAAAGGATGGTAGTGAGCCCACAGTTCTGGTCCTTACCTGCTCATCTGCCACTTCTTTCAAGTAGCTAGTTTATTCATGGTGAGGCCATTAACCAAGGGCAGAGACTGTGTCCCCCAATGAATCATGGAATCATAGGCACGCAGGCCAGGAAAAGACCTCAAGAGGTCATCTAGCACCACAAGAGGTTATCTACCAACACTGAAGCGGGACCATATATGAATATACCATCCCTGAAAAGTTTTTAAACATGTTTAAAATCCTCCAGTGATGTGGATTGCACAATGTTTTTAGTAACCTGTTCCAGTGCCTAATTATCCTTAGAAAGTTCTTCCTAATATCTCTCCCATGCTCCCTACTTTAAATGTCAATAAATGTCATTTTCCACTATACACGCACAATCCAGTGGCAAAAAAATATTTCCACTGATAATAATTTAAATGTACAGGTAGACAAAGTAAGAACAATGCTGCTTGAGAACTTACTATAATTAGATTTAAGGCTATTTACTTTGTATAACTTCACATGTGATTTTGACAATTTCTATCTGAACAGTTATAAAGCTTTAACTTTTTGAATCAATGTCTAGTGTCATCAAATCACTATTGTCTGACCTCTCCCTTAATTTCCTGCAATTATAGAAAATAAATAAATAAAAATAACCTACATATGCTTAAAAATAAATGTCAATATTATCTCCCAAAATTATAAAACACTAAACATAGAATTTTGCAAGTGTAAGAACAATTGATCACCGTCCTTTTCATAACAACCTTTTATATATTTGAAGACTGCCATCATGTCTCCCTCTTAACTTTTTTCTCTCTAAACTAAAAATGCCCAATTATTTCAATCTTTCCTCAGAGAATTAGGCATGCACAGAGTATATCTATTGGATAGGACCCTGAAGGTGACATAGTCATGATTCACAGATCTTCACCTTTTCTGAGGGTCACTGGGATGTTGTGGTTTAGCTGTGACATAGAGTTCCTGCCTGAGACAGCAGAGTACAAATCCAGAGGCAGAAAATTAAGCACTTAGGGAACTTTTGCAGCAGAATAGGTGCTGACAGGGATAGGCAGCACCTGAACAACAGTTTTATGGATTGCATTGGTGCCTAAATCTGGGATAGACTTGGGACAAACTTGTGAAAGTTTGTCTAATTTCTTAGTCTCATCCCCTATCCTGAAGCAAGTGAGTAGGAAAGTGAGTAGGAATTATGGATTGCATTGGTGCCTAAATCTGGGATAGACTTGGGACAAACTTGTGAAAGTTTGTCTAATTTCTTAGTCTCATCCCCCATCCTGAAGCAAGTGAGTAGGAAATGGGCAAAGGTGGGAGAGGGGATGGGTAGAGCCTGGGCTCTGTTCCTTTTACTCACTGACCAGTACTGAATTGGTGTATTAGTGTCAAAGTTTATGTTGGTGTAGCCCAGAAGAAAATTACTAGCCCCTCTTTCCTTCCTTCATCCCCTTATCCAGCCTACCCTCCCTCTCTATTTTCTCTCCACACCCAGTCTAAGAGCAAGAAAGAAGTAGGGAAGATCCTATAAGCCAGAGTTGCATCTAGGAATCATGTTGTCTCCCAGAGATACCCTTAAGGTAGTGCAGCTTATGCACTAGTTGTGTGTAGTCACAGCCTGTCTCATTGAACTTAACAATATCGTTTAACTGTTTGGGAATATGACAAGAGAAAATTCCTAATAAAAGAGCACTCAGCACTTAATGTATATATGCTGAATGATACAAGTTTAAATAAGAGCAGGAGCTCTCTCCTGTAATCATTAAAAAAAAGTCCCTTTCTATAGTGGCTGACTGGTGCCAAAGGTAGAGATTTCTTGGAGCTGGCCTGTCTAATAGCTGTGCTCTTATATCTGCTTCTGTGTCTCTGTTAATACTGTGCACTCCCAAAGTTAATATCAAAGATAGATTACATAGACTACTATTTTGCCTTGACCAAAATGTGACTTTTTTTTAAGAGCCTATTAATTCGCATCAGAGGGGCAAACTACTCATACTAGCAAAATATTTCTGTTCATCATTTTCTTGTGCCACATGAGATTGTTGATAAAGCTTGCATCAAGGCCACTAAAATCTATTTCATGTTTGACCTTTATATCCTTCAGACTACTGTGATTTTCATCCTTTTATAGAATTTCTGTGGATATATTATACATACATGATTCTGAAAAATACCTTAAGAAATGAAGAATTGGTTCTTTCAAATGGCATAGCTATTGCAATTACAAAACAAATTACATAGGTTAAGATCATAGCTACTCTATACCTCAGTTTTTAATACTTCATACATAATTCCAGTGAATGGGATTCTCTCCCATCTTGCTAAGATGTTATTATTTGCATTTAATTGAAGTGTGCATTTTGCTGTCTACCAAAAAAACAACTGCCATGACAATAATGAAGTGGCGTTAATCAACAGCATTTCACACCCTTCAGAATTAATGTTGTTAATAACAATGGTATTTCAAGTTAATACATTTCATTCTGGGATTTTGTTGTTGTTTCTGTTTTGTTTATATTGAAAGGAAATAAGGAAGATGCACTGCGAGGAGGTATAGGGGTTAATTTGCTGTTTAAATATGTTCTATAAAACAATTGCCAATATTTAGCGATTGTGACATAACTGAAGTTCATTTCTAAAGCTGATTAATTCAGGCTATCTGCAATTGTGTTTTGCTATTATGAGGCTATTGCAGGACAAATATGGAAGCAATACGTAGAAATTATACAGCAAGGGGAGAAAATTAAACTGTAGCATCACAGTTCTTTTCTTTTCAATCTTCTTTCCATAATTAAATACCTAAACTAAGTCCATGAAATAAAAATAAAATAAATTTAGTGAAACAATTAACATTCACGTTGTCAGCTAGCTGACAAAACAGTTTGTTTTCTTTTAAAATGTATTTTAATGGCCAAAAACGTTCATTGTTCAAATACCACAGAAATGTTTCCTTTTAATATACCTGAATTAGCATTTGAGTTCTGTGTAAGTTTCTTGCATAGTGCTAAATTGTAATAAGTTGAATTTTAATGTCATCATATGATGAAAGTTATGTGAACTGATCATGTTTTTGTGAAAATTAGGCTATTTAGTTCAATTGCCTGTGCCTAATAGAATGTTTAGATGGATTTCCCTATAAGGCCAAAAACTAATAATTGTATGTTATATCAGATTTTCCAGGTACATATAAAACATATGTAAGATGCTATATTTACAGAATAAATGACTATATCAAATGTAACACAATATATTATACTACAGTCTTACTATTGTATACCACTTCAGTATAACATAACTATATCTGACTTTCTATTTACTCAGTGTTGCATAAGAAAGTTCCTAGTGCAGTGGTGGAAATTTGTGCTGCAACCTAAGTTTAAGATCCTTTTCCTTCCTGAATGGTGAAGGTCAATGGAAGAACACTGAGTCTTTGGCTAAAGAAGGATAAGGTACTCATTGCTTGGAAGGAAGCTTTTTGGCCTCTGCTCAGAAAGAGATCTCTTCCCACTGACAATCCACACAGATATTGTTCGGTCACTAATCTTCTATTTCTGGTTCAGATTATGTAAAAAGTAGTAATGAGGGCTCTCTGATGGTCAGTTGCATAAGATTAATTGTCACCTCTCTTATTTTATGTGTATGTGAGGTCTCTAGAGAAGATAGCAAGGAAAAAATGGGTGAAGTGCTTTCAGTATACCAATAAAACCCAGATTTGTATAATTATCTCATCCAGCACAGAGAGTGAGGTCAAGTGTCCCTTTGTGTGTCAGGGCATGACTGAGGCTTGAGTAAGAGTTATCTGGTGATGGCTGATTTATTTTAGTAGACTGGGGAAACAATGCGACAATGGGGTAGAGGTTTTATAACATCCCTGATATGGGATATTAAGCCATCATTTATTACCAAGTTTCACATCTTGGAAAACTGGTAGGATTCCCATCTGCTTTAAGATGATCAGTTAGCAGTAGAGCAGTGATTTTTTTTGCCATCTGCATCTTAGCAAGAGATTGCAAGTAGAGCTGAATGATTTTTTTTTACTCAAATAGTTTATTTGATGAGAAAACAAAACAGTTTTGGTCAACCGGAAACTATTCAAAAATTTGACATGAATTTGCTAAATAGCTTATGCCCGATTTATTTATTTATTTTTGGGGAGGGACTTGAATACCATTCACAAAAAGGGTGAAGAAGTAGGTGGTGCCTCCTTTGCAACTTTTAGCTCAATGATTAGGGCACTCTTCTCTGATGTAGAAGACTCAGTTTCAACCCCCCCCTCACCTCTGCCTTATATGGTGTAGGGGTTTGATGTTGTCTTTCCCTCTCATCTCAAGACAGTGATCTAACCACTGGGTTATGGGATATACTATTCCAATCCCTTCTGTTAGATCTGTTCCACTTTGTATAAATAACCATTGAAGCAGGAACTTCTGCTTGGATCTTTCACATCCCAGGTGAATGCCCCAACCACTGGACTGAAGATTATATAAGCAGAAGCACCATAGATTTTGTGAATCTAGACCTTTATTTTCTTCACTTTTAGTTTAAAAATGCCTCCCAAGTGGCAACGGTAGCTACACATTTTTGTTTCAGTTCAAATAATCTGAAACAAAATTTCTGTAGACTTTTCTAACGGACCGATTTTGTTTTCTTCTCGAATTTTAAGTTTTGGTTCATCCAGAACTCTTTTTTCCCCCTCTGCAACTGACAGCCAACCAAAAAATCATGTAGTCATCCAGCGGTAGGTTTAAGCTTTTCCAAAGGAACTGGACACCGTTCCTGTGACTTATTACTTTGCCTTAGATTGGACTACCGCAAAGTGCTCTACATGAGGACCACAGCTGAAATCCATTTGTAAGCATAAGCATAAGCTTTTGCAACTGACTTAAATTCAGAAGCAGCCGCTTGCTACTTAAGTGCCATATTTCACTATGAACACATGACACCGCCATATGGCAATCTGTACTCACAGTGCTTTGTCTCCTGGATAGAATTTAAGGTGTTGATTTTAAGTTCTAAAACTTTGAATGCCTTGGGGAATTTGGCCTCTCTCCCAACACTATACTGACACAGCTGAGGTCAGCAGAGGCTCTCAAGCTTTACCTTCATTGCTATGTAAGAATGGCTGCTGCTGGCGGAACATTTTCTAATAGTTTTGAAATTCACTTCCACCTTGGGCTGAAATAGGGAGAATTTGTTGACTTGCAGGACACACTACAGAGCTTACCTATCTGAGCTGGCATTTGAAGATGACTGAGATGATTGGTGCAGATTGTGTGGGGGAAAAGTAAGAGGTAGAAAAAAATGGATTTATAGTATGTATTGGTGCGAGGAGCAGGGGAGACATGCCGCTGTTCTAGTTTTGTAATTAGTTTTGCATTCTATTTAATTGATGGCAAGGGTGACTGGAGCCCAGGAGATTTTTTTTTCCATTGACTATATTTAAATTGATATAAATAAATAAACTTTTTTTAATGTTTTATATGTGGCCTCGAGTGTCGATTCAGTATAGGATAGTGCTTTTACTTCCAAAACGATGACTTGCTCTGATAATGTGTATATCCAGTTGGGTAGTGTGGAGGGGAGGGATGTTAGCTGTAATATTTGGCATAGTTGGGTGTCATTAGTATCCTTGGGGTAAAGAATTTGAGATAGACTCTGATCATAAACCTGAAATGCCATTGCTAAATAGTCATTGATTTAGAACAGCCTCCAGAAGATAAATACTGTTGAGATTACAAAAGTACCAGTTTAACCTGAACTGTGTGTCAGATAAGAATTTAGTACATTTTGGTGCAGCTAACTAGAGCACTTCTAGTATGGAATATGATATAAAGGCACAAGTGCATGTACCAATTCCAAGCTTTACTGATGAGAAATAGAGTTGCAGATATGCTTGAAAGATGGTGTGAGGCTAAGAGAGAGGTCAGATATCCAGTTCATCATAGTCTGTTTGCAATCAGTTAACAGCTATTGGCAATGTAATTTGTAAGAAAAAAATGTAATTCCATCGAGCATAAGGAAAGAAATGCCATGTTACATTTTTGAAGGACATCTGTGTATGAAATTATGCAAAAGAAAAGACAGAGAAATACTTTACTGGTCTCATATGAAGAAACAGATTGCTGGTATAGTTATGAAACATTCAGTGTGACAGATGTATCAACAACAACAAACATTACATCCTCAGCAAGCACCAGAGTGACCTTGGCAAAATATATTGATTGACCTGACCTATTTTACTTTGAAGGCAAATACAATTTATATCAGTAGTGGATTCATATTGCTGCTACTCAGAGTTGAGTCTCCTGTAGGATAAGATGAGTGAAAAAGAGATTAATTTTCTGCAATGTGTTTTAGCCAGGCATGGAATTTCTGATCGAGCCAGAATTTGTTGACCTGCAGAGCACACTACAAAGCCTACCCATCCAAGCTAGTCTTCAAAGAGATGGTTGGGGTAGACTTTGTTGGGAAAAAGTAAGAGGTAGAAAATATGGTCATCCACCATATGCATATACCAGCATAAAATTCAAATGTTTTGCAAACGACAGGGAATTGAGCCTATTACACCAACACCTGAACTCCCAAATACAAGGTGAGTTTGGGGAGTCCAAACGGATATATATTTTTGTGGGGACTGATTTACTGGGCATGAAGAACATATAGGTGATACTGGGAAATGGGCAAGGAGCACAAACAAATTACATAGGGAATCGGGGCATACAAGGGAGACCCTTAAGGAGATCAGAAAACCTCAAACTTCCAGAAGACTGACAAAGATGAATGAAAGAGGAAGGATGTTCTTGGGTTTAAGTCATTGATCTGGGACTGCAGAGACATATATTCAGTTCTTAGCTCTGCAACAGACTTCCTACGTCACCTTAGATGAGTAACTTAATTTCACTCCATCCAAGCACCACATCTGGAAAGTGGGGTTTTCCTTCTGCAAAGGGATGCTGTAAGAATAAATACATTACTGGCTGGGAGCTGCAGTGATAGAAAGTATAAATACCTGAATAGAGAGAAGCATGCATGGCTTTCTGATGAGCAGAGTAGGGGAGGTGCCCTTCAAAATGTAACAGGAAGTAAATGGGCTTGCTGATCTTCCTTGAAGAAACAGATAGTAAATCTGGGCCTTTATAGTTAATTGTATACCATGACCATTGAGAAGGGGCACCACATGCTGCCAGGTGGTTGCTGAGCTCTGTGACTTTATCCTCACACACAACTATTTCAAATTTGGTGACAATATATACCTCCAGACCAGCGGCACTGCTATGGGCACCCGCATGGCCCCACAGTATGCCAACATCTTTATGGCTGACCTAGAACAACGCTTCCTCAACTCTCGTCCACTCACACCCCTTCTCTATCTACGCTACATTGATGACATCTTCATCATCTGGACCCATGGGAAAGAAACTCTGGAAGAATTCCACCATGACTTCAACAGCTTCCACCCCAACATCCACCTCAGTCTGGACCAGTCCACACAGGAAGTCCACTTCCTAGACACCACAGTGCAAATTAATGACGGCTACATCGACACCACCCTATACCGAAAACCTACTGACAGCTATGCCTACCTTCATGCCACCAGCTTCCATCCCGGACATACCACACGATCCATTGTCTACAGCCAAGCACTGAGGTACAATCGGATCTGCTTCAACCCCTCAGACAGAGACCAACACCTACGAGATCTCCACCAAGCTTTCTCAAAACTACAATACCCGCACAAGGAAATAAGGACACAGATCAACAGAGCCAGACGTGTACCCAGAAGCCTGCTGCTGCAAGACAAGCCCAGGAAAGAAAACAACAGAACACCACTGGCCATCACCTACAGTCCTCAGTTAAAACCTCTGCAACACATCATCAGTGACCTACAACCCATCGTGGACAATAATCCCTCACTTTCACAGGCCTTGGGAGGAAGGCCAGTCCTGGCACACAGACAACCTGCCAACCTTAAACAAATTCTCACCAGCAACAGCACACTGCACCACAATAACTCCAACTCGGGAACCAATCCATGCAACAAACCTCGATGCCAACTCTGCCCACATATCTACACCAGCAACACCATCACAGGACCTAACCAGATCAACCATACCATCACTGGTTCATTCACCTGCACATCAACCAATGTCATATATGCCATTATATGCCACCAGTGTCCCTCTGCTATGTACATCGGCCAAACTGGACAGTCCCTACGAAAAAGGATAAATGCACACAAATCAGATATTAGGAATGGCAATATACAAAAACCTGTAGGAGAACACTTCAACCTGCCTGGACACACAATTACAGATTTAAAAGTCACCATACTGCAGCAAAAAAACTTCAAGTCCAGACTGCAAAGGGAAACTGCAGAGCTACAATTCATTTGCAAATTCAACACAAACAATCTCGGATTGAACAAAGACCTACAATGGCTTGCTAATTACAGAAATAGTTTCTCCTCTCTCCATGTTCACACCCCCCATTCAAATGCTAGAAGAATAACCCACCCTCCCTGATCGGAGATAACAAGCTGGTTCAGCCTAATTGGACTAACCTTTTTACCTCCCACCTGGTTCTTGCCTACTTTTCTATACCTGCCTCTGGACACTTCCACTGCTTGCATCCGACAAAGTGGGTATTAGCCCACGAAAGCTTATGCTTCAAAACTTTATAGTTAGTCTTTAAGGTGTCACAGGACTTTGTTACCAGATGCATAAAGTGTCTTCTGTTGTATCATCTGCTGAATATTGAAATCTGTCTAGATTTTCACTTTATTAAAATTTTTCAGGAAAATAGTTATATGTGAGCTCAGATTTGTCAAATGCCTTTACCTCCACCACTCACAATTCAAACACAGAAAACTCTGTTCTTAATTCACAGTAGGAGCTGAACTAAAGTTACATGATAATTGGAGGGACTTGGACCTAGACTAATTTATTTTATTAATGAGAAATTCTAAATAAGTTGTTTAGATCCTGTTTGCTAGTAATAGCAAGTGTCATTCACTGATTCATTATTATTGTCGTTTCCAGACCAGTAATGCTGTGGATCATAAACTGATAGTCAAAATTGCCACAACATAATTAGGAAAAGCTAATGTTTACTAATGAAGAACCTTTCCGTAGGGTTTTAAGATGATGACCAATGATTCTCCATCACTTTCTGACATGTTTATTTATAAATTTCACAGACAGTAGCATTTATAAAGCATTGAACCCAGCTGTCTGGGGTCACAAGAGAATTTGACCAGATTAGTAGAATGAAGGGAACTCCCTGCGGGTTCCTACAGTGTCAGAGGTCCAGGGTGTGGGCAGTGGTTAGAGCAGGAATCAGCGTCAATGATCAAGAGCAGGAGTCAGGATGAGTAGTTAAAACAGGAGTCAGTAGCCAGGAATCAGATCTCAGACTCAGAACCTGAGTCAGAGGCCAGAGCCATGGGTCGGAGGTGGGTTACCTAGAGTGTAGTAAGGCAGGCACAAAGTTGAGTCCAGGACATGAGGAGGGCTGGAAACCAACAGGTATAGGAGCTAACACAGCCCTTGGCAAATGCTTTGAGCAGCCAGTGCTCTGCTGCTGCTGCTGGTGGTGGTGGTGATGGTCTTAAGAGCAGGTTTGCTGAGCCCCTCAGACAACTGTGTGCTTTGGCCGGTCAAGCTGTTTAACCAGGAACAAACTGAACTGGTTAGGTGGCCTGGGGGCTAAACTGACAGGTAAGCAGAGTAACTGCAGGGCCTTATCAGGACTGGCACAAGGTATTTTGCTGCCGTTGGCGGTAATTATTTTACTGCCCGAGGTGGCAAGCGCAGGAGTGCGTGCCATCGTCCTAGTGTCCACCGAATTACCACCGACAGCAAATTGTCAGAGAAAGCTCAACACACCACATTGATTTTGGTGGCAATTCGGCGGTAATTGTTTGGTGGATGACTTGTTGACCTCCCATTGAATTGACACCGAGGGGGACAAAATGCCACCCTCCAAATTCTGCCGCCCTAGGCGACTGCCTAGGTCACCTAATGGGTAGCGCCAGCCCTGCTTACTATTGACAGCTGGACTGTGGTGAGGCAGGAAGGGGGGTTTCTCCTTCCTGATGCTACCATGGTCCCTTTTTCCTGGGGTCTCCATGTGTGGTTGAGAAGTGTGAAATGGGTACTTCAAAGGTTGTGGTTTAGGTTGGCGTTATCTTTGTTCTCTGTGGTGTAATTGGTGGGTTTGTGGGAGCTGAGCAAAGAACTGAGACTTCAGTTTGATGATGAAAAAATAAAATAAAATAAAATATAATGAATGGAAAAAGCATTTGTGGGTTGAATGAAAAATTTCATTGTTTCATTTTCTTATTGTCTTGGGTGTAATATTTTACCCTTTTAATGCTTTTATTTATTTACAACTCTAGCTAGTTTTAGAAATAAAACATCATATTGAAATGAAAAGTAGAAATATTTCATTCAGAAAATGTTGAAATGAACCATTTGGACTTAAAAAAAACCCCAACATTTTAATTCATACATTGAATTTGACTCAATTTCACAAACAGTTTCATTTGACCAAAAATATGTGTGTGTGTGGGGGGGGGGAGTTGTTTCTGTAAACTATTCACAGAAAAAAAAAATTGTTCAGAATTAGAGGCAGCCAGCTGAATGTGTTGGCTATGCCACTCCCAACCAATAGTCCCTGAGCAACACCCACCACTGGGGAAGCTAGTATTGTTATCTGAATGTGGTCAGGGATGGCTATGCAGACCAAAAATTAGACTTCATTTTGGAAGGTGGGACTCAGGCTTGCATTGATCAGAGAAGGTACTGGGGACTGATGAAGTTTACATTGGGCTCTTACTCCTGTTTTATATAATATAGATACACAAATAATGTAAGTGTTTAATACAGACTGCACATGTTTTAATAAGGGAAATAACACAATGCCCACCCTCCCTGCCAGTAACCAGAAACTTTCTAAGGAGAAGACTTGGAGCTCTCCCTCTGCAGCCCTGCACCCAGCCACAAGCTCTTCCAATGCCACTTTCCCTCATCCGGAGTCCCGAGCTTTCTCTTGCTGCCTCTGCACTCAGCTCCATATAAACTCCTTTACTGCTGCACTCTTCCCCCCCACTCTTGCCCAGCATCCGGCTCCAAGCTCTCCTCTCTGAACCCAGCTGCAGAGTCTCCTTTACCGACACCCAGCACCGAGCTCTTACTCAGAGAGGTTATCACACTGAAGAGCATTATCCACACCAGGAGCTAGGCAGTGCTGAGAGCCTCAGGCCCCATCTTCTCTTATGGAATTGAAACACCATTCAATTTTTTCTCAGACTCCCCTCCATCATGCTGGGCCAGATTGAGTGAGCTGTGTTGTGATGTGGCTCATAGGGTTACAATGCCATTCAAATTTGGCCCAGCAGGAGCTGCGAGGGAGCCTGGGCCCTTACCCCCTTTCCGTTGTGTCCCAACTCCTCTCCCCCCCATATATTATTAGTCCCTCTGCATGGCAGAATTGGCCAGCTGTTGTCCTATGCAGCTTTCTAGCTTCTTCACAGCACCTCTGAGGGGCCTTGTTTAATAGTTAAAGGTTAGTGTGTTACAACTTTGTAGAGACCTGAGGTTGGGTAATGTGTAGGCATCTTTCTGCTGTTTGAGTATCTCCCATTCTTGTTCTCCTATCTTTCCCATTGTGACTTTTGCTGATGTTGCTGTTATTTTTGTCTGAGAAAGTAAATGAATTTAAAACACTCTTTATTAGGATGACCATTTCCAAGACAAATACAGGTGTTTACACACAGATAGCCATATTCTCACAAAAAATGCTTCTTCCTCAGATTTGTGTGAATTTAAAATGATTATACAAATATTTGTGGGAATGCAAAACAAAGAATATGTTCTGACATGATCAAATCATGAATTGGATTTTACAAAAATATGTGTGAATCCTTTTTCCTACTATATGTCCCGCTCTAGAGCAAGTAATGCTACAGTGGAGAATCACCAGAGTATATTGACAGCATTTTAAAGAAAAAATGATTTAACACAACAGACAAGAAAGCAATTCAGCATGCAACTCCCTTTTGTACACATGAGAAGTTCATTGAGGTATGTGTGGATCATATGATACCATTGGAAGGTGTGCAATGTTCCATGTGTTTATATTGTATGAATTTTTGAAGGAGCATTTGGGATTCCAGTTGCATTATTTATCTCAGCTCCTGATAGTAGTCATAGGAATACAAATGTCCCATACACACTAAATTATCATATACATGAAGAAAAGAAATCCAAATAACTATATTAACATAATATTAAGGACATGATCTATCGGTGGTATGATAAGACGAATTTAAGGTGGGGTGGTTTTTTTTAGTTTTAACAAAAAATATGTTCTTATTTGTTAACATTCACAAGTTTATAAATTAGGGATCAGCAACCTTGGCACGTGGCACCGCAGGGTAAGCACCCTTAGAGGACCCCACCAGTTTGTTTACTTGCTGGTTCACCGACTATGGCTCCCACTGGCCCCGGTTCACCATCCTGGACCAATGGGGGCTGCGGGAAGCAGCGTGGTGCTGGCCGCCGCTTCCCACAGCCCCCATTGGACCGGGACGGCGAACCACAGCCAGTGGAAACCGCAATCGGAGAACCGACAAGTAAACAAACCAGCAGGTCTCGGTAAGGGTGTTTACCCTGTGGTACCACGTGCCAAGGATGCTGATCCCTGTTATAAATCATATAATTCTGTTGATAATTTATAGAATTTCTATTGAAATTTGCCATTTCATAAATATTAAAATGTGCGGCACCATATTGGATTGAATTGTTCAAAAACAGGGTAATATAAATGAATTTTCCAAAGAGAATTAATACTTGGTTCTTTTACAGAGCCTTTCATCTGAGGGTCTCAAACACTTTACAAATATTAACTAATACAACTTCACGGCATCCCTTTGTGATAAGTATAGAGTATGTAGAAAAGACATCACATCACCTACAGATCTCCTACAGAAACACATTAGGTCTTACAGCTTTGGACATTGCCTACCCTACAACGAGCCCAGGTTTAACAAGGTGATAACAGGACCAACCCTTTGAACAGGGCAGTTGTCCCACTTAGCACGCAGCACAAGTGGCCATCCCTTTGAGAAGGGCAATGGCTCTTGGTAAACAACTTAAGGGGCCCTCCCTTTGAGAAGGGCAGTGGCCCTGGTAAACAACTTAACAGCCAGGGAGGGGCAGCCACAGGAGAACAAAAACAAAATGGAGTAAGGGGACAGCTGTAAAAAACAAAATGGAATAGGGGGAAAGCTGTAACAGACATGTACCTTTTTTGAAAGTGATATTTCCAGTGTAGCAGTTCAAAATTTCCCTTAATCTATTATTCCAAAGCCCCATTTTTTTCTTCTTTGTGGCAGATGGTCAACAAAACCCATTAAAAACCCAGCATGATAAAACTGCAGTCTATTCTGATCCTTAGACTCTTTACAACAGGATGGGCTCTTAAAATGAAGTTCTTAAAGCTTCCTATTTATTAGCTTTACCAGCAATGCAGATACTATGCCGTACAGATGGCTGATTACTCATTTTTCTGTTTAGTTCCTTTGTCATGACAGCTCTCTTGCACAATAGTTACAAATAATTTTCTTTAGCTATCTTCAGGTTTTCTTAGTTCACACATAAATATTGAACTCCAGGCACTCATTTAAATCCCCAACTCAAGGAAAGCCATGGCTATATTAGTAATTGTGAACAAATTGCTAATTATTAATTACAGTTTTGTGAATAAATTCTTAATGAATTAGCACTTTTATTCTATTTTCGAACCTCCTATGAATTTATCCTGATTTATTTAATGTTCTATATCTGAAAAATAATTTATAAGAACAATTTTCAAATTACGGGTTGTTTAAGAACTGATTGCTTTTGCAAAGATTTTCAAAAATGGGTATCCAGGTTTGACTTCTAAATTCATATTAGCCCTCTGAAATAGATGGTCTGAACTTTTGAAAGTCTTGTCTTTGACTATTTGTTGTTTATTATTCTTGGTGTTATTGGTCATTTAGGTCACATGGTATTGTATCTGATTTCTGTTTGAGTGACAAACTTTTAAATAGCAGTTTAAGAAATAGCAAAATGGAAAATAGTGAACAATATAGACAGAATATTTTTGTATTTGTACAAATATCCATATTTGCATGCAAATATAGGTATTTGTATGAAGAATGGCTATTTCTAAAATGTTCTCGTCAACAGAAAAGACTGATGAGAATGATAAAAAATACTGAATAAAACCATCATTGAATCAAACCAATTGAATGCAAATAAATGTTTTCAGACATTTGTTGCCATTAGCACTAAATTCCATAAATATACTCAACCTCCCCCCCCCCCAAACACCTGAACAACACAAGGCCTGTGTTGATAGTAGCTTTTTAAAACCAGTCAACAGAATTTCAAAAAATCTTGAATAAAGTTAATTAAACTAATTTGATTCTCAGTTTAAACTCATAGGCTTTAAGGCCAGAAGGGACCATATTGATCATCAAGTCTGATCTCCTGTACTTCACAGGCCACAGACTCTCACTTACCCTAGCTGAAATAGACCCCTAACCTCTGGCTCAGTTACTGAAGTCCTCAAGTCATGATTTAAATACTTCAAGTTACAGGTAATTCACCATTCACAGAAGTTTAAACCTGCAAGTGACTGGTGCCGCATGCTGAAGAGGAAGGCAACCTCCCCATAGGGTCTGTGCCAATCTGACTCTATGGAAAATTCCTTCTTGGGCACAAATATGGTGACCAGTTAGACCCTGAGCATATGTGTAAGATATACCAGGCAGATACTTTGGAAAGAATTATCTGTAGTAACTCAGAACCTTCCACATCAGGTTTCCCATCTCCAGCCATTGGAGATTTTTGCTACTTGTTTGGACAAGAACTTGAAAAGAGGGAATTTCTGTATTCTCCACCCAGCCACTTAACTTGAAGGTTGTTTGTATATTATCTCCTTGAATAATTTTAAGCTTTTTAAATTTTTGTTGCATGTGGTAATTAGGACCAATACCAAATTAAATCATCCTAGCCAGGGCTTTGTCAAACTGGACCTTAAAATCCTCTAAAGGTGGAGATTCCACCACTTCCCTAGGTAATCCATTCCAGTGCTTCACCACCCTCCTAGTGAAAGAGTTTTTTCTAATATCCAAGATATTACAGATTGATCTTTCTTAGGCACCTAACTCCAGGAGAGGGTTTCTGGCTGTGAATCTGAAGTGAATATAGCTACCGTACTCTGACATGGAGTGGGGTGCCTAATATTCTGGGAGTGGTGGGTCCTAGGCCATACCACTTTCCTCAGAATTTCTTGTTAGCTAATTCAGGTTACTCCCTGCTCAGTTTGATGTGTTGTTAGGTCTGTAACTCTCCCCATACTTTTTACATGGCACCTGTGTGCCTAACTCAAGGCTGTTGGTTCTACTAGGTGGCAAAGCACTTATAATTAGGCCATGCAATGCCAAATACCCTTAGGTGATTCTAGATGCACTAGGTAAGATATTAAACATATTTATTTGGGAAATCTCCTAAGGCCAGTCTACACATAGACCACTCAACCTATTTATCATTGTGGACCACATATATAGATCTCTATGTGTTATGTGGGCCAAATCTACAATATATATACTAGTTGTATGACTCTGAGGATATCACATGGGCCACAGAAGTGTGCTGATTGGCCACAAGTGGCCAGAGGCCACGGGTTGAGAAGCATTGTTATGGTGCTACATTGATGTAGCTGCAGCCACTGTAGCACACCCGGTGAAGACATGCTATGCTGATGGGAGAACTCTCTCCCATTGGTATAATTACTCCGCCTCGGCAAGAATCATAACCTATGTTGGTGGGTGAGTGTCTCCCACAGACATAGCGCTGGTGTGGACAGTGTGAAATTTGAGTCACTTCCGGGGGAGCTTTTCACTTAAGCGGTAGTATAAACCTGCCCTTAGTGATAGCAAGAGTTCTGCAAGGTGTGGTATAAACTTGGGAAGGTAAACTGCAATCCATTTTTCTATCTTAGCACGCACACACACACTTATATATGTGAATACCTCTGTGTTTGTGTATGTGTGAAGACATTCAGTGTCTCTAAGAATTTAGTCATACACATACACGATTACACTTTTGTTCTTAATTTATCCTGAAATGTGAGAGCGGGAAGTATAATTACACGGTTCATTTATGTAACAGGACTAAAGTTAATCTATCCGTGTAATTACATAAAATGTATAATGTAGTTTTGTTCTCATTAGAACATTTACAGTTTAATGGGTTCCACTTAATTTAAAGTGGTGCCAGTATAGTAGTGTCAAAGTGGCCGCTCTTTTTTTAGGGCCAAATTTTGCAGTCCTCATTCTGGCTAGAGTTGCACAGACTGGAACCAGAATCTGTCCTGAGTAAGGACTCACATAATATTGTAGGATTTGACCATTAGGGGTAATTTTTGCCCGATGCTCCATGAGTATGAGTGCTCTCTGTCAGGGGAAATGCTGCAGTTCTGTTATATCGATAAATGAGCACAGAGGCAAAGGTGATAACATGACACAGTCACTGTCCAACCTTAGACAAGATTATATAAGGTTCAGGGTTTGTTATATAGGAACCTTGTCCTGCTGACTATCATACCAAACACCATTACAAATTCTTTTAAACTTGCAGAAGTGACAGAGTCCTGTGGCACCTTAAAGACTAACTAAAGTATTGAAGCATAAGCTTTTGTGGGATAATATCCAGTTTGTCAGATGCATTATTAGCCCACGAAAGCTTATTCTTCAATATTTTAGTTAGTCTTTAAGGTGCCACAGGACTCTTTGTTACCTCTGCTATTCCAGACTAACATGGCTACCTCTCTGATTCTTTTAAACTTGTTATTAAATATACAGAACAAGAAAAAAAACAGTTAAAGCATTTGAAAATAAAGTATTAAACAAGGGTTACATTTCAATGGCATTGTGTGTTCCCTTTCCATGTAGTGGAGAGAGTTTATAGAAGCTCCTTCCAGAATCCATTTGACAGTCTTTCAGATGTTAATAACTGTCCATTCTGTGGAAAAAGGAAGAAGTATGTTGAAATGGGCTGGACCTGTTGTTATTGCTGTTGTTATTTGAGTCTAATCCCATTTTCTAGAAGACAAAAAGGACAAAAATGTAAAAAAGGAAGAGAAAAAAATAGCAAAGACAGAAAATGCAGATTCTGTTCCTGGCATTGACTCTCACTTGCAGTCTTACTGCTGGAAAAATACAACCACAGTACACAGTCTTATGTGCCATCCTACTGTTTTGGGCATTGCTTTTATCTGCCATTCTGGACACAGGCTTACAGTAGTATGGAAAAATATGCAGTCTTGGCCAGCTGAGTCAAATCCTTATTAGTCAGAAGGCAAAAGGAGCAGGAAAGTGTAATGTGGGGGAAGGAAAAGGACACACCAAGGCTCTGCATCCCAGATGGACTTTGAGATTTAGCAAAAGCTATTGCAGGTGTAATCTGGGATCCTCTCTATGGCCTATTCTGGTCAGAACATATCTCTAGATCTGCATGAAGAAG
This sequence comes from Sternotherus odoratus, assembly GCA_032164245.1. NCBI lineage: Eukaryota > Metazoa > Chordata > Testudines > Kinosternidae > Sternotherus > Sternotherus odoratus. The sequence continues at coordinate 243,213,437 of JAVMKO010000001.1, forward strand.
ATCTGATGATGTTACAGTAATTCCAAGGGTCCAGGGGACAAAGGGGATATCAACCATAATGGAAAGCTTGATCCTTCCCCCATTTTCAGTTAGCCAGTCAGTTTACCATATAGGATTTTCTCCCCAAAGATTTTTCTTTTAAGGATTCCCAAAGGGAGTGGCGGGTGGAAAAGTCAATCCCTTCATTATTTTGTTCACCAAAGAGGCCTAATTTCTGACACACCATTTTTGGTACATTGATTTCCTCTCCCACACTTCTCTTGTTTACCAGTCATGATCGTAACACCTTCCATAAGTTGTATCAGCAGGCCTTTTTGTATGGACTAATCATCTCTCCCTTTTGTACCTTTTCCCATCAGCATCTGTTGTCAGAGGTTGTTATGACATTCTATAAACTTTCCCTCACTGTTTATAGTTGAACTCAGAAGTAAGGTAAATTGGGACTAATTACCACCACAGTTCTGGTGGAAACACAGAAAGCACAATTTTTGTGGTAGCTTCCATTATGAAATTGTGCAGTGGAATTGGGGAAGTAAACTAAGTCAGTGTAAAGAGGAAAGTTGGGCGGGCCTGAAAAATCAGTGGTTTTGTGGATGTTCTGATTTTTTCCCTTAAAAAGGACATGCTTACAGGGACAACAGGTTAACAAATGTAGCCTGATTTATAGATTGTGTATTAATATTGATTATGTAAGATTTACCAATTATCACTTTGAGGATTGATAGATTCTTGTCCCAAGATCAGGCACGTATTATTCAAATTATATTTGGAAACCCCGATGTGCACAGCTGCAACACTTACACCAAGGATCAGCAACCTTGGCACACAGTCTCCAAGGGTAAGCATCCTTGGCAGGCCTGGATGGTTTGTTTACCTACCGTGTCCACATGTACAGCCAATTGCGGCTCCCAGTGGCCACGGTTCACCTCTCCGGTCCAATGGGGGCTGCGGGAAGTGGCAAGGTACTGGCCGCCGCTTCCTGCAGCCCTCATTGGACCGGAGTGGCAAACCACAGCCAGTGGGAGCCATCATCGGCCAAACCTGCAAACGTGGCAGGTAAAAAAAACATCCGGGCCGTCAAGGGTGCTTACACTGCGGGACCGTGTTCCAAGGTCCCAATCCCTGACTCAAGCTATAAGATCTCTCTTATATTTACAAACAGTTTATTAATACATTTAGCACAGTCAGAAACATGCCAGCTTGATATGGTAAATAGAGATACTATAGAAAGTACATCGGTCTCAGTGAGTAGCGATCAATGGTTTGATGTCTAGTTGGCAGCTGGTATTAAGTGGAGTGCTCAGGGATAGGTCCTGGGGCTGGTTTTGGTCAACATCTTTATTAATGATCTGTATGATGGGATAAATTGCACCCTCAGCAAGTTTGCCTATGACACTAAGCTGAGATGAGAGGTAGATACACTGGAGGGTAGGGATAGAGTCCAGAGTAACAAATTGGAGGATTGGGCCAAAAGAAATCTGATGAGGTTCAACAAGGACAAGAGCAGAGCCCTGCACTTAGGACAGAAGAATCCCATGCACTGCAACAGACTAGAGACCGAGTGGATAGGTAGCAGTTCTGCAGAAAAGGACCTGAGGATTCCAGTGGATAAGAAGCTGGACATGAGTCAGCAGTGTGCCCTTGTTGCCAAGAAAGCTAACAGCATATTGGGCTGCATTAGTAGGAGCATTTCCAGCAGATCAAGGGAAGTGATTTTTCCCCTCTATTTGGCACTGGTGAGGCCACATTTGAAATATTGCATCCAGTTTTGGGCCCTCCACTATTGAAAGGATGTGGACAAATTGGAGAGAGTCCAGTGAGTGTAACAAAAATGATCAGGGGGCTGGGGCACATGGCTTATGAGGAAAGCTGTTCTCGGCTGTTCTCGGCTGTTCTCAATGGGGGCAGATGACTGACAAGGAGCAATGGTCTCAAGTTGCAGTGGGGGGAGGTCTAGGTTGGATATTAGGAAACACTATTTCACTAGGAGGGTGGTGAAGCACTTGAATTTGTTAATTAGGGAGGTGGTGGAATCTCTATTCTGAGAGGTTTTTATAGCCCAGCTTGAAAAGGCTCTGCTGGAATGATTTTGTTGGTGTTGGTTCTGCTTTCAGTAGGGGATTGGACTAGATGACCTTCTGAGGTCTCTTCTATCCCTAATCTTCTATTATTCTATTATACACACAATTTCTATTGACACTATTGGGGTGACATGTGTACCTTGTACAATTCAAGAGCTAAATAAACATTCCAAAATAGTCAAACATATTTGATTGTATCATCTGAACATATGTGTCTAGAGCATTGTTCGGCTACACAGTAGAGTAATGGGCCCAACTGCTCAGTCAAGTTTATTACTCTGGCTCCCTGATATTCTTTCACATGTCAAGTGGTTAGAGAGAGGGAGGAACATTTGCCCTTCCTGCCTCATCATCATCCTCAGTAGCTGTCTGGGTGCATGAAGAGGGTATATGTTGCACCCAAAAAACAAACCAAAAAAAAAAAAGGATTAATTTACTTTCCTCCCTGGAGAAGGAGAGAAATTGTGTGGCAGATAGTCACAATTCATCCTTTTCCCCCTAGATGGAGATGGCAAATAAACACAATTTATTTGCTGTCTGAGCCATTGTTTTCTTTACAAGCTGACTCACCGCTAAGTCTCAAGGACATGGACTCCAAAGTCACAATAGGCTGTTCCTCTTTGAATGCTTAGTTGTGTGTGTTTAAACAAATTCCTTTTAATTATTCTACATAATCTTTCTATCATTTTTAACAGCCAGTAGAAGTGTAATAACATTAAAGACACGTATACAATAGAGAGAGGTAAAGGAAGGCAAGTTGATGCAAAACCGTATTTTCCCTCTAATATTTCTCAGGCAGGATCATGTACTGACCATCAGAAAGAAAAACAAAAAAGGTGTGTGGGTGTGCCAGGAGAGGGGCCAGAGTATTAAAGGGATTTTGTACTGATGGGTTGAATTCCATTCCATATGTGCATGCATCTCCTGTGAGAGTTCATTGGAAGCTTATTCATTAGACAGGCAATATTTTCTAGAAGTCTAGGGGAAAAGGGCCTTCCTATGAGAGAGTGGTGCAGTGTAAGCAGTGTAATAAAATGTACTTTCCCAGGGCATAGTATTTATTATTGATTCTAATCATCATCATTGCAATCATGAAAAAAGACAAAATGTAATGTAAAATATAATTGACTGTCTGGGGGAAATGAAAAGGAAATGCATTTAATTTAAACACAGATGTTTTAGCATGGAGCCAGATGCTTCACTCTGGTTATGCGGCAGAGAGGGGAACAGAAAAGGCCCTAATCTCAAATGGGAAGGGTGGACTGTGCAGCAGTTCAGGGCAGCTAATATCACTAATAGTTGCCAGTCTCCCTTCATAAATTCCACACAGGATCTCTGCTTCACATGATTAAGTAAGACATGGGGTGAAGGGGCCATAAAAGTGGGATACTTCCTGTAGCTGGATATTAATAGTGTCCTGGATGCTTATTCCCATATATTTGAGCCTCTGCCATTTTGCATAGTGCCTCCTACATTGCATACCTCCAGTCCTGAGAGTACAAAGTAATGACTAGAAGCTTTCAAGACCAATGTCTATAAGGAAGTCCATGTTCCATATAGCTTTCAGCATGAAGGGGAGTATATGACCCAAATTTACTTTCTAAGACAGTTTTAAGTATTTATTTGCTATTGTTTACTTTAAATTTGAGCTACTAATCATTAGCACAATAAATTTACAGCCTAAAGTCTTTTAATAAACAGTTAAACAAAAATTCTGATGACTGAGATGCCATGTATTTAATTCTGTGGTTGATTTCCATTTGTCATGAGTTGTTTTACACCTGTGTTTTATTTATGGTAGCCATCTGTATTCCTATGACTGCTGTATGGACAAACAATTCATCTCCAAGAATGGCACCTATGAATTTGCTTCATTCACATAATGAGTTATCTATAATAAATCATTTGATGTTCAACTTACAAAGTCAATTGCCGACAAGAGCTGGTTTTTGCTATGGCAACTCCAGCTTTGTCATTTGGCATTATCTGCCTCAAAAGAAGGCAGATAAGAATACAGATAAGAATGGAAAAGAACACAGAAAAAATGGGGGGGGGGATTTCTGCTCCCGAAAACACTAGTTGTTTCATCATCTGAAAGGATCTTATTGTTAATTCATAGAACAACTTATTTTACGTATAATAGATAGTGTGTGTGTGTGTGTGTGTGTGTGTGTGCTATCTATTTACTCCAAAAGTATTGTGAAGATAGAGGAAAGGATGACTGAGCAATGAGAAATCAAAAATACATCTACAGTTAATTATATGAATATGAAAGCTTATTTCAGGTTGTATCAGAGGCATCATTTTAACACATTTACTTTCAACTATGAAATAGCATGTTGTAGAAAATAATACTGTAATATCAAAAAGTGTTCTCCTTTTCACTTGACTTTATGCATTGTCTTATGCTATTAACCTCAAACAAGAAACTTGCTACAAGTGGAAGAGGTCTGGTGATACTTGATACAGAAGCAGAAAATCAATTACGAATATGAGAAAAAGTGTCCAGATCTGTATTTCAAGCAGTTTCACTGAGGCTTGACTACAAACATTATCAAATAAAGATGCTATGCATTCCCTGAAACACAGAAAAAATCCACAGACTCCATAAAGGATTTACATAATTAAATATGAAACTTACATTAAGATGTTAAGGTTCTAACTTATATTAACGAAAGCGAGTTATTTGGAGTCTAATGATGGCCTTCCATCCTTATCTTCTCTTGCTGCTGAGTTTTATGCCATCTGTTTTACAGCACTTGGTGAAATAAAATAGTATGCACTCTATTATGTCTAGTGCTGTACAGTTGTTCAAGAGGGCGGGAGACCGGGAGTCTGTATGCAGAGGAAGCCAAGCAACACTGCAGTGCTCAGACTCCCTTCAGCACAAGGACGTGTGATAGGGATACACAAGTGAATGAAGAGTGACACAGGGTGGGATTCAAGTGGCAGGACATAACTTAAGTAACTTATCACTGGGGATGAGTGCTATATTCACCCCTGCAACAAATGTACTGGATATTTAACTGGGTCCAATGTGGGGTTACAGGGTTCCCACACAATAACCAGTAATATAGGTTAAATCCTCCTTGGCCTATTCCTCACACTCATTATATTTTTCAAACCTTGCATATTTGAGGGAGTGTTGAAGTGGGGCCTCCATCTCAGAAGACTTCACGTCTTCCCCTTCTACTAGAGCAGAGGAGGGCAAACTTCAGCCTGCGGACTGGAACTGGCTTATCATGTTTCCATCAAGCCTGAGGGATTGCCAATCCTGTGGCACAGTAGGCCTAAGGCAGGCTCTCTGCCTGCCCTGGCCCTGCACCGCTCCCATAATGGCCTGCACCATGCCCTGTGGCTCCTGTTGGGGGGGTGGGGGGGGAGAACTCCGTGCACTGTCTTCCCTTGCAGGCACCCCCCCCCACACACACACACAACTCCCATTGGCCACGCATAGGGAACCACGGCCAATGAGGAGCTCTGGGGGTGATACCCAGAGGTGAGGGGAGGTCAGACCCACCTGCCCCACCCCAGCTCCACAAGCCACTTCTGGACATGCTGGCCACTTCTGAGAGTGGTACATTGCTGCCACAGTGGAGTCGCTCAAGGTAAGCATTGCCGGGATGAAGCCTGCACCCCGAACTCCCTTCCCTGAGCCCTCTCCTGTACTCCACACTGCCTCCTTCATACCAACCCCCTGCCCTGAACACCCCAGCCCCCTGCATTGAGCACTCTGCCATGTCCATCCTGCACCCAACCCCCCTGCCCTGAGCCCCCTTCTGCACTCTGCACCCACTCCTGCAACCCAACACCCTCACCTGAGCCATTATTCCCCTACCTGGAGCTCCCTCCTACACCGCACACCCTTCTTGCCCCCCCACCTGTTGCCCTGAGCCCCTTTGTGCACACCACGGCCCCTCCCACTCTCCCACAAAACCTCCCACTCTCTTCCACACCCGAATCCCCTGCCCTAGCTCCACATTCATGGCCCTGCATGCAATTTCCCCATCCAGATGTGACCCTCAGGCCAAAAGGTTTGCCCACCCCTATCTAGAGGCAAAAGGTCCACCAGCAAGATCCCATATCTCTTTTACCTCTACGAGATGGCAATTTTATGATGTTAGATTTTCAAGTCAAACTATCTTTAGCCTAATGTATCTCCATGATGCTGAGAGGAGGACAAAAAACCCTCAAAAGAGCACTGACAATTTGGTCCCATGGAGATTATTTTTTCCTGAACCTAAAACAAACCACTGTTCAGAATAACAGCATCCTGAAAAACACAGCTCCTAATGCCATGAATTACAAAAAGGAAGGGGCAGTGAATGATCTGCAGGAAGCAGGGCCGGCGACAGGGGGGTACAACGGGTACAGCTGTACCGGGCCCCGGACTTCAGGGGGGCCCCCCTGAAGTCCGGGGCCGGTACTCAGCTGTACCCGTTGTGGCCGGGGCTGTGAGCGAGGCGAGGCTCCGGGCAGCCACTGCCACGCTCACCAGCCCCCTCCCCCAGCACCCAGCAGCCTCCCCCGCCCCCCTTTGCTTCTGGCCGGGCCACGCGACCGCAGCAAATGTGAGGGTTGGGGCCCGCAGGAGGTAGGAGACCGGCCGGGGGGAGGGGGTGGGGGGAGCGGGAGATCGGCCGGGGGCCGCAGGCGTCGGGAGATCGGCCGGGGGGGGAGGGGGGAGCGGGAGATCGGCCCCGGGGGGGGGCGGCGGGAGATTGGCCGGGGCCACGAGCGTCGGGAGATCGGCCGGGGGGGGGGGGGGGGGGGGGCGGTGGGAGATTGGCCGGGGGGGGCGGGAGATCGGCGGGGGGGCGCGGGAGACTGGCGGGGGGGACGCGGGAGACTGGCAGGGGGGACGCGGGAGACTGCGGGGGGGGGGCGCGGGTGGCGAGAGACTGCCGGGGGAGGCGCGGGCAGCGGGAAACTGGCAGGAGGGCCCGCGGGTGGCGGGAGACTGGCGGGGGGGCCCCCGCGGGCGGCGGGAGACTGGCGGGGGGGCCCCCGCGGGCGGCGGGAGACAGGGGGAGACCCGCGGGTGGCGGGAGACTGGCGGGGGGGCCCGCGGGCGGCGGGAGACTGGCGGGGGGGGGCGGCGGGAGACTGGCGGGAGACCGGGGGGGGGGGGGGCCCTGTACGATCTGCCGTACGGGGCCCCAAAATTCCTGTCGCCAGCCCTGGCAGGAAGTGGATGCTATTCTCACATTAGAGGTAGGTCTTCCATCAACAAAGCTACTACCTGTTGAGGGGGTGGATTTACTATAGTGATGGGAAAACCCCTCTATCACTGTAGTAAGTATCTATAGTACAGCTGCTTGTAATGGAGACACCTTCAGGACAGTGCTCCAGGAGCTGCTGCTGAGGCTCTGTACCACCACAAAACACAATGAAGTGAGATACAGGTGGCCTGAATTATGAATTGAATGGATTTAGTTGGGAGGTTGCACAACAGATTCTGCTGAAATTAAAAAAAAAGGAAACATACAAGGTTTGCTGTTATTCATTTCTGCTTTAATGATATTTGTGAAGCAAAAAGTTTCTCAAAATGTGTATAATACAAGACAAAGAAGATACAGCAAGCACTAAAACTAAGGTTGCAAAACAGTTTCTATTGTATCTCCTCTACTAGTTTCCATATATTGACAACGTTCAGAGACTTTGACTTTTGGTGCTTAAATGTTCCATCCTTGGACTTTGCCCAAAATCATTTTGATTTGAAATATTGAACAATGTGAGGCATGGGTGTGTGGAAAAATATACTTTTCTTGTTGCAAAAATGTCTAACCACATATTCTAAAACAGGCTTCTTATGCTAAATTCTACTCTTCTCACCCTCCTATTCTCTGTTCCCAAGAGCAAGAATTGCATTGTGTTCAATTGGTGCATATTGATTTTAAAAAGAACATGTTTAAGACATCATGAAGGAATTTATTTCAGCAATTTTGGCAGAGTATTATAATCTTAATATTTGCTCATTAAACACTAAACAGCATTTAAAATGTGGCATGAAATAGCAAATAGAAAAAAAATGGACCCAGGAAAATGCTAAATTTATTATGGGCTGTCTTGACAAATAATGTAGATCTGTTAGCAGAAATCCAGCCAACATCAGAAATGTAATTTCTGTCACCTACACTGACATGTTTATTGCTGATGTCAGATATGGATCTCACTTTAATTTTTTTTGCAGTGGTGTTGAATTTTTACTCTGATAAAAAGAACTAGTGAAAGGTAAATATGCCAGACTACATCTTCTATCCTGCCAAATAATAACCTCCCCCCTTCTAAAGAACTATCATAAAGAGGTAGTTTTTGTATTGAAGAAGACATAGTTTCTTCACAATATCAGTTCTGTCCAAAAAGTTATAGTAATTAGAATTTCAATTTATCAAAATGTCATCTGAAATTAGAAGTTCTGTGGTTTAATTATGTTGATGCTATTTTACCATATGAATTCTTTATCTATTAATTTATGGGACAGTGGTAAATTCACTGAAATGAACATAACAGTATTTAATTCTGTAACATGACATTGAAGATGGCATACACAATATGTGCAGTCTATTTTTAAAAAGGTTAATAACAATCTCTCTACATTATAAATCCTGAACTTTGTGATGTTGTTAATTAAGGAGAAAAAAAGGTAGTCACTACTAAGGCTTTATTCATTATGACACACAAATGTGAAAATGCAATGACATAAGGGTCATGTTTTTTAAAGGGTAAGTTTCAAGTCTGCTTGTATGAAAGTCATGAAAGTGGTTATCATAATAGTTTAAAAACTGCTTCATCCAAGGCAACAGCATTAGGTTATGAAATAATTGTTATATACTCATTTGTACTATTATGGCTTGTGCCTCAAGTGCATGGAAGATGAATATTTTTTGTTATCAAGAGAGACTATAACAATACAAGATTGATCTTTTGATCCGGCCACACCCTGGCACAAATATGAATATTAGCAATGATCTGGGAAATGTGTAGAGGGAAGCCCTTGTTAAAATGCTGCCATCCAATTTCTGCCTACAATTGTGATGATTTCCTGCCTTTAGTGAATTTTCATTGTATCTTAATACCGTTAGTGGCCCCAGGTAGAGAGATCTTAATCCCATGAAAATACTTCTAAATAACATTCACTTCTTCCTTTTGCAAAATGCAAGGTCACACTAAGAAGGTTCCAAACCTGCAAATACTTCTACACCTGCTTAATTCTATTCTTGTGATTTCTGTTATGATTACTAACAATAGTAATGCATACATGATTTCAAATTGGGGCCTAAATGTCTGCTATTGTCCAAAAATGGTTTTAGATCAAGGTACGTCTCCTGAGAAGGTTTTTATGCCACCTTCTCCAAGTTTCATGAATCGACCTTGTGCTACATTAGCAATATACTCTGGGGATGTTTCAAGAACAAAACATAAGCATTTTCAGTAGAACTGGTGAAAACATGGAGCAAGGTTTGCAAATATGTACACTGAAAATTCCAACATTTTTAATAGAATTTTGAAAAATGTTGATCAGCAAATGAATAGATTCCCCAATTTCTCACCCCTCTATTTTTGTGAGACTGTACACCCCTGGGACATGGTGTTTATTATATGTTGATCCTGTTTGTATTAACCTATCTTTCCCCACTCAAGCACTTTGGAGTCATCTTCTCAGGGGTTTCTGGGAGCACCAGCCTTTGGGGAACTACTGAGAACAGGACTTCTTTAAGAACTATGATAATAGGGATAAGAAGAGACAGTGTAGCCATTCTGGGATATGTGTGAATGGGCCTGTTCCACTGAGGATCACCAAAAAATGTCATTCTTGGGTTTCTGTATGAGGCAATTTACCTGTCCTTTCTACATGAATACCAGGGTAACTCTGCTTGTCCAAACACACTGTTTTCCTACCACAACAAGGGAATTGTCTGACCCATAGAGATGAAAAAGGCCTGAGGCTCCATTCCAAGCCCCACTCCAATCCATCTGAATTGCTTCCATGAAGAGGCTAGAAAGCAGCTGGATTTCTCCAGCTAGGAATTCCTCTGCCATGGGAGAGTCCCCATCTGGCATAAAGCTGATATAAACCAGCACTTAGGCTACCCATGTACAAACACCCATGTACAAACACATGCCGGGGACATTCTCACAGGAGGGTGGTGTAGGAGGAGTGCACTGCTGTCAGGATTGCCTCCCCACTCTGAACTCTAGGGTAAATATGTGGGGACCTGCATGAAAAAAGAAATAACACCCCAAGCTTATTTTACCAGCTTAGATTAAAACTTTTCCCCCAGAACACAAACTTCTCCTGTGTCTAGACTTGGAATATCGGCTGCCACCACCAATGTAAGCCCATAAAACAATGGGTTTGGGTAAATTGGAACCCCTACTTTAATACCCCCCAAATCTCCTCCCTTTACTGGGAGAGGCTTGAGAAAACAAAGGAAACCCTCACTTTCTGAGACTTGCCCAACCCAAACCAAGATCTATCCAATGGAAACAAGCAGTCAGAGTCTTAAAAGAAAGATTTTAATTAAAGAAAAAAAGAAGGAATGTACAGAAATCAATAGAAAAAAAACACCACTTGCATCACACAGCATCACTGACTCCCCCCTGGGAATTCTTCCTCTGCTAAAGCTTAACAGTATAAGGAACACCGTGGATCAATTATCAAGTGATACAGTTCAAGCATACAATTAACTTACTGCTGAACTTGATTATAAAAAGGTAGAGTAAAAGACATAGGTGTGGTTCATCCCATAGCCAGAGAGAACAGAGAGAGATAAAACCGAAACTAAAAACTCTCTTTGTCTCCGAAGTTGATTAGCATCTCCGCTTTGTCATCCCCTATCAGGTTACTTTCAGGTTAACCCTTTACATGTAAAAAATAATTCTAGGCTACTTTATACTTATGACAACTATATTTTGGTAACCCTTGTCTGTTTGAGAGCCCTTGAGGCCATACCCAGGCAAGTACAGTATACAAGAACCTTGAGGAAATTGCCTCTAGACTGGGGATCCACAGAGCTGGAGCCAGTGAATAGAATCATCTGAGGACTGACACAGTAAATCACCCACCTAATCTTTCTATTTAAGGCAGGAATTTTCTCTAGAGTACACTGAGTGGTAAGTATACTGCTTGGTTTAATTTTAAATATCATAACTGGTGGAATTTTATCTCTTCTCCGGAGAGATTACTCCATAGACTGACAGAATTCACTTCCTGGAAATGTTTCCTCCTATTCAGTGAAATCTAATCCACATACAAAGAGCCAATGTGTGACTGAAAAAGGTACTTTATACTTACATCAAAATTTTCAGAAATGCGTAGGCCAAAAAGTAGATTTTGGGCAAAGCATAATTCCCTTTATTTAGGTACAATAATTTCAAAACCACCTAATTTAGGAGGATTTACAAACATGAATGCATCTGAAGATCTTGTGCTTCACAGTCTTCGGGGTCTTTGAGAAATTCTCTCACTTGGTACCTAAATATGGGTTTAAGAGACTAAGCACCTGACAATGTAGACCTTATATCTTTATTCAGATGCCCCAAAGTCTCAGATACAGGGTGAACTGTTCTTTGAGTCCTTTTAGTCCATTTTGAGTCCATCCCTTAGGTGACAGGATGGGTTTTCTGCACCTCACTCTTGGTGGAAACTCACTTTCCAAGCAGTCAGATTGGATCCGTAGTCTTCAGCCTGGCTGGGCCTGAAACATGTTTAAAACACAGGCCCAATCTGTTTTTGGAATCTGAAAAAGTTTACCTTTGGGAATTGGGGACAGCATACATTTGCAGTGACAAAAATGGTATTTTCAAAACATTATATATATATATTAATTTCCCAAAGGTATAAAGCACTTAGGAAACACGAATTAGCACAATGAAAGAGAGAGCCAGCCACTCCTGCTTACAGCATGATCACTTGTTTCTGTAAATCTGCACGTCCCTTCCATGGGCTGACTATTTTTTCCCCAAATCCTCCTTCCCAAGGGCAGCATTTTTTTCTTAAATTTAGAATTCTCCTTGATCCTAGGCTCAAGCAAACAATTCTAGTCAGAAGGGGGTATTCCCCAATAAACAGTTTGTGACAGGCACACCATATCGCTCATAGTAATATGATTATTATATGGCTATGGCATAATTATGATGCATTTCATACAAGATGAATCATGTGAGGTGTCATTGGAAAAGTTATGATTTGTTGACTATGTATGTGCACTTCAAATGTAGTTACACCTGGATAATATCCACTAGACATTTTGCAGAATATTGACAGAAAGTAATTTCTTTGGGATAGGGATCATCTTTTTGTTCTGTGCTTGTATAGCACCTGGGACAGTGAAATCTTAGTTCATAACTGGGGCTCATAAGTGCTACCGTAATACACATAAATAATAAGAAGGTGAATCTCAGAATTGGTAAATCTGAGCAGTCACCCTAGAAATTACATTCTAGAGTTATCTCTGTCCTTTCCAGGAACAGAGAAATACATCATCATGACCTCTACGGTCAATGAAAACAGCTTGAATTTCAAATTTCAAATATTCACAATGATTATTCACTGAACTATTTCTGAAAATAATTCTTGGTGATCATAAAGAGGCCACCAGGAATTATTTTCCAAAAAGATCCAGTGAATAATTTCAAATAGCAAATCCATTTTAGAAACTGCACTATTATCTGAGAAAATGTACAAACTGAAAAAGAGGCAGAATTCATCAAATTCTGAATTATTCAGGTAGTTCTTACTCAGATCATTATGGAAAGATTCAGCTCAACAGATTTTTTTAAAGTGGAAAACCATTGAGGTAGAAATCAAAAGTGCTCAGCTGGTTATTTCTTAATTATATATGGCCTTTTCCCTCCTTTGAGTCTCTCTCCCTGCCTACTCATGTAACCTGTGGTGTGTTTTGCAGTTGAATCAGTATCAGACATGCCAATGTAGAGCCATGTATAATCTGCCACCCACTTCTGTGACTCTGAACTCACTCGCTAGCTATGTCTGGAGGGAGATTCTCCCACGTTAGTTGACAAGAGTGGTCATCTGGAACTAATTGAAACAAAGAGTGCAGCATCAAACTATAAAGTTGAACCTTTCTCTCCGATTATGGCATCTGTACTGCTCTGACAGAAACAAACAAATAAAACAAAACACCAAAGTGCACAGCTGCTGGGCTGCTTATTTAATCTTAACCTTTACTCAGTTAACACTCCATATATTTCATACCTATAATGGCTTTGTCCACAAACCACTGCACTGTATCTCTACAGATTTTTAACACTCTATCTAGATTATGTTAATAAACTTCATCCACAATAACCTTAGTGCTCAAGTCAGAGACCATGCCCTAGCTGTTCCCTGTGGTGCTAAGTCTTTGTGAGGTTCTCCACAGCTGGGGCTCCTGAGGAGGAGATTGTTTGTTCATGGAATAAGGCAAGCACAGGTGGTGCTGCAAATCATTTGCGAATTTTTGCAAATTGTTTAGCTCTTGTTAGCTTTAAATCAAGTCTCAGTCTTGGCAAATCCACAATTTGCTAAGGAGCAGAAAGGACAAGAGTCACCCTTTGTGATGATGATAATGCCCCAGTTCCTGAATTTTTCAAGGTCGTTAATCACTGAGCTATTGAAATGGATGTTTTGCTTCTAGATTGTGCTTAAGGCAAAAATTGCCAGCATAGAATTCAGCGTGTCCATAGCTTCATTTTATTAATAATAATAAAAATGCAATGCGTATCCTAACAATGGTATTACAGCCAGAAGACCTACATATATTTGTTGCATGATGATTAAAAAGCCCTTCATATCTGTGAAGGACTGTTGTATTTTTGCCTTCAGATACAAGCAGCATTCAGAAGCCTTGCACTATTATTTATTGAATGTATGGGAAGGATGTGGGGAAATGCAGTTGCCTAAGGTGCCTGTGTAATGTCTGAAAACTAATTCCTATTTGAACCACCATTGTAACCATTCATGGTAAACTTCAGTCATATGATCACTCCATGATTGCCTAGCTTTCCACACAGGAAAAATCTTTCAGTCTGTCACTGAGTTTGAGCTATAAAGTCTGGGAGAAAGCCAGAGAAAGGGGAAAATAGAAAGGTCAGGCACAGAAGGAAGTGGGAGCCTTCGAGTCTGTTGTTGGCTAGGCCTGTTGCAGGCAAGTAGCTGTGAAGCATGTATTTAGTTGGGATCTGGTGGTGGGAAACCTTCTGTTTATAAAGAGCCCGAGTGTCTCACCAGACTGAAGTGTCCCTGACTTACTGAAAGGGGATGCCCAGGGTCCTAACACCCAGGCGCAAACCCTATTACAACTTCAAATAAGTTACTTTTCTGCCAACTGTGTGTACAGTACTGGAATTAAAAATTAAACCAATGTAGGCCACTGTTTATATCACTGTGTAGTGAATTAGCAGAATGCTCTAGCAAGGTCAGTGGTAGCATAGTCATGTTAAAAAAAAGGAGACTGGTGTTTAAAAGCAGAGAATATAGTGAAATATGGCTTAAATAGCTGGCTTTTCAATATCTTTTGGTCCATAGTTTGCCTGTTATTTTGTGTGGGATCAGTGCAGCCATATATTCCTTGCTTGTGGCCATAAGTGTGGAATATAGCAATTGTGAAAGTGAGCTTTTGGAAAAAAAACCTCACTCTCACAATTGTTATACAAAATAAAAAGGGTAAAATAACATAAAAGAAAGTTGGCTACTCCTTTAAGTCAGACTATCCTGGGTTCTTCAGGCTCTATTAGTGTGTCAAATTCTACTCTTGCTCTTTTCACTGTCACTGGAGTACCATTAATCAAAGGAATACCCCCTGATGATAAACATAGTCTCAGAGTACGCAGCAAAACTCAAAAAGTGCAACCATGCTATTGAACAATACTAAAGGCTCTCTCTCGGTCTCTCTCCACTTTCCTTGTCTACCACTAATACACTGGGAACTAATCAAACCTACTGACAGGATAATAAGAAAGACACGTTTCCTGTGAAAACATCAAGTGGTATAGCATTTAGTTCCAATTCAATTCACCTACAAGTGGAGGAGATTTGAGAATCCAATAGTTCAAAATAAAGAAGGAAAAGTAAGAGGAAGGGATTCAAGATCTTTTAGCAGTATCTGCTGTATCCATATGGTAGTATTACCTTATGTTACAGCTGCTCACTTTGTCTGGGTGCTGGGGAAGAAGCCAATTAAACAATGCAACCATACTTCATCCATCCTGATTGAGATAATTTGGGGATCCGTCTGTACAATTTATGAATTCTGTGTGAGATTATGAAGTTTCTGTATCTTCACCAGGTTTCAAACTTAACTTTGAAGGGGAAAATTTTTGTCTTCTGTGTTGTACTTTTACCTACTCAATTGATGGAAATTCCAAGAGGGGAAGATACAGGGCTGACAATAGAAAGTTATTAAATTAGTATGGTACTCTACTCAAATATAGATATCCAAGACAGTAGACTGGCTTCCATCCAGAGAAATGCTTTGTCAGAGGAGAGCAGAAACTTTCCTAACTGTCCCTCAGCAGGGATTTTGAATCTCTTCTG
This sequence comes from Sternotherus odoratus, assembly GCA_032164245.1. NCBI lineage: Eukaryota > Metazoa > Chordata > Testudines > Kinosternidae > Sternotherus > Sternotherus odoratus. The sequence goes on from JAVMKO010000001.1 coordinate 243,229,058, forward strand.
TCCCCAATCCAGACTGCAAGAATGCTGGGAATGGGTCAGCCATTTTATCTATAATCCTTTTGCTACACCCTAGAGGATCTGGGAAACCTAAGTGGGGGGTTACAAAACCCCTCTCTGAAATAAATTTTAACTTTTGCCAATCCTATAGAACAAACACAGCTTTAGATGAGTTAGCTGGATTCTATTCTGGCTCATGCTTCGTCAATAGAATTTCCAGCTAATTTTGAACTGCAGGACCAAATTCTGCTCCATTTACACATATGGAAAAGACAGTGTCTATCCTGAACAACCTAAAATATTTTCTTTGAGGTTATACAGATGTAATGTTCAATGGCTTTGATGACTTGGTTGCAATAGTTGTAAGTGGAGACAGAATTTCATCTGCAGAATCCTTATTACTGGTGAGAACATAACATTAATATAAAGTAACATAAAAATAGGGAAGTAAAAAATATCTAACAATCCATTAGTATAACATGTTTTCCCAAAATTTGTTCAGCTGCATTTTCTTGGGTTGAATTTCCTAAATTTATCATATAACGGCCCAATCCATTTCTGAATAACTTCAGATGGGATACAAATATTAAATATGGCAACAAGTGATTTAAATGCTTTAGAGTTTGTAAGATAAATTTCATTAACTTGTTACCGTACTTATTCTGATGAATAGTTCAGCTAACTCTGGAATTTGCTGTTGTAGGGAAAATATCATAAGGGATGCAATTACTACAAATTGTTAATATTCCCATAGCAGGAGAGGTGAATTAGTCCCTAAATCTCTTACAATATACTTGAGTAATTTCACAGTTCTGAACATGTGGAAGAAAGTCTCTGCTGTTGTTTTGGCCCTTACAGTTCATAGGGACATTGCTTCTGGATAACTTAGTGGTATGATCATTAATAATTAGGATGGAGTGATTGCCATTTACACTTCTCTCCAAAGTCTGACTACCGCTAAGGTCATGTCCCGAAACAAAACCCTACCAGAGGCAAATGAATCATTCACTCTTTGGATTGCTTTGGTTGTACAGGAGCTGTCAGCTGTCATTCTAAACAAGACCATAGGTCTTTGGGCAAAAGAATTTGGGAATTATTGTTGCTGCCTTGTTTTTTCCATTCCTGAATGTATTGCTAATGGTACTCCATGTACTAGACTAATTCTTTCTTCTCTGAATTTCACTGGGACTATGATCCATATCTGTTTATGAGTGTGATGTCTCCTACATAAACATATAATTTTTAATCTACAGTGTGGGGTACCTGATTCTTCTTCCCTCACTTAACAGCAACATTATACCACTTTTTAGACATATAACAGTGTACATTTAGAAATAATAGTGAAATTCACAATTATATCCTCTCATGGTGCCACACATGCATATCTTTTAATTAGAAATTAAGTTTCTCTATGTTATATGCCATTAATTTGTGTTATTTTTTCCCTTAGTCCTTTTAGGTTTTCTTACATCCTTTTTAATCATGTTTAGCCAAAACGGTCATTTAGCAGTTAAGTACTCTGACATATATATTGTAGACATGTTTTTTTTTTAAACTAAATCTATAAGAATTGTAGCTTCTCGGTCATGTATTTTCACTCATATCTTACCCTACCATGAACTAATAACACAGAATTCCTTACTGGGAAAGTCAGCTTTTTAAACTGGAAAATGTGTTTGGTAATTTGTAATAACTGTCTTTTTCTATTTCATAGTGTTTCTCACGAGTAGCGGCCTTCTCATAGGTGGCCTTCGGCAGCACTCCTGGGACGTCCGTCAATTCTGTAGCTTCGGCCACCGAAATGCGCTGAAGTCATGGGACAGGCAGACCTCCCACAGAAACGACACTGAAGGCCACCTGACTGCCCCCTCCTGTGACTTGCCACCCCAGGTGCTGGTGCCTGGAGCCACCCCCTCCCATGATTCGCTGGTCCTGGGAGGAGCTGCAACCAAAATTCCACCAAGTGCTGCAAAATGCTGCCCCGCGAATCCCACTGCCCTAGGCAACTGCCTAGGTCACCTAGTGCTTGCGCTGGCCCTGGTGTTTCTTTAAAATCTTAGTGAATATGACTGACATTTCTGGAATGTAGAGTAGCACTTAGAGGTTTTCACAACTAGTTACTGATAACTGTATACCTCTGAACATTACTTCCCTAATGAGCTCTGAGTATTATGGGTATTAGGCCTTTTCTCTGTGATACATGATGGACATCCTAATTTGAAAAAAAGAATTCAAAGGTATTGATTTAAGACAATATGATGTAGTCAAAACACAGAAATTTTAACCTTAATTTAAATAAGCTGCACATAGAGCAAGTGAGCAACCTGCTGCCTGCGGGCTGTGGTTTGCTGTTCCTGGCCAATGGGAGCTTCAGGAAGCATTGTGGGCAGCAGGGACATGCTGGCCGCCACCTCCAGCAGTTCCCATTAGCTGGGAACCGCAAGCCATGACCACTAGAAGATGCTGCTGGCTGTGCCTGCAGATGGTCAATGTAAATACTGTCTTGCGTCTAACAGGGGATTACCCTGACTGGCTGTGTGCAGTCCGTGGGCTGTAGGTTGCCCACCATTAATGTAGAGGCTAGAGCTTTAGGCCAGAAGGGACTACTAGATATGTAACCTGTACATAACAGGCTTCTAAACATCAACCAGTGGTCTCCGCACTGAGCCCAATAACCTGGAATAGTCTAAAGTATTACATCATTTTTGGAGACTAAACTATTGTGCACCATAGGTGGAGAACAGGAGGGATGGATGTGAACCCATGCCCCTGAAATAGTACATAATTGATTGAGTTTTACCCAGATGATACAAGCAAGCAACTCACATTGGATGCTGCAGCGGAAAGGGGGAAAAACCCCCACCAAAGTTCCTGCCAATCTTACTTGAGGGAATATTCCTTCTTGACCATAAATATAGCAAACAGTTTTACTTTGAGCATGTTAGCAAGAGCAAAGCATCTAAGAAAGAAAACTCTCTGTACCACATTTCAGCACCCAGTTGGTGTCTCCAGCTGTGGCCATCTCTCATGTTTCAGAGGATTACAAAAAACAAAAAGAAAATACAGAATACATGGGGGGAGGCGAAACATATTCTTCCGACTCCTGAGGGAGACCAGCTGAAGAATCTTGAGATTTAAGTCACAGACATAGGACTGGAAAGAACCCCATTGGCCATTGAGCCCAGCTCCTGCCAACACAGGCAATCCCATCATAGAATACCATTCACATTTATCTATCTCTGTCCTAAAACAAATTAGGTTGTATTCTCCCACTACTGCTACAAGAGTGCTACTCCAGACTGTTACTCCTCTGATGCTAGAAACCAACTGATTCCAACCTACATTTATTCATGGCAGTTTATATGCATTTGTTCCTTTGCCCACCCTTCCCTTTGACTTATATAGCTCTTCTCTCTCCCTTGTGTTTACCCTTCTGATGTAATTATAGAGAGTAATCTTAACACCTCTCAACCTTCATTTTGCTAGGCTAAACAAGCCAAGATATTTTACTCTACTTTCCTAAAATAGACCCTCTCTTCCCCTGATCATCTTAGTAGCCATTCTCAGCACCTGTTCCAGTTTGCAGTCATCTTTCTAGAGTGTAGGTGATAAGAGTTGTTCACAGTATTCCAGATGATGTCTTACCAGTGTCTTATACAATTGCATTAATGCATTTCTGTCTCCAATGGTAATGTCTTGCCTGATACATTTTAGGATCTCACTTGCATTACAATGAGAGCTCACCCTGTTACTGTCTAATTCTTCCAGGTTTCTCTCTGTCATTTGAAGCACATGAGCCCCCAGTTTGTAGCATAGCTTGTTATTAGTCCCTAAATTCATGTCCTGATTATTTTATTTCCTATTCTTTAGTGTACACCTGACCAGTTACATAGGGTATGTATACAATGCTATAGTAATTCCATAAAAACAAAATAATAATAAAAGTTGATGCCAAAAAAGACAGAAGCTTAGTAAGGAAAAATCGCTTTCAGCAGAATGCTGTGGGTGAAGTCTTGGGCTCACTGAAGTCAGTGGGAGTTTTTCCATTGACTTCAGTGGGGCCAAGTTCTCATCCTGTAAGGTTTTGGCTTTTGGTTTACTCTGCATTGTTGTGAGAAGCCAATGCTGGCTGTTTCACCAAGCAGGTTAAGCTCTTTATAAAAGCCAAAAGCCAAAAAACAAACAAAAAAAACCATCCCTGAATAATATTTTAATGAATAGTTTTCAACAAATATGTTGTTCATAAACTATCCTTTTAACTACTTGTTGTCAGTTATTCAAAATCTACAATTGGTTGCCAGAGTCACATGGAATTGTTTCCACTTTCTGATTAGATGACTGGAAAGTTTTAAACAGGAAAATAACAAATAAGAAAAGTTTAACCATTTATTCTGGCTAAATTCAAAGAATCATATATGAAACTTCTGAGATTTATGGACATTTCCATGAATATCCAGTAGATATAGAATGTTTGCAAATAATATTTGTTTCACACTTTGACACCAGCATCCTGTTCTGACACCTCACCTCTTTGCCCAAGAGGTAGCAATGTTTGGGGCCTTTTCAAGTCAGTTTGCCAGTGTAGGAAAAATCAGTGACATGGCATCTGGATATACCCTAAATATAAGTTGTTTTATTTACACATATATACCAGTCCTGAAATGAGGTGGTCAAGCAGAACGCAGGACGATCTCTTCCGCCAGGAATCTCAACCCAGCACTAAAAGTCCAGATTGCATAGAACAACTCTGACTCAAGCATTGTGTCTCAAAGAGACTATACTTGACTAATGTTCATACAGCTCACTCCCACTGCCTCGAAACAGACTCTTGCACAACCAAAGCCAATAACACATCATGTCTTCACAATATTGAGCATTTGCTCACATGCTAAGAAAAAGAACTCATAAGACTATATCTAAGAGCACCATCTGGTGATGCCTGACTTAACACTTCTCATATAAGCCTTGATATCAGACTGAATTGGGGGATTTCTGTCACAAAAATAATGAGTCATTTTTTGCTGTTCATCCACCTTTATTATTTATACAGGCACCACAGGTCTCAACCTTGCTCTTGCTTTAAAAAAGTAGCTATTTTAAATAATTCCTGACATATTTCCCATGATAGTCTCTGTATAGATTGTTTTTAATCCCTATACCCATTTTTTTCCTTTCTAATTTAGATTGATAAAACGTGACAGAACATTTTCAAATGATTTCAGTTCCTATGTCTCTGGTTTTGATGATGTTTCTTTCCTTTCATTTTTATGCATTGTCAAAAGACATAAAACTATTAATGTAGTTTAGACTTCATGCTTGAACAGAAGATATATAATTACTGAGGAAAACATATAGAACAAAAGGCATTGTATATTCTTCAGTTCTTGCAGATCCTGCAGTATTTTGCTGCCTACGACTGAATAATATTTTAATATTTTAGAAACATTATCAATGTGTTATGACTACTTTAATGCCTCACTAGACAACTTTATGTTTTAATAAAAAGTTATTTACATTTTTCTGTTTATTTGTTTATGTCTTATGCCACTTACCAGTTCAGAGAATGGATGCAGGAGGCTTGATACTTTTTGTGAAGGTGAAGACAGTGGTAATTTCTCTGCAAAGTTACTCTAGCCTCTGCATACTGTGATTTCAGAAATGTTCTCATGTTGACCTTGAGATACAAGAAATATTCCCTGTGCAAACTAATTCAGCTGGGGCTGCCACTCAGCAGCTCATCAATTATGTTAAACTGTGTCAACCTGTATGCGTTGTGTAATTTTCCACGGTGAATTATTGCCTCCTGAATACAGAGAGGGGCAAATATTGAAATCATGACATGTAGCCAGAGCGTGGGCAAAACTTGAGGATTTCTTTAGATTAAACCTACTGGCCTCTTGCAAAGGCATGAAGAATTACAAATAGTATATTAGTATAGCATAAAGCTTTAGGAGAGAAACAACTATATTAAGTTTATAATTTATTAGGTTAATGAAGATTATTAGTAAATGGTTACCAGTAAGAATAAGTCCACAGACCTGGTTAATACAATTATATTTTACTTTTTCTCATGTTGTAAGCATTATCCTGCATTACTAAACCAGAGAATCATCTCGCCACAGATGCTTAACTAAATGTAAATTGTCATAGTGTTATTGAGGTCAATGGCACTATGACAATTTACACCAGCAGAGGATATGCCCCTGCAAGTTTTGCCTGATATAGGACTGCAAGATCGGGGCCTATACTTTTTTTAAGAAGGAACAATTTTTAAGTGTTAACTTCATATCTGTTTATTATTATTGTGGGATTTAGGATTATTGTATGTTTGGTTTATTTTATTAAAATGAATGCAGTAGTTACACTTAATGAAAATCTATTGTTATTAAAGTTTTCTCTGGTTGAATTAGTTATTTTCCATTATTATATATAGGAAATACAGCTACAAATGTCTCAAGCTATAGATAAAAACATTTTCCATTGTAAATATTAAGTTAGACAAATTCCAGGTAGACATAAAATGTACAACATGTTCTGTCTCCCCCCTTCATAAGTGTAATTTGTTTTCAATTTTCCTTGCTTTCCGAAATGCTGAAAATTAACATCTATTAGGATCCCAACAGGAAGCTTCCTAGAGAATGTTTCTTGTGAATATGCCTTTGAAATGAGTTTCCACCTCTAACCCAATACTCCAAAGATGTAAATGAAACAAATTCAAAACAGTATCATGAAATCTATTTCTAATGTGTATATATTAATTCAGTAGCTGTATTCTTACCATCCAGATCACAATTTTTCAATAATCAGAGAGGTAGCCGTGTTAGTCTGGAATAGCAGAGGTAACAAAGAGTCCTGTGGCACCTTAAAGACTAACTAAAGTATTGAAGCATAAGCTTTCGTGGGCTAATACCCAGTTTGTCGGATGGTCTTATTAGGAGAAAAAATAATAAATAACCTTATATAGGAACTATTTGAAAGGAAACCTTGAAACCACCATGGATAACATTTGTGTGTGTGTGTGTGGTGTAAACAAAAGCAATTCAATAAATGTAACTTGTTAGCAACTAATTTAACCTGAACACTACTAAAACTCCTTCAAAGCAATATGAGGTTTACAGTAATATAAACACACTCAGCCATGCAGAACAGGAAATGTCAAAGGAAAAGGCTAATAGTTTCACAGGCAACCTTAACAGAACACTACATTATAAGCACTATGTAGAGGCTTGACAGCTCTAATCTGTTGGTAGGTAACCTTGAAACTTGCAAGGACAGGGTGGAGTATTAGAATGTTGTTGTTGGGTAGTTATAAATTAAACTGATGAGACTTTACAGATGTATATGTTTAAAATGTGTTTGTCAAGTCAATTCTTAAAAAGGATGATATATAAAATTATTTCTGCAAAGCCTTTTCAATGTGAAATTTGTAGTGTCTGCTCTCTTTTGTTTATCATGAAGGTTCTTTACTTTCTCCTGATTCTAATAACGTCCATTTTAATGGCTGTTATTACACTGAGTCTTATTAATGTTATTTTTGCAAGCCCTTTGAGGCATGACTGCTTTGATGCATATTTGTGTATTAAAGAAGCTACAAACAAAAATCTCTAATCAGTGAAACAGTAGTTCAGAGACCTTTCTCCACCCTTCCATCAAATTCACCCCTGTTCTCCCTGAAAAATTGAGTTTAATTTTCAAACCCTGAATTTCATTTAATTGGACCGTGTTTCCCTCTGTGTTCCTTATTGAACTTTTATCATGGCATTTTCAAGCACTTGGTTTGAAACAACATTTTAAAACAACGTCTGTTATGAAAGTAATAACTAGACTCATTCATTAAACAATCTTATAAACACCAACTTACCCTTCTACTCCCTCACAATTCTTTTCAAAAGGCAGCAGTATCCAGTACAGAATGTCCTAAGCAAACACTTTAATTGAACAGCCTTCTGTGTTATAAAAAAATAAAATAGACTTGACACGCAGGCATGATTCCTCTAGTAAGATATACACTTGTTTGTTTATTCCAAATAAGCAAGAAGAAAGACAAGATGCAAAAGATGTGGTTTAATTAGGCTGCGACTTTATTAACTCATCTGGGAACTACTTGGTAATAACTTGTATGGTGCAGGTCATGATTCTTTTCTTAATCATTTCCACCTGGTCTAGGACTGCTCTCAACTCCTCCACAGTTGGTCTCAGCCCATTGCTAGGATCCCACCACTCTCCCTTTTGTAGAAGGGTGAAGGAACTGAGGAAAGGAACCTCAGTCCTACTCCCCAGTTTCTTTAGGGCATGCTCTCCTCAAAATCCACTTTTACGTCTGGTTGATTAGGGAATCCAACCCCCTATAGAACAAATACCTGTATTCCACATCTGTCGCAGAGGCATCAGCAATTAATTTGGCTGCCTCCCTTCTTACTTACAGCAAAGTTCCCAGGTAGTTAATAGTTCTCCCTCTAACATTGGCATATATATATATATTGTGACAAGGTGGCTCCTCTGCTCCCCCTGGTTCAAGTCCTTTGGGGTGCTGGTGCGGCCCTGGCGCCCTGGCCAGACTGCACCAGACCCGGTTTTTCCTGCTGCTCCTTAGCAGCTCGTTCCCCTTCTTTCTCTCTCAGGGTCAGGCTCCTGCAAGCTGGGAAAACTAGCCCCCCCCTGGGAGGGACCCTTAGTTCTCTCCTCCTGCTTGCCAGCCACCTCTCTGCCCCTGCTTCTTCCAACTTGCCCCTCACACCCCTCTACTTTTGCCAAACTCGCTCCTCTATCTCCTACTGCCTCCAAACTCACTCCTCAAACTCTCACTCCCTCCAAACTCACTCCTCAAACTCCCACAAGCCTCTCTGGGGAGGAGTCTCTTTTCAAGGGCTCTGACAGCCTCCTTAATTGGCCCCAGCTGGTCCTGCTTCTGGCTGTGGCAGCCCTGCTCAGCTGGACCCGGTTCCCTTGTGGTAAGCCTCCTAATTGCAGGCCTTACTGGCAGCTGTCTGCCCTGGGTCTGCCACATATCCCCCCCCCCCTGCGCAACACCATGGGGTTGGGCTACTTGGGTCGTGGAGCAATGTATCCTTGATAGCCCGTCTGCATTCCCATGCAGGGGGCCGGACCGATGTTGCACGCGGAAGTGGAAGGGCTGCAGTGAGAGGAACCATCTTGTAACCCTTGCGTTGCTGTCCTTATTTTGGTGCATCCACTTCAGCGGGGCATGGTCCGTAACTAGGGTAAACCGCCGACCGAGTAGATAATAACGGAGGCTCTCTATGGCCCACTTCACCGCCAGGCACTCCTTTTCCACCACGGCATATTTCCGTTCTCTGGGCAGAAGCTTCCTGCTGAGAAATAGGACTGGGTGGTCTTCTCCATCCCTCATCTGGGAGAGCACCACCCCCAGCCCTACCTCAGAGGCGTCTGTTTGTAAAATAAACTCTTCTTTCCAGTCTGGGGCTATCAACACCGGGTCGGTGCAGAGGGCGGTCCGCAGGTCCCCAAACGCTGTCTCGGCGGCGTCCGACCACTTTACGATGTCTGGGCCCCGGGCCCTCGTTAGATCAGTTAACGGGCAGGCCCGGGTGGCGAAATGGGGAATGAATCGTCGGTAATACCCAACCAACCCTAGAAACGCTCGGACTTGTTTCTTTCGGATTGGTCGGGGCCACTTCTGGATCGCCTCCAGTTTGTTAAGTTGAGGCTTCACTACGCCTCTCCCTACTATATAGCCAAGGTACTTGGCCTCTGCCAGTCCGTTCGAGCACTTGGGTGGATTTGCGGTCAGACCCGCCTTCCTCAGGGTGTCTAAGACGGCCTCTACCTTCCGCAAGTGCATCCCCCAGTCTGGGCTATATATGATTACATCATCCAGATACGTGGCCGCATATTGCCTATGAGGCCGCAACAATTTGTCCATGAGCCTCTGGAAGGTGGCAGGGGCCCCATGCAACCCGAAGGGGAGGACCGTATACTGGTACAACCCCTCCGGGGTGGCAAAGGCCGTCTTTTCCTTGTCTGCCTTGGCCAGGGGGATCTGCCAGTACCCCTTGGTCAGGTCTAGGGTGGACATGAACCGGGCTGCTCCTAACCGGTCAATCAGTTCGTCTATCCGGGGTAGCGGGTACGCGTCGAACCGAGAGACGTCATTCAACCTCCGGAAGTCATTGCAGAGCCTCACCGTGCCGTCTGGCTTAGGCACCAGGACCACGGGGCTGGACCACTGGCTATGGGATTCTTCGATGACTCCTAATCATAACATCTTCTGGACCTCCGCTCTGATCTCCTTCCTCTTTGCTTCTGGGACCCGGTAGGGCTTGATGTGAACCTTTACCCCTGGCTCCGTGAGGATGTGGTGGTGCACCTCAGTAGTCCGGCCCGGTGTCTCTGAAAACACGTCCTGGTTACGCCGGATCATGCGGACCACCTCCGCTTGCTGGTTCGGGGTCAGGTCCGGGGATATCCCCACCCGGCCGGGTGGGTTGCCTTCCCGGGGCGGCGCCCCCAGCGCAACCACCAGAGCGTCTCTCTCTTGCCACGGTTTTAACAGGTTGACGTGGTAAATCTGCTCTGGCTTCCGGCGTCCCGGCTGTCGGACCTTATAGTCCACGTCCCCCACGGCTTCTACTACTTCGTATGGCCCTTGCCACTGGGCCAACAACTTGCTCTCCGCCGTGGGTACCAGCACCATCACCCGGTCTCCCACCTGGAACTTCCAGCTTCTCGCTTGGCGGTTGTAGTATGTCCGCTGGGCCTCTTGTGCCTTCTCGAGGTGTTCCCTCACTATTGGGGTGACCTGGGCTATCCTTTCTCTCATCCGAGCTACATGTTCAACGACATTCCTCCCCCGGTTTGGCTATTCTTCCCAGTCCTCCTTGGCGATGTCAAGTATGCCCCGAGGGTGGCGTCCATACAACAGCTCGAACGGGGCAAATCCCGTGGAGGCCTGGGGCACCTCCCTTACAGCAAACAGGAGGTAGGGGAGCAGGGTATCCCAATCCTTCCCGTCCCGACTCACTACCTTCCGCAGCATACTCTTCAACGTCCGGTTGAACCGTTCGACCAGGCCGTCAGTCTGGGGATGGTACACCAACGTCCTTATGGTCCGCACACGGAGTAGGCAACAAAGGTCCTTCATTAATTTGGACATAAAGGGGGTCCCTTGGTCGGTCAGGATCTCCTTTGGTATCCCTACTCGGGCAAAGATCTGTAGCAGCTCCCGAGCTATGGTTTTGGACAGTGTGTTCCGTAAGGGCACAGCCTCGGGATACCGGGTGGCATAGTCCAGCACCACCAGTATATGCCGATGGCCTCGGGCAGATTTCTCCAGCGGGCCCACCAGGTCCATGGCGATCCTCTCGAATGGGACCTCAATGATGAGGAGGGGCACTAAAGGGGCCCGCAAGTGGGGCCGGGGGGCGTGCAATTGACACTCCGGGCAGGAGGCGCAGTATCGCCGGACGGCTGCATGGACCCCTGGCCAGAAGAACCTCTTCATGACCCGATCAAGGGTCTTCTCCACCCCCAGGTGGCCCCCGAAGAGGTGGCTGTGAGCCAGGTCCAATACGCCTCTCTGATGTCTCCGTGGCACCAAAAGTTGCTCCACCAACATATCGGACATCGGGACTACCCTATACAGCAGGTCCCCCTTGATTATATAGTACGGCCCTCGGCCCTTACTTTTCCCCTCTACCGGGACCCCATTTACCTTCACCACTTCGCTATGGATATTTTGGTAGAGTGGGTCGTTGGCCTGATCATGCCCAAAATTCTCCGTAGCCGGGCCAATTGGCCCCAACTCCGGGGTCTCTACCTCTGCCTCTCCTTCGGGGACTGCCTGGGGGCACTAGGCCCGGCGTCGGTCTCCCCCCCCCTCTCGCCTAGTCCTCCTTCCTTGGGGGCTCCCTCGTTCTCCCACTAGAGCAGCCCTCCTATATTGGGTGAGGATTTTCATCCTTAACGCCTTGGCTGCCCTCCTCTCCCTCCGAGACTTCCGGGACCCCCGCCTACAGAGAATAATTCCGGGTCAAATTCCCGGAAAGCTGGTGCCCCGGGACCCCTTGGCATCACCTCTGGGACCCTGGCACTAACTCCTTCTGCCCCCCGTCCGGGGAGCAGGCTGTCAAAGTCAGGGAAGTCTCGTACAATGAGGACCGGGTAGGGGAGCCTCGGGACTACGCCCACCACTACTTTCGTGGGGTGTCCCAGGACGTCAAGGCTTACAGAGACAGTGGGGTAGTAGTTAATATCCCCATGCACACAGGATACTGCCGAGCGCTTGTCCCGGGACAGCTGGTCCTAGCTGATCAACATCCCGGAGACCAGCGTAACTGCGCTCCCTGAGTCTACTAGCGCGGTGGTCTTTATACCATTCATTTTAACGGGTCGGGTATATCTATGGGGAGCCATCGCGACCCCCACTTGGTTCACCAGGTCGCACGGATCCCCCATACACCCCAGGACACATTCCATGGGTTTGGCCCGGTTTGGGCACTGGGCGGCTAGGTGTCCCATTTCCCCATAAGCGTAACAGCGCCTCCCGGCTCGGGACAGCCCCCCAGTTTTCGGGCTGTTCGGCCCTACCCCCCGAGTCCCGTTCCCCGGTCCCCAAGTCTGTCCAAGCTCTCTGGCCATCCCCCAGCCTCCTCTTCTTCCTCCCTATCGCGGCTTGGGGTCTTGGCCATCTGGGGCTTTGGTCCGGAGGCTGGCCTTCTGGTTGCCCGCAGCCCCTCCGTGGTAGTCCGTGACAACTCCTGGGAGGCAAGGTGTCTCTCTACGAGGGTTACCAGTTCGTCGTAGGAGGGGGGATCATTCTTTCGGACCCACCCCCTTAGCTCGGATGGCAACCCCCGCATATACCTGTCCAGTACCAGGATCTCTATCATCTTGTCCGGGCTGTGGGTCTCGGGCCGTAACCACTTACGGGCAAGGTGGATCAGGTCGAATAGCTGAGTCCTCAGGGTCTTGCCGACCTCATACCTCCACTCGTGAAACTGCTGGGCCCGCAGGGCTGGTGTCACTCCTGCTCTGGCCAGGATCTCAGCCTTCAGCTGGGGGTAGTCCGCAGCGGCCTCGGGCGCCAGGTCGAAATAGGCCTTCTGGGCCTCCCCGCAGAGAAAAGGGGCCAGGATGCTTGCTCAGGGCTTTCATCTGCCGCACCACCTCCTGTAAGGTGGCTCGGTCGTGGGCTGCCTGGATTATCAGCAACAGGTTGGTCTCTTGCTGTACTTGGACAGCTTCCTGCTGGGCCGCAGTGGCCTGGACCAGGGCCTTCACCACCTCTTTCCATCTTCCCTCGAGTATGGGGGGGGGGAGAGAGAAGGGCTGGCCACCAAGTCTATTTACTCGCTATCCCACCTCTGACACCACGTGTGACAAGGTGGCTCCTCTGCTCCCCCTGGTTCAAGTCCTTTGGGGTGCTGGTGCGGCCCTGGCGCCCTGGCCAGACTGCACCAGACCCGGTTTTTCCTGCTGCTCCTTAGCAGCTCGTTCCCCTTCTTTCTCTCTCAGGGTCAGGCTCCTGCAAGCTGGGAAAACTAGCCCCCCCCCCCTGGGAGGGACCCTTAGTTCTCTCCTCCTGCTTGCCAACCACCTCTCTGCCCCTGCTTCTTCCAACTTGCCCCTCACACCCCTCTACTTTTGCCAAACTCGCTCCTCTATCTCCTACTGCCTCCAAACTCACTCCTCAAACTCTCACTCCCTCCAAACTCACTCCTCAAACTCCCACAAGCCTCTCTGGGGAGGAGTCTCTTTTCAAGGGCTCTGACAGCCTCCTTAATTGGCCCCAGCTGGTCCTGCTTCTGGCTGTGGCAGCCCTGCTCAGCTGGACACGGTTCACTTGTGGTAAGCCTCCTAATTGCAGGCCTTACTGGCAGCTGTCTGCCCTGGGTCTGCCACAATATATATAGACAGACAGTAAGGCCTGCAATTAGGAGGCTTACCACAAGTGAACCGTGTCCAGCTGAGCAGGGCTGCCACAGCCAGAAGCAGGACCAGCTGGGGCCAATTAAGGAGGCTGTCAGAGCCCTTGAAAAGAGACTCCTCCCCAGAGAGGCTTGTGGGAGTTTGAGGAGTGAGTTTGGAGGGAGTGAGAGTTTGAGGAGTGAGTTTGGAGGCAGTAGGAGATAGAGGAGCGAGTTTGGCAAAAGTAGAGGGGTGTGAGGGGCAAGTTGGAAGAAGCAGGGGCAGAGAGGTGGTTGGCAAGCAGGAGGAGAGAACTAAGGGTCCCTCCCAGGGGGGGGCTAGTTTTATATATATATATATATTCCCTCATCAGATAGGTGTATCCCTTTATAATGTTGATGGGTAATAACCAAGCCTTTCTGTGTCCAATGATTCTCACATCTTCTAGACTTGTCAAACTGTGGAAGTGTGGCAGCTCCCCCTCCATATTACTACTTCAGACATGTTTCCAGTCAACCCAGGGAAAGCATCCTGGGTTTGCCATAAATCTCTTTGTCCTAATAATTAAGTCACTCCCTTCAAAATTCCCAAAGTTTTCACCCAAGTGTGCAGTAATAATTTCAGTTGTTTTACAGCTGACACCGCGTGTCTGAGGGGCATCAGCTAGTCCCAGGACATGGCCCCTACCCATGTCAACTTAGATTCACCGTAGGTTGCCTACCTGTGGCCCAGTGCCTACAGATCCAAACACTGACTCTTATGACTTGTTCCCTTGCTCACCCATAGCACCCTTTTATCTAGTTTGACTCTGAGCTGCCACACCACTAAGACCATGAAGTGAACTTCTAATTCTTGTGACCTTCTCATGTGATTCTGAAAGAAAGGATAAACCAGAAGGGTTCAGCACATATAAACCTGAATTATCCTCCCAACAAGCACTGCCATATTCTTCTATGCACTCATATCTCACCATTAATGAGCTTAACAAATTGCCTTATGCATTAGGATCATGGCAAAGCCACAGTTGAACCCTCAGAATCCAATCTGAATTTGACTAGCTTCAACTTCTAACCACTGGCTTTTTAGTATGTCTTTGTTAAGATTCAACAACTCCATCCATTCAGTTAAAATGCGAGAGTTCACAATGCTCACACATATTCTGAGATCCCCCAAAATTCTTCCACAAAATGAGGAAAAAGTCCATAAATCAAAGGCAAGTTTTTTTGGCAATAACTTGTTTTAGTTTCCATACAATGTGTGTGTTTGTGTTGGTTTGTTTTTGTGGAATCTGAATTTCAAGGCCTAACTTCAAAGATTATGTTTTCATATGGTACATATGGAATTGATGACACCACCTCACTGTTGAGCATTTTGAAAAAAATGAGCACTAATTACCCCCTTCCTGATTGACAAGCCAGGTAACAATGAAACCACTGTAACTGAATTTTAATTCTTTTTAATGAAACCTTTGCACTAATATTTTGTTATGGTACATAATTAGCTACAGAGGGACATAAGTCATGTTTGTATTAGTGTCTATATTAGCAGCATTCCCTGATAATACAACCTCAGCTTGTCCCTGAAGCAGAATAAAAAGCATGGTAGAATCATTAGGATCACCTTGAAAATGGAGACACTCAGGACTTGGACTCTTAACCTTCACATATGCAACTGGTTGATGGGAGACAGTGCAAACATAAATTACACCAATGAGATACAGATACAAATGGATAGAGAAGCCATCAGTAAGAAGCTAGATCTATACATCTATTCCTTAGATCACACTAAGATAAGTAATCAGAGGCAATAATAATCATTGCCCATGATAGAGTGGTATCGCCATCAGTCAGTATAGATGGCACTCTTACCATTGGAATTTGCCAAATACAAGAATTTGAACATAGGTGGCCCACAGGGTTCTATGACACAACACCAAGGATAATAGAGACACTGACAATGACAAATGAACAAACATGTAGTGCTAAATCCAACAAACATATTTGACATTAACTGTATCTATTCAAGAGTGATAGGCCTACCAGAAAGTTCATGAGAGTTTGACATCAAGAATATTTTGTCACATGAGTTAGCTCCTCTACCAATGTCAATGGTCACTGACTCTGGTGATACGAGGATTGCCTAGGCTAAGACTACCTTAAAGAAGTAGCTGCAGACAGAGGCATCAACTACATGCTTTAGAGGAAGTCACCTGCATAATCACTGATGGGTCCACAGTTCTTTGGGTAATACACTGGCCAGCAGGTGGTATCAACAAGGGATTTATAACCTATTTCAGAGTCTACATTGGACACAAGCTAGCAGCAGGTGATGCACATCTTGTGTTTGGTGAGTACAAAGACTTTAGTACAAGGAGTGTTACAAGATCTAGCTATAGAATCAATCAAAGTGCATCAGTTGAGTGTGAATACTCAGCTATCTCCTTAGAAAGTTGTCTTGATGGTTACAGAAAATAAGAAATGGTTGACCTTTTTGTATATAACTCATTGAAGACAAGAAGTTTCATTAATGACACACACACACACACTAAAGCACAAAGCAGCAACAACCCCAGTGATCAATATGGCCAACTCCCATGAGGAAAATAACAACATCCATGTACAAAACCAGTGGATATATCAATATTATCTAGGTGACACTAATCTACTTGTCTTACTATTGCACCATTACGTTGGAGAGGGCCTAACATCTTTAGTGATTATGGAAACCCTATCCCGAGAGAAATCTGTAATAGATATCCATCCAGACCAACATTGGAACCGAGTACCTCTCAAGCTGTGATACAGTAGCTTCCTATTTAGGTCCTTGCAAAGTCACTATGTTGAAAATTCTGTGAGCTGGACACTCTTTCTGCTTCATGACATCAGTGCAGCAACATATCATGCATCAATGAATCATGGAAAGTGAAAATTGTCAAAGGAAACCTGTTAACACCAAAGCCCAGCTCCTTATCACCAACATTTATAGAAAAATGTAAAATGAGCACAACTCCAGACATATATGTGGATAAGTGCTTTGGATGCAGATTCACCCCTCATTTGATCCACAGCAGTATGCATGGATATGTGAGGAATTCCAAGTGTTTCCAGAAATGTACTATATAATGTCATGTTTGCTTCTACAGATATTTCAAAGTTAACCAAGTCCTCTGGTGAGAGTGATGTGCCTTGTAAATCTATGGTATGTGGATGTAACATAAGCAAACTGCAATGCATCTTATTCCATGTGTTACAAGGAGGTGTGATGTGTTGCAATGTCCTGACAAAATGGAGCTTTAGCATTAGCAGATGAAAACAATGATGACAAGTAATGATCTAGATTCTAGAGTACTCATTTTATGATACATTACTGTAGTCTGAATGAGAAAGAACACCACTAACCATAGAATCATAGGACTGAAGAGGACCTCCAGAGGTCTTCTAGTCCACTCCCTTGCACTCAGTGCAGGACTAAGTATTATCTAGACTATCCCTGACAAGTGTTTGTCTGACTTGCTCCTAAGTCATTCATGATGATTCAGAAATGAAGTATATATTATTTTATTTTATTATATTATTATATAATTTTATTTTTGTTTAATACAATTTGCTGTGTATTTTTCACATTAACAAGAGTGGTCACAGTATCAATAAAAATTGAGGTCCGTGCTATACCCCCCATAACCTCCTCTTTCTATAGTCCTATTATTCAAATATGTATTGTTATTGATTGATATTGCAAATATTAAATACAGGCATTTTATGTATTTGGACTCTTGTGTCTTGTTTTTATGTGTTTAAACTCATACAAACTCTTACTGATTATGGGTTTGTCTGTGGCCAGAATGGGATGAAATGTCATTATTTCAGCATGATCAATAGGGATATGGTGTCATCAGGCAGAATCTTAAAATATATGGTCTTCAGATAAAGAACCAACAAAAAGATCTAATATGAAACTTAAAGCAAGGTTTACAATAATGCTGACAGACTAGAAGATCCATTGTGGTATTCCCAGTACTAATGAGGTAAATTAGAAAATAAAATCATGCTAGAGAGAAAGATAATGGAAGGAAAAGAAATGAGAGAGAAAAATAGGGAGTTGAGGGTGAATTAGATAACATAATGTAGGGAGAGAAATTCAGAACATGCATAAAAAACATAAGCAACCATTACAAATCTCTAGATTTTCTTTTATCTGTCAAAAAGAAGCAAAAAGTGGGAGAAATCCAACTTTTAAAATATACTTTTCAGGTCACCTTCTAAAGGCACTGTTTCTTCTGAGCATATTCTTTCCATGACTCTGTTGGTTCTGCCAAATGTGAAATGTCATCCCAACAAATTTCCAGTACATGTTCCTGTTATGTTTATGCTCAAAACAACTGGCATAATAATTCAGTATGGTAAAGATTCTGGAATCTTAAGATATGAAATGCTTTGAATCTTTCCATTAAACATTTCTTCTTCAGTTGAAAAGTTTGCTGCAGTATTATTTTTGCTAAATATTTTGAAAGCATAACAGGGAGTATGGCCAACAGTGCCTGAACTAGGGTGGCCAGATGTCCCAATTTTATAGGGACAGTCCTGATTTTGGGGTCTTTTTCTTATATAGGCTCCTATTACCGTCCACTCCCTGTCCAAATATTCCACACTTCCCTCTGGTCACCCTAGCCTGAACTGGTACGTCTTAATAAGAATTAATATGTTTTATTAGAGAAGCAAACATTGTCAAGTGGATGGATAGCATGCTAGTTGATCATTCCAGGTTCCTCATATGATTTCTTTCCATTCTCCAGCTGAAGATGTTAGTTTGTGTATCAGAAATGTACCTTCTACATCTCCTGAATTTTTCTGCTTGGTGTCCATAGGACAAATGCATCCACTGTTCAGTGTATTAATAAAGATCTGTCACCATGTTATATGGAGAAAATAAAGACCTTATAATCTATCTTTGGTCCTCAATGGGATTTATAAGGAAGGGTTCTAGAGGAGTTTGGGGCCTTTGGAGACCTTTACAGAGAAACAATATGATTGGTTTCTATCATCTTCTACCACAGAGGAGGTTGAGGAGCTCCTATTCCTATTCTGGAACTACTTTTTCAAGCAATGAAGATGAGTCAGATGTGAGTGCTGGTCCAAACTGACAAAGAAAAGAGCAACAAGTCCTCAGAGTAGACGCTTCTCTTCCAAGAGTTCCTCAGAGCAATGTAGAATGAAATAGCTGAGGTGCTTAGAAAAATATATAATCCATCAGGCAGCTGCTATATCAGAGGAAGAGAAGCTAGCACTTATTGTAGCTTTCTTTAAAGAATGCACTCAGGGTGATCCAGGGAATTACAAAACAATGAGCCATACATCAGTCTCTAGAAAGTTGGTTGAAGCAATAGTAATATTAGTTATAGAACAACAGGAGGAACATAAAATGATATGAACAAACCAACAAGAAGAAACTGCATTTCCAGTATGCTAGATATTTCTGAGCATTAAAACAAAATACTGGATCAAGGAGACTGAGAAAATTGGTTGGACTTTTGAAAAGCCATTAACAAAGTCCATCTCAAGACACTATTAAGAAAACGAAGTAGTCACTGTATGAAAAGTAAAATACTGATGTGGATTATAAATTGGGTAAGAGGATACAAAAAGTAGGGGAAATGGTCACTTTGTTACCCAATCACCCAGTTTTGTGAGATGCCTTTGTAACTCTTTGCAGTCATCTTTGAGCTTAACTATCTATCATAATATATTAACAAAACAAATTAGTCTGTAAAACTCATTGCCAAAATATATTATTGAACTGATGGATTAGTAACATTTGGGGGGGGGGGAAAGAATTAGACATTTATATGGTGTCATAACCATAAAGTAGCCTAGAATTCCTTCTTACCTGTAATGGGTTAAGAAGCTAAGAGAACCTGGTTGGCAGCTGAGCAGAAGGACCAATGGGGACTGAAGGTGCTTTCAAATCTGGGGGGAGGGAAGACTTTTGTTCTGTGTGCCTTTGTTTGTGGCTTGTTCACTTTGGGGATTTCAAAGGAGCCAGACAGCTTTTATTCTCTCCATCTATTTTTACCTCAGTCTCTAACCATCACAAATAGTAAGTAATTAGCCAGGCAAGGCATGTTAGCTTATATTTGTTTCTCACTTGTGAATTTCTCATGCTTTAGGGCAGTGGGTCTCAAACTTACCTTTAGCGCGACCCCTTTTTTCTGAGCGGCACGGCTCCGCGACCCCTTGAGTGTCCGCCGAAAAGCCACCAAATGAATTACTTCTGCATTCGGTGGCTATTTTCGGCGGACATGCCGAGCGTTCCCAAAATAGCTCGGCATGTCCGCCGAAAAGCCGCCGAAAGCAGAAGCAATCGTGATCACGGCGGCGGCTTTTCGGTGGAAAAAAACAGCTCGCGACCCCCTGAGGGGTCACGACCCACAGGTTGAGAACCCCTGCTTTAGGGAGATATCCCTGTGTTTTGTCTGTAACTTTGAAATGAAGCATAGATTCCTCTATGGTGTGGGTTTTTCTTTCAATCTTTTGTGACTCTGTAAAAAGTACTTCCACACTAATTTTTATAGAGGTAAATTGTTTTCTTTTTTCTTTAATTAAAAATCTTCTTTTAAGAATTTGACGGATTTTTCCCATTCTGTAGATCCAGGATTTTGGATTGGGCTCATCTATAAATTGGTGAGGAGCTTATTCTCAAGCCTTTCCCAGGAAGGAGGGTGTAGGCTTGGGCAGTTGGGGGTGGGGAGCAATAGGGTGCTCCAAGTGGCCCTGTCCCTAATTCTTTGTTTACATTTGGTGGTGGCAGCCTATCAACCAGACACAGGAGAAAATTGTGTCTTGAGGAAGTTTTAACCTAAGTTGGTAAAATAAGTTTAGGGGGTCTTTCCATGCAGGTCCCCACATCTGTACCCTGGAGTTCAGAGTGGGGAGAGAACCCTGACATATGGATAGTGATATTATTCAAAGGTACATTTTTCTAGGTTGTAAACAAGTACATGGGATATAAATCTTTCCATTTGGGCATGTCAACCACTCTTCAAATTTGTTCTTCAAGGTTTTCAAGTTTAGGGAAACCCCTTTTCTGAGCAGGGTATTCCACAATTGCTCATGACAGTGTTTCTTGCACCTTTTGAGGCACCCTGTGCTGGCCAGGTTAAGAAGCTAAATCTACATTGTAGATCTGGTATTTATGTTTATGTGTGTATTACAGGTCAAGCCTTGTATTTATGGGAGGGGCAACACTTCAGTAAGCATTTGGTAGAAAAATATGATCTCTTTGGAGAAGAAAAATCTTGGCATGATCTTGAATGTACTGTATGATTTACACCTACAAGCAATTACAAATTTGCAGAAGTCTGCAGAAAAGATATTGGGCAATTGCCATTTGTTTCATATCCCTTGCTGTAGCACAAAAACTATCTTATATTGAGTAGAAATGTAGCTACAAGTTTAGATAAGGGCCCGATTCTCCATGTGGTATTACTCAAGTAGAGTTATTTTCATGCATAAGTGCTTCCCAAGTCAGACCCTTAATTAGTAAGTGCAATTAGATTGCTAATTATCTTGAAAATTTGATTGCAGCCATAAACTAAACAACCACAAGTGTAGACCTTCCAGGTGTGTCTTTTTCCTTATCCAGGTGCAAAGTGCTTTAATTGCTACTAATTCCTATGTGTTGAAACTGAAAGTGCATACATGCACAATTACCATTTTCAACATGAGCAGAAAAAATATATCCCTTAGTGGTGGGTGATAAGGGTTTTTTTCAGGGATTTGCTAAGCACAGGAACATTTATTTTTGAAGCGCTGAGGCTTCATATTTAGTATAAAAGTAGATTAACCATTCAGTTCTGTTCTCTTTTCATTCAAACCAGCCCATCAATCCTTCCTTTCAAATGACTTAATTATGATAAATATTCTGATCAAAATAATTCCTGAAGACAAGGGATGGTCACTTGAAAATGGTGATAATAGCAACAGTGCAGCACTGGGTTGCAGTACCAAATAACCTCTTTATATCCTTAGTGCCTAATGTGGTGCATGATCCTGCCTAGAGTTGAGTACCTTCGGTTCCCATGGGGTGAAATTATTTGCCGTGCCTCAAATAAAGGGGTGTCTCTCTACATAAAAACATTCTCTAGGGTTGCCCTATGGGCCCCAGCACTGTCTGTAATCATCCAAACATTAGGTGGTGAAGCCTTATGCCCAGGAAACCCTCTCACCCACATTCCTACCTCCAGCAGGCTCCCTACTCAAGAGCTTGTGATGAGGTCTGTAGCAGGGGTCTACAGGTTCAGCCTGGCAGGGGTTAAAACAGCCCTGGAGAGGGCTGTGGCTGATGGAAAGGAGTGAGCAAGGCTGATTGGGAAGGTGGCCACAGCTGGGGCCAAGCCCAATCAGGCCACAGCTGGCCCTTATACAAGGGCTGTGAGCCAGGCACTCAAAGAGTCTCTCTCCGGGAGCAGGGCCTGGCTGCCTATGGGACAGGGTACCTGAGGTGGAACAGTGCTGGGGGAATAGGCAAGGGACCTGAGTCTCTCCAGCTTAACATTCTCCAGGCTGCAGGCCTGAAATGAGGCCTAAGGAGGGTACTGAGGGCTAGGTGAAGGCAGCTTGTCCAATACCCCCTTGCCTATGATGACTGGCTTTTCTACTGCAGTGTGCCCCAAGGTGCGGAGGATTGATGGTGACTGGCAGAAGCCCTAGACTGAGGAAAAGTGGGGATTAGAGAGCTGGGAGTTCCCCAGGGAGAGGAGACCCAAAGGCAGAGTGTGGGGGTATTGCCAGGAATACACCCCAGGAAAAAGATCACCAAGGTCCGGGATGGACACAGGGCCAGTGGACAGTGAGACACCAGCCTGCAGAGAGTGCTCTGGATGGAAAATAGCTAATTCCGAGATGGCCAGCAGGAGGCAACACAGGGGTGAGTCGTCGCGCCGCTACAGGGTCCTTGAAAACTTGTAGGTGTTTTCTGTTGTTTGTACACTAGGGTAATTATCCACCAACCAGCTTTGGGGCTGTTAGGGTCATAAAGGGACTAGAGTGAAAGTGAAAAACTCACCCATTGATTTTTATAGAAGTTTCTCATCACATGTATATTCTGCTCCTCTGTGGATTGATGAGTGCTTCAGCTGCAATTGAAATCAACTAATTTAACAGGTACTAACATATAATCGGGACCTAAATTATAGGATTTGAACAAAGAAATACAAAGGACAAGCATTCAGAATTTAAAAAGTTGGAAGACTGTGAAAGCAATGGCAATGAAAATATATTCTGAAAGTCAAGGAGGGATTGGCAACTAATGATCATTTTTTTTTATTTAAAAATTTATTTTATAACCACTAGGTAGTAGGAAATTTCTCTTAAAATGGGGAGAGCTGACAAGTCACTTCCCCAGTCATTCTGTCACTTACTGACAAGTCCATGCCAAAGCCTCAGGAAGAAAGCAGGTCAGAAAATATATTTCATTATAATTAAAGCACAATAAAAAAATCTAGAGATGTCTCAGTGGGAAATTAGCTATGGTGCACATTCAAAATATTAAACAGCAAAAGAAAAGTATAATTGCTAGTGTGCACAGATGGATTCAATCGATAATTTAAGATACTTTAGACTGTGCAAATCAACATCTGTATGGAATGTATAACTCAAGAAAGATGCATAGTTCAAATTCTAGATATTGAACTGAATTGTTTTGTGTCCATTAGGAATAACATAGTTCTATCTGAGATGTATACTGTAAAGTGTTATTATAGAGTAATAGAGAAACATGGTAAAAGTAAGCTCCAGTAGGAAAAAAATAACTATGGAAGTAAGTGATCCCATGTGGAGTTGTGATCTATTGATAATTAATAATTGGTAATTGTAGATAATCAATAACCATACAACTGATAAACAATAAATGATACATTTTTACCTGTGATTTTATGTTTAATGAGAGTGGCTATCTCATATCCAGATTGGTTCAATAACAACGAACCTTGGATAAGACAACTTTGATTGGATTTATTGATTTAATATTTAGTAAAAATAGCACATACAAAGGGAAGGGTACAGTTTCCAACAGCTATGGAAGAGGTCCTCTGTAGTTCACTGGCAACCCCTATCCTATCTCCAGATCGACTTTCTCCTGTTTCTATATGGTAAGGGTAATTATACCCTTATTCTTTATTATTTATCATTCTAATCTTTATCTATGTCCCTCTCTTGGTACAACCATTGTTATTTTTTAAAAAACCCTATTAATTAGGACTACATACCTATATTTTAAAATAGATTTTTCTGTCACTGTGAATTGATTGAATGTAAAACCCTGTAAGAAGTATAAGGTTCAACAGGTAACTCTGTTGATGGAGCATAAGACAACATGGCTGTGTTTCATTTATTTCACAGATTAGAACTCAATAGGAGCTTCACCACCACAGCTTTCTGGATAGGATTATGATCTCTCGGACACTATAATACCAGAGTTTAAAATGATTTTCATTCCATTCACTGGAAACTTTGGTTAGTGTTTTATTGTCACTGTTGTAATTATTGTCAGAAGCATGAGTCAGTGCAGTGTGAGTCAGTGCCAGAGAGGTGTATTATTTTTAGAGAGAGCTATGGAATTGAGAATTCAGAGAACAATCCCCATCAAGATAATGTAGATTAAATTAGAGGTCTAAACTGCTTATAAGTACCTTATTAATGACTGAGAACTGATATCACAATCCTGACATGTCCCAGAACTATGATGGATTATAGCTGTTCATGCTCTATAAACAAAAAAAAGTTAAAGTTTTAAAACTGTATATTTTGGAAAATTACTTAGGGGATATCTGCAAGGGACATTGGAGAGTAATTCCACACAGAGGGTATTTTTCCAAGTATTACATTTTTAATCATATTAGGAATGAAATTTTCACAGAGCTTCTCCCATTTAAAATATTTTGCCTATGGTGCTGATGTGTTCAATCCCCTTTGGAATATTAACTGTCACAGTGATAAAGGTTCCCTGGGGAGATGTGTATTTCTCTAGCATTTGTTTGAGAGCCTGGAAAGTTTCACATGGGGAACCTTGGGCAAGGCAAGATGTAAGAAAGAAAGCATGTGTTTGAGATTTAATACAAGTGGAGAATATTAAAAAACCCAGTCACCCCCAGTAAATCTAACTTGAGTTTCAATTTACAGCTATGTCTAGAAAATCTGGAAACAAATTATTCAGGTTAGCTGAGGTAACCTATGGAAATATCTCTTAATAAATATATTCAAATAACAGCAACACAAACAACACAGCTATTTTATTCAATAGATAAAATAAATATATTATACAGATTAAATAATTTGGATATTAAGGCTATTATGAATGTTGAGCATACTGTGCCTAATTTTACAATTGTATTACGCTAGGAAGAAATGTAAACTATCAACCATGCTGGTCTGCTAGGCTGCAACTTTGTATGTACAGAGAGGTGGCTCCATGATTGATCCCCTTTCAACAAAACCATTAAAACGTGCTTTAGGGACTACATCATATACAGTAGATTCTTTAATCCAGTGGTTTGGGAGTTTGTAAGGTTTAGAGCCATTATTACCAGCCTACTCCAGGTTATAAATTCTTAAGCAGAAATAAATGACAAAAAATTCCAGAAGGTATAATGCTGAATTAGTAGTCTACAAATGTAAGCTACCCCTTTCACATTTTCATTATAGTGATATTGCTAGCTTTATAATGACATAAAAAGAATATATTTGCATTTCTTAAAATTTAGTTAATTGAATATTCAATATAAACACAGAAAACAAAACCAATAAAATCTGTCATCTGATTCCAATAACAGTGACGGTCGTTGTGCAACCCCATTTTTATATAGAATTTGACACCAAACTTATCCTATACATTTACAGTAACTCATACATTGGAAAAGAAAAACTTTCTATATTTTTAACTACTACAAAAAATACAAAGTAATAAAAATAAAAATCTTTAGTGATAAAGAACCGTAGTATTTAGAGATGAAAAATACTCTGGTGAGGATTCCTTTAGGGGGTTTAAATGGAATATTTGTTACTAGTGTAAAAGCCCGTGGACACAGGCCAACAGTAACGCCCCCCCCCGCTCAGCCCCCCCACTCCAAGGCCCCCGCTCAGCCCCCCCACTCCAAGCATGCCCCCTGCTCAGCCCCCCACAGCAAGGCTCCCCCACTCAGCCCCCCCACTCCAAGGCTGCCCCGCTCAGCCCCCGCTCAGCCCCCCCTCTCCAAGCATGCCCCCTGCTCAGCCCCCCACAGCAAGGCTCCCCCACTCAGCCCCCCCACTCCAAGGCTGCCCCGCTCAGCCCCTCCCGCTCGTTCAGCCTCCCCTCCCCTCCCCACCATGCCCCCCCTGCTCATTCAGCCTCCCCTCCACCCCCCCACGGCCCTCCCCCCGGTCGTTCAGCCTCGCCCCCCACGCTCGTTCAGGCTCACCTCCCCCCATGCCCCCCCCGCTCGTTCAGCCTCTCCTCCCCGCCATGGGCCCCCCCGTGCGTTCAGCCCCCCCCCCACCCACTCCAAGGCCCCCGCTCGCTCAGCTCTCTCCCCCTCCCCCACTCCAACGGCCCCGGCTAGGCTGGGCGCAGGCCTCTTCCCGCACCCCACCCGGCCAGAGCCCCCTGCCTGCGCCTATTGTGCCCAGCCACCCTCCTGCCCTAGGCCCCTGATCCAGACCCTGCTTCCCTCTCAGCAGCGTATGCGCGGCACCCATGTTGTGCTGCCGAACTACACCTCCCAGCATGCCGTTAGTCTGGGCCGTCTCTACTGCGCATGACAACTTCACACAAACTTCTCTAGCCGATTATTAAATAGGATGTTTATGTTACTCCTGGGCAGTGCTTAATTTGTAATGAAACAGGTGCTGGGGCGCAAGCAATTTTATTACTTTCATAACTGATGAGGCAAGCCCAGAGGTGCCGGGACTATTAACTGACAAGCCTAAAGGTGCCGGGACTCAGCCCTGGCAAGGCTGGCACAAATTGAGGGGTTATTAACAGAGAGTGTTTATGTTAAAAGTTTATTTTTAGGGAATATCATGATTCGCATGGCTTAGGATGGGCATTCTTTTGTTTTAGACTAGTGTGCATTGAAATAATAGATGATTAAAGTTCTATCCTTGAGACCTTCTCTCAGCAAAATTACAATTTAGGATCTAATCCAAAGACCACTGAAGTAAATGGGAGTCTATTCTTTGATTTGAATGGGCTTTGGATGAAGTCCATACTCCTTGGATACAGGATTTACTGAAATTCTTTGTGATATATTAAATATAGCAATGTTTTTGGTGAGAGAGGTGAGAGAATAATAAGGTTATAGCCAAGATTTTTTTTTATTTAGTGCCTAAAATTAGGCTCCTAAATATATTTTTTGCTAAAACCCAAGTAGCTCCAAAGGGAATCTTTTAAATTCCCATTTTAAATTCTAACTTCTTCCATGGTGTCCCAAGAAATTATCACACTTAAAAGTTGATTGATTTTTTTAACTGAAAAAAATTTAAAATTTTAAATGGCATTATTATTTTTCCAAAACCAGAAACTTTTCCAAAATGTTCTGTGTTTTCATCAGAATGGTCATTCTGATCTTTTGATTAGCTGCGTACAGTAAACCCTCGATTTAACAGACCCCGATTTAACGGACTTCGGATGCAACAGACAACATTTCCGATGCATCCAAAATCCGTTATTCGGGGGCTGCCGGCTCCCGCCCCGGGGAGCCGGGCAGGAGCTGTCACTCCGCACAGAGGTTGACAGCTCCCGCCCGGCTCCCCGCAGCGGGGAGCCCGGCGGGCGAGTTGACAGCTCCCGCCCGGCTCCCCGCAGCGGGGAGCCCGGCGGGAGCTGTCAACACCCCCCCCACCCGGCTCCCCGCAGTGGGGAGCCGGGCGGGGGGTGGGTTGACAGTTGCGGGCGGGCTGACAGTTCCCGCCCGGCTCTCCGCTGTGGGGAGCCGGGCGGGCGAGTTGACAGCTCCCGCCCGGCTCCCCGCAGCGGGGAGCCGGGCGGGAGCCCACCCTCCCAGCTCCCCACTGAGGGGAGCCGGGCGGGGAGGAGGGTTGATAGCTCCCCCCGGGCTCCCCGCTGCGGGGAGCCGGGTGGGGGGGTTGAGAGCTCCCGCCCGGCTCCCCTCTTCCGGGAGCGGGGCGGGCAAGTTGACAGCTCCCGCCCGGCTCCCCACAGCGGGGAGCCGGGTGGGAGCTGTCAGCCCGCCCGCCCGGCTCCCCAGCTGTCAACCCCCCCCGCCCGGCTCCCCGCAGCCGGGACCCGGGTGGGCGGGCTGACGGCTCCCGCCCGAGTCCCAGCAGCCGGGGTCCCGGGCGGGCGGGCTGCTCACTAAAAGTAAAACCTCTATATAACGGACTAATTCGGGCGAGGGGGTGTCCATTGTCAGCCGAAAGTCCGTTATTTAATAATTTAAAAAAATTATTAAATAACGGACTTTCGGCTTTAACGGACACCCCCTCGCCCGAATTAGTCCGTTATATAGAGGTTTCACTGTATTTTAAATCTTTTTCTTTCTTTCTTTCTTTCTTTCTTTCTTTCTTTCTTTCTTTCTTTCTTTCTTTCTTAAAATAAGAAATAAAAAATCTTCCATTTTGG
Source organism: Sternotherus odoratus (assembly GCA_032164245.1). NCBI lineage: Eukaryota > Metazoa > Chordata > Testudines > Kinosternidae > Sternotherus > Sternotherus odoratus. The sequence continues at coordinate 243,257,555 of JAVMKO010000001.1, forward strand.
TATGAAAATAGCATTTAATTTTTTGCAAAATTATTTCTCCTCCCCTCTTTTTTTCTGGCTTTAGCAAAAAAAGTTTCCAGCACTCCATAATTTTTTTAAATAATTATAGTGCACGTTATATATACTACACTGTTTGTACTTTATGCAACACTGTCAGGAGAAGAAAGTGAAGATATTCATTGTCCATAGCAATTATGAAAAGTTATTAGCAGGGGGACACTGGATCTGTTATCAAGTTATGATGGGAAAAAAATTGAACAAGATGCTGTGGTAAGTGAAAAAGTGGTCCCATTTCTGAATCCCAAATCAAATCAATTGAAATTTCTTCACAACAATTTAGCTGCTGTACTGTATCTTCCATCCAGATGAGTGAACCAAAAATACCTCCAAAGGAAAATCATAAAAAGACATCATTAAAATATCTTTGGTATAAGTCTCAGTGGCTGCTTCAAGGCAAGCAACAGTATCTGACTGGAGAGAATCACCGAGCTGTACATGCCTGAAATAAGATCTCATCCTTTTTGTCTTTTATGTATTTTTCAGCACGTCATTGCAGCAAGTGAGATTTATGGTTGCAACAGACCCTAATGGTCATGCTCCTTCTCAAAAGGTCTCCCCTGCTTGATTTTTTTTTAAACATAATTGCTTCCCAGAGCTCCTGGGAAGCTTCTGCTATGAACTAGGAATGGGCAGGGTATACCTAACTATGGTCCATCTCTGTCTTCTCCTTAGCTCTTTTAGATATGCTAGTACCAACAGGATTGCAATTGTGGGTGATCCTAGAACTGGGGTAGGGATAGGATTAGTTCTTGCATCTTCACCCCCTTTGCACATCTGCTCAAAAGCAAACCTCTGTATGGTCCAGTATTTGCAAGCACAGGCAATACTTCCATACTGTCAAGCTTGTAAACTAAGGGTTTATTTCTGTTTTCATTGAAATGTTTAAGAAAGTTGCCGTTGAGTTCAAAGAGAAAATTACAGAACCCTCAGTTTCGAGCTTGGCAGACAGAGTCTCCAGCTGCAAATGATTTTGAAAGAGGCAAATAGGTGCTTTTATTTTATGAAACTGTCCATCTTTGATTTAGATTAGAAGCATGCAGAACACTAGGCTGGTTTAACATACAGAGGGCTCAGATGATCAGGCTTTTTGGTGCATTCAAAACTGAGACATTATTTATATTTAAAGTGGAATTTTTGGAAGCTGCTGGTCTGTAATGTTGATTTTGGTGTTTTGCAAGAGAAAACCTCCCAGAATTCCTGAGTGACTTGAAGGACATTTCTGTATTATTTTTTGCCTCAACAAACATTTTGAAGGACTTGGGTCCAGAGTACTAAAAGTTTTAGCAGTTGTGGATCCTAAATTGATCAATAAGGTTTGGACTCCAAAGTGCTTAACTCCCTTAATGCTTATGCTCCCCTACCACACACACACACATATCATGATCTCCCTGTTTGCTAGGGCAAAATTTCACTGAACAAGCAGAGGAAAGACATATGTGGGATCCTGCCTGGAGCAAGAGGAATCAATGATGTACCCTTCACCTCTACATTCCAACCTAGAGCAAGAGTTGGGCATAGCCAGGGGTACTCTGAGTTCCCAAACCTGCATCCTGACTGGCCCATGGGCCATGTGGGCACCTCATTGGCCTGATCACACACTACTTAAATTAAATGGGGGAAAATATTGCTCCTCTTGCACTGGAATTATCCTGCCAGGTAGTTTGTACGAAAAAAGACCAGTTGGTGGTTCCTTGCCTAGTTTTATTATGTTGTCCCTAATGTTGTCCCTATTATGTTGTCCCTAGTGATCAATGGCTCCATGTCTAGTTGGCAGCCAGTATCAAGCGGAGTGCCTCAAGGGTCGGTCCTGGGGCCGGTTTTATTCAATATCTTTATCAATTATCTAGAGGATGGTGTGGACTGCACCCTCAGCAAGTTTGCAGATGACACTAAACTGGGAGGAGTGGTAGATACGCTGGAGGGTAGGGATAGGATACAGAGGGACCTAGAAAAATTAGAGGACTAGGCCAAAAGAAATTTAATGAGGTTCAACAAGGAGAAGTGGAGAGTCCTACACTTAGGACGGAAGAATCCCATGCACTGCTACAGACTAGGGACCAAATGGCTGGGCAGCAGTTCTGCAGAAAAGGACCTAGGGATTACAGCAGATGAGAAGCTGGATATGAGTCAACAGTGTGCCCTTGTTGCCAAGAAGGCTAATGGCATTTTGGGCTGTATAAATAGGGGCATTGCCAGCAGATCGAGATATGTGATTGTTCCCCTCTATTCAACATTGGTGAGGCCTCATCTGGAATACTGTGTCCAGTTTGGGGGCCCACACTACAAGAAGGATGTGGAAAAATTGGAAAAAGTCCAGAGAAGGGCAACAAAAATTATTAGGGGCCTTCAGCGCATGACGTATGAGGAGAGGCTGAGAGAACTGGGATTGTTTAGTCTACCGAAGAGAAGACTGAGGGGAGATTTGATAGCTGCTTCCAACTACGTGAAAGGGGGTTCTAAAGAGGATGGCTCTAGACTGTTCTCAGTGGTAGCAGATGACTGAACAAGGAGTAATGGTCTCAAGTTGCAGTTGGGAAGGTTTAGATTGGATATTAGGAAAAACTTTTTCACTAGGAGGATGGTGACGCATTGGAATGGGTTACCTAGGGAGGTGGTAGAATCACCTTCCTTAGAGGTTTTTAAAGTCAGGCTTGATAAGCCCTGGCTGGAATGATTTAGGTGGGGATTGGTCCTGCTTTAAGCAAGGGGTTGGACTAGATGACCTCCAGAGGTCCCTTCCAACCCTAATATTCTATGATTCTATGAAAAGCTGTGGCCTTCACTTTAACCAGGTCTCTGTATGTGATGTATTTCTAGAGCAGTGGTGGGCAACCTGCAGACCAGCATGCGGCCCATAAGGGTAATCCCCTGGCAGGTCACCAGACAGTTTATTTACATTTGCATGGCCACCCGCTGCTCCCAGTGGCCGTGGTTCACTGTTCTGAGGACATGTGGACGCTGCTTCCCGTAGCTCCCATTGGCTGGGAGCGGCAAACCACGCCCACTGGGATCTGCAGGCGGCTGTGCAAATGTAAACAAACTGTTTGGTGACCCACCAGCAGATTATCCTGACGGAACGCAGGTTGTACGCCACTGTACCAGACAGTCTGAACCAATGTTATATTTAAATTCATAATTTTTGTGCAAGTCATATATTATGGACTGTGCCTAACAATGAAGCTCTCTAGTGATATGGTTCAACTTTTAATGTTTGAATTGTATAACACATCTAACTTTTCAAATGAATTTTTCAAAGCTATACAATTTATGTTATACCACGCCATCTTTCCTTGTTACTTAAAATTGATTAGTTTCCAGACTTCATCATTTATGGCTGATCGGTACCTGATCTTCAGAACTTAACAACTGCACAACATTTTTTGGAAATCAGTTTGACAGGGTTTGACAGGGATCAAAATCCCTGTTATGTCAGACCCATCTGTGAATGAAACTGAAGAGCAAGAAATATTTCACCCTTGCCTCTCCCTTCAGTTTGTGTTTGTGGCAGGTGATCTTCTTTTGCTCTTACCAAATTATGTTTCATCTTGATGAGATTTGTTTTTAAAATTATCTTTACATTGCCATGTTTTGGGGGGTTCCCCTGAGACCTCTTCCACTCGGTTCCCTAGGAATTCAGTTCACCTGCCGTCTCATCATTCAGGTTCCTTTATTTGACATACAGCAAATATACACTGAGTTGATCAAACCCAAATGTTGGGGGGTAAGTATAGGGCATATCCAAAGTTACACAGAAACCCTCTTCTTTTATATACATTAACACATCATATTTACTATATATATTGGATCACAAATTTTGGGTTTGTCTTGGTTGCTTTGTCAGAACCAATCCCTGCATAGCATGTTCTGTCCACACATTGTCTATATACAATTTACTCTTTTCCTTATCTTTACATTCCCAACTTATCTTATTCTTGTTATTTTCTGTGTTGTAAATGGTTTTCTGGGTGCCCCCCCCTTAGATATATAGACATTCCTTTTCTTAGCTTACAGACCCATTCACCTATCTTAACTAGCACAGACATTCTGTTTTCACCCTGCTAAGCTATTTACTTCTCTAATCCAGTTTTCCAAGAAATAAGGCTTCCTCTTATGTTCAATTACTAATGTCAAGCCAGGACTACATGTTAAATTTCATGTGATGCTGGAATGACACTTTTTTTCCTTTTCCTTTTCTTTTTCTTTCTTTTCTTTTCTTCTTTTCATTTTTGATGTGCTGTAGTTTGCAGCAGTTCAATATTATATACAAAGCAAAAGTTTGTATTTATTCATTAACTGTCTGCACACTTATAGGCACCATCTTCACACAATTTCCTTAAGTCTCCTATCCCCTTCCAGTTTTTAGTAAATTTCAGATTCATAGATTTGCCTCCTTTATGTCATTCCTTGTATGCTCTTGTGCCTTTTATTAACTCTTGCAATGTTAATGTTCAAATTGCAGACATATTGGGGGATGAGCAAAGGAGAGAACAGTATGTTGTCTGTGCTCAGTTCTTGGGATTTTTTGTTTTGCAAGACTTGGTAACAGTAACAGTGTATTTCAGTTCCTAATACACTGATAGTAACTGACATTTCATCAAAAGACGTGCCATGTTTAGAAAAATTTCATATCATCTTTACACTCTATAGCTTTTAAAAATAATCAGGGCCAACCTGAAAGGAAGCAATAACTTTTTATCAGCTTGGTTTTTTTTTAATCTCTGTAAAAATGTGCATGTGGTTGTTAGTATTTTTAAAGTGTGCTTAGTAGGCTTTATTCATAAAGAAGCCAGGGCCTGAGCAATTACCCTTTAATCTTGCAGATTCTGAGAAGAAAATGAAGTTATTTTCCCATGGAAAAGAGCAAGAAACCTAAAGCTCTGTGATTTTCCTGATTTGCCAGGGAGAAAATGGTGTGGGTTTTTGTTGTTGTTTTTGGTGGGATTATCCATTTATTTATTTATTTAAAAATATTATTTATTATTATTATTATTTATTTATTGGTGAGTTAAGACTTCTACCATGGGAAGTTGTATTCCAGAATATCCTTGGGGGTCAACGATTTGGGTTGCTTGGAAGGAAAATGATGCAGCTGACCTATAACAAAAAGAAAACAGCCCATCAAACTATAAAGTATAAAGACTGTGAATGTAAAGGAATATGAAATGTTCACTTAGAAATCAAAAATTACATGACCTTCAATATTCGGTCATCTGGTCAATCCCGCTGCCAGTACAAGATTGTTCCCTATAATAGATTCTTGAGTGGTTTTTCTCTGGTAGTTTTGAATGACTTAAGTGATGAGGCTGCCATTTCACTTAAGATATATTTCTACAGTCAAATGTCTATTATTCAGTTCTGACTCTGTATTCAGTATCAACTTTACTTTGTTCACATGTACATTATTCATATTGTTATACCTCCCTTAATTAACCTCATTAACTTCATTAACTTTTTAGTCCTCAGACACTTCAAATACCTGTCATCATCATATGCCAAGCAAATCATAGACTAGCCAAACTATTCATAGTCAATGGCTTTTTATCTTTTCTCACAACCAACTCACCCCCCATTTACTTACATATAGATGGGTCAGAGGAATTTATTTTCCTTCAGATTATTGACTACTTTTTGGTTCTGAGAAACTCAGAGTCACACACAGACACAAAATACAGGTCTTCATGGAGATATATGTTCATGAATTTATAATCCCAAACCTCATTAAGGCATAATATTTCTTGTCAAGTCATTCACTGTTTTCTCTTCCATTGCCCCATGATCTCTCTTTGGCATTCTTGGTTTTCAAGCATCATTCAATAATTGTATGCATGTTCCATTTATTTTCAATTCCAGATCTACAATATATATAAAATGGACCTTACATTGATACCTATAGAATGTGCTAATATTTCCCCAGAACCATTCTAACCACCCCTTTTAATGTCCTTTAGTCGAGAAGAAAGCATCACTGTGATCCAGAAGATATCACACACTGAGCTGGGATTGAAGAAGCCTATGTTGTAGTCCCAATTTAGGAACTGATCTGCTATGTAGCCCAGGGCAACTCATGGTACCTTTGTTTCCCTTCTCACTCTTATTCTGACTTGCTATTTGGAATGTAAGTTATTTGGGGAAGAGACTGTCTCTTATGATATGTTTGAACAGCATCTAACAAAATAGAAGCCCCATTTCATTTGGTATCTTTTAGTACTAGCCTTATATAAATAATAAATAATAATGTAGAGAGAATCCAAATGAATTTGAAATATTTTTTTTCAAGTAGACACTGTATCAAGACACTTATTAAAGTCCAGGTCCAAATTCATCCTGGTGTAACTCTACTGTGTTCGGTGAAGTTACCCTGAGATGAATTTATTCCTAGATATAGTACATCTATCGATAAGTGGATCCTTCTATTGTGTGGACCATACTCAGTTTTCATCCAAAAGAAGCCCTGTTAAATAAATATATCATAAATAAACCAGAATAAATATGTTGTGCAACAAATATCTAGAATACATTGAATGATTTTCTACTATAAAATTGATTAAAAGACCAGAAACATAAAGAGCACTGTGAAGCAATCAGAATTTACTCACATGAACTGAAGGAGACTTTTCTGGGAAGGAATACTTCAAGGATGATTTAGTAGCAGCTGGTTGCCTCTTGTTTGTCTGAATGTGTTTAAAGAATTCACCACGCTTCATCTGCATGTTCATGCATATGTATGTTTCAACCTTCACTAATTCTATTTGCATTCAGTTTCATTCTGTGTTGTGCAGGTTTTCTTTCTTTGCCCCCCAATATAATCCTTAACACTCTTTCCACATAGGCATTGTTCACTGGGGCTGCTCCAGAACACTCTACTATTAATAAGGATGGAACCTCATGGTGAAACTCAAAAATCTCCATTCTTCTTTGCTCTCTAGGTCACTGGAACACTGCCACTTTTCTTTAAAATATGCGGCACAATATGAAGGGTGCTGTGTGCAACAACACAGCCACACAAAAGGGAAATTGAATAGTTTTCATTGAAGAATTCCTATAGTGTTCTCTGCTAAGTTGAAGTTTCCTACTTGCTAAAAACTTCATGTTCAGGTACATCACAGTGATGTAGTTCAGCCAATAGGTGACAGAAGTCTGAATAACTGAGGTAAAGTCATCATCCTCCAAGATGGCACAGTCTCCCCCAGCCCTACTGGATATGACAGGAAGTGTTACTCATGGATACAGCTGTGTGAGAGCATAGTGTCAACAACTAATTCAAGAGTACTTTGACTGAATTGAAACAGTTATGGGTGTGTTCTTTCAACCAGTGGAGACTGTTGTAGATTAAAAGGGGTTAGTCTAATTCTAAATTGCCCATGGCCTGCTAGGTTACAGAAAGTAGTGAGACTAGTTAGAACTAGCCAAAGGGAGTATATAATTAACAACAGAAGGTTCCAGAGAACTGTGGGAAAGGGCACAAACAGTGTCATTGCCAAGACAACACACAGAATCATAGAAGATTTGAATTGGAAAGACCTCAGGAGGTCATCTAGTCCAACCCCCTGCTCAAAGCAGGACCAACACCAACTAAATCATCACAGTCAGAGCTTTGTCAAGCCTGACCTTAAAAAACCTCTAAAGATGGAGATTTCATCACCTCCATAGGTAACCCATTCCAGTACTTCACCACCCTCTTAATGAAATAGCATTTCCTAATATCCAACCTAGACTTCCCCCACTGCAACTTACACCATTGCTCCTTGTTCTGTCCTCACTGAACAGCTGAGAGACATCCTCTTTGGAATGCCCCTTCAGGTAGTTGAAGGCTGCTATCAAATTCCCTATCACTCTTCTCTTCTGCAGACTAAACAAGCCCACTTCCCTTAGCCCCTCTTCATAAGGCATGTGCCCAGCCCCCTGATCATTTTCATTGTCCTCCACTGGCCTCTGTCCAATGTGCGCACATCCTTTCTGTGGCAGGGACATCTTCAATACTCCAAATGTGGCCATACCAGTGCCAAATAGAGGGGAATAATCACTTCCCTTGATCTGCTGGCAATGTTCCTACTAATGCAGCCCAATATGCCACTAGCCTTCTTGGCATCAAGACACACTATGGAATCATATCCAGATTCTCATCCACTAAACCTGAGGTCCTTTTCTGCAGAACTGCTGCTTATCCACTCAGTCTCCAGCCTATAGTGGTGCATGGAATTCTTCCATCCTAAGTGCAGGACTCTGCTCTTGTCCTTATTGAACTTCATTGGATTTATTTTGGCCCAATCCTCCAATTTATCTAGGTCCTCCAGCGTATCTACCTCTCTCCTCAGCTTAGTGTTATCTGCAAACTTCCTGAGGGTGAAATCTATCCCAGTGTCCAGATCTTTAATAAAGATGTTGAACAAAAATGGCCCCAGGACACAGCAGAATATAGAAGACAGACTGTGAAGACAAGTGTTGGATACTGTTGAGACAGTTTGAGACTGCTGAGACTCCGTCAAGCTGCCATCAAGATCTGTCAGTGGAGACTCTGAGGATTCCTTATGGCCAGCTCCGTTGGGGGACTTCCCTACTAGGACTTCATAAGCTAGAATGCTGTGAATAGTTAATAGTTGCTTGCTTGTGTATTCAATAATATTTGCTTAATCAGAGAGTGGAAGGCTCTTGTCCAGTTACCGTTGTGCCCCATTTCATCCACAAAATTCAGTCAACAAAGACCGCACCATGTCTTTAAACTTTAAAATTCTTCCCTCTACCCACATTCATCTTCTCTGTCTTGCTTGGGTTTAGCTTCAGCCAGCTTTTCTTCATCAATGAGCTGATCTCATCCAAGCACTGGACCATCTTGGTGGTAGTTGTATCGTCATAAGAGATGAAAGATAAATAGAGTTGTGCATGATCTGCAAATTGCTTTAACTTGAGTCCATGTCATCTGACCTGTATATTTAATGTCTGCATGTAGATGTTGAAAAGAATCAGAGAAAAAACTAATCTGTGCAGAACTTGCAAGTGAAGGGTCTAGTGGGGGAGATGCAATTTTCCATCACTATTTACTGGGTTTGTCCTACCAGGCAGGACTCAAACCATTTTAGCACATTACCCCAAATTCCTGCTGCATTTCTCAGGTGAGACAGCAGTATCTCATGGTCAATAATATTTAATGCTGCAGAGAGGTTAAAATGGACGAAAATGGATATCTCCTTTCATAGAAGGAGATCATCCATCAGGGGCACTAAAGAAGTTGCAGTTCCTTGTCTTGTCCAGAATTCACCTGATGTGGACAGCTCCAAAACAGGGATATTCCCCAGCTAAGAATTTTGGTGTCCTCCTGCACCTTGACAAATGCAAAGAGAAGGATGTGAAGCAGAGAATCTGCACCAGAAAGTATTTTCCTCATTTGAAGAGTTTAGGAATGGCTCTACAGGACTGATCTTCCAGAAATAAATCAGAGGGAAAGACTTTGATTTGTTAAGCTGAACATTTTTTAAAAAATATGCCCTAGCCCAGGATTGATATGTCAGCAGTATACCTTCCATTTGAGATTCCACATCCATCTGACAGTGCACCTACCACATATCTGTAAATAATTTAGGACACCAAGGAGTCAGATACCAAACTCTTTGCATTGCTGTTCTATATTTGGGTCCTGACTGGATATGGAATAAAATGTTAATAATCTCAGCAGTCTGAAGCAAATAATCATCTGTAAACAAATGTACAGACTTACTTTCCCAATCTCTTAAATGTGTTGATATGACAGCATCTGGAAAACAAGGTTATTAAAAGTTTTATTCCATTCCTGTCCACAAGATATCATAATCTAAAAGTCATTTAGTTTGACCTTTGCCTATGCACCTGATGGTTTATTGGAGTAAATAGTCCAAGATACTAATTAAGGGCCAAATCCTAGGAAATCCTGAGCACCTGCTGGGCAACTGTAACCCCCACTAACATAAATGGGAATTTTCAGGAATTCACCCCATGGTTCAGCATCTCAGGATTTGTCCATAAATTATAGGGCCCTCTGTGCTACATTTAACTGATCAAATTTTTCATTTGTCTACTAAATGTACCATGATTATAAAAGTTAACTACTTATAATTTTAGTTTCTCATGTATTTAGAGTCACATTTTTATAGCATTTTCCAGTTGTAGAAACCCAGTGACACAAAGCAAAAACAAAGTTTTTTCATTTTATTTTTTACTACCTTGCCTTGATAGATAAAGTGGAAATCTACCAGACTTCGTCACTAAGCAGCAGGATATTGTGCCATACAATCAATATGAGCTGATTAGATCTTTGCTTGTTCTTATAGGTTCTGGAGACTAAGATATTTTATTTCCCTTTGGTTTTTTTTTCAAGTCAGAAAGTATGTGTTGCATAGTGCCTGACATAAACTTTGTGGTCTGTAGTTTAGTTGTACCCATGTTGCTCCCAGCATATAAGGAAGACAACGTAGGTGAGGTATTATCTTTTATTGAACCAACTTCTGCTGGGGAAGGGAAAAGCTTTTTTAGCTTCATAGAGATTTTACTCAAGTCTGGAGAAAGTAACCAAAATGTCAGAGCTAGATATGAGTGTTAAACATAAATATGCAGATCTTTAAAAGACGAGCCTGGGACATTAAATTCATAACTCTGCAGGACAGTAAAAAACATAGACTGTATAGAGCCACATTTTTTATGTCTCATTACAATAACGTATAACATACCATGCTGCCTGTTAATACTTTATTTCCCACTTCATTTTAAGTGATCTCCCAAAGCACATGTTTAATCCTTCTGCTTAACAATCTGTCCCAACTTCTATTTAGCTCAGACATTCTGATTACTTTCTCCTGACCCGAAGAAGAGCACTGTGAATCTCAAAAACTTTTCCCTTTTGACAACAGAAGTCAGTCCAATAAAATATTGTACCTCATTTGCATTTTGTCTCTCATAAAGTTTGTGTAGATATTAGAACAACTTATACTTAGAAATGGGAGAAAATCATCCCAGTTTGCACAAAACAAATATACGATGAAAGTCTCACTGAAGACTTCACCATATTGCTTCAGTGGGTCTTCAGAGGTGCAAAGATATTGTATTCGCTCTTTGTGTAGCAGTGAATCTCACATATATATGCACCATTCATTTCTGACATTTGGGTTTATTTACGTGTTTAAGAAGCTGACATCAACCTTTGACCTAACTGAAGACTGACTAATGTGTTCTTCTCCTCCATTATACATGAAACCCCTCTCCAGAAATGTATGTCTTCACCATTATGTTGGATGGACCCAAAGGGGAGCCGGGGCTGAGGGGGAGGGAGGAGCGGGAAGAAGATTTGATGAGAGGTGAATGGAATTGGTGCTAGAGGTTACTTAGGAACTAAACTAAACAAAGTCTTATTAACCTTTGAAGAGTTTTACCAGTAGGCTGATTTCTCTACAGTGAAGCCCAAATTAGAGTCATAGAGTTTAAGGTTATAAAGAACCACTATATCATGTAATGTGACCTCCTGAATACCTCAGGCCACCAGCATATCCAGCACAAGTATTATGAATATTAATTCAGGACAGAAGGTTCTATCTTTATTAACACTCATCAGACTGCAAGAAATAAAAAGGCAAACAGTCAATAAAAAGAATGTAATAAAAGCAAACTTCATATTGCAAAATCAACTATCCTGCACCCATGAGTGACATCACATATTACATGAATTATGTAGTCAGTATAATTCTTGTATGAAGTGATCTAAGCAAAACAGATTTAACTACCAATAACTAAGTGAGTATTAAAATGGAAAAAAATACTTTTTTTAGTTATTTCAACAAATCAACTGCATTAAACATAAGCACCACTTTATGCACTCTCTCATTGATTCTGAAAACTGTAAGAGTTCAACTGAGGAACTGGAGTTGCTGTGTAGTGGTTTGGTTTGGTTTTATCAAACGTTACTTGAGTCTGAGTTAGAAGTGTCATACCTAAACATGTTTACTTTAGTATATGTCTGCATTGATATACTTCATGTGAACCCTCCAGAGACACTTGTCATTGGCACACATTGCAGATGGGCTGAAGACAGATGGTATTCAGTGTTCTTCTTCCTACAATTCTTGTCTTGGTCACCATTGTTTTGGTCCTGAGGAACTGGATTGGCTCCTTCTGTGGATCAATGGGCAAAACCTCAAAGGTGTTCAAACATAAAGTATAGATGTTTCTGTGAAAATTGGATATTTCCACAAGTTACCAGTTCTCAGACTTTGCTGAGCATGTTCTTTTGGGGGGAATATTTTTGTTTGTCAACCTTGACTTGTCATTTTCCTAGTCTTTGTTGTTGTTTAGCTACATAAAATCTTTTGTAGCTGTATTGTACGCTAACTTGAGACAACATCTGTTTCTGATCTTTACCGTATATATCTGCAGTTCTCTCAAATTCACATTATCACAGAGGGTATGTCTACACTGCACAATCCTTATGGTGGCATGGAGAGTACATGCAATGTGCACACCACGAGCATGGGTATAAATATTCATGTAGACAGTGAGGGACTGCTTAGGTAAGTAGAGTACAGACATACCAGAACCTTATGGTATGTTCTTTATATGGCTCTCTTACACCCCCATATAGTGCTTCCTACATCTACACTAATATTTTTAGTGGTGTAGTGTTGTGGCCCTGTAGCCTATTCCCAATGCCTCCCCCATTCCAGTTGCTTTCACCAACACACCATAGTTTGGACTCACCCTGTGTTTTCCACTGCAGCATGTCACTACACATACCCTACATGGCACTGCCAGTTGCATGCAGTGTAAATGGACCTTCACTACACCCCATGGGTGGCGGACCCGAACACACCTATAGACTGACGCTTTAAAAACTCCCACACCCCAATCTGGAGCTATGCTGGATATGTGATATGCATGTGCCCTGTAAAACCTGTACCTACTACCTACAATCGCCCATAACTCCAGCCTGACCCCAGATGTCCAGTATCTTACCCTTCAATCTGTGTATGTTTTCATGTTGAACATTAGCTTTAATAAAAATTTTATACCTGTGAAGGTCCCCTTCTCTTCTCCTTTTCCAGATTTTATTTATTTCTTACTGAGTTCTACTTCCCTCCTTTTTCTATTATTTCTATTTGTTACTTGTGCAGCAGTAGTGACTAAAGGTTCCAGTATTGACTAAAGATCCCAACCAACATAAGGAGTTCAATGTGCTAAGCAATGTGCAAACTCATAGTAAGAGTCAGTCCTTGACCTCAACCGCTTACATTTTAAATTGACAAAACAGATAAAGAGCGTGAGGAAGGGAAACAACATACAAGCAGAAGACAAGAAACTGAGGCACTTAGTGATTGAGGCACTTTCCCAAGGTCACATGAGAAGTCCGTAGAGACTCCAGGAATTGGACTCAGGTCTCTTAAGTCCCAGTCCAAAACATACATCACAAGATTTATCTTTGATAAATTAGCTGAGTCACCGCCTCTACTTCTTTGTGAACAAAAATCTTTCACACACACCATTATAAAAACCCTTATGCAATATAGAAGGGAATGACAAAAGACTCTTTCTTCCCATGGGAGGTTTCAGCAAATGGCCTTGTCATATCGAGAAATATTTAGGCAAGAGTTCTCCCTTTACATTCTTGGAGACACAGTTCACTTTGTCTAGGGGCAAATTTATTTAATCTAACACATCTAACCTATTAACCCTTATTGCACCGGTTTCAAGCAAATATTCCCGGCAGTGAATCAGCTCCAAGCAACTGCACTATACCACCCAAAACATGTAGATCTGAATATTTTAGGGCCAACTTTAAATGGAATAAATTTCACTCTTCAAGTGCTGCAGCTAGGGAATTTTTCTGGCAATATATGATTTCTATGAATCTCAGCTAAATCAGAGATCTAAATGGAAAATATAGCATCCAAGAACATTGTGGATTTATGATACTCCCTGGAGGATTTGGGGTCTATACAATGATGAATAGATACAATGAGATATAATTTTTTTATCTGTGACTGATATAATCTTGTTCCAGCATTGTTCAATTTATGTAAGGCGCAAACAAATGTTACCCTTTTTTAAGACTGACATTCCAGCATTTCAGAAGTGCCCCCCTGAATGAATAAACTGAAGAATGCATATTGCAGCTGGATGCTGGGTAAAATTTTCAAATGTGCCTAAGTGTTTGAGGAACCTAAATTCCATTTCCAAAAGCGACTTAAGCTCTTAGGAGAAAGTCAATGAAACTTGGAATAAAATGGTTATATGGACCACACAAAATAATACATCTCCAGTTTAGTACCTAATCCAAATTCTATTGGAGGCAACAAACTCCCATTTACTGAAGTGGGCTTTGGATCAGACTCTTGGTCCAACTATTCCTGGTGAGCTCTTTGAATTTTCCTTTCAGTCATACCTGATCAGTTATGAAGCTTTTCTGTGAACTCGTTCTAATTGTTCAATATTTTTACTAATATGACACTCTGAAATGGAGCGGAAACTCCTAAACAGGGCCTGTAGCATTCCTGACTTGTGATATAAGTAATACATTATTATATTTACATATACAGTGAAAAAATTCACTGATTTGTTTTGTCATCATATAGCCCTGTAATCAATCAAATGTCTAATTTACTATATTACTCCAAACTGTAGATCTCTTTCAAAAACGGATGCTTCTCTCTTCCATTTTGTAGAGGTTTTATGGATTATTTCTCCCCATCTATATTAGCTTGCATTTTTACAAAATTAACTTTATTTCATGTTGCTATTTCCTGCATATTTCCAATCTCACTTGCTCTCTCTGTCTTCTGCCTCACTTCATTCTGTTATAGTGCTATATGGGTAGAGCTTGGATGTGCCAGACATGCAGTCAGACTTGTGTATTCCCTGTGTGCCACTCAAAGGTTCTCTTTGCCCACCTTGTATAGGCCATGATAGGTGTGTGCTCTGGATATTCCCGGGAAGATGCTACATGATACGTACTCCCAAATAATGAGCATGTCATCCCCACTTGGTCACTGATGCTGTGTTGGGAGGATCAAATTAATTTGATATCTGTGCAGTGGAATGGATTTCACCATTAGAGCTGTATCATGAACCACCCCACGCAGTGGATTTTAATGGGTGTATTCATTGGGAATAATTAAAGTTAGGCATGAGCTTTAAGTATTTCATTGGATCAGACCAATGTGATCATAACCTTGCCTAATCAAACCATGTATCTATGCATGCCTCACTTTTCTCTGAGCCGTTCAGCTGCAAAATGGGAACAATATTTCCTTTCTTCCACCCTTTGTCTACCATCTCACTTTCCATTGTAAACTCTTGGGGGAAGGGACTATCTCTTATTATGTTTGAATAGCACATTAGATTAAATGTGGTCAGTTTTATTAGGTGCCTTTAGGCACCATAGTAATATGGTGCTCATAGGGTCAGGGACTTTTTTTTTTTGTAATCTCCATAGGCTGGAGTTTAATTTAATTTACAATGATATAAATCTTGATAAAACTGTTCCAAATTCATACCAATGTAGTAGAGAACAGAATGTAATTTTCCTGTGTTTATCTTTACTTATAACATGCCGTGCACCTCTATTATGTATATAAATGAATCAACAATATTATTAATTATAGTTTTCCCCTGCCATAAGCTGGCATTTGTCCCCAACAAATACATCTATGGGCAAAAACACCTGCTTTTCTCCTTTTCTCCCCTACAGGTTATAGTACAGTACTTCGTAGAAATTATGCCAGCACAATTCATTTTCATGTAAAAAAGATTGTCCTTGAAGCTGCCAAGGTCAGGGGGATATGTTAACTTATCTGCTGTGTAAGTGCTAGTCACATACATAAATCTGACAGTTCACGCAGTTTATAAGGCACCTTAAAAGTCCACTTGTAAAGTAAGGCAAGTAAAATAAAAAATAGATGCAATATCTTATTGGGTGAGGAGGCCATGCAAATACACGAGCTTGGCATAATAAATCATAGGTAGTCTTGAAAGGATTAGATTTATCAGTAAATGTCAGTAAACATCCATTTCACTGTATACGCAAACCTATACAAATATTTCCATCTATGGTAATCAAAAGTGACACATAGGCAACATAAGAAAAATGTTGCTTGAGAACTTATTTGAGACCGATTTAAAGATATTTACTTTGTATATTTTGACATGGTTTTGACAATGTCTTTCAACAAGTATAAAGCTTTAACTTGTTGAATCTCAGAGTCTACTGTCATGAAATAGTTATTGTCTAACTCTTCCCATTGTCTTACCTCCCCCTCATTTCCCATAGCTGTGAAAATTTACAATGGATAAGAATTGAAGAAAGTTTAAAAATAAACATTAATATTATCTGTCAAAATTATTAAATAAAAATCACATTCTGCCCAGCCAAATTATAGGTAATGTAGCATAATATATTAGGATTAAACTCAGGAGCTGGCTCTGTGGTTGCTGTAGAAACTCTTGCTCTACACAGAAAGCTCCCATAGGAGCAGTTTAGCCATTTATTTTCCATAGCCTGTTTTAACCTTTGACTTAGCATCTGAGGGATCCTGACTAGATTTACAGCGTTGTCCTCTAAATGAAGTGACCTACAGGATAACAGAAGAACTGTTAATACCATCACTTCAGCTGTGTGATTTTTTATTCAGACCCTCTTGCAACTACACCTTCCAGCACAGAGAACAATGCATGATTAATAAAATAAGAACAAAAGAAAACGCAGGGCTTAGATTTACAGCGTTCCAAAGGATAACTGTGTTTTGGTGCTGGATTAACCTTTTTGGTTTCTATTCTGCAAATGAGACTCTGAAAGTAGGGTCTGACCTACTGTGGAGCAGCTTGTAGAATAAGGGCCTTTGAAGAAAATCTTGCTGGGGTTTATCTGCGAAATCTGAAAGGCAACCTTTTCATTAAGAAACATAACAACAAATGCATTTCATTGACCTGATACAATTTGAATTGATGAAACATGTAATGAAAACATTCTGTGAATTTATAAAATCAGGCCCCAATCTTGAAAAGGTTTATTCATGCACATAATTAAATGAAGGCACTGTGGCTTCCCTCATTGAAGTCAATGGGATTACTTGCCATGCTGAAAGTTGAACATATGCAGAAGTGTTTATAGAATCAGGACCTTGATGTATCATATCATAATAGTGTGCATACAGCTCTGTCTCTTTACCAGAGTGAAAGTTATATACAATCAAATCATAAATGTAAAACTCACTGAATTATAAAAAATAAAGGATAAAAATGGACTTTGTTGTTTTTGAATGACATTGTAAAAGCAGAACTGGTAAAAAATGGTATACATCCTTTTTGGTCATCACAATTTCAGCTACACAGTGTTAAAATGTCATGATCTATTAGGCACTGCAGCAATGAAAATCAGTCTCTCTTGTGACACTTCCAAGAAAAAAAATTAAGTGAATTTTATACTACAGTCTGTCAGTTTTATGTGCTGACCATCCAGCTCATGTTGCTTAATATAGTGTAGTAGATGTTCATGTTTAAGCAATCCATTTAATAGGGCAGGATTGAAAAAATATTACTAATGTCATGAACACTGATTAAAAAGTCTTTAGGATCAATCCCTCCTGACTTTATTGAAAGAAGTACCAAAGTGACACAGTATCTTAACACACAGGCAGATTTATTAGGGTTGAAATCTCTGTTCCATTGTATCTAATTAGCTTAGTCTATGGAGAAAAACTGGTAGCAAAGAAATCTCTCACTTTGACACAAAACACTGAACAGCTGCACTCCAGTTTGGTCTGATAAAAGTGAAGCAAGGATATTGTTAACATTTAAGTTCCAGTGAAAATATACCCAAACAGATCTGTAAGATTATGGACTGATCCTCCTCCCACTGAAGTCAATGAATGTTTTCACAGAATCATAGAAGATTAGGGTTGGAAGAGACCTCGGGAGGTCATCTAGTCCAATCCCCTGCTCAAAGCAGGAACCCCAACTAAATCATCCCAGACAGGGCTTTGACAAGCCATGCCTTAAAAACCTCTAAGGATGAAGTTTCCACCACTTTCCTAGGTAACCCATTTCAGTTCTTACCACCTTCCTAGTACAATAGTGTTTCCTTTGCTATTGTCTTTTTTGGTAGCAGAATTCTACAATACATTTTTACTATAGGAACATGCACTCAAACATGTCTTAAACCTTATTTCATTAGTTTCCCATTGCTAATAAGAACATAAGAACATAAGAACGGCCATACTGGGTCAGACCAAAGGTCCATCTAGCCCAGCATCCTGTCTACCGACAGTGGCCAATGCCAGATGCCCCGGAGTGAGTGAACCTAACAGGTATGATCGAGCGATCTCTCTCCTGCCATCCACCACCCCCCTCTGACAGACAGAGGCTAGGGACACCATTCATTACCCATCCCGGCTAATAGCCATAATCTCCTAAACAAAATGTAAGTGGACTAACAGGAGAAATAAATAATTAATAAATAATTGTTTCTCTGCATTTTTAAGTAGAGAAATATAATTGTCTGGCTTTTTAAATTTCTCTATGTATTTGTTTGAATATTATGCTTTGTATATTGAAGTGTGGTGTTTTTTTATTGTTCTCTACATATCTCTTTTTCCCTCTGTAGACATTAAGAATCCACTATTCAAGTCTCAGGTGTCATTGAACATAATATATTGTATCAATTTAACATAAAAACCAGAAGAGGAAAGGGGAACTGAAAGAATATCCAGCTTTGCCTTAGGCTCAGCAAGGAAAAAATGCAGTCTTACTCGGCTCATGAAGGTCATGGATCATAAGATTTCCATGGCCAACTCTGACAAATAAGACAAGTTTGATTTTTTTTTATATGCTTTTCAGTTTCTTCAGGCTTTAAAAGAAAAATTACAGATTTAATATTCTCTTAACAAAATTGGCATTGTATGAAACATGGGATTTACTAGCGTGGTCACACTGAAACTTTACATCCAGGTTCAACAGTAATGAGCTAAGTCATGGGTGCTCAACCAAGGGGCCAAGCCCCCAGAGGGCAGTGTGAGTTTGCGATAGTTGAAGTAAAAGAGCTCCTACTTTGGAACAGGTGGAGTAGCATTGATACATCTTAGGGCTCACTCTAGAAACAATTACACATACATTTACTCATATGCAGCCACATTGTCACTTCACAATGTGTAGTAACTTACTTCTTGAATAGTCTCACTGAAATCAATGGGCAACCATGCAGATAAAGAGGTTGCAGAGATTCAGGGTTGAAAATACCACCTATAAGGAATCTTTCTGACTATTTTTTACAATTATAATTGGTTTTGTTCTGGTAAAGAAAAATATCTATATGATGATGAATTTTAATATTAATTCTCTAATTGCCAGATTGTGATATCATTACTTTGGCTAAATAATACACACAACCACTATAGAGTAAAGTAATACTCTGATGAGCAAGCATGGCAAAAGTTGGCCCTAAACTAACTAAGTGCCTTGATAATATGGTTACTTATACTGTTATCATATAAATTAAATGAATAATTAAATATCAATTAAGATTTTTCTTCAATAAATTATCCCTTTAAGAGTTCATATTACTTCCTCAAGTAACCTTCAAGCAAGATATTTATAAAAGCTATTAGTCAGAACCAAAACCATTGACTTTAATAGGGTTACTCCTGTGCACCACTGTCTGCAGTATTGAAGTTTTAATTTTAGTTTGGGAGGAGGGAAGCTCCCATAATTTTCCATATACAATTAGTAGAGGCCCAATTCTGTGGGCATGAAAACTCAATTCTATGAATGTAATAACCATACAATTAGTAACCATACAATTAGTAAGACTCTGAGCAGACATATAGATCTTTCCTGGATATGAAGGACTGGGGCTCTTGTTTGAGTTGTATATAGATCTTTCAAAATGGGAAACCGGATATTAAAATTTCTCATGAAACATTTCAGTGTAGTCCTTTACACTGTATGAAATTCTGACTCCATGCAAGCCAGTGGCAAAACTTCCATTCACTTTCGTGGAGCCAGAATTTTAGCCACCATTCTTTCCTTTTCACTCACAGTTAACCTGTTATAAGTATAAAGTAGCCTAGAATTACTGCTTACCTGTAAAGGGTTAAGCTAAGGGTAACCTGAGAGGGGGATATGGACCAATAGCAACCGGAGATGCTAATCAACCTCGGAGACAAAGAGAGTTTTAGTTTTGGTTTAGCTCACTCTCTCTGTTCTCTCCGGCTATGGGATAAACCACACCTATGTCTTTTACTCTACCTATCTATAATCTTCTAAAAAGTCAAGTTCAGCAGTAAGTAAATTGTATGCTTAAATTGTATCACTTGGTAATTAATCCAGGGTGTTAAGCTTTAGCAAAGGAAAAATTCCTAGGGAGGGGGTCAGTGATGCTGTGTGATGCAAGTGGGTTTTTTTTCTATTGATTTCTGTACATTCCTTCTTTTTTTCTTTAATTAAAATCTTTCTTTTAAGATTCTAACTGCTTGTTTCCATTGGGTAGATCCTGGTTTGGTTGGCAAATCTCACAAAAAAGGGAGGGATTTTTTCCTTTGTTTTCTCAAGCCTCTCCCAGGTAAGGGAGGAGATTGGGGGGGGGTGCTAAAAGGGGGTTCCAATTTACCCAAACCCATTGTTTTTTGGGCTTAAATTGGTGGTGGCAGCCAATATTCTAATTCCAAAAACAAAAACAAAAAGTTTGTGTTCTGGGGAAAAAGTTTAACCTAAGCTGGAAAATAAGCTTGGGGGGTTATTTCTTTTTCATGCGGGTCCCCACATCTTTACCCTAGAGTTCAGAGTGGGGAGGCAATCATAACATAACCAAACAAACGTTTTAAAAGATTTTGATGATCCGAGATGCCACCTTCAAGTTGAAATTGGAAATAGGATTTTTAATTGTATTTTTTTCAGACATTAATAAGTGCTGTTGATAGTTTTGAGGATGCCAAGAGTCTCAAGCTGTGATACTGAACTTTATATTTCTTAAATATTCTTTTTCTAGTGAAATATCTCACTGAACATAGGAGTATCTTCTGGAAGCATTGGGATGGTTTATTTGATAAAAGATCCATCTTTGTGGCTTGTATTTTAAAGACTACCGATATATATATATATATATATATATATATATATATATATATATATATATATATATATATATATATATAATTCACCTGATAGGTGGGACAGTTAAATCTCTAATGTGTTTAGTAAACTAAAAATGAATTAATAGACAATGAAAAGATGAAAGCACAAAAAAACACAGGAAAACTATCCTAGTGGAGGTCACATCACAGCTGAAGCTACTTATGCCTCAAACAGTCACCATTAAATTGCAAAAACTATGGCTGCCATCATACTCTTTTGTTACAAGTGGCAGGACTCAGACTGAGCCCATCTAGTTTGAGGAAAGTAGAAGGAAGAAGAAATTCCTAATTCTATGACATTGACCAGGACAAGCAGGCAAATGATTGACACAGCGGGGATGGGTTTAAACAGCAGGCTGCAACTTTGTTAATTATACTTTGGGAAAAGGACACTACATTACCTACCTCAGCACCCACATAACAGTCATTTAATTGGTTCCAGTCCAGGTTACAGGACTTTCACCACAAACCAAGCAATATCTTGGGAGAGATCCTTCTCAGTCTGTCTAAAAAGTAAGTTCATTTATGAATCCTCTTTCCCCCTTTGTCATTGGGATGGAGTGTTAGAGCCCAGAAGACTGGGAGGCACCTTAGGCCGCAAAGACATCAAGTCCTCCCTCCATAAATTTAAGGTCCAACTGTACAATCCCAGGTTTCATTTGGGAAATGGCCTTTTTTTGCCTTTCCCTACACTGGACACCGGCCACCATGAGCACTAGTTATTAGCATGGATGCACCCTGGACCTAGAATTCCTGGTACTCATCTCCTACTTGACCTAATACCTAATGTCAGAAAGTCAGCATCTGACAGAGGCACTTCATTCTGCCTAAAGAGCTCAGTACCATTGTACTAGATGTCTCTTTGTATTATCATTGCCCCCATGACTCCCCAAATTATCCTGGCTACCTCTTGGTTCTCATTTTTTTGGGACCCATCAACTCAGGCTGGTTCATTGGCCACCCTGCCAAACTCATCTTGTGAGCATCTCTGGCCAAGCCAATCATGTGTGAGGTCATAATTGTCAGCAGGTCCATATTCCTTTGTATCTTAATTCTTAAATTTAATCCAATGCAATTCCCTGGGTCACTTTCATCCAGATAAATAATCAGGACATCAGGTGGCTATCTCAGCCCTGAATAAGAGCAGCAGAGGGAAGAGCTGATCCCAGCGCACATTCCGTCTGCTATGTCGAACACAAATAGTGCCAGCCTTGAAGCTTATGTGTGTGCAGGTATCTACAAACGGAACAAAAACATTTTCCTTCCTTAAAATCAAAATACACATTCAACTTGTCAGCCTCTTTTGCTATCTGAGTTTTCAATACCGCTAGCACTCTGTCAGTAAAAAAAATTGTGGAATTAAGCATTCAAGTGACAAAGCCTTGTTTTTCTTTCTCCATAACCCCACCAACCACTACTCTCTTTTTAAACACCTTATTGTATCTCAACCATGTCTTGCCCCATATGTGGCATGAGCCCAGGCTATACAGTCCATATATACCTTGCTCTGAGCTCAGTTTGCATATTACCTTTGTGAATATGTGGGAAATCAAGGTCCAAATATTTATGGTTCATACCTGGACAGCCTTAATTCATCACTGTCCTCAAATTCAATCACTGAGACTGGGTCACAGGTGGCTTTATATTTTGACCCAGGACTGAGCAATGGGGGTTTGACCCTCCCTTAACACTTCAGGGGTAGTGATATTTGACTATATCAAATTAATTAGCAAACCCCATTTCACCTAATTATGGGACATACCTAAATGGGAGTCACCAACTGTCCACCTAGGGTGACCAGATCAGAAGAGTGAAATATCAGGACACATTGGGTGATGGAGGGTCGGGGGGGGGGGGGGGGTGAGCGTGGGGGGCGGGGCATGAGCAGGGGGTGGGGCAGAAGTGGGAGGGTGGGGCACAACAGGCACAGTTGCACAGCCCTGCCCAGAGCCATGAGAGGGGGCACACATCCCTAGGAAGCTGAAAGAGGGGTTGTAGAAACCACGGGGCCAGGGGTTAAATGTACTATTATTTAGTTTATATATTTAATGAAAATAAATGAATAATCTGATAGTGTTATATTGTTATTGTTTTTATTTTGCACCCTCTCCTTCCCCAGAGACGCAGGAAATACCTGACAGCCCTGAATGACTTGGTTTACAAAGGGTGGGGGGTGGAGTGACACCCTACTAGTGACCCGAACTTTTGGGGGGAGAAGGCGGCTTTTTTTCCTGGTGCCCGGGGAATGGCAGCACCAAACTGCCTGTTCCTGCACCTGGCTTTAACCTTTGGTCCCCGCCACACCGCGTGCTTACCATATAACCATGCCCCCCTGTTTAACGATTGCACTTTTGTGTGGCTGTGCCTTGCATTGTTTTAAACCGCGCCTTGCGTTTTTTTTCTGTGGTGCGGCGGGGAAGATAGCAGTGGTGCTGGCTCCCTCAATGCCCAGCCCCCCCGTCCCCACCTCCCAGACAGTCATCCCATCATACCCTGCTCCCTTCTCTGGCTACACTCACCAGCCCTACTGGGAGGTCTTTGGCTCCTAGGGTGAGAGCAACAAGTGGAGTCTCCAGACTCTTCAGCCAAAAGCACTAGTTCTGTGGTTCTCAGTGGCTGAGAAAAGTGCCAGTGGGAGCTGCCGGAGCCTGGAGAGGGCCTTGCAGTCTGGTAAGCGTGCATAGCCCCCACCCCCAAGAGCCAGAGGGACCTGCCAGGGGCTGAGGTACGGAGTTCCAGCAATGCTTACCTTGGGCAGCTCTGTCCTCCTGTCTCAGGAAGTAGCTGGCAGACAGGACCCGCTGACTCCTGGGGTCAGGTCAGAACTGGGCTGGGGAGCGGCCGGGGCCGGGAAGCATCGGCAGGCAAGTTGGGGGCAGTAGCCGGATTTGGGGTTGTGGGTGGCTGGGGGCTCTCTGCTCCCTCTGCAACCAGCCCAGAGGGGGCAGCCCCTGCAGCATGCTCCACGGCATGGGAAGGACCTGGCGGTTTAGAAGCTGCCTGGGGCAGTGGGGCGTGGAGCTGTGCTGATGATGAGATGAGAGGGACAGAGACGGGTGGAGGTGTGGGGTGCGCTACTTGCAGGCGCTGGCAGAGGGAGGGAGCTGGGGAAGAGAGCCCCCAGCCACCACCCCCCTCCAGCCCGCTCATCAGCTTACAATGGCCCCACCCAAAGCCCCCTGCCCCAGGCAGAGAGAGAGTCAGGACAGGTCTCTCTCTTCTGGTTCATGGGAGGGAGAGGGGCAGCTGCTTGCACAGGCGCTGGCAGAGAGAAACATGTCCTGACTCTCTCTCTACCTGCGGCAGGGGGCTGTGGGTGTTATACCTTTGAACAGTTCAGCAAAGGAATGGCTGCCTGCAGCCACTACTCTTAGGGCTTCCAGGAGAAATTGGCCAGCAAAAATAGCAATAGGTATAGTTCGCCAACCAGCAGCAGGAGCGGTTTCTGTTTCAGCTGAGTAAATGGGCCTCAGAATCTCTAGGAGGAGTGGGTCAGGGCAGGCTGAGTCTGACATTGGCAAAGTTGGGCCCAGACTATGAGGTTGAGGCCTTCTCAGCACTTTTGAGTGGGTTGACTAGGCTCAAACCACTTACAGAGCATTGAGTAATGCCCAGCCAAGCTCATGCCCCAAACTGAAAGCAGCCATTTTAGATTAGCTGAGGCTTACACTAAAGGCTTACTATCATAGATTCCATATCGAGTCATTTCTATGAGTAGCATGACCCCATATAATAGCCCTGAGGTTGCAGGATTTGGTGCTTGGTTGTTGAGTTAAGAAAAATTATGTGATTTTCAGGACAGTCTGGCAAATGTTGGGGTAGCATGTAATTTGCTATCTTAAATTTTTAACCCCTATGAAAAGATACAAGATAGGGAGACCAAGTTCTTCTGGTCTACTCTTTAAGTACAGGAGAAAATTGGGATGAGAATACCAGAGTACCCAAATGGGACTATGACAGAAGGAGTAGCCTTTGTGGCAAAAATCAAACTTGAGTTACCCTAGGCTGAAATAGATTCTGGGAAGAAAATGTGGATCTAGCTGACAGTGGAAACACAAACTGAGGACATGGGGGTGGAAGTCAGCAACCACATGGTGAGCCAGAGGTTGACTATAGGGTCCCAGATGAAGCCCATGGGGAACAAGCAAGCACCTAAACTAGATTCTTTGCAAATCCAGCCTGTACTGGCACATAACTGATGACAGCAATGATATCAAGGAAGAAGGGATGAAGTGGGGGGAATGCTTTTTGTTTCAGGTAGACGTGCCCTGAGGAAGTCAGTGTTATAAGTGGAGGGAAGAGGGTATTAACAGGGTAGCTTTCCCCTGGTCTGGAGAGCCTGGGGTTAAAACAGCCCTGATTACATAAACCTCACCAGGAAGGATTTGGGTGATTCAAGATAAAGAGAAAAAGAATGATATAGGCAAGGGGCGAAAGTGAGTTCAGAGGAGCAACATGTGCTGCTAGAGGCAGCAGGTCTGGCAGCAAGGCTAGGGAGGCAAAGGAAACAGAAAAGTTTATAGAGGTGACATTGATACAAAATGTTGTCTTTGTTTGACATTTCTAGAGTTTTGGGTTGGTGAGTGTTGTTCTGCCACACAAAAGAAGATTGTGAAGGTGATTGGAACATTCATGAGCTTTAAAGAAGCCTTGTGGATGGGGAAAAAGAGAAAGGTGGCAACCACAGCTTTACCGTGTAATATTTCCAGTCAATTAGACTCCCAGTCCTCGGTACTACCAACCCTCCAAGTTCTTGCTTTGTTCCCCAGAATCTTCCAGTACAGACCATCTGTTTTCTAGTTCCAGTCATGCCTAAGATAACTGAAGATAAGAGGATTTTGCAAACCTGGGGTTTGGTTCATACCAGTGCCCGAGTCCCCAACAATGGCAGGGAACTAATTAAGTGATAATTATTAAGTGTTCCATAATGTTAAGATTCTTGTTACTTAGTTTTTTGCAACATGTCTATATTGCTATTAATATGACAAAATCATAATATTTATCGGGTGTTGCAATAAAATACATGTTTAAAGCAGCAAAGCAATTTAGCCAAGACCACACAAAGTACTCTTTCTTGTTTGTTAGATTTGGCAAGACTCATTTTAAATTAGTTTGGTAAGTATTTTGTGTTTTACCGTGTGCTTTAGTCTCTAATATTGAGAAGCACTTATTATGTAATGCAGATTGTCTATCTAGATTGTACTGGAAAAAACAACCTGAATGGGAGAAAGTAATGCCTATTTGTGAATACAAACATTATGAAAAATCAGTCAAGCTCCTTCCTGAAAGCTATTGTTGGTAAACACTCTGCTGTCATTTAAGTACCCTGTCCTGAATTCTGTCTGATCCTGGAGATTTGCTACTTTTGAGTCTTGCCAATTATCTTAATCCCTCTGCCACACAACCCCCGCAGTCATTCAGGATAAAGTATATTTACTATCAATGCCAAGTAGTAAGCTGTTAATGTCCTCACGTATAACTATACTTCCAAGCATTTGTTAAATAGGATGATCTAACTTTACAATGTCTGTCCTTCAAAACATATTTTCTCAATTAATTTAATGTTGTTCAAAATGCTTCCTTGACTGATTTATGTTTTTGTGATAGTGCTAAGGGTGGTGCATATGTAGTTACTATATTTAGGAATCATTTCCAGTATTTTCTGCTGAATATTTCTCTAATTCTTTTCTCTTTCCTCCTTTGAGCAGTCCTTGGCCTCCTTCTTCTCCTCACTCTCTCCCCCTCCACTCCTTCTCTTATTATGGATTATTTTAACTGTACTAGTAAATAAACAGCCCAGTACCTTGCTTTCCATTGATATACTTTACAATAAAGTGTCTCACATCATAGAAATATAATTTGATATCAGATCAATATCAAGCTGAAAATCAAACTGTCAATTTAGCTGAACTCATGGAGACTTATTGTTTCAGAAAAAGCTCTATATATACGATAATGGTGAAAACTACATAGGTGAGGGACCCCAGCAAACCTTCTGTATGACTGAACAGCCAAACAACAATTTAGATTTTGATTGTTCAGACTATGTTCTGAGGTGATTAAAAGTGAGAAGGTAGAAACATATGGTAGTAAAGTCAGGTAAGGGGAGGAGGGGATGTATAAAGCCCCATAAAATCAATTTTGTTGCAATCTGGAAACCAGTGAAGGTCTGACAGAATGGGTTGAAATGTGGTTTTTGTTGTGGTTTAAGAACCTTGCTATGGGATGTTGAACAAGATGCAGCTGATGAATAGATTTATTCTGAAGGTCCGTGAGAGCTGAATTACAATGGTGTGGGAGTAGTCTTACACAGGCACACATCAGGACTGATAGCCTGTCAAGGGTAAATTAAAAATGTTTTAGAAACACAAGAAAGATTAATAACTAATATTAGTGTGGGATTGTTAAAAAGCAACATTTCCTTGAGTTGCTGCTGACACCAAATATTTGGGTAAAGCATGGAGAATTATTTAAGGCTAAATAAAAATGGAAGATTTTTTAAATGTATGTATATACACACACACAATGGGAGCATGAAAAGAGAGACTTTCCTGCACCTGCATTGCATTAAACTGTGAGATAAAGAGCTGCCAGAAGCATATGATCAGCGACTCACTTACACCTACCTACACAGAAATTATAGAGGCCAAATTCTCCCCGATCTACATCCCTGTTAGCTGCAGCACATATTGCACTACATTATTTATAATTCGTATTACAGCGGGAACTAGGAATCACAATCAAGGATCATTCTTCCATTGTTTCAGTAGTCACTGTACAAACAGCTAACAAAAGGACAATGCCTCCCCTCAGAAAGCTGATAGACAGTGCACTATGGATAGAAGAGACAGACACATGGAGATGGTTAAATGGTGCAGGCTTGGGGTTGAAAGCAAGAGGTAACCACAAATAAATAGAGTTTGCCCTAAAAGTAGACGTCTCAGCTCCCTACCTGCCAAGCCAACTGGCTTTCTTGCTAGTAGTCTAAGTCACAGAAATTCACCAAGGAGCTATATTGGCACTTTATTACTATGTTTGTCTAAAATGGGAATTAGTGATAAATTATCAGTGAGCTTAAGTAATGTAAGGTAGCTACAATTATATTGCTGCCAGCTTCAAACTGTATGTTGGAGGATTATATATAAAGATAATTAACTATGAAGTACTGAACAATAAAAAATGTTTATTGCCATAACTAAGGACTAAAAACCTCTTGACACACTATACGCCATTGGTCTCCAAACTGGGACATGCCCACCAGGGGGTCATGGAGGAACATTCTGGGTGTGCAATAGGACCCAGACCAGCCCCCATGAGGATCAGGGAGAGAGTGCCACCTTTCCCTGCTCTGCCCCCAGTTCTGCTCTGGCCTAGCCATGGCCGTGGCTCCAGGCGATGGCTCTGCTCCAAGCACTGGCCCCAGACCCTGGATCCTAGTCTGGCTGTGGATCCAGACCTGGTCGCAACCCCGGCTGCCATCCCTGATCGTGGCCTGGCCCTGGCTCCACTCCTGGCCCTGGTCCCAGCCCCAGCCTCTGCCTCTGAAGGCAGCTCTGTTCCCAGCCTCAAACCCATCCCCTCACAGCAGCCCTGGCACAACTCTTGGCTCCTGGACCCAACCTCAGCCCCATTACCTTTGTCCACACACACACACAGGAGCTGTGGACCTACTCCAGGCTTGGCTTCCAACTGTGGCTCCATGGGGACGGGTCACAGATAGGGCGGGGTGATGAGGGGAGATAAAAAGTTTTGGGCCACTTCTATAAACTGTAACCAAAAAGAATGACATAAAAAGATGGGATTTATAACCTTTAATTATTTAATAAAAACATAGGGAGAACACACAACACTGCTATAATGAATTAATTAGATAGTACTTATTGTCAGTAATTGATTACATTTTGATTTAAAGCCTGGTGAAGGGTATTTTATTTTATGGGATATTTAAAACTTCAGATGGCGGGGGAAATGCAACTTTTGTTAGGAACACAATCTAAGAAGTCGGTATAGAAATAGGAATGAAAACATCCATCAATTAGACTAGAAATTTTTCTTATTGGAACAGCTTGGGGACTTTTTAATAGATAACTTCTCAAATAGGAATATGTGAAAAACAGAAGTGGGCTGGCAAAAACAAGAGAATTTGAAATGTTAACTGCAATTTTAGCTGCTATCATTGATTTTTTGCTTTGAAGGCAAATGCAGTGGAAGAAAAAGAACAATGTTACATGAAAAAATGATGCCTGACAAATTATTTATGAGAAGTTAAAAAAATGGGGAATTCAATTTATCTTGATATATGAAAGGAATTCTATAATGCTGATTTGCTTTAACACAGAGGATATAATACTAAACTGTTGAGGCATGAGCTTTTAGTTTAATCTTTTACTGGAGTTGGTCAAAGCGCTGACACTCAGCTCCTTTAAATTCTGTCTGTCTAGCATAGTAAAGAGAGACAGAAGTAAGGATATGTATATTCAATAAAGAAATCCAAAAGTGTTGGATGAAATTTAGAAAGGGAGAGATGGTTTTTGTAAAACTGAATACAGTTATGTGCCATTGATTTTTATTGTGGGGTTTTCTTTTCATTTTGCAGCCATAAGTAGAAAATGTGCCACTGATAGTTATGAAAAAGATTAATGTTCCACTTTACATGTTCTTCTCTTTAGCCCCTCTCCCCAAAATGTGCTACATTCCTAGAATAAAACAGAATCTAAACGGTATATAGGCTCTGTGACTATGGGTGATTGGTAATTACTAGTTGTTCCATCACCCGCTCAGAAAGTTGAATAATTGTAGGAGATAGTGTCATGCTGATGTCTCTTTTTGTCCATAGAAACACCTAATCTATGGATTGCTCACAATCCCATATGCTCCGTCTTGCGAGCCCCACTCTCATGCGCATGCCTTCCTCCTCTGAAGCACCCTCACCAATCCATATGCTTACCTCTTTATGAGCATCCTGGTTCACTCACCACTTTCTTCCTTGCCTCCTGTATTCATGTTTTGTGCCTAAGCTTGCCTCTCCAAGAAACCCAGGATTGCCTTCTGTATCTTCTGTGTCTTCTTGAAGGTAGCACTAAATATCAGCTGTTTGAGTTCCCTTTCTTCAGACTTTTGTGCTCCCTATTTAAAAGTCTATTTTAATCCTGAGTCCAGAGACCAGGATATCAGTGATACCACAGTAGTCTCTTTAGTTAAAGTGGAAGATACTGGTAGTATTTCACAAACCAGACTGTATAACTAAAATAATCATGTCTTATTGATGGTGAACAATAGGTGTAAATTATGCAGTCAAAACTACAGCTATTTCTATGCAAAAATGGTTTCATTTCTCAAATAGAGGTGGAATAAGGAAGGATGATCCAGCGTTAAGGGTGCTATTCTGGAGCTTACGAGACATAGGTGCAGTTCAAAGCTCTCCATTGGCCTCTCTATGTGACTGTGGCCAAGTCATTTAGAAATAGATTCACAAAGGAACATGCATGGCAATGCTAGGTGTGGCAACACTCAACTTTTAGAAGCCTGGAAAAACAGTCAAATTCACTCCACCTAAATTTGGCATCTAGGCTCACTTTACAGTGAATGTGGAAGGATAGACACCTCAGAATGGGATTCACAAAGTGAGCATACTAGGTGGTGTCAGGCCTAAGCTAGTCAATGAGAAGTGCCAAGTCAAGGGATGTGTGCTAAGCCCCACACCTCTCTCAGAGATAGGCACCTAAGTCGGGGCTGCAGACTTCCCTCTGTTGGGTTTTTTCAGGTCTGAACCTTCTTTTGGGGTTAGCAGCTTTGTCAACACATTGGGGAGAGGAGGAGAAAGGACAAGGAGAATTTTCCTCATACATTTTAGCTCAGGGATCTGCCACTTCTCAGGTGAGTGCCCTAGACATTGGATTTTATGATGTTCTGAGTAGGGTTCCCTCCAGTCTCCTGTTAAAGCTGTTCTAGTTTGACTAAATAATTAGAAAGTACCCATGGACTCGGTGCCTATGTCTCCCCCATCACAGGTAAGTGCCCTAACACTGAGCTAAAGATTATAAAGTGCCATCACCACCTCCAGTATGATTTTAAATGGGAACTGATGTGCTAGTCAGCCTCTGAGTATGGCTACTAGATTGGGTCCTCCAGCTTAGGTGATTTAATGGCTATTTTCCCCCTGGTTTGTGAATAGCTGTGGGGCTTAGGTGGGAGATTGGCTTCCGGATGTCTAGAGTGGGCCAGCAGTGCATGTGCTCTGGGGTCTAAACTGTAGATACCTAGGAGGGAACCTTTACAGTAGAAAGATAGGCACCAAGTCAGTCTAGCTGCCTAGAGGGTTAGGCAGCAGTAAAGCAGGTG
Organism: Sternotherus odoratus; assembly: GCA_032164245.1. Classification (NCBI taxonomy): domain Eukaryota; kingdom Metazoa; phylum Chordata; order Testudines; family Kinosternidae; genus Sternotherus; species Sternotherus odoratus. The sequence goes on from JAVMKO010000001.1 coordinate 243,289,090, forward strand.
GTTTGTGGATTGAAGTGGGTCACGCACAGCGTCCTAGGGACCTAACATTGGTGCTTAGGTGCCTAAATTGCTTTGTGGATTGCACTCTCAGATAGTCCAGAAATAGGGGCCAAATAAGTAGCTTAAATAAATAGTTTACACTTCTTTTCATTTTTTAAAAAAATTGTTTCTTCTTAAATAGAAGAGATGCAGGTTGCAAAAAAGGAAATAATAAAAGGTCTTGTGTGAGATAAATTCTGAATTTGGCACAGTTTTGTAAGTCATTTACATATCTAACATGTATTTTATATTCTGCCTAGTAAGCACAGAGATACCAGACTCCACAGTAAAATAAAATTAACTGTGACTGAATGCCTGGACCTCCACTTTCAAGTCTTGGAGCTCTTTACAATTGACGCTAATCATAATTAAGTTAGGTTAACTTACCATCCTCTTGGGGATGGAGGAGAAATACTTTACAAAGTGAGGGAAATCTCAGACCATGCCTTACATTATAAATGGATTATAATTAACAGTCTCCCTTTCCCTGTTACATGTAGTGCTGGTGACTTGTAACTGTCAGACATAGGGCCAGACTCTGGGGTAGGGATAAACAGCACAGAGAACAAATCTGGAAGGAGGACACGCGTGCACATGGAGAAGTGGCATGGAACACATCTGTGCACTTACCTGATCCTCCTTCTGCTTTGTGTAGATGGGCAAATCCCCCTGACCTATTTTAACTTACACAGAGCTGTAAAGACCAGGAGGTGTGAAGATGCAGCTGAGGTTTGCTGTAGTGTTGTGGAGTCCCAACTATGTGTTTCCTTATTTATGATCCCTTTCTTCTGTGACACTGTAAGCAGGGAGTTGAATGGCATAAGGAAGGGTGGCCAAACTTATCCGTCTCCTGAGACACATCTGACAACTTCAGAGGTTTGAGAGCTGGGGCACATCTCCTGGGAGCCGGGGCTTGGAGCTTCAGCACTGCAGGAGGTGCCTTACGGGGGGTGGGGCTTCAGCCCCTCTCCTGCTGAAGCCCTGATGACAAGCAGATGCACCCCACATGGCTGAAGCCCAGAGACCCCCTTCTCTGCTGAACAGAAGCCCCAAGCCACCACCCCCCCACACTTAGCAGAAGCCCCTACTGCACCACCCCTACTGCAAGGTAGAAGTCCCAAGCTCCTGCCCCTGGAACCCAGTCTGGAAGGTGGAGAATGGGGCAACGCTGGGGGAATCCATGAGCCACACTTTCATGATAAAAGAGTCACAGTTTGACCACCCCTGGCATAAAAGCTCCATGTGGAAACTAAGGCACCAGAGAATTGGTCTTATAATTATATTCCCTCTATCTTTAAAATGTATCTTTTGAATTAGGATTCTTTTGCTTTCTTTTTTAGAAAAGGGAATTTTTCTCCCAAACTCTGATTCCCGAATAAAAACTGGAAGTCCCATCACTTGGGATGTTTAAAATTTGGCTTCTCTAACCACCAGGAAATAAGAACATAAGAATGGCCATATTGGGTCAGACCAAAGGTCCATCCAGCCCAATATCTTGTCTGCCAACAGTGGCCAATGTCAAGTGCCAAGGAGTGAATGAACCTAACAGGTAATCATCAAATGATCTCTCTCCTGCCCCTCTGACAAACAGAGGCTAGGGACACCATTCCTTACCCAGTCTGGCTAAAAGCCATTAATGGACTTAACCTCCATGAATTTATCCAGTTCTCTTTTAAACTTGGTTATAAACTTCACAACATCATCAAGCAAGGAGTTCCACAGGTTGACTGTGTGCTGTGTGAAGGACTTCCTTTTATTGGTTAAAACCTGCTGCCCATTAATTTCATTTGGTGGCTCCTAGTTCTTATATTATGGGAACTAGTAAATAACTATTCCTTATTCACTTTATCCACACCACTCATGATTTTATATCCCTCTATCATAGCCCCCCCTTAGTCTCCTTTTTTTCAAAACTGAAAAGTCCTGGGCTCTTTAATCTCTCTGCATATGGGACCTATTCCAAACCCCTAATCATTTTAGTTGCCCTGCTCTGAACCTTTTATAATGCCAGTATAAGAGGGAACAATTGCACATAGATAAGAGACTCTTTCCTCTCAACATGTACTTTCCATTCCTAATGGAAGGGGATTTTAAAGCCTTGCATCCCTCTCAAGTCCTTTACACCTACTTTTCACCAGCTATATCTAGTACAAAGCAGAGGTAGATTAGGTCCTGCTCTATGATTCTCTTAAGTATGTGGTATTTATAGTGCAGCCTCCTATACCACATTCCATAGACTTGATCTATTTGTCTAGTCTAGTCTAGTCCTGTTACCAGTGAAATAAATGGAAGTTTTACCATGAAATTCTCTGAGAAGTGGATTGAGTCCTACCTGAGTAACTGGGAAAAGGCTGAGAATCTGCTGAAGCTATCATGTATATGGAGAGAGAGAGAGAGAGAGAGAGAGAGAGAGAGAGAGAGAGAGAGAGAGAGAGAGAGAGGTAATTGATCTTTTCATTCTCCGATTTCTGTGTTTGTGTGATGTGCATTGTAAATGTCAACACAAATTCCTCTGAAATAATGTTAGAAAATCCATCTAGCAAGTCACTTTTTTGCATATTTACTCAGCTATTTTTGCTAATTAGTCAAAATATTTTAGAAATTGCAATTATTTTTTTCTCAAAGTAACAGTCTTTCATTGTCACCTGGAATAATGTAATTTTAATAAATGAAGTTTATCCTATTATAACTCTGTAGAAAAGTAGATCTGAAACTTGATCCACATGACTATGTGTTTTTGCCATTCTGTAATGAAAATGCCTTAAGCTATTCAATCCTGTTTGATAGCTATTAAAGTTATTTAAGTTATTAACAAAATTTAAAAAATGGATAAGGATTGACAACTTGTGTGTCAAGTTTCAGCCTATTGCAATTTCAAACAGTTGCCATATGAAACCCTGAAAATTGTGTTTTTAATAGAAACACTAACTGTAGCTCAATTCTAGTGCAGTCAATTGCATTGAGCACAGGGCTAAGAACAAAACATTTTCTGAGCTGTAATCTTGGCTCTCACAATGACTTTCTCCATTTGCTTTAGGCAAGTCACTTTAACTGTCTGCCTCACTATAATCATACTTTCCTGCTTACTTACACTCTTATTCTGAGGATTAATTAGCTAACTGGTATGGAGAGTTTTGAGACTATGAAATGTTAAGTATTATCATTATTTGGAAATGCTATGTAGTAGGCGGTATAATAAAATACACATTTACAAAACCAGTGTAAGAAATTTACCAACTCTTCTAAACAGCTGGAGTGAACTTGTCTTTTCATTTTACATTAAAAACCACCAGTGTGTAATGTTCACAACTATTGTAGAAACTACCCTACATTCTTAAGATTTGGGGATAATTCCCTTTGCCTTTGAATGACCATGAAGTTTCTAACTTGCATTTAAACCATAATGCTATTGGTATTACTTCATCTCTCATCTTGATCCACCCAATCCTATTGAGTTTGTATTCTAAATATAATTATTTACAGTGATCCAGTCCTTAAAAAAAAAAGTGCTAGAAATTCCCTGGACCTAACTCCCAGTTCTGGAAGGACAGATGGTATCTCAGTAACCTGTCCAAGTTACCAAGCTATCATCTCTCCTTCCAGAGTGGGCCCAGAAGTAGAAGTTGTGGAGGAAGCCTTGTGAGGAGATAGCATCCTTTCCTCTTCTATAACTTCTGCTTCCAGGAACACACTAGAAGGAGAGATGGTGGCTCACTAACCTGTGAAGGGTACCAAGCCACCATCTCTCTTTCTGTCAGAAATACAAGAATCCCATTCCACCTCCAAAAAAAAAAAGGTGGGTGGGTAGAGGGATGTTCTGGAACATTCCAGTATGACTTAAGGGCTAATTACCAACTTACTTATATTTTAAGACAAAGCTTCTCTGTTACTTTATGACATTATGTTGCTGTCATTTGATGGAGGATAGCATGTACATTTTCAGTCATGTTATATTTAGGTCATTCAGTACTGCTTATTGCTAAAAAGGAACCTGTCATGAGAAGCTGAAATGTTGCACTGGAAAACTGACCTAGTCATACTCTGTTATTATCACTTTTTAATTAATGCTTTTAGAATTTAATTCTTGAACCACTGAAGTCAATGGGAAATTTGCTATTAATGATTGCAGTAGTCAGAGATAAGTATGAAAGATGGGTGGGCTGTTTTTTAAGAATGTTCACTGGAGAAAGCTGAAATGTATTCTCTAGAAATAGTTTGGTTTTGCTAACCAATAAACAAGCATTGTAATCTGTGTATTCCTTTAGCTTTCTTAAGACATCATTTTCAAAAGACTGTACAGGTGCAAATGGACAGTTTTATGTCAATATAGGGGTTCAGTTGGGGTTTACACATCCAGGACATTTTCAAAATTAGGGTTTGGGGAACTCCCAAAATGTCACAGTATCCTGGAAAATGTTTCAGAGTAGCAACTGTGTTAGTCTGTATCCTCAAAAAGAACAAGAGTACTTGTGGCACCTTAGAGACTAACACATGTATTTCAGCATAAGCTTTCGTAGGCTATAGCCAATTCATCGGATCCATAGAATGGAACAGACAGTAGGAAGATATATATACACCCAGAGAACATGAAAAGGTGTAAGTTGCCATACCAATTCTAAGAGGCTATTTAATTAAGATGAGCTATTATCAGCAGGAGAAAAAAAAAACCTTTTGTAGTGATAATCAAGATAGCCTGTATCAGACAGCTGACAAGAAGGTGTGAGGATACTTAATATGGGGAAATAGATTCAATTTGTGTAATGACCCAGCCATTCCCAGATTCTATTCAAGACTAAATTAATGGTATTCAATTTGCAAAATATTTCCGGTTCAACAGCTTCTTGTCTGAGTCTGTTTTTGAAGTTTTTCTGTTGTAAAATTGTCACCTTCAAGTTTGTTATTGAGTGATCAGAAAGGTTGAAGTATTCTCCTACTGTTTTTTGAATGTTATGATTCCTGATGTCAGATTTGTGTTGGTGGTGGGGTTGGGTTGTCGTTTACAGGACGGGATCCCAAACTGTATTTTCAGAATCGCTCAGTGGCAATAAAAGGCTGCCCCAGTATATATAATTTAGGGAGATCTAATACACAGCTAAGCTGGGCAGCAAGAGAATGAGCCCAGGAAGCAGTAACTCACTTGGTTTCCTGAAGCATGTGCACCCCTAGAGAAATACCAAATATACACAGAATGACCCACATACATAGCCTCAAATGACACTAGCTAAGTCCATTGATGGACAAGCTACATGTCACCAGGTCTTCTATCAAGCTAGAAGAAAATATGCTTAGAAAGAAAACAATGGACCCAGAGGCATAGTTAAAATGTAAACAAATGTTTTAAAAATAAATATTTGAATAATGAGGAGAATAAAAAGTGAGTGTGAATGGAACAAGGTCTGTTGATAATATTTATAGTGCCTTTTGGGGTGCTGGTGCACAAGATTGTGTAATTTACCAATTTCTGTTAGGCTTTTGTGATATGCCACTAAAGCACCTTAAAATTCAGCTTCTAGTGCTGTCTACTGCAATGTGGGCCAGAGTCACTTGGTGATACCAAAATGCCACATGACTAATCCATGACTAATGATCACTGGACGGGTGAGCTTTCCATAGGAGTAGATATCTTTGTTATTTAAGCTATAGGAGGTGTTCAGATTCTACGGTGGAGAGATATAAAAGCCTAGATAGAAAGTTGAAAGATAGAAACTAAGCACAATGATTTTTTCATATCAAAGAAGCACCAGGGATTGGTGGAAGAGCTGATAGGGATATGAAGATATGCAGCATTAGTGGGTGAAGCCTTATGAAACATGTAGGTACAAGCCAAGTAGATGTTGAAAAATCTCCACAAGAACTGCTGTGGAATCTGCTCAGAATATTGGTGCAGGAACCTTGTATTTTGGAACATGACTTCTCCATTAGGAGAATACCATTTTTCTCCATGAATTCCCCTAATGCAAGGTCCAGTACAAAGGCATAGACTCTTGGATGGAGGGGAGTACACGTATGGGAAATATGACAGCACATAGGAACAAAATCACTACTGCTAGCATGTTTTTTTACATTCAAGCACTTTCCACATTTCACTTTGAAAATGATCCTGATTTTCTGAGCACTGAATACTGGCCACTTAAATAATCTTGAAGAGTACCTAAAGGGGACCTTTGAACATTCCTCTTAGCAACTTCTGGTATTTTAACTTCTCTTTTCCACTTATAGTGGTCTCTGCAAATGCTTATTTATAAAATCCTGGTTAGAAAACATGAATATGAGCAACTCCGACTGTTGCTGAGGGCAGATGAGATCATTGTAAAATCACTGAGAATAAAGTGCAGTACATTTGTAAAAACATAACCAGAGTAACTGACAATACAAAAGGTATGGGGGAACATTCTGTTACGAAATAAAAAAAATGCTACATTGAATCCTTGCTTTGTAATGCAGCCTATTAAACATTAAAAGGAAACAGAGTGTTTAGATGGAAATTAGATAACTCAGAATCTGTGACTTGATTTAAGCCTGTACTACCAGAGTAAGAGAAGGTAAAACTACCTAAACTAAACAAAAACCAAGTCACATTTCAGTAAAAAAGAATATGCCAATTTACATTCAGGAACACTTAATAAAACTAACTGAAAGTAAAATATATTAGATCGCTGAATAATATCCCAAAGGAAATAAAAGGTGGAAGCCCCATGGCATAGAACATTTTAACCTAAACCAATCAAAACACTGTGAATGTACAATAGTGAACAGTCTTGAATTGGTAAGGAGTCAGATTAGATAACCTAATATACCTTTTCTATCTTTAACTTCTCTGAATGTATTGCAGATTAAACTAGCATCAGGACATGGTTCTAGTACTCAGAAAATAATATGTAAAGAAATTGAATTATTAATCTGAAAAGAGACAAAAACAACAGATTAAAGAGTATCCTAACAAGTTTGTGAATATAAAGTTTTGACTATAAACATGTGCCATACACTGCTGGAATAAAACTAATATTGGCAATTAATACCAGGTATCAGTAGAATTTGGATGAGTCTGTTCAGGAATATTTACAAGGGTGAGATAGCTCAGTGGTCTGAGCATTAACCTGCAAAACCCAGCATTGTGGGTTCAATCCTTGAGAAGGCCATTTAAGAATATGGGGCAAAAATGGGATTGGTCCTTCTTTAAGTAGGGGGTTGGACTAGATGATCTCTGAGGTCCCTTCCAACTCTTAGCTTCTATGTACTTTCTTCCTTAGTTATATCACTATACTCATAATGTAGTTCTATTAAATGGTGGAATGATTTGAATCAGACACCCAACACTCTAGTTCATGGGAAAATAAAATTTAACTGAAGTCTCAGTCTTACTTGGGGTCGAATTCTGTGAGGTGCTGAAGACCTTAAATGCTCACGGGATTAGGTACATAGTTCTTGCAAGAAATCCTGACATAGCTATGGGAAAGGTAGCATGAGAGGATTGGCATCAAGTGTAACAACAATTAATGTGCAGTATTTTATCAAAGGAAAGATTAAAATCTAAACCCCTTTGAAAATGTGTAAGAGATAGTAGGGGTGGGAGGGAAGAGAGGAAACGGGAAAGAGTAATTTTCCAAAGACCTAAAGCTTCTTGAGGAAGGTTAATAAACATATTAGACTCTTACAATAGGTATCTTTAGAATCCTGTGAATGCAGAAATTTCCCTTTTGCATCCGATCAATGATGTTCCAAGCCTGGTATCCTGTGGCAGAGTCCTATACTTGAGGTTTCAAAGGAAAGAGAATTTCCAATAAGGCACTTGGACAACCCCATAATGTATCTAGTCAGTTGTGCAGTTCTGTACAGGTGAAAATTACCTCCTGACCTCTGGAGTTTTATATGTAATTTTTCAATATTCTAGTGACAAATATTATTAGTGGCCTAAAATTAGATAGCCTATCCTCCAGACTGGCTTTTAGATTTCTGAGCTTGGTCTTTTTTTTTTTTTACCCAGGCTTCATCTGATCTGAATATGCATTTGGCACAGAGCAATTAGTATTACTATATTGCACAGCACTGTCAATGTTCCCCATATGCACTAGCCAGGGATTAACTTGATTTCACACATTATAATGTGCTTCAGCAATCCCATGTAATTCAGTGTATTCTGAATGAAAAGAGTTTGTAAATTTACATATTATTGCTGTTGCTTTGAAAAATAAGGAATAAGCTCCTGCATATTCCTTTTAATTTAAAAGAGACTTCAAATCAAAATACTGGTAAGGAAACAGACCAGCTGCTATAAAAAAGTCCTACTGTCAACATAAGGTACCTGAGACCAGTGGATATACAGCACAGAATGTGTTTAAAATTTCAGCTACATAGTCTGATGTTATGTCATGGTTTGTTGCACAGTTGATAGGATGAGCCACAGTCAACTTATTAAATGTCACATGTCACAACTATGAAGGCTTCAGAAAAGCAAATACTGTACCTGCTTCTTGCAAATATGTGACCCCACTTAAGGATGTTTTTCAAATCAACTCTAAACAATTTACATCCCAGGTAGGCAGCACAGTTTACAGACACTATACAAGTCTAAAACACATGGATGGTTCTATTCAGAAATGTTAATTGTGACTACTGAGATGCTCAGAATGACGTGGCTGCACCTTTCATACACTTATTTCTGTAACTGGATTTTCTGCTTTCTCACTGCTGACTCCACTCTGTTCTATTTCTTCTTTGAAGGGTAGCCAATTATTCTACCACACTTTATCACAGGGATTTTTAGTTTGATAAATTTCAAGTACCTATTTTTGCATTTGTTTGAATAGTGCACATTCCAAAATTCCAGGTTGCTATTTTTAACTTATTTCTTGTGAAGATGACAACCCTGGAAATTAAAATGTTCTGTTAGACACAGAAAAGGCACAACATACGCTTCCCATTTAGTCCCAATAATGTGTCTTAAGCATGACTTAGACTGATCATCTATACCTCTTAATGTTAGAGGACGGTCCAATCTAAACGCCATTCAACCATTAGACTATATTGTGGTGAGTAATTCAGAGCTGTTATTTATGATGGCAATTTTGTGATTTGATCACAAAAGAGACAAGGCTGAGATCACTAGCTTTTTTTGCACAGAACCAAACAGCCATAAGAGGATAATGATTTAGGACCACTACTGACCTACGCTGAATTTAAAATAATGTTCTAGCACTAAAAAAAAAAGGCTGTGTGTTCTGTTGCCATTCTCCAGACTCATCCAGATTTCCACAAGATTCTTTTTGTGGAGGTGGTATATTATCTGACATAAATTCTAAAAGCGGCTACTTCGCAGCCCCTAGCCAGCTGAGCATTACAGCTCTGAAGCCTTTTCCATATCAAAAGACCCCAGATGTGTTGTGATTTGATCTGTAGTGACTAAATATAAAATAATCCGTGGTGCCTTAATTCCTCTCTCTCTCTCTCTCTCCCCCCCTCCCCCCCCCCCTCTCTCTCCCTCCCTGCCCCAAGGTAACAAGAGAACCATTCCAGCTTCAAGGGCAAATTTACAAAGCAGTGTGCAGCTTTATTTAGCTGTGCAACTTGAAAACCTTTCTATACCCTTTGAAAACAGGTAATACTCTCTAATGGTGAATGTGAGGGGGCTACTGGCTTTCACACTTGCCTCTGCTGCTGACATGTTATGTGATTTGGGCAAGTCACAAAACCTCTTTGTGGCTCAGTTTTCCATGGGAACAATAATACTAACTTATTGAGGTATTAAGGGCATTAAATTATGTTTGTAAAGCACTTTCAGTTCCACCGTTATGGTATACTCTAATTTATATGCATTATGGACATGCAGGGGAAGTATCTATTTTAAAAGAATGCAACACGTCACCAAGGGCAGGAAAACAAGCACTCTGTATTAAATTTATTAATATTAGAAATAAAGCCAAGCTAATAATGTCACTAGCTGTGTCTCATAAAGAAGCAGAATATTTATTAGTGTGCTTAATTTTAAAGCTCTGAATGGCCTGATTACTTGAGAGATGGTTGCTCACCTCATACCCCACAATGGAAGTTTAAGATTTTCAGAAAGCTCCGGAACTCTCTCTGTAGGGTAAAACTCACTCTTATTGACTGTCCACTACTCTCTCAGTTGGCAGCCTTCAGAACACAACATGTTTAGTTTGCAGTTGAGTAAATGTTCAGTATCTTTTTTTCTGATTTTCAGTCTATTTTTGCTGGTCTTGGGCATTTGATGACTTACATATTGTGGATTCTAGCACCAATGGATTTCCCACTATCCATCATGGATTGCACTGCATTATTTTTTTTTACTTTGGAATAGGTTTTGTTTCAGTACTTGTATACCAAGGAAACACGCTTTAGAAAAAATAACATTTTATTATCATCTATTGCTGGTACTCTGCTAGATTCCCTTCCTGTAGTATCTGAGCTCCCTATAACCTTGAATGGATTTCTATACACACACCCAGTGAGGTAGGGAAGTATTAGTATCCCCACTTTACACAGGACATATTCAGAGATACAGAGAGATTGATTTAAGATTAGCAGCCGTGTTAGTCTGTATCCATAAATAAGACGAGGAAGACTTTGTAGCACCTTAGAGACTAACCACTTTATTTATAGAGAGATTGAGTGAAGTGACTGACAGGGGCACAAAGGAAGTCTGTGGCACCTTGGAAAATGGAATCGTGGTCTTCTGGGTTACAGGCTTGAACTCTAACAACTTTCTATTAAAAAACATTTAAAATTACCCATAAAGTGTAGCATTTGCTTTGCGTCCTTTCATTCATTTAATATGGGTGTCCTATATTTATTTGTTTGTCTGCTTACTTGTTTGTTTATCTTCTATTGAAGGAACCCATAATTTGCACTAAAGTATTACCTGTGGAGCAAATTCTCATGTCACTAAGGCCACCGTTGTGCTTCACAAATTGGCCCGAAGCCAGCCAATAGTCAGAACAGGATTCCCTATGTGCAGGGAAACTCTCTGCTGGTGACAGTTGTGCCTGTACTCCCTGCCACCTACTGTAAGGGGAAGGAGGAGGCATCTTGGACTTGTGTCACATGAGTGCAACATGGAGAAAGCGGGAAGAGGGGAGGAGGAGGTGTGATAGAGCTTCTGAGCACAGTTAGGACAGAGTGGAGAATCAAGGGCCCAACTGTCTGAAATTAAATGTTCTGCAGCAGGTGGGAATCCCTTCCTCATGGGTCTTTGATCCTCCCTTCATCTGTTGCCCCTGGTGCCCTGTCCAAGATATTGTAATAATCTGATAATTTGATAATTTGATCAGCTCTCCTCAAAATGTGTTTTAGGATAGAAACTCTTTCTGGGTTTCCAACTGTCAGCCCATAAGATTGTTAATGTTTAAATGCATGACGTCTTTTTCAGTCATCGTACAGTTAATTGGCCAAATTTCCTATATAAATGTTATTCAGTTGGATGGCCAGACACACTTTAGGTTTCACACCAGTTTCTGCCAGTGTAGCTGCCGGCAGATGCCTGCTATGATGGAAAGTCCATCAGGATAAAGAGTGTGGCAGTAGAAATCAGCTGCATCCTCCTTTCTACTGTAGGTGGCCAGCATGGCCCAAAAAGTGAGTGGCACTAGCTGAGAAAGTAGCAGAGCCAAGGCAGTCTGGGGAGATTCTTGCTCATTGTATTTCCTTCAACAAGCTCCACTAGCAAGGCTCTTTGGAACCCCAGTAACAAATCTAACCTACTCCCAGTAAAACCCTGCTGAACTTACACGGCCTGCCTTCATATAGGGTGAATTCTGGTTGAGGAATGGGGAAATTATGCTGGGTCATATATCTGGTCAGTGGAAGTGCAAGTGCTCTGCTCAATACACTGAAACACAGGGCACTTATATGCAGGTGAATATGTGCCTGATTATGTTTGTAAGGTAACGATTTTCAGAACCCCAAGCCTATTACTAGGCTTATTTAGGCTTCTAACTAAGTGGCCTATTTTTCTAAAGTGCTGAGTACTCACTAGCTCCCATTGACTACAAGTTGTTATGTGACATTTTGTATCTTGTGTAAATTTGCAATTTTCTGGTCTCTTACCCAGGAAATTTAAAAAAATAAAAAACACAAAAAAGCACTTGATTTTACAGTATATGATGCCAACAGCTGTTAAGAAACAATTAGAGAATTTGATGGCTGGCATCATTTCATAAAAAGTGGCACCATCTCAGATATACTACTTGTATGTTTAAAATCCCACATCCATTAGGTTTATATCTGCCTGTATCTCTTTATTTTTAATTTAGCTTCTGTTTTTTTTTTCTTTTGGGTGGATAAACGCCTCATCTGTCTGTGCGTGTTTAACAACCCTGTAAAGACCGGCCTGAGACTATTCAAACGCACTTGAAACATGGACTATAAGAATGGTGCTCAGGTATACTGAAAATGTATCATGCCATTTGTAGTGTGTCCCCAAGAGGAAAATGGGAGCTGCTCAAAGGAAAGCCATGGAATAGGAGATGTTATGACAGGAGACACCACCCGCTCTACATTTGGAGCATCTCACCTTCATGTTGGAGAGGGAAGAGAGAATAATAACATCTGAGTAAGTAGTTTCCCTCACAAGAGCTGCTGTCTACAGGTAAAAGCCCATTTTCAAAAAGTGTCATTACCAGTGGTATACTAGAAGCTCAGCCAAACACATTTACTTACAATTACATCTTTTGGTAAAATTAGATATGTTGCTTCCACCACAAAAGGCATGACTTTGCGTCTTGTGTTATCTCTTTAAACGTGTGCAATGCCAAGTGGTTTTTAAATACCAATTTCTATGGTGATTTGTTAGCACAGATATAAATGACTACCTTAAAGATAGTGGAGAATCAGATACAGGACCAATATTTTGTGCACATTGTATTTATTTTTTAATTAATCTAAGGCATCTTGTACTGAGCTGGGGAAATCTATTTATAAATCCGTAATATAAATAAAATACATTATTCTCAAGAAAAACTGATAATGAATTTTGTACCTTTCATGCAATCATACTGGTTCACTCAATATTTACTCATAAAAATTGTGTAGTTGACTGCGCTTTCCTCTTTCATGTGATTATCCTGTCACTATGTCCTTTATTAGCTGTTGTATACAAATTAAGCAAAAATATTTGAATAAGTGAATAAACCAGTTATCACCCTCCTCACACTGTGAAACAAAATACTATAGAAAAAGTTGTCATAGTAAGTAATCCCTGGTGTGAACTAAAGCCTTTCCTTGTTGTTAATTTTAATTAACTAACATGCCAATCAGATTTTCAGTGCATGTGTTTTTACCCATTATCACTGTTTTTGTAGACCTTTATTTTAATCTGTGCATTATTACATCGGCCCAGCTCCTTTCTTGTGTGTGAGTATGTGTTTATTCATGCTTTGTAATTCAGGCTTTTTACAAAACTTTGAAAGATCAACAATGCCATCTGCAGGTATAAAAGTAATATCTAATAGCTCTTGAGAAATATTTCTGTTTGCTTTGGCTTTCCTTTTCTCTCTTTTTCTCTTTTTTTACTTACTTTCTTTTACTTAATGGATGACTGTTTCTAACTGGGGTGAATCACAGCGCTGTGAACCTGGAAAAGAAGTGGCAGTTTCATTTGATTCAGATAAGCACAAGAAAGAATCCCAAACCAAAACGATGTATCTCACCCCTTTCTGTTCAGTTCTACATGCAACTGCTGTGGTTCTGACAGTTTTCTAAGATGCACATATAGAGGTGACTATTTCTCAGTCCTTCTCAGACCTATCCAAACTGCTGTGGTCTGCAAAAGAGATACGGAAATCTTGCAACAACAGGAGATCCTGTTAGTTGAAAACATTACACGTGATACCATTTTTATCAAGTTTCATCGTTTCTGAGTTTCAAGTGGAACTAAAAGCAGCAGCATTTGGAAATGAGTGTGACATGCTATGACTTTTCTCTGATTTTTGTTTTACTTCCATATATATGGGATTTAAATGAGAATTAAACATGGGATGAAATCATGCCTTGATGTGTACCCTATGTAAATACTTATGAACTCAATGGGTATACATCAGGCAGAATTTGACCCAGTGATGAAAGTGGAAAAGTGGAAAATTAGTTAAATGGTCCCCGAGAAAAGGCTTTTCTGCACGAATGAGATCTTCTATTTAGGATGAAGTAGAAACAGTTTTACAACAGTTTCAGACAGGATATGGAATGGACTGAGCTTCAGTAATTGTCCCAAGTTAGGATCTACTATAAAATACTGGATAGACAGTGTGGTAGAGGTGAGAAAACCATTAATAGGAACACGGGCTGACCTTTTTTCCCACCCATTTAAGAATTATCTGCAACCAGACTTCGATTTTCGCAGATGTATTCATTACTCTGTACTGTTCAATGCACACTTGATAGAAACAAATTTCTGCTTCTGGGTTTTCATTAACTATTTGTTCTGACCCTGTCCCAGGTCTTGGAAACACAGCTGTGAAGGGTCCTTGGAGTCAGTGGGGCTCAGGGCAAGTGTGGGGGGTTTCCTTTGTGATTCTTTCTTCAAGATCACGTCTCCAACTATACTGTGCTATCTCTTCTTCATTATGTGTACTGGGTAACTAAGTACCATGATATTGCTTTTGGACTGGATGATGGAAACCTTTACAAACAAGACAAAGAAAATCAAAAAGGTTTCAAGATAGCTACATGAATAATTATAGTCTGAACTTTTGGGTGAGCACATATTCACACAAGAATTTGCAGGCCATTAGTTTTCCGTGAATATTCTTTGGAGCTAAAAACCATTTACACAAACATTCATGGAAAATAACCTGAGGCAGTTGTGAAGGCTGGAGCTATAAAAGGGTTTAAAAGAGAACTAGATAAATTCATGGAGGTTAATTCCATTAATGCCAGGAGGGATAAAGAATCATGTTCTTAGCCTGTTTGTCAGAGGGTAGAGACGGCTGGAAGGACAGAGATCACTTCATCATTACCTGTTAGATTCACTCCCTGTGAGGCACCAGGCATTGGCCACTGTCGGTAGACAGGATACTGGGATGGATGGCCATTCTTATGTTCTTAGAATACTTACAGAGGGTACTTTTGTAGTATGAGGATATAAACACAAAGAGCCAGGCCTTAATAGCAGCTAGAGAATGCTAAGGGACTCTACAACCACTTTATCCATTTTTTCTAACTTATGTATTATCATATTTTGAAATATTTGAAACCTATTATACCTATGGCCTAGATCAGTGGTTCTCAACCAGTGATACGATTAACCTGTAGGTACTCATAGGTGTTCCAGGGGGTACTCAACACATCTAGAGTGTTTTTCAACCTGGGAGTTGCAGCACCCAGGACTGTCATGGGATGGTTTGGGGAGTTGCAAATGCAGGGCCTACATTAAGGGGTAGCAAGTAGGGCAGGTTCCAGTGGGCCCACACTACAGGAGGCTCCACAAAGCTAAGTTATGTGCTTCAACCCCAGGCAGCAGGGCTTTGTCTTCACACAAACCTCATAAGTAAAACAGGCTGAAATGTAAGTTCAGTATTTATATTCCAAATGATTTATTTTAGAATTATATTGTAAAAACAAGAAAGTAAGCAAGTTTGCAATAATAGTGTGCTGTGACACTTGTATATTTATGTCTGATTTTGAAAGCAAGTAGTTTTTAAGTGAGGTGAAACTTGAGGTGTGCAAGAAAAATCACACTCTTGCAAGGGGTACAGTAGTCTAGAAAGGCTGAGAACCACTGGCCTAGATAATACTTAGTCCTCTTATGAGTACAGGGGACTGGACTAGATAACCTCTCAGGGTCCCTTTCAGTCCTATGATTTTATGATTCTGTGATTCTATGAAAATATTTACTGAAACAGAATTTATTTAATCATTAATTTAAGGTTTTGTATGGTGAAGATTAGAAAGGATAAAAGGAATATAAGATTTTGAAGGCTCTCTCTTTACTGTATATTTGTTTCAATACCAAAATAGGGCCCTAATACCTGATTGTGGCCTCTAGATCCTATTTTATTATTATTAATCATTAATAATTGAATAAAATTAGAACTGACTGGAGACTTATTGTATCCTGTGAAAATATCTCCTGTTCTCCTATCCCAGTCTCACCCTTTTCAGTTAATAGAACTAAACCTCATTGTATTTTAAAGTACTTCACATAACAAAGCACATGGTAAAACACTTGTGTCAACCCCTGCAGACACTAGGTGTGAGATTATGTACTGCAGCATAGAAATCAATCAGGAAAGATTGAGAGGCTTAAAGGTAACAAAGTCCTGTGGCACCTTAAAGACTAACTATAAAGTTTTGAAGCATAAGCTTTCGTGGGCTAATACCCACTTCATCGGATGCAAGCAGTGGAAGTGTCCAGAGGCAGGTATAGAAAAGTAGGCAAGAGCCAGGTGGGAGGTAACAAGGTTAGTCCAATTAGGCTGAACCAGCTTGTTATCTCCAATCAGGGAGGGTGGGTTATTCTTCTAGCATTTGAATGGGGGGGGGTTGAACATGGAGCAAGGAGAAGCTATTTTTGTAATTAGCAAGCCATTGTAGGTCTTTGTTCAATCCTAGAGTGTTTGTGTTAAATTTGCAAATGAATTGTAGCTCTGCAGTTTCCCTTTGGCTTTAAGCCACCTTTGTGCCTTCCTGATCCTGGGCCAGCACCGCGCCGCTTCCCGCAGCCCCCCATTGGACCGGGACGGCAAACCACGGCCAGTGGGAACCAGGAGCAGTGAACCAGCAAGTAAACAAAACAGTGGGGCCCGCTAAGGGTGCTTACCCTGCGGTCCTGCATGCCAAGGTTGCCGATGCCTGGTTTAAAACATATACTGTGTATATATATCTATATATTTTTTTCTCTGGTGAAAAAAAAAATCCCTGGAACCTAACTCCCTTCCCCTATTTACATTAATTGTTATGGGGAAATTGGATTTGCTTAACACCATTTTGCTTAAAGTCACCTTTTTCAGGAATATAACTACAATATTAAGTGAGGAGTTACTGTACCTAGGTACCTATACCTATACTCTACAACTCAGAAAAATCTCTCCCACTCTAGTCCTGTCACTGACATGATCCCTTACCCCAAGGCATCCAAGGGGATCCTCAGAAGGCAGCCTTATGCCTATTTTCCACAATGCCTGTTCTGGAAGAATCCTCCCCCACCCAGAACTGGGCCTTTTGACCATCTTTACCCCTTGCTAGTCCTTTTTTACTCAGCCAGAGCAGGTGAGGATCTCACTCTAGACATCTGGGGATTATTGAAATTAGTGTAACGAATATACAAAATTCTAGACATAAAAATTAGATGTCAGATTGTAGATTCAACTATAAAACAATTTGAATGAAGAATTAAATAAATAAAATAAAGCAAACCTACTAAACAAAAATAAATGAAGATAGAATGAATACTCGAGCACAAGCAGTGAGAGGAAGAAAAGCAGAAGTATGAATGTTGGTTGGGAGCTTGGAGAAAAAGATACTGAAGAGCCATAAGTATTTCTGAGATTGTTTGTTATCCTATTGATCCATAATCTAGATCAGGGTTATTATGACCACTATTAAAGAAAATGTGGAATACTTGTGGCACCTTAGAGACTAACCAATTTATTTCAGCATAAGCTTTCGTGGACTATAGCCCACTTCATCGGATGCTATAGCCCACAAAACCTGATGCTGAAATAAATTGGTTAGTCTCGAAGGTGCCACAAGTATGCCTCGTTTTCTTTACAGATACAGACTAACACGACTGCTAATCTTAAACCTGTCATTATTAAAGAAGAATCTTTGGTCTTTAAAAGGTGGATTAGTTTTCCAGCAGGGGAAAAAAACATAACTTTGGCATATCTCCATCTTTTTGGTTCTGACTGGAAATAAAAATGACAAAAGACTATAAGTCACATTCTTCTTCTATTACTTTGACCCAATTTGGAACAGGAGTCACTACACAGGATTTTTTGTATGTGATTTTTATACTGTTTTTCTTTGTTGTTAATAAAGTTAGTTCAAGATTGGCTGTGTGTTTCACACATTAATGGTTTCCCATGAAAGCCTAAAAGATGTAACAATTTTCAACTCATATTTGCAAAGCGTGGAGGTTCCAGTAAAGTTCAGGTGTGTCTCTGAACTTTTAGATGGCTATCTGAACTGAATATCTGCACTGTTTTTCAATTTGCTAGTGCTAATATCAGCTCTTGTGCCTCAGGGTTTAAATTGATTGATTGCAGAGAATTAAAGGGACTTTCTCCCTTCTTTCCTATTATATCATTGCTCAGGTGCATTGCAGTGGTTTGCCTTCCTCTGATGCATGAACTATTGCTAAATGCCTGAGGCAGCTTAGTGATGGGCTGTTGCAGTATGGCAAAGTGTCTGTTCCTAAGGATGAAAACAAGAGTGAAACAAGAGCTCATGCATTTGGGAAGAGCAGTCCTGTACTTAGCACTGCGACATAATCCACTTGAACAGTGTTCTTTAAGGAATACTTCACAACTAGGGAGATTACATTGTTTATCCATCCTCCTTTTTGCCTAGTGTTTGAACTAAGCATTTATCAACTAGATAATGGTTCATCCTCAGTTTCACTGTGGTAAAATATTGACCCATTGAGCTTTCCACTGCTTAACATTTTAATATTAAAAGGGAAATCCCTCAAGGTAGCCATTGCAGTAAAAAAGAGTGTTATGCTAGGAATGGGCTTGGGGAATAACACTAACCCTGCCTCAAAGTTGTATGTAAATTTAAACCTCAGTTCCCACATAATCCTCCTCATACTCCAAATATTCCACGTGGAAGTAAAAGTATATCTAGCAATCTCTGGTTCAGTGTGTTGTATATCTTCACCTGCCTAGAGACTGATATGAAGATAGGCTTTATTTCCCCCACAGTGTTTTGTTTGTATGTTTGTTTTTTGGCTTTTTAATTTTCATGTTTCTGAATTTAGAGCTGTAAAATTTCAGTGACCCCCAGCTGAAATACAATACTTAAATAACAACATAGCCACTGATAATTCTGGGTTAATCATCGTCTTCTCCACTCAAATTGGCATTGCAGAAAGCCTCATTATCTTTCACACACTAATCCCTCAGCCTGCCAATCTTTCTGACTGCCTGTGAACAAAAGTGGTGGATACCGTCTAAGGAGTATTAAGATTGTCAGGAGAAGACATTGTTTCTCATGAACAACTGCCTTCTTTCACTGTTTATGCCTTTTGTTTACACATACCTATATCGGTTCCAGCATTGTTGAAAACAATCAAGGGTGAGTTATTGGGTGAGTAGCTGACATAACATAATGAGATGAATGATTAATATACGGTACATCTTACCAGTATGCTTGAGAGCACATAACAATCCTTTAAAATGGAAAACAGAAAAACAAAGCATTTTTAGCCTTATTTCTCTGCTATAAAGTCAACTATAAGCATTATTCTCAATACTCCTTTGGGAATTTACCTCATTTTATTGTTGTGATCAGATTTAGAAAATCAGTATCACTCTTCTTTATTTAGATTAAAAAATCCTTTAGACTGATAAATTAACATACATCCTATCAGACTGGATATCCTTTTAATCTTTCAGATGCCCAGATATATGGATAAACTGAGCACAGGGGGATTGCCTCAGTTATGTCTAGACTGCATATGCAATAGAAACTTTTGTTACCTGTTAACTGGCTAGACTTTTGAGATAATACCTCAGTGAGATGCACAGGGAGTTAGATATGTAGCACAACAGGAATTGCACAATTGAGCCGAGTGCACAATTGATCTTTTGTGGTTCAGTGATCTGCAATTCATCTTTTTTTCTTTTTTTCTTTCTGAAACAAAAAATTCCCACAAAACTAATTATGGGTTATAGGAAATATTTTCTTTCAGGTGAAACTTTTTTTTTTCATTTTGTTTTCTTTTCAGGTATTTTACCCTTTTTAATTAAATCTAGCTAAATTTCTAAATGAAACAGTTTTCATAAGAAAAATAAAAATGTTCATTTTGAAAATTTCAAAACAAAACATGATTTTTAAAAGGTGTTTGCTTGTTTGCTTGGTTGTTTTCCCAGTAGAAACTATTCACCACATTAACCCTGAGTTTGTGAGTAATTTTCATCGACCTGAAACTGTTTTTCTGTGAATAAACTATTCCTCCTCGCCCTGTCCTTCCCCCCCCCCAAAAAAAAACTCTCTGCTGGACAACAGTGCTTGCACTTAAAGCAAAGCAAGAAAAAAAATCCAGTTTTGCTGGTTTCATGATAAAGTCATGATGAAAAAAGGATTGACTTTTCAGCAATGCTGTTCCACTTATTTTGTAGCTAGTTAAAAGCAGCTGTTAAGGATTTTTTGTTTGTTTTGTTTTGGTTTGTTTCTTTCCCCAGTGAATCTGCTTTGCACTTAGCAGAAACAAACTTGTGAATCACAGCATATGAGAGATGCTGATTAAAGCATAAATTCTGCTTGCTGCAACGTTTTTAATTTTCTTTCATGCTGGTTCTTCTCTATGTCATCATCAAATTCTCTCTTACTTAGAGAGAAAGTCAACCTGTGTAGGTGTCTCAGCAGTTGGAGATAAAGCACAGGGAAACATACAGCTCTGAAAAGCAAAATGGAGACACTCAGATTTGCTAATAAAGGGCCAAATCCCACTGAACTCTTACACGATATCCACAATAAGTGAATCATGAATATTCACTCTCCAATAGCTTCCTTACATTTTTGTGAATAAATCCCAACTAAGCTAAATCATCATGATGTGCACAGAGTCAGGGCCGGCGACAGGAATTTTGGGGCCCCATACGGCAGACCGTACGGGGCCCCCCCCGGTTTCCCACCGCCCGCCCCCCCCCCAGTCTCCCGCCGCCCGCGGGGCCCCCCCAACCAGTCTCCCGCCGCCTGCGCCCCCCCCCTGCCTCCCGCGCCCCCTCCCCCCGGCCGATCTCCCGCGGCCCCCCCCGGCCGGTCTCCTGCCTCCCGCGCCCCCCCCGGCCGATCTCCTGCGGCCCCCCCGGCCGGTCTCCTGCCTCCCGAGCCCCCCCCCCCGCCAATCTCCTGCCTCCCGCGGCCCCCCCCGGCCGATCTCCTGCGCCCCCCCCCCCCGGACGGTCTCCTGCCTCCCGCGCCCCCCCGGCCCCCCATCTCCTGCCTCCCCCCCGCTGATCTCCTGCCTCCCGCGGGCCCCCCCCGCCCCGCCGATCTCCCGCGGCCCCCCTCCCCCCCCGTCTCCTACCTCCAGCTGGCCCCAACCCCAGCATGTGCTGCGGCCGCGTGGCCAGCCGGGAGAAGCAAAGGGGGGCAGGGCTGGCTGCTGGGTGCCGGGGGAGGGGGCTGGTGAGCGCGCCTCGCTCACAGCCCCGGACAACGGTTACAGCTGTACCGGCCCCAGACTTCAGCCCCCCCCCCCCTGAAGTCCGGGGCCCGGTACAGCTGTAACCGTTGTACCACCCTGTCGCTGGCCCTGCACAGAGTTGAAATGAATAACCACGTAATCATGTCCCTGTTGCTTTAGTCTTCAATGTCCAATCTCCCACTTGCTGTTTTTACATCTACACATTGTGTCTTATCTAACAATAAAGTTTGGTTGTTTTTATTTTTGCAAGTGTTAGTGATCAAATTTCATAAAATAAGAGAAAGAATTTGGCAAATTCCACACCTTATTGTTGATCCACACAGCAAACTAGGGTGAGTTGCAGCAGTTAAGAAAAAAAAATTATATTTAAATGAAATGTTGATAGATTACAAATTAAATGGGAGAGCTAGCTTTGAGATACATTTTTAAAAGCGAATGCAAACAGAAAACTCATTGGTAAACAAAAAATAACACATTCAGAAACATTTTTGACTTTTCAAAGATGCTTAGATACGTATATTGTGGGGAAACCAGAACACACTCTTTCCACTATTCTTAATAAGAGGGAGTTCTGAAAAATATTTTTTTTTGTACAGTATAAAACATTTAGTATTTTCCTATTGCTGGTACAACAGAGTAAAGCAATTACCAAGTGCTTTTCTGAGAAGTAGTGAGTTTACCTGTTGTTAACATGAATGGGACCAACAATCTGTTAGCTTCAGAAAGATTTATAGAAATCTTGGATTTCAATATGGGGACTGTGCCACTTTAAACACAAGATGGGCTGGATGAATGGAATATACAATGGATAGAAAGCTGCATGGATCATTGGGCTCAAGGGATAGTGATCAATGGTTCCATGTCTAGTTGGCAGCCAGTATCAAGCAGAGTGCACCAAGGGTTGGTCCTGGGGCCAGTTTTATTCAATATCTTTATCAATGATCTGGAGGATAGTGTGGACTGCACCCTCAGCAAGTTTTCAGATGACACTAAACTGGGAGGAGTGGTAGATACACTGGAAGGTAGGGATATGATACAGAGGAACCTAGACAAATTAGTGGATTGGGCCAAAAAAAAATCTGAGAGGTTCAACGGGACAAGTGCTGAATCCTGCACTGCGGACGGACGAATCCAATGTACTGCTACAGACTAGGGAGCAAATGGCTAGGCAGCAGTTCTTCAGGAAAGGACCTAGGGATTACAGTGGATGAGAAGCTGGATATGAGTTAACAGTGTTCCCTTGTTGCCAAGAAGGCTAATGGCATTTTGGGCTGTATAAGTAGTGGCATTGCCAGCAGATCAAGGGACGTGATCATTCCCCTCTATTCAACACTGGTGAGGTCTAATCTCGAGTACTGTGTCCAATTTTGGGCTCCACACTACAAGAAAGATGTGGGAAATTTGGAAAGAGTCCAGAGGAGAGCAGAAAAAATGATGAAGGGGCTGGAGCACATTACTTATGAGAAGAGGCTGAGGGAACTGGGATTGTTTAGTCTACAGAAGAGATGACTGAGGGAGGATTTGATAGCTGCTTTCAACTACATGAATGGGGGTTACAAAGAGGGTGGATCTAGACTGTTCTCAGTGGTGCCAGATGACAGAACAAGAAATAATGGTCTCAAGTTGCAGTGGGGGAGGTTTAGGTTGGATATTAAGAAAAAAAAATTGACTAGGAGGGTGGTGAAGCATTGTAATGGGTTACCTAGGGATGTAGTGGAATCTCCTTACTTAGAGATTTTTAAGGTCAGGTTTGACAAAGTCCTGACTGGGATGATTTGGTTGGAGTTGGTCTTGCTTTGAGAAGGGTGTTGGACTAGATGACCTCCAGAGATCCCTTCCAACCTGATATTATATGATTCTATGATTCTATGTCACGTTCTGGCTTCAGTTACATGCCACTCTGTTGAAGTCAGTGTATCCCATTGAAGAGTGTCGGGTTGCAACCTGTTAGAAGATGTTGGCCTACTTAGAGAAAATGACTCCTGAATTTATTAAAGACCATATCCACCACTGTGATTAACTACTTCCTCCTGATGAGGAGACTAAGTCCAGGTCTAGACTACAAATGTATGTCGGTATAACTATGTTGCTTAGAAGTGTGGAAAATCTATACCACTGAATGACACAGGTATACTGACTGAATTCCCAGTGTGGACAGCGCATCTCCTGTTGACATAGGCACTGCCTCAGGGGGAGATGGAGTATCTAAATTGATGGGAGAAACTCTTCCATCACACTAGATAACATCTTCATTAAACACTACAGAAGTGCAATGCTCTAAGTCAGGGGTCTGCAGACTTTCTCCCCTGCGGCCCCTTTCCGTGGAGAGAAAAGTCTGGCAGCCTGCCCTGGCGGGTATGTCCGCCAAAATGCTGCCGCAAAAACTGGAAGGCGCCGCTGCCGGCGGCATCATCTACCAAAATAGCCCGCCTGGGAGTTCAGCGGCCTCCCGGGCGGGCTCGGCAGCGGCACAGGGGGATCGCGCTCCCCCTGGGGTGGGCTCACACACACCCAGAGGTGCATGCACCCCAGTTTGAAGACCACTGCTCTAAGTATAGACAGTTCTTATTAAATATTAAGGTCCAAGGTGATTGTTATGCAGCCATTTTGGTAGAAGAGTATGCAGATTTAATGGCCTCTACTTCTGATACATCCGCTCTCCGCAGACTAATCTCCTTTTCCTTGCTATAAAGGGTGTAACAGGTAAGACATTAAATAGAGTATTAACAAGCATCATGCTGATCTGTATAGCATGTGAAATAAACTTTGAACTGATGTGCAAGGGGACTTATACATGATGTGTATTGTGGAGATATCCAAGGAGTAGCCCTAATCCCCATCAAATGAATGGTACAATAATACAATAAATTCTTCATTCTCCAGGTTAGAAATAAATACAATGTAAACAGGGTTTATTTCATGACTGACTAAAGAAATATTTCATGCTAAAAACAGGGTATTAAAATACTATATTACATCTTCAATTATTTTTAAAAGAAATAAGGAATGCAAAAATTTTTTTTAGAAAGTTGTTCAGTCCTCCTGTATGATGCACCATCCTGCATTCTAAATTAGACATGGAATGACTGTTTGCTAACCCTCCTGTTGTGACACACATATTTTAAAGGTAGTCAACAGTTTTATAAAATAACTTCTGTGAAAGCTGACACATCATTCCCTTGACTTTCTAAGTTTGCAATAATATTGCATTTGAGGAGGGGGTTTCTGAAAATTTAACAGAGTTTGTCAACCTTTAATCATAATGATCAGTCTCCCCAATTCAGGTGAATAAGTTCCATTTCAACAAGCTTGATTTCAGTGAGAGCTGAAAACTTGTGTGTGTGACCTGTAAATGTTATCACAAACAGTAACAGCATTTGACAAATGGCCTAATCACTCCAGTGCAGATCAGCACATTTTTCTTGTTACAATAAAGTGTCTCTTCCAAGAGTGCATATGGATTTATACTTTTCTGAATGTATATAACATTTCAGATACATGTTAACATTGCTTTAGCCTAAAAAAGCTGAAATGTTACACAAGACAAATGTTTGTGCTATATTACACTGTCTCCATAAAGGACATATATTGTTTTCAAGGGTTCAGACACTAACAGTTTCTTGTCTCCTTTGTGATAGTTGCCAGTTTTTAAAACATGTCCAGCCTCCCTTCCGTAAAAAGAAGAAAAAGACGCTGGATAATCAATATCAAAAGCCCATCTCCTACAAGGAGGCTTGTATGAAACTCAGTAATGCCCTTTCTCATTTGGTAGTGCAGCATATATATACAAATCCCAGGGATAACCACTAACACCTTGCAAACAGAAACATGTCAGCAATGGCACAATCTATATGCAAGGAAAACAAACAAACAAACAAACGCTGTAACTTTCTGTAATTTTGCATAATTAAAAACATACACAGTTTGCCAGGATTTCTCATCCTCATCCTTTCAGTCCTCCTACTTAGCTTAGTAACGGCAAGTGTGAATAGCACCATCCATCATATAAATTGAGCACCAATGCAATCTTTCCCCTTCAGCAGTTGGTGGTGTCTTCTTACTAACGCCATTGCTATTTTTTTTTCACTGAGATTGTACTTTTTGCAGTAATTATCTTCCTATCAGCTAATGATGCTTTCTTTAAACTATTATTGTTGGCTGCTTCTAACTAATGTTTTAATGCTTCTCCTGTTTCTCAAGCTGACATCTCTTTAGTACAAAACTTCCCATCTCTTATTTGTCTTTGCCTCATTTGGTGCTAGAACAGGCCAGACCAGTGCTTTCACAGTCCAATACAATAGACATTGCTCCTCTGTGAGTTATGATTTGCCAGTAGCCGCCTTATGCTTCACACCTTCCTGGAGTTAAGCCATAATAAAAGGCTTGATCAGTCAATAGTTTCTATCTGTAAAGTAAGTAGGATCTACTACAATCTGCTGTGACCTGTTTAAATACAACATGGATCAGTTTCACATACTTTCCCACTGAAATGCTCAACTGGCCTTTACAGGGGTATCCACTCATTTACTATTGGAAAGAAAGAAAGAAAGAAAGAAAGAAAGAAAGAAAGAAAGAAAGAAAGAAAGAAAGAAAGAAAGAAAGAAAGAAAGAAAGAAAGAAAGAAAGAAAGAAAAGCATATTTTGGTGTGAAATAGTTCTTAAAACACCCTGTGTCCAAAAATGCTTTAAAATGTGACTCTATTATATTATAATTTATGCTTAAAGTATATTTTCTGAAAAAGTGAAAAGATTTAGTTTTATTGCACAACACACGCATATATAAAGGAGAGAGTGTTTGCTGAAATGTAAACAGCCTGTTCTCTGTGCCATTTCATGTACTAAAACAAAGGGAAAAAAGTGTGTATATATGACAGGGATCGTCAACCTTGGCACGCAGGGTAAGCACCCTGAGCGGGCCCCACCAGTTTGTTTACTTGCCAGTTCGCCGACCGAGGCTCCCACTGGCCCTGGTTAGCCATCCCAGTGCAATGGGGGCTGCGGGAAGTGGCGCGTTGCTGGCGAACCGGCAAGTAAACAAACTGGTAGGGCCCGCTCAGGGTGCTTACCCTGCGGTCCCATGTGCCAAGGTTGACGATCCCTGATATATGACATAAGTCAGTGATACTTAGACTGAGGCTTGCCAGCCACAAGTGGCTCTTTGCAGCACAGGTATTAAACATTATGTGATTTAATTATTAACCACTCTAAGTTATTAATCAATTAGGATATTTTGTTATTAACCGATTGTAGTTGATAAAATTATACTAATACTTGGTCAGTCATTCTGCTGTGAGAATAATATATATTATTATATTAATCCTACTTACCTATACAGTATGACAGGGGAAATTGTGTGTGTGTGTGTGTGTGTGTGTGTGTACACACTAAATATTTCCCCTGTCATGCTATGGCTTTTTAAAAAAATGTTGATCACTAATTTGTGTCTGTGTATCACTATTATAGGTAGATAGATTATATATGTGCACAGTTTTCACACTGTAAGCAAAACTATATGTGATTTGTCTGGGTTTGAGTTCTGTTACACACCAGAAGCTCAGCCCTGAGTAATCAAGTGTTTTGATAAGGAATCAATTGTGTAGATTTTCATAAACCAAAACCAGAACTGAACAAAAGCAGAAACCACAGAAAACTGTTAAACTGAACCATAAAAGTTTCACTCTTTGCCAAAGAATGTCTAAACTTAAGTGTTTTCCCCTGTAGTTAAAAAACAAAACAAAAAAATCCTTTGCTTGGAAATATATATTCACAGCATGGCAAGACATTTCCCTTGATTTTATTTCTTTAAGAACTCTAAGCCCTTATCTGGAATATATTCACATTCTTCACTCTTCATTACTCTCATGCCCATAAACTCCTGCTTTCATCATGTGATTTCAGGATAAACCCGGGGTCAAATTTGCCTTGCAAAAGGCCTGGGCTATGTTATATTTCATCATCTATCTTTTAAATCTTCTGGAAATCTAGTGGGTGAGAAGAATGGCAAAGTGTACAAAATAGATAAGATGTGTCTCAGACAGTCATTTCTTGAATTTGAATTTCAATAGAGATTCAAAAGAACAAATGGCCAAAAGGAAGATAGGGTATCTGAAGAAGATTTACTAGTTAATCTTGCAAAAAAATTAAGTGCATAGTGCAGTGCTTGAAAAATGCATTTAAATTCACAGTGACAAATATTCAGTTGTATAATCACAACACTTAAAGGGATAGACACCCCCTTTTTATTGTTGCTCTTATTTCTTTCTACACATTTATCTCTATTTATGTAATGCTTGCTGCAGAACAATGTTTTCTTAGGTGGGTTGACACTGACATGCTTGGACAGATAAGTACATTTTAAAAAGACTGTAGCAAGGTGCACTTGCCCTTAAAAATGGAGTCTAGGTCTAGAACTAGGAGTCAGGCAATGTACTGGAGGAATAAGATGGAATTGAGAGCAGAGGTGAAGGCAAAGATGGCATTAGGAACAGCCATGAAGGTAAGGACAACAACAATTTGACTTGGGAGGCACCAAAAATCCATTGGAGGAGTGTATACATAGGTACTGACTCTGTGGTTACTCCAGGGCTGGAACACCCATGGGAAAAAAATGTGAGTGCTCACACCCACCATCCACCTGGTGATCAGCTGCTTGGCTGTGGTCTGGAGGCACATGGGGGAGAGGGTGGAGCAGGGGTGGGGAAAGGGCCGAGCAGGGGTGGGAAGAGGCTGAGTGAGGGTGGGGCCTCAGGGGATGGGGCAGAGTGGGGCACCCACCTAGAAAAATGAAAGTTGGCACCTGTGAGTGAATATGTGTTTATTATATTTCTATATACCCCCCTTCTTTAGGTTATGTGCTTTCCCAATAATTAAAATATACAATTTCCAAATGATAATTCATTCAGTCAGATGAATTGCCCCAATTCATACAGCCTATCACAATAACCACAGTACCAATAACCCATAGCTCAGCTCAGCTCATCTCTTCCCATGTGCCCTCAGATCACTTCTTCCCCATGTGCCTGAGGAGGAAAAAAATATCAATCTATAGTGTCAGTGATTTGGTCACACAGGTACACAATTCTTTCCTACAAATTGAGCCGAAGAGAGCAGACTTCCTATTGTCTCCCTTGTTAGGACCGCATATCCCACTGTTGCTTGTCTTTCTTCTGTGACACAATAAAGAAAAAAAAAAGAAAAAAAAATCAGCATGTCGCCATGGGCAACATGTGTAGGAAGCTGGTTCACAGCTGGGACAGTTGTTATTTATGTGATGCAATAGCAATGATTTTGTATTTGAGTTACTAGTAGGAATTCATGTATTTTAAATCAAGGATGGGGGCAACAGACCAACAATGCAAACCTACATTACCGTTGTGCATGCAATAGTAATCCAACCACACAGAAGAGAAAGATTTAATTCTAATTAATTTAAAACTGAAGATTAAAAGGAAATGCTCAATTACTAACCTGTCCATACCAGGCCATCATTTTCCGTGTGGTGATCAGGTTAAGCTGAATTCCATTTAGATGTAGGTATCACTGATGTTTTTAGTATATATCATGATATTTTAATGTTGTGATATTTTTCATTTTTCATTTGCTATACATCAGTATTTTTTATAATATTGAACCCATTGCTGGGTCAGATTCTCAGGTTACAGCTTCTTTTCACTGCTTGGGTAGTGGAAACGAGCAATCTTCTGTCTGGTCATAGAGTGGGTGGGTTTTCATTCAGTTTTCTGAAGAAGGAAAGATCTATATTTTTTTCATTCGATAGACTGGAAAATGTCCCTGGGAAAGGAGGCGATGTGGAAGAAAGCACAATGTTTTTTCTCCTGTGCCAGAGCTCTGTTTGATTCAGAAGAGGTGTCAAAGAGTCACTTATCGTGTTCCTATTTTTGAGGACCAGCCCTGACCTAAGTATGACTTACAACAGCTGTCTGGCTTCTCAAAATTGTGCCACTAATGTATTGTCCTTAATAGACCCTGCAACAGTGAGGATTGTTATTCTGTACCCGCTGCTGGACTGACATCTCTCCTGTATGCAGTGTTGTTGTAACCATGTTGATCCCAGGATATTAGAGAGACAAGGCGGATGATGTAATATCTTTTATCATTTTATATCTGATCTATCAGTCTTCATCCTCAAAGGAAACCTGTACAACACTTTCAAAAGACGAGCCTGGGGTGTTAAATTCATTACTCTGCTTGACACTAAAAATCATGGACTGAATAGAGACGCTGGTTTGATAGCTTACAACAAGCTTACCTGCCCCTGGACACTTCCACTGCATGCATCCAACGAAGTGGGTATTAGCCCACAAAAGCTTATGCTTCAATAATGTAGTTAGTCTTTAAGGTGCCACAGGACTCTTTGTCACTTCTTACAAAATCTGTAACTCACTAAAAACAACCTCACCCCAGCTGTTTCCCCTTCCCCTCTCCTAAGCAGTCCAGCTTAATTACACTGAAAGAGAAATGAAGGCTGCAGGAAGGAAGGAGAGAAGGAAGGAGAGAAGGAAGGAAGAAAAAATGAGTGGGGTTTAGTTTCTCTTAGGAAGATATGGAGAGACGTCACTGGCTCCATGGCAGAAAGTTGCAGTCAGGTGGAGGCAGCACAAATGTTGGAAACACTAGCAGCTCTGGAAAATGAAAGGTGAAGAAGGGCACAAATCCAAATTCAGTGCACATTTTGACACAATTCTTCTTTCACCAAAAAAAAATGACAAATTGTGTTTCTATTTCAATATGAAATGAAAACAAATGTAGAAACCTCCAAAGCTGCCACACAATGGAGCTGTCATCCTCTGGTCAGCTGTGGCCTAGAGTTCAGAGAGATGGTCTATACAATTAAACACCTGTGGCTGGCCTGTGTTAGCTGACTCGGGCACATGGGCCTCAGGTTGGAGATGCTCAAGCTGGAGCTGAGCTCTCAGAGTCTCAGAGCTAGAGCTTGACAGCTGGGGTTCCCCTGCTACTAGCCTGGGTGAAGGAATTCCAGGCTAGCAGTGGTCTGAGACCCCGGCTGGCAGGGTTTCCTTCATCAAGGCTAGCAGCGGGCACTGAGTAGGGCAGGCGGGGACCCGGTTGGCAAGGGGCCAGCAGGGGGAACCCCAGAGTGGTGGCAGGCTGAGCAGCTCAGTCCGCCGCCATGTGCCATCAAAAATCAGTTTGTGTGCCACCATTGGCACGCATGCTGTAAGTTGCCGACCCCTGGTATAAATGGTCAGAGAGAGATAAATAGTGGTGGCTCCCAGGAGTTTCTTCTGGAACAAGTACTATAAAACATATTCATAAATGATCTGGAAAAAGGGGCAAACAGTAAGGTGGTAAAATTTGCAGATGATACAAAATTACTAAAGATAGTTAAGCCCAGACAGACTGTGAAGAGCTACAAAAAGATCTCTCAAAACTGGCAGATGAAATTTAATGTTGATAAATGCAAAGTAATGCACATTAGAAACCATAATCCTATCTATTCATATAAAATGATGGTGTCTAACTTAGCTCTTACCACTCATGTAAGGGCTCTTGGAGTCACTGTGAATAGTTCTCTGAAAACATGCACTCAATGTGCAGTGGCAGTCAAAAAAGCGAACAGAATGCTGGGAATAATTAAGAAATGGATAGATAATAGGACAGAAAATATCACGTTGCCTCTGGTATGCCCACATTTTGAATAATGTGTGGATGTGGTTGCCCCATCTCAAAAAATATATATTGAATCTGGAAAATGTTCAGAAAAAGACAACAAAAATGTTTAGGGGTATGGTACAGCTTCCATATATGGAGAGATTAATGAGAGTGGGAGTTTTCAGCTTGGAAAAGAGACGGCTAAGGAGAGATATGATTGAGGTCTATAAAATCATGATGGATGTAGAGAAAGTAGAAAAGGAAGTGTTGTTTACTCCTTCTCATAACCCAAGAACTAGTGGTCACCAAATGAAATTAATAGGCAGCAGGTTTAAAACAAATAAAAGGAAATATTTATTCACACACCATCTACCTGTGGAACTCCTTGCCAGTGGATGTTGTGAAGGCTAAGATCATAACAGGGCTCAAAAAAGAACTAGATAAATTCATGGAGGATAGGTCCATCAATATCTATTAGCCAGAATGGGCAGGAATCGTGTCCCTAGCCTCTGTTTGCCTGAATCTGGGAATGAGTGACAGGGAATGGATCACTTGATGATTATCTGTTCTTTTTATTTCCTCTGGGGCACCTGACATTGGCCACTGTCGGAAGACAGGATACTGGGCTAGATGGACCTTTGGTCTGATCCAGTAAGATCATTCTTGTGATCTTATATTCTTAAATTCACTTATTTAACAAGGAAGTTATTTTAATATTAAGAAAAATGAATCTTGTTGGTAACACTATCCTAAACACGGTTTAATCTCAGAATTTTTTTTAAAAAACAACAAAAAACAGACTATAGTGTGACAAACCTTGCCCTCCACTACAATCACAAGATTTTCCAGAAATCTTGGAGAAAGGCATGGAAACAGGCTTATTAAACTGGAAAAGAACTTCTGCACCCCAGTTTGCTGTTTATGATATTTGTGATGCTCTTTTTGCTGCTTTAATAGTCTGTGTGTATAGTTTAAATGAAATGTGTTTCTCCGAGAAACTCAGTGCTATTATTATGGAACTTTTTTGATTGTTCTGCATTGTTATTATTAGATTCTATTCAGTTCATTGTGTTTTATTTACAAGCCTTCAAATCACATTAGAAAGTATGTACAGAGGAGTTTACTTCAAGGCCAAGGTGTTGTGCCTCTTCCACTCAGCAATCACAGAATTGAGTTCAGTCAGACTTGAGGTCTGACTTGAAGTCAGTCAGGCTTAAGGTCACTCAGCAACTCATAGAATTGGTCTCTTGACAACTGGTTACTATTGTGGCTTATTTATAAGCATCAGTGCTGATTTAGACAACTGTGAGCATCACAGTTTCAAGGGGACTATTGGAAGATTTATGTCTCCAGTCTCCTTCCAGGGCTGCTTCTTTCACTGGGTGCATTGGGGTGGGGAAGGAAGGGAATTTGCTAGCATTGCTGTGCAATCCTGCATAGAGTGTGAATGGGAGCATGCCATTTTTCTGGAGCAGGAGGGAGCCGTTTATGGCACCCAAAAGTTTACAGTCTTTTATTATGAGGATCCCATGCTATTCAAGTGGTGCTAGGCAGAAGCCACAGCAAGACAATGCTGGACCACTCGCACATTGGGTCTGTTTGGGATAAATGAGGTTGCTGCAAATTGTAGTTTTTTTTCTGCTAAGCAGAGTCTACAAACCTTGAGAATTACTCAAAAAAAATCCATCAATATCTAACAAATGAACAAAACTGTTGAATAAATAATTCTAGGCTGCATCCATGTCTCCAAATGCCCTATGAATAAAATTGGCTCACGAGAACAGGGAATAAACTATTCAGGAGGATACCTTCACCATACACTCTTTCAAATATTACATTAAAATATTATATATATGACCAAAAAGGAGTGTCTCACCAGAGGCACTGAAAGGCTCTAGAGTCTCCCATCCGAAACCCCTGCTGTGGCAAAAAAGTCTGACTGAAATTTTAATCAGCTCCCTTAAAAGAACTAGAGTGGTGCTAAATAAGCCCCAGTTCCAATTATGTCCGATGCAGCTGCAAGGGGAATGTGGTATCTAGAAATCTAAAAAAAAAAGTCCTTATGAATATATTTTGTTAGAGTCTTCTGGCTGCACATTATTGATTTGTTGTGCAGTATTAAACCAGTCCCTTTAATCTGATTAGTGCCTTTTCAGTCTATGAAGAATCTTCCCCCTATTGGAATTTTTTTCTAAGTAGGCTGACCATACGTCCCGTTTTGAACGGGACAGTCCTGTTTTTTACATATTTTTGGACCGTCCCATCTTTTTGACATCTCTTCATCACCCTTCTCCATCCCTCCCTTCCTCCCTGCTCTCTCCCTCCGTCCACTGCCTCCTCTCGCTCCCTCCATCCCTTCTCTCTATCCCCTTCTCCATCCCTCCATCCCTTCCTTCCTCCCTTCTCTCTATCCCTCCATCCCTCTCTTCCTTCTCTCTATCTCCCTTCTCCATCCCTCCCTTCCTCCCTTCTCTCTCTCCCTCCGTCCACTGCCTCCTCTTCCATCTCCCTTCTCTCCATCCCTCCTTCTCGCTGTCCCTTGCCTCCTCCATCCCCCCTGCTCCCTACCCCCATCTCTTCTCTCATCCATCCATCCTCTCCCTTCTCACCTTCGTGCCTTCTCTCCCTCCGTCCCCTCCATCCTCTTCATCCCCCATCCCTGTTCTGCTTATTCCTCCATCCATCCCCCCCCCCCAGTCCCCTGGGGGGCCCAGGTGGGGCCATGGTGCTGGTCACTTCGCCCACCAAGCTGGAGTGCCTGGCCAAGCTGCTGTTCTGCCGCAAGGGGGCGCTGCGCCAGAAGGTGATCCACGTGGTCAAGAGCCACAAAGTCACCGCACGTTTGTGCAAGCAGCCCACGTTATGCAGCCACTGCACCGACCTCATCCGGTGAGACCCCCCTAGAGCCCCCCCAGCGCCCCTCAGCCCACGTTTGGCAGCCACTGCACCGACTTCATCTGGTGAGACCCCCCTGGGACCTAGAGCACTCCCAGACTGCCCAGAACCCCCCTAGAGACCCCCAGAGCCCCCAACCACCCCCCCAGTGCCCCTCAGCCCAGGTTCCGCAGCCACTGCACCAATTTCATCTGTTGAGACCCCCCCCCAACCCCGTCCCGTTTTTGCCATCCCAATGTCCCGTTTTTGTCTCAAGGAAATATGGTCAGCCTATTTCTAAGGCCTTTTCTATCCGAAGGCAGTAGGTCCACCACAGGTGCAAGAGGAAATTCTCCCAAGGCACATCATAATTGGCACTCGCATTGCCAGTCACTCTCTGCCACTGAGGCTTTAATGCAACTCTTCTTGATGTATAGTGTAGAACTGGTTGGAACATTTTCAAAATTTAATTTTTCATCAAAGTAATTCTGTCAAAGCCGAAATGCTGAATGGTGACATATCACTTGTGCTGAAGTTTTCATTAGTAAGGAGGAAAGCTAGCAAACAGCTCTGTTGGCTGCTGGTTAGGGGCCTGGCCTTGAGGTTGGGAAATATAAGTTCAAGCCTTCCTCTGCCTGATTTTAAAAGATGTGGGTGAAAAGATTTTCCCTGGCTCAAACAGTGCTGCAATGTAGACCTGTATTTCCCACGTTTCAGGCCAGTGCCCTAACCACCAGGCTAGAGAAACGCATGTTGATGTTTCAGTCCAAAAATGGACTTCTTAATACCCTTTCACTTTTTTCCAAAATGTTCAGAAAAATGTGGTTTCTTCCAATGTGGAACCAAATCAAATTTTGAAAGTTGCCATGAAATATATTTGTTATCCTCCAGCCAACTCTAGAAAAGTGCCTACAGTGATGACCAGAGATGATGTTGGGCATAACGGGGGGAGGAAAACTGTTTCCCCAACACAGAAGGATATGATGTGAGGGCCTCCCCACCCACCAAAGTTCTACCTCCCTCTCTGGTGATTCTGATCTCCTTCTGTTGGCTAATCTCCGTGAAATAACTGGTTTAAATGAGCCAATCATATGGAAGGAAGATTCCACTAAGCCCTCACTTGTGGCATTTATATGGAGAAGGTGCATTGGAAGGAGCCTTGCATGGTGTTTTTTTCATTGGAAACAACAAAATGTGACCACCAAAGAAGGCAATACTCTGCAAACATTCCATAAAATTATTGACAGCTAAAATACCCAGTTAAATTGTTGTCTTATGAGATTTCCAACAAGTACTGTCAGGATCAGCTAGGATTTGGAAGCCTCCTTCTTAGAACTGGAATGAGGCCAACAACACTTTTTACATCCAGGGATAAAACCTCCTTGGTCACTAGTGACCCAGTGACAGGCCCTTTAAAAAGCAGATTGTGATCTATTACCTTGTGTGGTAAGATGCGGCCTGAGGCCTGAACTGAAGTAATGGTCAAGACGTTTCTAGCATAAAGCAAAGCTGGGCTGTGAGCCAAAGGCAGGTCCCTGCTCACAGAAGTTGGCAAGAAGAGGGCTGCTAGAAGTCACTAATAAAATGAACATGGGCCAAGATGGCACCAGAACACCTGGGTATGAACACATCCCACACAGATAACAAAGAACAGGCAGACCTACAGACTAAAGACAGTATAAAAAGACAATATGATGAATAGACAATATGATGGATAAACAATATGAAAGGACAATACGGTGAATAGACAATATGATGGATGGATAGTTTGTTTGTGAGAAAGGCAAACCTCTTACAGAGGGGCTGCACCTTAATGCATCAGTGCAACCAAGAAAGGCAACCCCCTAATAGAGGGACTGTACCTTGATGTGTCAGGAGTGATGAGTAATCTGTTTGCAAAAGTGTATAAGAATACATCCCTGAGTGGTCGTCTTTGTCCAGCCTAGGGGGCAATGGATCGTCCCGCCACTTACTGAGCTGTGTCCATTGGCAAGGGGCACATATTTGTGGTCTGTTCTGTAGAGTCTATAGGAAACTATTACTGTGTTTTGTTTGACAGTAAACCTGGCCCGGGTTCCTTCGTACCTTACTAGAGTCTGTGATCATTGGGGTCTGCTGTGGCAGCGATCTGCAGAGCCGGGTCAGCACACAGAGGGAACACACGCACGAAGCAAAATGGTATCATTGAACAAGAGCAGAGCACTGTACCAGTAGCTACTGACAACACCTTGACCAGTCATAAGGATGATTTTTTTTGTATCATTCTTAAGTATGGGTTCTAAATTGAATTGGCTGAGATTTCAAAACAGTTGGCATGGGATCTCATTTCACTGAGATTTCAAAACAGTCGGCATGGGATCTCATTTCACTGTAAAGAATTTTTGGTTGCATATCTATTTCTAAAAGGAGCAAGTCCTGGAAAAAATGTTCAATATTTTCTGCCACATAGTGTGATGCTTTCATGATAAACAGTACATGGGAAAACAACCGGAACAGAGCAGCTAATATTGAATAGAATGAGCCCTAAAATATTCAGAGGTGCTGAAAGCCTCTATTTCTAACTGAAGGCAGGAACATTGTTGGGTGCTCAGCATCTCTGGACTCAGGGACCATAGGTTCCACACAATAGGCTCCCCAAAATGAGGTCCCTCTAATTAGTGACTTTTGGAACTTTTGGCTTAAATGTTTGGCACTACCTCTTGCTTTAAAAATATATGTATGAATATGAACAATTTGCTGAGGAATAGAAGGAGCATTGCTTTGGAGAGGTTGCTGTCTCTAACTCTGGGCTGAAGTCTTCCTTCAATGACAGTGTTAATGAGGAGGAAATGAACAAGGGCAATGTGAGGAAGGGAAATGCTTATGTTTGTTCTTAATAGGATTCAGACAGACACTTACTTAATGAACTTTCATTGCTTCCTTCACACACAATCAGCACCAAATATAACAAATGGGAAAGACATTAGAAATAGACATTGCATATATTTAGAGAGAAAGAGAGAGAGAGAAAGAAACAATATTCAAGATCAGATCATAAATACATACATTTTCCTTCCACTCATGAAGGGGAAAAAAGCTCACAATTTTTCAACCATTGAGTTTGTTAGATATCAGCAAACATAGGTTCATAATGAGAGTTTCTTGGTGATTGTTCTAAAGAATATCTAGATTTCAAAGTGATTCAGAAATTTGTGGAACAGGAAGGTGTTTGAAGATATTGTGCTGTGAACATATGCACAAATCTTTCAAAAAACAAAAACAAAAACCCAAAATACCCCTCTAGAAGATTAATCCTATAACATTTTTTCTTGTTCTTCAGACATTATACACTGTTAAAAATTTGAAGACCCAATTTAAATCAAATACAGCAATAAAAATACCTATTGATATTTACAATCCAAAAATGAAAAATAGTGCATGAAAATCAAATGCTACATTAAAATTGCAGCAAAAACCAAACCAAATAAGGAAAAAGCTTTGAAAAGTTAGGGAATGCTAGAATTAAGGTAGTTTGTGAAAACATAACTGTCTTGTGCATTATGAAAATGTTTAAATACATGATCACATATAATTTTTTCCATGGCACTCCTATCTCATTCAATGCACAGAATAGACATTGCTCTTCATTATGCTTCATTATGAAGGAAGAAACAGTCGAAAGCTCATTTCTGACCAGGGTGACAGTGTCCACCCCTCCACCACCCAAAAAAAATTCCAATTCCTTGCTGCAAAGCATGGACACACACACCCAAATTTTTCAATTCCCTAAGACAAAGCATGAGTTTCTAAAAAAAAATGCTTACCCCTAATTTATTATCACAGTAAAATGATTTGATTTCCCCAAATCTTATTCTCAAAAAACAGTCATTTTTTGATTAAACCTTTAAAAAACATTTACCCTGAGACAAATATCTGACATGGAAACTTTCGTCCAAATTTGTTACAAGTTGTCAAAGTCATAAGAAACTGAAAACATGATCTTATTATGGGACTTTCAGGCATCCTTAACATCAGGCATCTCTTCCTGAGCTGTAGCAACTTGCATGGAACTTGGAAGGAGGAGAACAGGTTGCAGGAAGGAAGGGTTTGGAGGAGACAGCAGGAATCCAGTCTGTGCACATATGGCTGGAGTTCTAGCTGCAATTGCAGCATCTCTTAATAAGAGACAGTTTAATTTTAGAAACATGGAATCCTCTCATTTTATTACCCAGCACTTGGTACATGAAACATTTCCCTACCTATAAGAACATAAGAATGGCCGAACTGGCTCAGACCAAAGGTCCATCCAGCCCAGTATCCTGTCTACCAACAGTGGCCAATGATAGATGCCTCAGAGTGAGTGAACCTAACAGGTAATGATCAAGTGATCTCTCTTCTGCCATCCATCTCCATCCTCTGACAAACAAGGCTAGGACACCATTCCTTACCCAGTCTGGCTAATAGCCATTAATGGACTTAACCTCCATGAATTTATCCAGTTCTCTTTTAAACTCTGTTATAGTCCTAGCCTTCACAAGATCCTCAGGCAAGGAGTTCCACAGGTTGACTGTGTGATGTGTGAAGAACTTCCTTTTACTTGTTTAAATCTGATGCCCATTAATTTCGTTTGGTGGCCCCTAGTTCCTTTATTATGGGAATAAGTAAATCACTTTTCCTATTCACTTTCTCCACATCACTCATGATTTTATATACCTCTCTCATGAGTGGTGAAAGTTTAATATAAAGAGTAGATCTGCTGAAGAACAACAAATTGACTGTCTGTAGCAATCCATATCCTTGGTGGTGAGTACTTTTGGGATCATCCTCTGTAAAATGAAAAAAAAACTCTAGAGTTTCTCCCCCCTTCCCCCCTTCCCCCCAAAGTCTTCTCCATACCTTTCAGAGTTACTCCTTTGATTAGGAACTTGTATCTGCATCTTAGGCCATATGGTTTCATCCATTTTTTCCAAGGGCCAAATTCTGTTGTGAAATAGGTGGCCTTTTAAGAGTCATGATAATTAGCAGCCTTTACAGTAAATGAAGGTTCTGAACCTCAACTTCATGGATATCACTTTATTCCACTACATTGTAACAGGTGTAATGTAGGTCAGTCGGGGAATCTCTGTGTGCGTGTGTGCAGGAGGATTTTCTGAAATTGAGGAAAATGCACTAAATATAAAACATAAATGTTCCTTAATGTCAACAGGGTTAGTTTCAGGTTGTACTTCCTTCTGCATATAGCGCAAACCACAAACTAAGAATTTGATACATCATGACTTTTTGTGGCCTCTTAATGACCCAGGTAGCAACAGAGTATAGAGAGAGATATGGAAAAATAATCATTTCTTAGGGACAGGGCCGGCTCCAGGCATCAGCATAGCAAGCAGGTGCCTGGGGCAGCAAACTGGCGGGGGGGAGGGGGGCAGCATGCAGGGGGCTGGCAGGGCAGTGCTCAGGTGGGTTTTGACGGCACACCTGCGACATCCCTGCCAAAGAGAGAAGAGTTTAGAGCTGCCGCAGGTGTGCTGCCAAAGAGGGAAAAGCGGCTTCTGGTGGCACGCCTGCGGCAGCTCAACAGTCTTCCCTCTTGAGCTGCTTGGGGCGGCACAGAAGGTAGAGCCAACCCTGCTTAGGGAATAAAGACAAAGAAATAAAAAATTCATCTTGAGCTCATATCCCTGTAAAATCATAACAAACTGTGCAAAAAAGGACTCATTATATTATTTCAAACATGAATGTTTTATAAATGACAATAGCTCTGAGAAAGGAAAATAAATATGAAACATTAATAATGCAGCCATAGGGGCATTTTTCAGGGTTCTAATCCCCAGGCTGAAAGGCTGATTGGAGGGGAGAGCGGGGGCTTTGTTTCCACACTTCTAGAAGCTGAATTTGTTTGTTTGTGTGACTTAGTAAATTCCCATTTTGTTCTTAAGCAAAATCACTCATCTTATTCTTGTACCCTTTCACATGTGTAGTTTCAAATGTGCCTCTGTGACTCCAGCACACCAGGGACTGAACCCAGGACCTCCATATCTAACAGTACAAACATATAGCTTGAACTAAAGAGTTAGCTTTGGCAGCTAGCAGCTGTAATAATTCATATCCTCCATGGATACACACAGAGAAGGCCCTGTAATGCACACCCATTAGTGGGTTACACCTCTGATGTCTTTCTTATAAAGTTGTACCAGATATATTTTCATAGGACAAATAGCATATGAATGAGTGATGTAGGTCTATCAGGACCTGCTATGTCCTTAAAATCCCCTAATGGGGTCCTGTTCTGCTTCCTTTCCCCTAGAGGAAATCTCGTGAATACAGGCTAAATTATTTAAAAGTGCATTTAGACTGTGAAGTTTTTGATATAAAGGGACGGGGGGAGAGGGAGGCAGAGAAATTCCAGTTTAAGGTAAGAGCTCCAACTTGATGTTGCTTGTTAAATTTTAAAAGTGCAGTTTCTCTGCAGTGATTATCTTTATTTTCATTAAGGAATGCACTATAGACTTGAAGTATTATCAGTTCTTACAACTGTATCATGAGTCTTGTGATACTTGGTTTTCAGCTCCTAGAATCCTGCGATAACATCAACATCTCAGTTTTCATTTTCTTTTCTTTTCTCAACTTCCTGGTCTCACAGCTGCACAAAAAACTTTGAAAAATCATTCTCTTTCTTTCTTATTTGGAGTTGGCAATGATTATAGTCTTCTTCCAATTGACTGGCTATGCTGAAAGAATGACAGGAGGCATTAAATATGGATTTAATCAGGTCACAACTTTAATATTAGACAGATGCCTGGGACTAACCCGGTGGATAAAATGTGTGCAGTGCAGGTACAAAATTTATGTCCCTCCAGCAGATTCACTGCCAGCACCTTACAAATTCCAGATAACTTTTTGGGAGGATGGGGGCTTCCACAGCTCCTCCCCACTTTTCATTGAGGTCCCTTCAGAAATTCCCTTGCTGGGACCTTACCGACCATGACTTCACATAGGAAGGGGTTAAAGTGGACTATAATAATGGGGGAGTTGGGTCCTTGCTTTACCAGTCATAGGAGTCCCCAACTCCCCCCGGCTTGCTCAATTACCAAGCTCCTCTCCTTCATTCCTTTTCCAAGCCATTTTTTTGTTCTTTTGTGCCTTAATTTATGGAGTACCTCCACTGAACATCCTCCACAAGGAGGTGCCAGCCATTAGTTTGGCTGCCTCCTCCCCACACCCAGCCAGGTTCCCAGACATTTCCAAATGGCCTTTTGCCTAGCAGCCCTACTGGGGATAAAGGGCCCATTGTCCCATGTGTGATCATTGAGGGGCACCAGTAGCTGCATTGTCCTTGACTCGGAACTGCAACAACTGCTCTCCACGGAGGGCCTCATAGGCCACCCTTTCTCAGGATCCTTGAATTGACAAGACTCCTTAAAAGAAAATGAAATAAACAACTTGTAAGCTGGAGCCAAAAATCTCCATTCCACTGACCACATCACATTCTGAGGTTTCAGATCGCCCGTGGCATGTGTTGGGGTTCACTGATAGCTCGTTGCAAACGCAGGAAATCTGTGGAACTGGAAAAGAGACAAGGAATCTGCCATGCCATTATCCATGCCAGACATGTGCTTGAAGAAAAAACAGATGTTGAAGGTTAATCATTGTAAAACAAATGCCCTTCATAACACTGTGGAGATCTGGAAGTTTGGCGATCAATAACCTGTACCACTGCCATGTTATCGCACCAGAAGCACACCCTTATATTAGCCAGGTCCAATCCCCAGATGACCACCACAACTAAAATGGGGAAAAAATTCCAAGAAGGTTATGTCATGCACAACACCATTCTGTGACCATGTGGCGGGCCATTTTGTGCACATAATTTGCACAATGGAGGCTGCAAGAAGCGTTGCGGTGCTGGCTGCAGCCCCCATTGGACCAGGACAGTGAGCCAGGGCCAGTGGAAGCTGCGGTCGGCGAACCAGCAAGTAAACAAACTGGCAGGGCCCGCTAAGGGTGCTTACCCTACAGTGCAGCTCACCAAGGTTGCCGGTCCCTGTTCTAACCTGCTTAACATACAGCTTTCACAGGATAAGATTCCTCACATTGAGTGGTAATTTAATTCACAAGTTGTCTTGCTGGCACAAATCCACAAAGGAATTTAGGCTTTGCAGCACTGAGAATATCCCATTTCCTGGCTGTCTTGTGTGAAGTTTGGCTTGGTCTGAGCACCGCTATCGGATTGGGCCCCACGGGTGAGATAGGCAGGCCAACACTTATCTCCACTTGGTTTGAGGATCACTTTGGGGTTTAGAATCTTTCCCGAGTCACAAGTGGGATGCCTAGATGCAAAAATGTAGACGCTGAAGGACTTTTACAGCAGAAATTTAAATGTCTCCATGGTTAGGTGACAGCTGAATAGGGGGTTTTGTGGACAACAGTGGAACTAAATCTCATAGGTACTGGAACTAGGGGTGCAGGGGGTGCTGCAGCAATCCCTGGCTTGAAGTCGTTTCCTTTATATACAGGGTAACATTCCCCTGTTTTCCTGAGCTCACCCTTCTCTTTGTCCCTGGAGCCAGTTTGGTTCAATGGCTTTTAGCACTTCCGCTGTTAAATCTGGGAATACCTCCAGCTTAATACACGTGCATTACATACTAAGTAGGTAATCTTTTTGCTAATAGACTAAAATGTAACATCTCTAACATTAATATAATACATATAGCAGACTGCAACAGCTTTGCAAAGTCCATTCTAACATACCTAAAATAATACTAATATACTGTCTCTAAAAATGGCAAAACACATGCATTTACTCTGACGACATAATAGTTTGGCTAAGTGAAACAAAAGACTGTAATGTATGAAATGACATTAAGGGTTAAGGTTTTTCTTAAATACATAGGCCAAGATTTCAAAAAAGGGGTGCCTAAATTAGGCTCCTAAATCTAAATTTCAGCACGTAAAGGAGTGGCCTGTCTTTCTGAAGTGAGGTTATGGTTCTTCAAAACTTTAATAGGAGCTGCTGTGTGCTCAGCACTTTGGAAAATCAGACCACTCATTTATGTGTTTAAATATAGACTCAGGACTGTAATTTAGGCACCTATTTTTAATAATCTTGACCACTGTGTCCATTTCCATGAGTGAAACCCCCACCCCCACTCTTGCCTGCCCGACAAGTGTAAGATTTTATTTGAATCAGTTTGTAAGGTGGATTTATTCCCAAATGATGAAGTGAGGAAGGAACTATGCAGCTCATTCTACACAGATCCTATTGAGACATTTATATCACCTCATCATCCTGTTCTTTGTATAGGCCACATATATTCCCCTAAAAACAGAATAAATATTTT
This sequence comes from Sternotherus odoratus, assembly GCA_032164245.1. Classification (NCBI taxonomy): domain Eukaryota; kingdom Metazoa; phylum Chordata; order Testudines; family Kinosternidae; genus Sternotherus; species Sternotherus odoratus. The sequence goes on from JAVMKO010000001.1 coordinate 243,332,275, forward strand.
TGAATATTTTAGAGAATTTTAAAAAATAATTTATTTGACTACATTTTGTAACCCTCTGCCTGCAAAGGCAGATGTCATGGATGCCACGAGTACAACTTTACAGATGGAGCCAATACATTGAGCCAAAATAGTTGTTCTAAGCATGTCAGAACTTTTTAAAGGCATTATCTCAGAACATTTCAAAGCTAGAAGTGAGTATATATATAATGTATGCAATTCTGAATACAAAGTATGTTTGCAATACAGGTCAGGCTTGACAAAGCCCTGGCTGGGTTGATTTAGTTGGGGATTGGTCCTGCTTTGAGCCGGGAGTTGGATTATATGATCTCTTGAGGTCCCTTCCAACCCTGATATTCTATGATCTATTCTATTCTAATACACTATAGCGGGTCTTAAGGCATTTACAGCATTTATTACATACTAAAATTGTGTATTATATTGAAAAGCAGTACAGATTGACACAGTATTTTAGATTTTGTGTTTTAGAAGTGTGGGGGAAAATGTGTATGAATGCAGAGAAATAATATTAAGGGGCTGTTTTTTGCTTCTTGACACTTATGATGAGACAAAATATTTTTTTTAAAAACAGTAATGAAGAAATATTCACTAGATTCCTTCATATTTAATCTAAATAATAGTATCTGTTCAGTTTTAATACCGACCTGATTTTTTGATCAAGAAAACATCTTGTCAAAGTCAAACATCTTGCCAAGTGACTATTTGTTTGACTAGTACATCATCCTTGCTCACGTGGGATTATCTGTACCGGTATGCAATGGGCAGCTTGTCTGGACTTCATTGGGGTCACTAAGTTAAGATGTAAATCCCTAAAAATAATGCTTGATTAATTATGTATATTGCAGTAAAGACTGAATACCGTAACCAAGATCAGAATAATTCCATTGTGTTACATTGCACAAAACTGAGAAAGGGTTGAAGGGCAAATGGAGGCACAGAGACATGACCAATATCGTACAGCAGGTCAGTGACAAAGCTGGGAACAGCACTCATTTCTTCTGATTTCTCATTCAGTGCTCTCTCCTGTAGACCCCACCACAGGTTCCAGTAATAGCAAAAGTTCTGAGACAACTTCTTCTGATGCACAATATGCATGTAACATTTCAGTACAATGTTTAAAGAAACAGTAATTTACATACACACGTTTTCATGTTAAAGCATTAGAGGATCTCAATATTTATCAACTCTTTTTTTTAAAAAAAGACTCACAATATTTATGATACCCATTACAAAGCATTCACCTGGTGCTTGGGTGATTGAAACAAATACTTATTCCCATTTCAAGTTAAAAAGAAAAAAAATGTACATATAAAAAGCTAATTTGTCATTGTGTAGTTCAATTTCCTGATAGCCATTTGTCAGAAATTTCTTGTTTGTTTGTTTAAATTTGGCCTGTTTACTGTGCTGCACTATCTCAAATAAACGTATCAATGAATTTTCAGTTTCCAAATGTTTCCTTTTCAGTGTTGGTCTCAGTTTGGAAGAAGGGCAGGTATTTTGGGAGAATCATACTTCTTCCTTTCACACAGCTAATGAGGCACATGGCAACCATTGACTGTTGCTTCATCATGCATACAGAACAAGCAACTGATAGGAGGCACATTCTTCTTCTGAGATGAAACCATCTGCAACCAATCCCAGCAGGTTTTCCTTCAGGACTGCAAGTGAATGGCAAGAATGCAGATTGCTCCTAGTTTCTAATATGACTATAGCACAATTTAGCCAAATACAAGAGGGAAAACTAAATAAACACATACAGATGTCTTTTATTCCAGGAAGTTTTCCATGTTCTGTAGGTCCTAGCTTTCAAGTGAATAAGAACTTTTTTTAAAAATCAGAAATTAGCTGAATGTCTTAATATTATACATAAGAGGAAAGCAATCATATGGGGAAAGATGCACAGCTGGCAACACTTGATTTTCATTATTTACTTGATAGATATTTCTGGACAAACAGACTCAGCCACTACCAGATGTAGCATGCTTGCGTTAATAATCTGAGCTAATTGTCTCTCCCTCTTGGCATTTGCCAATTATGTATGGATCCAGACTGAGCCTTTCTCTCTTTCTTTCTATTTATTTATGATTATTATTTTTAAATTCACTAGAAGGTTAGAGAAGCATAAAGTAAAAGATTAGGAAGGAATGTCATTATGATGTGATTGCAGTGAAGATTAAGTGCCAATGATTACCTTCTGTGGCAAACACATAGTAAATAATTGCAGAATTTTCTTATCTTAACACTGTATTTAGGAATTGCTTTTGCTTAAAAAAAATGCCTTACTATATTGGAAACATACAAGATTTAAAAACAAAACAAAACAATCACAGCTAGTGAAATGGAAGATTTTTTACATTGGTGGATTGAGTAATTTACAAATATTTTGCCAACACTGTAGGCTTGGGAAATAAAGTTATTTAAGGATTCTGTGCATGTTCACTACTGTTTATTCAGGATGATACTTTAGCTATTACTTTCTGATATTGGTAATTAGCACATAACATTGATTTATAAATCTGTGTGTAATAATACCATTCTAGCTAAGGGAATTGAATTGCCAAGGCTAAATAGCACAAAGCCTCAATTATCAGTTGATTATAATCATTCTGCACTGTGACAAGTGAATTGTAAGCATCCCAATCATTTTGTGGAAAATAAATGCAGATAAAAAAATTAACAGAAATCATTTCAATGTCCAGAGAGGGAAAAAATATTGTGTTTAGAAAGGTCAACAAAATGTACCTCAGTTGACCTAGAATAAGTAGATAGGTTGAGCTAAATATTACTGCAATAAACACTTTTTTCAAGGTTACTGTCTCCCTCACCTAATCTAACTGAAAACACATAAGCTTTATTTGCTAAATTTTGATCATCAGTGAATACCCTAAAAACATTTTCTTTTACCTTTTTTACAATTTAGTAAATAATACCATCTGAGCAGGTATGATTAAAGCAGGGACTGGTTTCTGGAATTCTGTTTTTGACTCCCACCCCTACCTACCTGTGTGATTTGGGAAAATCATTTAATCCTTCTAGGCCTAAATTCCCCATTTCTAAACTTGGATAATAGTAACTTATTGATCTCACCCTCTGTCTGTCTTGTCTATTTAGCCTGTAATCTCTCGAAGGCAGAGAGATGTGTACAGTGGCTAGTAATTTGGGGTCCTCGCTCAGTTGGATCTTCTAGCAGTGTAAAAGCATTATCTAATATGATTTATAAAACTCACCTAAAAAGTTAAAGGACTATTTAAAGGCATTTTCTAGGATCAGCAACCTTGGCACACGGCCCCAAGGGTAAGCACCCTTGGCAGGCCTGGATGGTTTGTTTACCTGCCGCATCCGCCGGTTCGGCCAATCATGGCTCCCATTGGCCGCAGTTCACAACTTCTGTCCAATGGCAGCTGCGGGAAGCGGCACAGTGATTTTTACCCATGGTCACACAGCAAGTTGGTAGAAAAGCAGGGAATTTAAACTAGGTCACCCTAGTCCTAGAGAACATCCTAGCTTCTTTACCATCATTCCTCTGTCTCATAAGGTATGGATCCGGAAAGAAGATTAGAAATGGAGAGGAATGGAGCACATTACCCAGATGGAATGAGTAGGGAAGGCATTAGCATGAGATCTGTCAATCATCTTCCATCAGTGACAAAACTCTAATTGCCTCCAATAGTTTCATGATTAAGCTCATATTTTTCAATGGTGTCTGTATCTGAGTCTTCTGGATGACTTGCAACTTACATGCCAAATAGATTGGCCCATGTTGGAGCCAAGACTTATGATCTACCACAGCTTTTAAGACTAACATAGTCCTTAGAGCTTCCAATTTATAATGCACAAAACTAAGATAAAACATTAGAAAACTAATCGTGAAGGCTTTGTTCTTAGATTGTCCCTTTATTCTTCATATTCTTTTTTTCCTTTCTTTTTTACTGGTATCTAGGGATAAGCTAATTTCTTAAAAATTATGCTTAGATTTTGAAGAACAATATCAAACCTTTATGACTACATTAAAATTTAAATAGCAATAAACTAAAACTAAGTTCAAACAACTGTTAACATTTTTAGGTTTTAAGAAAAATAAGTTGATGGTACTTCAGTTTTAATAGTTTTTATCTTTTTTTGAGAAATATGGTTTAAAATCTTATCAGTCCTTTCTGTGAATTTCCTAAAACATCAGAATCCCATCATTATTCTCCCAGACTTGTATGTTGTGGCATTAATCTGGGTTTTGTTTTAAAAATTTTAAAAGGGGGATGCTTTTGAAATTAAGCTTTTTTTTCATAATTAGAGTTAAAATTTGAGGCCTTTTAGAGAGGGGTCTACCGTTTTAGTAGACGTTGTGTCTTCAAAAAAGTACTGATAACTCTTATAGGATGGTACTTCTCCCTTACCCACAAGTATGGTAGACATGTGATACCCAAACTATTTTTCTCAGCCCCAAATGGTAGTCCCATCCTGACTTTCATAACTTTGGGGCATGTAGTTTGTGGAAGATGGTACCAGTGGGGATTTCCTTATGACACATGAAAAGTGTGATATAATTCCAGGAAGACTTGGCTTCTTCATGTAATGCTTCCAGCACTGGCATTTCATCATGGTAATATGGAAAATGAGGGAGGTTGGGTATCTTCATAGTATTTCAGGTAAACATAAGAACTGATTCACAAGTAGCCTACACTTCATTAGTATTCTGGTTTTGAAAGAGGACATGACATGTTCCTGTCATTGTAATCTCCCACCGCATGTAAGAATAAGCTATACACTAAACCCTCAATTTAACGGACCCCGATTTAACGGACTTCGGATGCAACGGACAAAATTTCCGATGCATCCGAAATCCGTTATTGGGGGCTGCCGGCTCCCGCCCCAGGGAGCCGGCTGGGTTGACAGCTCCCGCCCGGCTCCCCGCAGCGGGGACCCCTGCGGGAGCTGTCAACCCCCCCCCCCCCCCCGCCCCCCCGCCCGGCTCCCCGCAACGGAGAGCCGGGCGGGGGGGGGCGTTTGAGAGACCCCGCTCGGCTCCCCGCAGCGGGAAGGCGGGCGGGGGGTTTGACAGCTCCCGCCGGGCTTCCCGCTGGGGGGAGCCGAGCGGGAGCTGTCAACCCCCCCCGCCCGGCTCCTCGCAGCGGGGAGCCGGGCGGGGGGGGCGTTTGAGAGCCCCCGCTCAGCTCCCCGCAGCGGGAAGCCAGGCGGGGGGGGTTTGAGAGCTCCCGCCCGGCTCCCCGCAGCGGGAAGCCGGGCGGGGGGGTTTGAGAGCTCCCGCCGGGCTTCCCGCTGGGGGGAGCCGGGCGGGAGCTGTCAACCCCCCCCGCCCGGCTCCTCGCAGCGGGGAGCCGGGCGGGGGGGGGCGTTTGAGAGCCCCCGCTCGGCTCCCCGCAGCGGGAAGCCAGGCGGGGGGGGTTTGAGAGCTCCCGCCCGGCTCCCCGCAGCGGGAAGCCGGGCGGGGGGTTTGAGAGCTCCCGCCGGGCTTCCCGCTGGGGGGAGCCGGGCGGGAGCTGTCAACCCCCCCCCGCCCGGCTCCTCGCAGCGGGGAGCCGGGCGGGGGGGCGTTTGAGAGCCCCCGCTCGGCTCCCCGCAGCGGGAAGCCAGGCGGGGGGGGTTTGAGAGCTCCCGCCCGGCTCCCCGCAGCGGGAAGCCGGGCGGGGGGTTTGAGAGCTCCCGCTCGGCTCCCCCCAGCGGGAAGCCGGGCGGGAGCTGTCAACCCCCCCCCGCCCCCCCGCCCGGCTCCCCGCAACGGGGAGCCGGGCGGGAGGGGGGCGTTTGAGAGCCCCCGCTCGGCTCCCCGCAGCGGGAAGGCGGGCGGGGGGTTTGACAGCTCCCGCCGGGCTTCCCGCTGGGGGGAGCCGAGCGGGAGCTGTCAACCCCCCCGCCCGGCTCCTCGCAGCGGGGAGCCGGGCGGGGGGGGGGTTTGAGAGCTCCCGCCCGGCTCCCCGCAGCGGGAAGCCAGGCGGGAGCTGTCAAACCCCCCCCCCCCGCCCGGCTCCCCGCAGCGGGGAGCCGGGCGGGGGGAGGGGGGGTGGGCTGACTCACGGCTCCATATAACGGACTAATTCGGGCGGGGGGTGTCCGTTGTCACCCGAAAGTCCGTTGTTTAATAATTTTTAAAAAATTATTAAATAACGGACTTTCGGTTTTAACGGACACCCCCTCGCCCGAATTAGTCCGTTATATCGAGGTTTCACTGTATAGCCAAAAAGCCAGATATCCAAATTAGTTGAATGGAAATATCTTTAGATTCTGAATAGGGATGGCATTGGTTAGTTTGAAACCTATAGACATTTATTTTTCTTAATGAAGTCCCACTGAAATCAATAGAACTTCTTGAACAAGTTGCTGGTCAGAGTAAATGAACAAGAGCATCATAATGAGATCTGATGGGAAATGTTCCCATGAAACAGAATTTTGCTGGAAAATACTGGTTGGTTGAACCTGAAATGTCTCCTGAAACTGTTCAGGTTTAATGAACTTTCATAAAATCACTGCAGGGTTCTGAGAGAAACCTTCTTGGCTCCCTGATAACTCACGAGGCAGGCTGCTGCGGAGCCTGGGTTTTCAGGATCTATAGCTCTGGAGATTTAGGTTTAATACTAGGAAAAACTTTCCAATTATAAAGATAGGTAAGCATCTGGACCAGGTTACCTGAGACGGTTGTGAACTTACTGTCATTGGAGGTTTTACCAATAACAGTAAGTTCACAATTAAAGGACAGTTTTGACAAACACATGTCAGGGATGATCTAGGTATTCTTAATTTTGCTTTAGCACAGGGAGGTGGACTAAATGACCACTTGATGTTTCTTCCAGGCCTACATTTTCTAGAAGTCTACGAATCAGTGGACTACAAATGTTCTCTTTTGTTGAAACATTCACCTTCTTCTATTGACAGGGAGACAGAATATTAATCAAAAAGTATGTACACAGTCTTCTTATAATGAAGTAGAATAAATTCATGAAACAGTAAATAAAAGATGAATGAATAAGAAAGATTTAAAACTATTATTCTATATTCTTTCTTTCAAATGTTGTATATCCAATGACTAAAAAGAGAATGAATCCTGTCTTAACTGGATTTTAGTGATTCACAAAATTTCCTTTAAGTTAATGAAATAACTGCCATGTGATAAAGGTGTAGTTAATGATGGATCACAGTCTATTCAATGTAGAACACCTCATAAATCAAGCAGTTCAAACATGTCTCTAATTTACAAATAACCTTACATGATCTAGTCTGTTGTTTTTCACCATTCCAAATAAAGAATATGCTATTCTTATGCTGCCTTTATAGTTGTTAAAGTTCAGGACTGTGAAATTATATACAGCATATAAAATATGACAATACACTTCACTTTACATATTTTGTCTCACCAAAAGTAAAAGGAACCCCCTAAAATCTAAACAAACAAGAGATTAATAATTCTAAAGGAAAAAAAAAACACATATACTACTGTTAAGCCTATGGCATAACAAAATATAGTAAATCTTCAGCAATATCATATAGTAAAGAACCCAGAGAAAGATAACTGTTTTCTCTCCAGTTGCAAATTATTCTTCATATAGTGTTTGACAATATGCGTGGAATCAATAAAAAATGCAAAGCAAATACAATAGCCATTATAACTGAAATGTAAAAGTTGTAATGTAGTGATAATTTTAAACAACAATCTGTTAAACTGAAAAAAAACCAAGTACAATTTAGTTATTAATAGTAGTATATCTCTGAAAACTAAAATACTTATTCAAGTGAGGCTGTGTTTGGTTAAATAAATGATCTGATGGCGTTCAAGCATATTTCTCCTCTTCCCAAACAAATACATGTAATTTCCCACAGCCTAGCATCCACACCTACCATCAGCCCACACCCCAATCTGCCCACACCCCAATGCCTTCCCACACCAGATGGGGTTTCCCACTGAAATTACAATCCCACAATTTCATGTGGTCACAAAGGATTGTGGGATTTGGATGGGTGGTAGTAAGAAACTGTATGTTGTTTTGGGGCCACGGGTAAAAAGAAACAGGTTGAAAATCACTTCCTCTACACCTAAAGGCTAGAAGTCTCATTCAAGGCCTACTGAAATGAACAGAAGTCCTTATGATGACAGCAGTTGTCTTTGGATAAAGCCCAAGGGTTCAAATTAAAAATAAGTATCAAACTCCTAATGACATCAGTCATGCAATATCAGGCCCTAAATTTCAACATGGCTTGCCCATGGTTTGTTTAGCTGCAATCAGTGCTATTACTCCTGCCAGTCTCTGTTATTAATCCTAAATTTTCCCAGTTTTAAATCCATCCTTTATAGGACCAGCTGATTCAATAGTTATCCTTACTTTCTAGTTATGCAGATTTATTTTTAGCAGCTCAGCCAAGCAATATTCACTTTATAGTATAATTCCTTCACAACTTAATATAGATTTCATTTGATTTGTACCAATCTTTTATCTTGAATGAGCCGTGATTGTCTCTGAGACATTGATGACAGGGAAAGGGTTCAGGTCAAATTCACCTCTTGTATGACTCCACTGAAGATAAAGGTTACACCAGGGATCAAATTGTCCCATCTGCCTAAACCCCTACATCAGAACTACAGTGAAAAATCTGTAATACACACTGCCAGCTGCAGAAAGATCATAAACCTACCTGGAGTGCACTAGGTGGGATGACTGGAAGCTTAATAAACTGCAAAATACTGGTAAGAGATGAGCACCTGGGGCTAGATTCACAAAGAAACTAAGTTTGAGGTGCCTAAAAAAATACCTGACTTCACCACCTAGACTCCCTGTACAATGACTGGGGAGAGGTAGATACCTCAGAATGGGATTCACAAAAGCTAGTATGCTAAGTGGATCCCCACCTAAACTAATCTGGCCAATGGGGGATGACAAGGTGAAGGGAATGTGCTAAGACCCATCCCTCTTAGATAGGCACCTAAGGCAGGGACACGCCTTCATCTGCTTGAGATTCTCAGCTGCAAACTTTCTCCTCCTACTACTTTCCTTTGGCCCCCAGGCCATTTTGTGCAAGCTGGCCTAAAGAGGGGCCCAATACAACAGGCGAGCACAAGAGAACGCTTAGCAGATCAGGTCCTGCAGGTGAGTTAGGTGAGGAATCCTTGTCTTCAGTTTGTGAATTACTCTGGGACTTCAGTATCCAGATGCCTGGTGTGAGGCTGCACTGCGTTTTCTCAGAGGCTGAAACAGAGGCACCAAGGGAACATCTACAATGATAGTTTACCCACCTTCTGAGTTTGGCATCAGTAGAGGGGGAGTCTAGTAACCCAGTAAGGCCTCCTGAGATTTAGGCACCTAAAGTGATATTTAGGTGGCTATGCCCTTTTTCTAATCTGGCCCCTAGCTTTTGTTTGAAAAGACAAGAAATTAAAATTGATCCTTGCTATGCCAATGAAATATAAAAGACACAAAAGAGAAGTACAGGTAGATCTTACGTATACTACTATAAGATTTGGTTTACCCCAGTGTGGTGATAGGTCACTTGCCCAATTTTTTGGTATTCTGTGTCCCAATTTTCTTTTATTTTTATGAACTTGATGATTAAAAATGTGAGAAATAAAGACAATAGCTAGAAGTCAGTATTTAGGAATGCTGCTAACACAGATCACAAAATTCCTGTTATTTTAGGACTGAGTGTATTTATTGGCCTCAGAAAGATAGCAATGAAATATACTGCAGAATACTTCTTTGTGCATGCAGAGGGCTCATTACTCACACATAGGTCTCAGTGCTACACTCTTTAGAGTCATTGGAGCTTTGCAAAGGGAAAAGGATCAGGCCTTACCTAATGTATCACATCAAATAAATAAAACAGGTAGACATGCAGAGAAGCCACAAGGAGAAGTTAGAATTCTTTCATTTTTTAAAATGTTGCCAAAGCAAATGATTTATTTACTTAAAAGTAGGCTAATGACCATACCTCCTTCTAGAATACTAGATAATCTATTTAATGTGATAGTTCATCCTATTCACCAAACAGGCTCATTCAATTTTGTTCCATTCTGTTTCTGTTTTCTGCTCTTTTGGACGCCAGATTATTTTGCCATACTGCTAAATGACAGGTAGTGTAATCTGATGTGTCAGTGATGTCATTGCATGAAATGACATGTCCTATTAAAAAGTTCAAATGGGTAGGATTTTTTGTGATTATTTTGTCAAGTTCAGAGCAGAAACAAAAGCAGGTCATACCTTTCAGCTTTCATGTTGCAGGTGTCAGAGTCAAGATTTATTTTGGGTCAAAACTACATGCTTTTGCTTTTTCATAAATTTAAATCAAATCCAATTAATTTCAAATGACAGTTGAACTGTTTTTTGATTTGGGGTTTTATGTTCACAGTCTGAAGGTTCATCATTTCTATGGTGAGAGAAATACGCTTCCCTCAGTGTCATGATGTTCATGTCTGAAATTGTGCTCCCTTATTCAGATAAGTAAAACATAATAGTATCCTTTCATTTACCGAGTAGATTATTCTCTACCAAAAGATTCCAACAATATTCCTGAAGTAATTATTCACATTATTACCAGTGGAATAGTAAAATTAGTTTATGTAAATATGCAAAATATAGAAAGATAAACATATACAACCATAGATATAAATACACACACACACACATTATCTTCACGAGTTACACAATTATCTCATGATATGGAAAAAATGAAATAAAAATGAAAAATATAACAAACCCTTTCCACCAAAATCAAATGTGTGTGTGTGTGTGTGTGTATGAGCATACATGTATAGAATGTTTATGAAAATAGAAATATAAAGAATGGTACTAGATTTATGGGTGGTGCAATTCTGCCATCTACAGGACAAGAATAATCTTCAGGATTAAATGAAATAGACATGGGCTAATTTGTAGTATATAAAATGCACATTTTGATATCAGAGGAAAAGAATATTCAATAATTCTGTGGGGTGGGAGGTTATTTGTCTCTTCTACAACAGTATTTCCCATAAAGGGTTTAGGAGCCATAATTTAAATTAGAATACACATGACTGAAGGCTAATGCCTCAGTTACTCCAGCGACCCTTGCATATATTTCTGTTAAATCTGTATTCTGCACTCTTGTTTACAAAAATATATCTTCATAAAAATGTATATACTGAAATTATTCTATGCAATAAGAAACAACCTGATAGGAGTAATTAGCTTTTATCTTATGTGGGGTTTTTTCTTTTAAAAAATGAAATATAAATATTTTAACTATTATGTGGTAAAATTTTAGACTCCCCATCACTTAAATAAACAAAATCAATCAAATAGTATGAATCTCTCAAACTTGTTTATGATGATGGCCCAGTAATCAGAGTCCTTTAGCTATAAAATAGTGTAGATGAGTGTTCCGAGTTTCCCGAATAATTTTTCTTACAAGAGATTTTTTATAAATCTTGGAGTTGACTAGGTGAATGAAAAGAATATCTGCTAAAGACTGGATTCCTATTTTAAAGGGGGGGAGAGGGAGAGAGAGATGGGTCTTGCTCCCATTCCTGTTCATTGTGAAGGAAGTACCAGCTAAGGATTGCATGATAATCTAAGTAAATTTGACCCTTTTGCTGTTGACCTTGGACCATATTGACCATATTTTCATGCAGAACTCCTGATGAAATTAATGGAGTTTGGTGTAAGAATGATGACAGGCTCATGCACAGTAATCAACAACAAAATCTTAGTAGGAATCAGTTTGCTGCCCCAATAATGACCTAATTTAAGATGATTGCACTACATTAAGAAAGCAATGGGTTGTTGTGTTTGGTGGTTTTTTCTTTAATTAGAATGGGGAAAATTAACACAGAATATACATTTACCCCCACATGGTACACCATCCTCAATATTGTATTCCAACTATAATAGATGTTAAGACTTTCCCATTAAAAGTAAGGATGTGTTAGGTCTTGATCCAAAGCCCATTAAAGGCAGTGGAATGAGTCCCATTGATTTCAATGTGCTTTGGATCAGGCTCCTAAACGACAGATGCTAGGGTGTATGTTATAATTGTTTGCATTTCACACCTGCGGATGTCAAAAATTAAGGAAAATTAAGGAACAGAGGAAATTCAGTGCTAAACACAAATCCATTTCTACCTTGTGGAGTTAATTAGCAATTGATTTAGACTAGCTGTAAACATATTTGCTGCTACTGATTCTGAACAGTCTTCTTTTGGACTAGAGTGTGAAAATATAAGTTAAAAAAAATCCAGCTGAAAACTGCAAACTCCATGGTTTTATACTCTCTTTCCAAACTCTTATTTTGAAACTTTTAATGATAATATATTAGCTGCACAAGAAAACAAGTAAACCAAAATAGGACCTAATGTTATCTAAGTTCACTAAATGCCTTGTGACATGGATTTATAGTGCAATTTATCATAAGATACAGATAAGAAACTGGAGTGGGTAAACTGACAAGTTTAACTGATTACACCAAGTAAAAATACAAGAAATGTATTTGTGGCTGAGGCATGCTGGAGTAACGATGTGCATGTCTTAAAAAATGGGATGACAAGACAAGAGCAAGTTCCAGCAAGGAGAATGTTAGCAAAGTTTGGGGAGTTTTTTATTTTACCTAGACTCGCAACATACCAGAGATGATATAATGCTTGTCTCTCAGGTTTGTTTTCTGAGTGACCTTTGAAAAGATAGGCAAAGAGAAGCCATTGTCTGATAGATAATAAAGATAACCATGATATTTGAAGGCTCCTTTATGTTGTGTATAAATGCCACTTTGCACAACAGAATGAGATCATCTTATAATCTTATGAATCCATTTTTCCATACACTCATTTTAAAAAAAATAAAGTTAGTAACTACCTTTCTAGCCACTTTAACATGTTTGATCCCCAGGGTTTTGACATAGTTTTACCAAGATGGTGGGGAGAAAATGTCTTAATTATGTCACAAACCAATTATACTTAATTGGAGTAATATGGTCATCTGATAGTATTCCTGAAATTGGTCTGTGTTTAGACCTCCCATTAATTGGCAATCAATGGGAGTATTGCATAAAAACTGATGACAGGATAATTGTTTAAAACTGACATATTGTTAATGTGCCAAAGCTGATGAAAACTTTCCAAGGGATGGTGAAAAAAAAACCCCTACTTTCTAAGAAGTGCTCAGTTTAATTTGTGAGTGAGCATTAGTATGAGTTAAAGTTGCAAAATAGGCCAGGTAACATCTACAGAGACTGTGAACTCTATAGGCTATAGGAACACAGCTGCAGTCTTCCACACCATACTGGCCTCTTCCCACACCAACAGCTTAGCTTCACTGCTACACTGCCACTTGTCCCCTTGTAGCAGAGGAGCTCAAGTGCCTCCTCCATGGTGCATATGGAGCATTAATGTTGGCTCTTTCGGTATTAATGTCCACAGCAATTTTCAGCATGTTTACTCTGTTATTTCGGGAAAAGCATGCTGAGTACATTGTTGTTGTTGCTGTTCTTTTCTCTTACTCCTCTCACTTCTGGTTGGCCACATCCCCCTAACTGATGTTTGGTATGATTATGAACAGTTTATTAGTGATACTATGGGACACTCATGCATTGCCACATTTGCCTTCTGCACAACATTCCTAGGGCCTATTGCACCTGACCTATGTCCATGTGTTTCCCTTCATTCTTTGGAAGTGTGGGAACTGTATAGTTCTGTGTTTTGGGGACAACAATCACAGATACATTTCCTTTGGAGCACCCCTTAAAATTGATTAGCTATTTTAAAACAAACAAACAAACAATAAATCAATTCATAAAGGTGAAACAAAAATATGTATTTAAAGAAAAATAACTGAATTAGCCATTTAAGATTCCACATCAATTCCATGATATGTATAGGGGAAATATTACAAATAAATAATCTTAGATGGAAAGTCATTTCTCCTTTTATAAAAGAACTAGCAATTGAGTTTAGGGTTCCTGCTTCCCTTACAGCCGAAATGAGTTCTAAGAATAAAGCACCTCGGCTTATATTACAATGTAGTGATAACTTCTGCTTTTTTCAGGGAAGTAAAAGAAGGAAAAAATCAGCTCTAAACACATAAAAAGCCCTTTAGCTTGATTAGAACTCCTAGCTGCTATGGTCATATAAATATTAAAAAGGCATGGCCTCTTTCTGTGTGTATCCAACCCTACTTGTGTGATTCATATGCACTTGCTATTTGGGGTTGGGGACACCGAGATAGCCACCGAGATGTCCCCGGGGACATTTTCAAAGATGAAACAGGTATTTAGGTACTGTGGCAAATTGCCGACACTATTATGGTGGGTCCCGCGCTTTCTCCTCTTGTGAGGGGTTCAGGGCACCATTTCTTGCCCCTGAGCAAGGTATTAACTGCCCCACTAGTATCCTAGGGGAGGGGAGTGGAGGGGGAGGGACCCGGGCCCACCCTCTACCCCGGGTCCCAGACCAGGGGCCCTAAGGATAGCAGTAAACTGCTTGAACTAGCTATTCCTTCCCCTGGGCTACTTCCCTCTCCTACCTTCAGCTTGTGGGGCATCCTGCCTTCTCTCTGCACAAACCAGGTGTCTCTTTTTGTAGGGTCTGGGTCTTTTTCATTCCAAACTCTTCCTCTGATTTCCTCCAAACCAATCCTCTCTGCTCCAACTCCTCCAAACTGCTCTCTGCTCCAACTCCCACCCCGTCTGCCTGAAGCAGGCCTTAATTGACAGCAGGTGCTCCAATTAACCTGCTGCCTCCTTCCCTAGTCTACAGGGAGCCATGCCCTAATGAGCCTTGAGTTACTATATCTCCCCTCAAGCACTCTGCCACAGCTCCCTTACCCCCCTCTATCACAGCACCCAAATGCCACTGAAAGTCAATGGGACTTCGACACTTGACTCCCACTGCTGCCTTTGAAATTTTTCCCAGTGAACTATCAGTTTTGTGTTGCAATGAGAGTGTTCACACCCACAGACCCTCTTAGAGCATCCAAACAGTCCACAAATGGATTCTGTGCAGAGGGCCTGTGTCTCATGTTGCTTAACAGTATAACAGGGGTATATTGGTGTACATTAGAACTAAGGCCACTTGCAGAAACCTAGGTCAGGTTAAGGTCTGTTGGAATTTGTAGCTTTGCAAATTAATGAAATGTGTTTTCAGATAGCCAGTGACCTCTGAACACAGGGAAACTTAACAACCTGTAGATAACACAGTGTTTTTGCTGCTTTTCCCTCTTGGAAACTACTATGATTTTGCTATAGTTTCCAGCAGAATAAAAGCCATAAATATGAGCTTTATGGTAATGGGATAACCTGTGATCATGACCTTTCAAAAGCAGTACCTCAGGGAATTTCAAAATAGTACAGTTACTTTAAGTATGGGCAAATTTTGGATAAACCCCAGGTAAAAGGTAATTGGGAGCCAACTCATTTTTTCCATTTGTTATGCAAATAGGCAGGCATGGACCAGTAGCCTGAGAACAGCAGCTCTAGAAATGACTGTGTTGTATATTTGGTCCATTCTATTTGAGTATCACTTCCTGAGGTTCTGAGCATCCACAGCTTCCATTGACTGTGCTTGGAATAGTGGGTGCTTAGACAACAGAAAATCAGCCCATCAAGGTCTCTGTTTCAGTTTTACAGTGTATCAATTGAGGATGATAATTCTTTACTTCCCTCGCATTACTGTTTTGAGAAGTAATGAAAGACCTTTGATGAGAAGGAAGTTTTTGTTCATTATTATTAATAATAATAATAATTATTATTATTATTATTATTATTATTATTATTATTATTATTTTATTAACAATTAGATAAACTACACTACAACTAACTTGTATGTGTTTAACTCTCTGCTGTTTCAGGCATGTGAAAAGTATTGGTTGTCATTCAGCAAAATTTGCTTATTTGTGAAATTTATCTCAGCACAAACAGCCTGCATAAAGACTATAGATTACCAAAATCCCACATAAGCCCCATAGTTGGATTTTTTGCCGTTCCAGAGAAACATTTTATATTAATTTTATTAAATGTATAACTGAATTATAACAGAAATATTCCACTTAAATAATATTACCATTGTTTTTGCAAATTCTGTACCAATTTATATGAGATAGTGCATTGTGAAATTAACATTTTTTTATTTTTTTTTATTTTTAACATTAAAAACTCGGGACATCTACAGTTGTAAGTCTGTCTAAATAGTCTCTGTTCATAAATAAATGTGATTTCTTCTCGAGAATACAAGAGTAAGCAAGTTATATGTCTTGTTCTTCTACTGCTTATCTTTACTGTTACTTTAATAAACTGCAGTAGAACCAATCTGTGGTAAATTTAATACAGCAAAATAGAATAAAACAACATCTGCCACAAAAATATCCATCACTAGCCCCATATTCTCAATGCCTTCTACAAGCTGGTAATAAGGAGATATAAATGACTTGACTCTGCCAATTTCTAGTTGTGCAGTCAGTGTGAAATACAGGGATTATAAAATGTTCCTCTGTCAGATATTTTGGCAGTGATTGGAATATCTAGTGAAATATGGGATTTTATTCTTAGTACTTTAAGTTAATAACAATAACTGTAAAACTAATATTGTTCTTTCCTGTAATTGCCACTATTCATCATACAACATAAGAAATTCAAGAACAAATATGCACCACTTTGTTTCAGTGCAGGCTCCCGGGTAAGACTATAATATTATTACTGTGTTTTTCTTACTTAAAAAATTATTCAAGGAAATTATACTGTAATAAACTCCTACATTTAACGACAAGCCTTATGGAAGAGTAAATTAATTGTTTTACACTTTGCCGCAATCTTGCCGCCCATGCTCTGACCATCTACCCCATATACTGTGGCTATCAACATGGTCAACAACACATTCCCTGTTCTGTGGCTGGTTGTCCAGTAATTATAGTGCCACATTCAGATCATATTTCTTTGTATTCTACAATATTTTTGAAATATACAAGACAACACAATATATAAATTAACAAATGAGTATAGCAAGAACCCTGGTTTTCACTGTAATCCCCTGTTTTCAGCTGTCTGATGAATTTCACAGGTTTAGTGTCTAATTGAATGTCAATTTGGTGGAGAAGTCCAAGCAAGCATAGTTTATCGGATTTTGGACAGGAGGTCAGTAAACTATTTTATTTAATTTCCCATTTCTTATAATCTTGGCAGTGCTGTGCATGTGCAATGCATCTGCTAAAAAGGTGTTTCTCTAAGATATTAAAATACACAGTGAAGAGCCTGTACATCTGTTGGAGAGGCTTTTTGGAGAAGACTGAGGGTATGCTTCCAACATGATGAAGGGGGTAGGTGGCTGACCAACCAGGTGAGTTCCTATGAACCTGATGATTTTAATGCTGCTGATTAATAGTGCCTGGGGCATTGGTACACATCAATCCCTCTTCTTCTCCACTCCTGGAACACAGTAGTTTAGTCTTCTGTGTGCTGTAGCACTTTGGTTGTTGAGTTTGGTTGTTGAGTTTGCGATGGAGGTGACAGGTGTTTAGTGTCCTCTAATATACAGGGTGTCTGACTAGATGATCTTGTGGTTCTTTCTGACCTAAAACTTTGACTTCTATCTATCTATCTATCTATCTATCTATCTATCTATCTATCTATCTATCTATCTATCTATATGCAATACAGCTGAGTTTCAATGCCTGGAGAGCAATTTATCTATGTTTATACTACATTGTATTTCTTTTTAAAAGCCTATGAAAATTTCTTTAAAAACAACAATTATAAGAAAGTATAAAGTTGCTATTGGAAAACACTCTAAAGTAAGGAAGTGTTCCATTTAAAGTGTACAAGCAAACAATAATTTGGCCACCATAAAGTGTAGTTAATTGGCTAGACAACCTCAAAATGATAGTATATTGCATATTATTCAATCATAAATAGTGTGTGACCCTGGAATTTAAGACTTTGCCATAACACAGAAACAAAAAAATGGGGGGAGGGGAGTTAAGTAAGCATTTCCTGCTTCTGTATAGTAGATAGAATAACCATCCAGGAAGAAATATCTGGTAACAAACTATTAGCATGACTTCTGAATGGCAGGAATATCTGGATTCTAGCTTTGGATTATTTACTTATTGGAAAAAAAATATGTGAACACAATATATCCCCCTCCCACCATTTTATTCTATTTACAATTTATCTATGGCAGGGTAAGGACCCTTAGTGAGTCCCGCCGGTTTGTTTAACTGGCGGTTCGGCTCCCACTGGTTGCGGTTTGCCATCCAGGTCCAATGGGGGCTGCGGGAAGCGGCGCAGTACTGCCGATCCCTGATCTATGACCTGGATGAACCAATATTTTGAATAGAATAGGGATATTAAACAGTGCGGCTAACAACTCACAGAGCTCCAGAAAGCAGCTAGTTTGCTCAGGGCCAGATTTATACCTTACGTACCCTTTGACACAGTATCTTCAGTGCCCCCGTATCCACCCACCAACAACTGACCTTCTGGTTGTACACAGTTTTAGAGAGAAAGGCACCTCTAGAATTCTAGTGTCCCTGGGCATATGCCTACTGTGCCTAACTGGAAATCCAGCCCTGAGTTTGCTCCTGTCCTTTAACTGCTTCAGACACTCTGGATGAAACCTGAGTACTGAAGTCAATAAGAGTTTTTCCTTTGACTTAAAAGGGGACAGAATGTCACTATATATTTTTTCCCATCCCCCCTCTGCCCCATATGCAAATCCTCTTGTGTTAATACTGGGCTAAGGTTCTAAGTTGTACAAATCACAATGAGGATATTCAGGTGTCATTTCAAATTCCCCTGAGGTTCACAAGATGTATACTTTATTATCTATGACTCTATGTATGCTCTGAAACACAGAAGGAAACTAACTTGAATTTAAATGACCATACCTCTTAAACAAAAGCTGAAGTGTCTGTCTTTCTTCCTTTTCCTTGCCTCTCGCTGAGCTCCAGCAAATTCAGATTCTAGCAAATTCTAGCAGATTCTCTAGCAAACATAACAAGGGCTTGCATTAAATGTGGATAGGTCTTTTTCTAGAACTAAGTTATTCAGCATCATCACAGCCAACCTATTCAATTGAGATGCTTAATAAAACAAACAAAAACAAACAAACAGAAACCTAGCCCTTTCTGTTCTCTTCTCCAGCTACCCTAGAATGGGGTTAACTTAAGTTAAATATCCTCCCAATAAAATTTGATTCAATGCCACCACAGCAAGCTTCAACCTAAGCCCAGAAGAATATTGCTCTTCTAAGCCTTTGGGTCCTGAAAAGCAGTAAAAATGTCTTTGAAACTGTGTCTTACTCAAGGCCTCTTTTTTTTTCTAGTTGTTTTTCTTAGCTGTTAACTGCCAGAGACGTCATGGGATCCTTTAATTTTCTTGTTCATACATTTTCTTTCTATCGCATCTTACCAGCTCTTAGTACATTCAAGCTGGTTACAGTTTTCCGACCTTGTTTTCTATTCCTTGGAAAAGTTTATGGTATCTCATGTTCAAACCATTATCACCTCTAAAGTCTACATTGATAAGACCAACCAGGGCATTTTTAAAGTTTCATGTTCATGTTGTCCACTAGTCAGAGCTCCTCTAGTTCAGTTTTTATTTCCAGCTGATTGACTGAACATCTCCATGAAGCTCACATATTTAAGAATAGAGAGATGGGTACACATAAGTAGGTGGTGGTTCGTCCGTTCAATGAGGATCACTCAGTCATCCGTAAATTGCTGGGGCTGATTTTGTCTGTGTGTGCGCAGATGGCTGATGAGGCCAATCCTTGCACGAAAGGTCCGATGACAGATAGGACAGGAGATGAGGAGGACATCTCCAGCAGGGTTTCTGGCATGGGCTTTTCTGGCTTGCCTCTTTTGTTCTGCTGCAGCCGTCCTTTTGGCCTCACATGATTTGGCACCTTTATACACGGAAGAGCGCCATGTGGTCTGATTCATTGCGCTCTGTTCCCAAGAGTCAGGATTGATGTCAAACGCTTTGAGGGCGACTTTGAGAGTGTCTTTGAAGGGTTTCTTCTGACCCCCATGAGACCGCTGTCCTTGTTGCAACTCGCCATAAAAAAGTCGCTTTGGTAGCCGATGGTCTGACATACGGACTACATGCCCTGCCCAGCGTAACTGCGACTGCATCAAGATGGTAAAGATGCGGGGCAGGTTTGCTTGGGCGAGTACTTCAGTGTCTGGGATCTTGTCCTGCCACTTGATGTTGAGGATTTTCCTGAGGCTTGTTGTGTGGAAGTGGTTCAGCTTCTTGGCATGGCGCTGATAAATAGTTCAGGTTTCGCTGGCGTAGAGCAGTGTGGGAAGAACAACCGCCCTGTATACTTTCAGCTTGGTCTGGGTGGTGATGCCTCTTCTATTCCAGACTTTGGTGTTTAATCTGCCAAAAGTTGCACTGGCTCTAGCGAGCCTGATATTCACCTCATCATCTATGGTGGCATTTTGGGACAGTGTGCTGCCAAGGTATGTAAATCTGTTCACTGCATTGAGTCTCTGGCCGTTAATAGTGATATTGGGCTCAACATAGGGCTTCCCTGGGGCCAGCTGATGCAAAACTTCAGTCTTCTTTATACTGGTGATTAGACCGAAGTTCGTGCAGGCGTTGGAAAACTTGTCTACGCTGCGTTGCATATCAGCTTCTGAGCCAGCGTTGAGAGCACAGTAGGTAGATTCATATACAAACACACACAGAGAGTTGTGAAATTGCGACTATCTTTTCATGTATGCCTTCTTCAGCTATAATAACTGCAAAATAAGATTTTAAATCTGATTATGAGAAGCATATAAAGACTATAAAGCAAGAACAGTGGCTTCCTATGCATGTGCTGTTGGATTATTTTAAATGGCATATGTGGGCTAAAGGTGTAAACATAGCCCAGTCACTGTCTAACATTAAACAAGGTCAGAGGTTTTATAGACAGTGTCCTCAGCCTGTTTAGCATATTGAAAACACACTATTAGAGCCCTTTAAACCTATTAAGGATACAGAAAAGAAGGAGAAACAGTTGAAGCATTTAACATTTGAAGTATTAATTAAGGCTTTCTCTTTTATTTAAAAAATAATCCTTTGTTCTCTTTCCCTTTAGTTCTAGATAGTTTCAGAAGAAAAAAATCCCCTTTTTGTTTGACAGTCCATTAGATTATATCAAAAATGGTAATAACTTTAGGGGAAGAAGAAGAGAAGTTAGTTGAGATGGTCTGGAGATGTCATTGCTGCTCGTATTGCTAAAGTCTAATTTTAGAAGGAAAACCCCCCTTGTTTGACAGCCTCTTAGATGGTATCAGAGATTGTAATAACTGTCATCCCAGGTGGTGTTTGGGATTCAGCTGAAGCTGAAGCCAGCAGGAGAGGCCACCCATTCTGCTCAGTGCTTCCCTCAGGATTAGGATGATAAAGATCTGGGGTCCCACAAAATGTCAGGGGTGGCAGCCATGATGGTGAAGCTTGCTCCAGCAGCTTCTGCCTGGTTTTTGTTTTTGTTTTTTGTACTTTCCTCACAAAATCTCTTTTCTTTTAAGGACCCAAAAAGGGAGCACTGGTAGAATAGTCTACTTCCTCACTGTTTTCTCTATCAACTAGTCTTAATATCCGACATGCTAATTTTAGTTCATAAACTTTCAGCTCCACATTTCCTATTTTTAACAAGTATAATTTCAACATAGTCCTTGAATTCTGTCAATTTGACCTTTTTGTTTAAACTAATCCTTGTGAAATTTTACACACTATTTTACAATTGAGCTCATGATTCAGGTAAATTTGTGGGGCCAGCTGTCACAATATAATATCTTTCTTTTATTAATCAGCTCCACCTACGATCAGACATTTATTCATAAAATTATAATTACAAACAAACATTTCATTTCAGTTAATTATAAGAAGGAAAGGAGAGGGAGGAAATACTTGATTATATTTTAAGGGTTGCTAAGTCTTTATACCAATTGTTGAATTTACATATCTTGATTAGATGTTGCAAAAATATCATTAAACCTTCAGCTGTTAATAAAGCTAAAGAATTTACAACACACTTCATTTGTAGCTAAAACAAAAATTGTAACTGCAGCTGTTATATGTTTGTAAGATATTTTGGAACAAACTACTCTTATCACTTCTATGGCTATATGCCCAGGATGAGTAAAGTTGGATAAAACTTCCCCCATCCTTCGCCAATTACACAATTAAAGCTGTACATTCATACACAGCCACAAAAATTTTATGCACTAGTGGTTAAGTTTGCTTACTTGGAGAAAAACTTTAGCCTGATGGCATTCTTATCCAAGTATGTTGCCTACTTTAAAAATAAACGACAAAATGGTTCTTTTGGAACCACTTTTACATTTATGAGCAATTTGCAACACACAAAGGAGGTAAAAATTTGCAGGAATTTTTAGTCTATGACAGAACTTGCCCAGTTGTTTTACCACCAACGTTTGTAAAGACAACACGGCCATAGAGGGAATTTATACCATCATGGGGATCTAATCTTCAACTCTAATCCGAGGTGCGATTATTGCTAATTGTACTGTCTCACATGCCAAGAAGAAGAATAACAAAAATCATTGAAAACAATCATAAAAAAAAAAAGTGTGGTGTTGCAACAGGCCTTGGTTCTGTTGATTTTAAATTTAATTCACAGCTAATGCAGTAGAAGCCCTGAATTACGCTGGCATTTAATTAACAATAGGCTTACTCAAGATGAGGTTTCAGTAAAAGTCTGCTTTAGCAAATTGATTTTCAACCATTTAAAACGCTTCGTTTTACTAATTTAGCATTTTCTTTAAAATACTTTTTCATTAAACTTTTACTGCTTACAGAAACTACAAACCTTAATGTAAAAAAAAACAAACCAAACATCGGTTAAATGATAAACTTTTGTTGGGCCAATAAAGATATTACCTCATCCACCTTGTCTCATCTAAGAGACTGTCAAATGAGAGGGTGAGGAAGAGGAAGTTCTTCTAAAATTAGACTTTAACAACAGTAGTATTACTGTCTCCAGCCCATCACAACTAACTTCCCCTCCAAAACAATCAATCAAACAAACAAACATTATATAAAATATTAGTATAAAATATTACCATTTTATACTAAGAGATTGTCAAACAGGTTTTGTTTTCCTTCTAAAAACTGTTAATAGCTAAAGATAAAGGGAACAAGTAATCTTGTTAATATAACCAACAAAGAATCTTGAAGCACCTTATAAACTAGCAATTTGCCATTTAATATTTTACATTTCAAAAATGTAAAAATATTTAACTTTTTTTGTATCTTTAATAAAAAGTTGTGGGTTTGTGTTTTGTTTTGTTTTTTTAGTTTAGTGTGTTTGCATAGTGCTTAGGGTGACCAAACAGCAAAAGTGAAAAACCAGGATGGGGTGGGAGGTAATAGGAGTTATATAAGAAAAAAAAACCCAAATCAGAACTGTCACTATAAAATTGGGACAACTGGTCACCGTAATAGTGCTAACCTGGCCAAGGTCTTTGTATTCTGAGCCCCTGACATTGGTGTGACACTATTTAAAGTTAGGCAGTAACCCCATTATGTTAACACATTTCACTGCAAAGACCTTAAGGTCACAGCGCCAAATATATTGTATAGATATTGATTTCAAAAGGCCCAAAGAGTTAAAGATGTTTAGATATTCCCTCACAGTCTAACATTAAACAGTGATAGATAGGTTCTGAATTATTTTACAACAGAATCCTTGGTTTTACTTGGTTACTTGGCAAACACACAAAACCATTCATTCAAATTGAAAGTTTATTGGTTAAACACAAGAAAGAACAAGAAATTAAAGCAAGCATTTATACCGAAATTGCAGTTGAGTGATTATGCAAAACAAACCGTTAGACTTTATTAAAGTCTTTCTCTTTTTGGAATCAAAATATTTGTCTCTTATTTTCAGAGGAACCTTTCTTTGATGAAAAGAAGAAGGTTAATTTTACTCTCAGTCCTGATGTGAAAGGCACTCACTTGTCCTGTTCTTAACAAAGAGACGAAGTGGAGGTTAGACTGGATACAAATGATGGGTGAAATATAGCTGTTCTTGAAGTTTTTGAAACCCTAGAGTCATATGATGGCTATGACACCTTCTGCTTGGACCCTGTTTAGTTACAATCTGATCAGGGCCATCATCTGCTTGGAGCCTTTCTCTTCGGATGAAGCAGATTTGATGAAGCAGCTTTAAATGGATTCAATATGATTGATTTCAGGATTTGATGGAAAGCCAAGAGAATGAGATAGGCTAGGAAGAAAGAAACCGAGGGAATACAATAGGATCTTATATGCTGTTGTGGTGCTGGTAATTAGATATCCCCACTGCTGGTCTGAGCATTGGATGCATGATAATGTAATGACTTTCAACAGCCACAGGTGAAAACAAAGTTCCTTAAACAAGATGAAAATCCTTTAGCTGAGCTGAGATGAGCTGCACTGTTGGCTGGGGGGCTGAGTCGGGAGGCGATGAGCTGAGACAAGGTGGGACATGGGATGAGAAGAGAGCTGAAATAAACTGATCATGGGGGTGTTGGTTTTTTTTACTCTCTTGTTAATGAACCGAAAAAGGGAGGAGCGTTGTTCATCCCCCTCATGATTTTGTTCACCAATTAGGCCTAATATCTGTTGCCACAATTTTAGTCTATTATCTTCTAGTTCTTTATTTACTCTTTTTTCCAAGCATAATTTCAACAGTCCTTAAATTATATCAACATGGCCTTTTAGCTTTAGATTGATTCAGCTTCTTTGTCTGGTTCTCCTTTACTTGTTATAACATTCAACATAATGAAAAACATGACCTATTTCTCATAATTACTGTAACATCTTATAAACCTTCCTAAACTTTTTTACTTTTAAGCTCACATTAGGAGCACATCTTGTAAGTTCAATAGTCACAATAGTCTCCAGGATCTATCACATTTGGGGAACTTCTGAAATATAGACACTAATGGTGTGAACTGTGTCTTAAGAGAGGTTGACATATGAGCCCATTCAAAATTTCACAAACTCCCTTCTCATTTGTAATATCATAACATCTCTGTGGTAATTCCAGCAACTGCTTACATAGGAAAGTAATAGTAGCTGTCTTTCAGTGAAATTTAGCAAGCACAAAGAGGCGAGTTAGCATCGTGTTATTAGCCATCTCTCTCTGGATTATCAGCCTGTATTTCATGGACTGTCTTAACACAATGCAAATCTGAAAATAATGGTCAGAGAAAGTTTCCATTCAAGTAGTTGCTATTTTTATCAGTCAAAAATTTGACCTGTGTCAAATGGCTGGTTTTCTCATTGAAACTCTTTTATTTTCCAAAAATTATCAAAGTAAGAAATCTATATTCAGGTTTTTTTAGAAACCTGAAAAATGGGATTTTTTACTGTTAATGAGGTGATTTTTTTCTCTCTACAATTGTGCACCTTCTTGCTCTTAAATTGTACCATATTTATTTATTACTTTCCTTAACACTCATCGGCATGCAGAATAACAAATGTAAGACTCTTAAAACTAAACTGAGGTATAACAGTATAATACAAAATGAAGAGCAATCCAGAGGTGTAATATTACAATCCAATTCCTGACTTACTCTTGGCTTTTGATTACACTGAGTTTGTAGAGCCAAGCTATTGAATTTCTATCTTAACATCCATATATTTATTACACTACTGGGTAAGAAAGGAAAAGAGATAGTAAATAACTTAAGAGGATAAGTTTCATCTATCTCTAATCCTGAGAGCTTCTCCACTATGAATGCCTATTCTAAGGAACATAACACATACTGTAGTGTGCAGAGAAAATCTCCTTTGCTTATGTATTCTGTTCTCTTAGTAGTTCCTCATGGTATTAAAGACATCACAGGTATCTCAAAGTAATACTGAATTATTAGCCATTTCTGTGCTATTACCAATATATAATGAATCTAAGACAGCCAATTTCTTGATTTTACTATTAACAAAATCTTTGATTCATGATTACACTTGTGGCTGGATCCATGAAAGGAAAATCGGGTATGTCTACACTGCAGTTTATAGCATATTTCTTCACTTGGCTAGACAGACATGCACTAGCTCTGCTTGAGCTAGTCTGTTAAAACATAGAGTAGCCAGGGATAATATGAGCTAACTAGAACACTCTGTCTACCCACAGTGGGAAGCATACACATAATTGCAGTGTAGACCTGCCCTTAGACCCAGTGTTGCTTTAATTATTTATACACAGTGGAACAACTCTAACAGGAGAACTTCAGAAATTCCTCTCCATGAGTACATGAGAGCTCAATGGTTAGGATACTCTACTGGGAATGCAGAGAACCAAGCTCAAATCCCTACTCAGGTAGAAGAGGAAATGGAACCCTGTTCTCCCATATGCTGGGTGAGTGTGCTAACTACTGGGTTCAGAAATGCAAGATGGGTAGAGTACAATCTGGTACTCCTCCTATAGTGTTGTTTTGTGTGGAGTACCGTCTGGTAGGTGGCTTCTGAGCACTCCTACTGGATTGAATCCCACAGGTAAGATTGGTGGGAAATGCACAGTCTGAGGATTAGGTCTGAGGTAGATTCACAGTGGCTTATAGAAGATAGCTCTGTGTATGTCCAGTGTCAGATTTTAGGTGCCACGGGGTCTTTACCAGCAAAAAGTTAGGTGCCTAGGGAGTTAAGACACCTAAAAGTTGGGCAGTAGCTGAATGGGAATTTTGAGGCTCTAAATCCCCTATATATGGGATTTATACATATAAAGGTTTAAGCGGACATAAAAATGCCCTCTGTAGGCAAAACATTTTAGTTACCTTAGTACAGGTTAATAATACTAAGGTACCTAACATCCTTTGCCTACAAGGGACATGTTAAGTGTCACTTTTGAACCTTTATTTTTTTCTCAATGTCCATTCTAAGCCTTTTTTTTTCTGTCAAGATATTTTCATAGTGGAATTACAGCATCTTTTCATATGTTAATGAATAAGTGGCAGTGAAAATTCTGCCTGTGGACACAAACAATATATCAATTGCCATTGTCAGAATCTCCTATTTTTTTTCTTTTTAGCACAGCTAAGACTCCATGCTTGATTTCCAAAGTGATAACTGTTGGTGTATCAAATTCTTGGCATATAGTTCATTTGCACCAGATGAATACAGACGAGGAGACTCAGACTGAAGTATGAAATTGAAATGGCTGTAGAGAAACAGACAATGCAATTTTCCATTCATGGAGATGCTGTAAATAAAAAAAGGATGTCTGGGAAATGTATGAAGAGACTGAATCTGCATTTCTTGTTTCCTCCAAATACCCACTGCAACCTATGAGTATGTGGGGTGAATGAAACGGCAGGACTGGGCCTCTAGTAAACAGAAAGGATTATATTATGTATTTTTATGTGTTGTGTTGGGCTTTAGCTATAAGATTCCCATTAGACTGTATTGCACTTGTGTTTCTAAAGCACATCATACTGAGGGCCAGTGCCGGTGCAAATGGAGGAAAAATAGCAACACTAACTTTTCTGATTTAGAACTTTATCATAAACTTCTGCTGAAAAGCTGCAGTGGATTGCAAGACCCTCTTGCTAAAGAAACACTGTCCTTGTGTGAAAATCATAGTTTTCTCTTTTGTTTAAAGTAAGTTTCTAAACTTTACACACAGAGATAGCATTGAAATGTAAACGTATGACAATCTATTGCAAGCGCTGAATGGAACAAACAGCTGGGCTCCACTTTCACAGCACTGCCATAGCACACACGTGCAAAATGAGCCAGTTAATTTTCCTTGTCCCAAGAAATCATCTAACTCTCCTTAAGTCTCTTAGGGTAGTAGGTACAATAATGGTGGAAAGTATCAGAGGGGTATCCTTGTTAGTCTATATCCACAAAAACAATGAGGAGTCTGGTGGCACCTTAAAGACTAACAAATTTATTTGGGCATAACCTTTCATGGGTTAAAAACCACTTCAGATGCATTTGAAGATGTATAGTGGAAAGGAATCAGTTCTATCAAGAGTAGGAGATGGGGTAGGAGGAAATTGTTTCCCTGGCCCACATAAAAAATATTAAGTCTGCTCTAATTCAGTTGATGTCTGCTCCCCCAGGCCATTGCCAAGGGGCACAGGTGGCATCTGCTATTGTGGCAACCATAATAGCTACTGTCAGGGGATATCTGCACCAGCATCTCACACCTCTGCCTCTAATAGCACAGGAGGGATGGTGAAGGGGAGGATGGCCTGTGAGGGAAAGCAGACAGGATTGGGAGGGGATGGATTGCAAGGATGGAGAAAACCTTGGATTTCAAGAAGGATTTTGTAACAGGTTCGATGGAGGTGGGTATAGTGCTATACGCAAGGAGCATTGCATAAATTTGAAGAACCCCTCCATATTTTGCCAACATGTCACTGTTAACACGTTTCCTTTCTGAATGCCAATACAGGAAGTCATATCTTTCAATCCTGTTCTCCTCAAACTCCCATTTACTTCCAATGGGAATTGCTGGAGCACAAAAACAGGATCAGCCACATAGTGCTCAACCTTACACTTAACTGTTTCCTTAGATAAATAACTTTACTTCAGTATTTCCCTAGAGTATGTACAGGCAAAGTAAGACTGAAAACATTTGCTAGCCTAAGCTATTTATCTAAGAGTTATATTTGGACCCAGCAGTGAAGGAGATAGAAACAGAGGGGAGCTGATTTAAACAGAGCTATCTGCTGTGGTGACCTTATTGTTCTGGCAACAAACAGGAATGAATGGAACTGAGGATTTGCACTGAGTACAGAGTGCCTAACCATTTAAAGGGGCAGGATATCATATTACTCCACCCTACTTTGAAATATTTCCCATGTATACACATAATGTTTACATGCCTAACATAAAACATTATATAACCTTACTCAGATGGTCAAATTGCAAGGGATTACTCTGCTCCAGAATAGCAATTCACTAGCTAAAAAATGTATAAGTTCAGCTCAGCACTGGTTTTGCTCTATTTTGGGATAACGTGGTAATGGAAGTGCAACATTGTCCTCTACAAAAGTAACAGTTATTGTTAAGGAATCAACTGGATCTGGTGACAACATTTCTTCCAACAAATCACCAAAATTTGGAATTTTAACAGGAGGAGGAACAGAAAATCCTACTGGAACATCTCCAGACTCTGATACTTGTCAAGGCTGCAGCTGGTCCATATATCATTTTCATAAATTACCGTCAGATAGCTTTACTATGAATGACACAGGTCCAGTACATTTTACAAGTTCTCCAGGTACCCATTTCACTCCACACCAGTAGTTGTGAGACTAAGTCTCCTTCTTGAAAAGAATGATGACAAGGTTCATGTCGTCGAGGATTTGCACATCTGGAGATTTGGCTACAGACAAGGCAACATCAGGTCCTTGCCGATAGCTTCAAGAAAAGAGTTGCAGGTGATTCCCAGTAGTAGTATGTGGTATATTCCTGTAGACAAGCAAGAAATTGTCCAATTTCTGCTGATGACTGAAAATAGACTTGTTAGCTCTTATGACATGCTTAAGAAGCTGTATAAGCATTCTGCTTGTCCCTTTGTAGCAGGATGGTTTGGAGTAGATCATATGTGCCAAATTCTATATGAAGCCAGCAATCTCTGAAATTCTTCAGAACAGAACTGAGGCCATTGCCAGTCAGCCACTGTAACGGTAGACTAAATTGGCTAAATAAGGTATGAAGACATCTAGCTGTCTTGGCAGCTGTAGTAGAAGTCATTCTGAAAACTTCTGGCCATTTCAAATATGGATTGACTATGACCAAAAAACATATAACCTTCCAATAGTCCATGTGAATATGTATCCATGGAATCTGAGGCCTATGACCAAGGTTGGAGATGAGCTGGGCTAGAATCAAACTGAATTTGCTGACTCACAGTACAGAAGTCCATCTTCATCTTAATGTCTTTGTCGATCTCTGGTCATCTGACATGACTCAGCCTAATGCCAAAATGGTGTTTGGGAAAAGTTCCCCAAATCCGAGATTGAAGTGATTTTGGAATGCTCACTCACACTCCCCATAAATTTCAATCTTCATTCTCAGATTATTCAGGTTGACATGACATTAATTGTGTAAACTGGGTATTCTTATGATCCAGTGTGGTAACTTGTAACACCATTCACCACACCACGCACATACTCTTTAGATATTTCTTTGTTGATGTCTGTCTGTGCTAGTACTGGGTAACCTGTTCATCACACTGATATAAATCAAGTCATCCAAAGGAGTTTAGGCATGGCAGACAGGACAACCCATCAACACTGCCATGCTGTGTCCCTTTATGGAATTGAATAGTACAGAAATGAACTGAAAGCAGCAATGCCGATTGTTGCATATGAGCAGCAGCTAATGATGGAATTCCATGTTTCAGTCCAAAAATAAGTGGTGATCCATTAGCAAGGTAAAAATATCTACCATATAGATAGATATAGAACTTCCAAATACTGAAGATAATACTTAAGAGCTTCTTACTCTATTTTACATAGTTTTCCTCAGGGCTGGTTCACGTTTTTGAAATGAAGTCAATTGGTTCCTCCATCCCATCAAGAAAAATATGGGAAAGAATTGCACTGAAGCATGATAAGACAATAGAAATTGTAGAGTGCCATCAAAGTATGTAAGAAGTTCAGATGCTGTCAACAGTTTCTTTGCTTCCTTACTTGCACCCTCACATTCTTTAGTTCATATCCATTTTCTTCAAAACTATGGAGGTTCTACCAGAGGAAATTGTGACAACGTCTGGTGATCGGCAGATGCAGAAATCAGTGAGACAGAAGCTCCATTTTCAAGCTCCATTCTTGTAGGAACTCCCTTGACCAAGAGTGTGAACCAGGTGCCATATCTTACTCCAGCTTCTGATAACACATGCAGTGTTAGGTGTTGGTCAGTGTCACTAGAGCTCTTTTCTTTTTTCACATTATGAAACTTCTGTCCTTTCGTAGGCTCAGTTTTCACATGTGTCTTCTTGAATGGATGATACTCTATATTGCTGGTCATTGAACTATATGACAGGTCACGGCAATGGCTCCTTTTTACTGGCACTTTCTGAAAAAGACCTGGAATGCTCCATATGCATAGTTTGTGCATAATGGCCACACAGAAATTCCATAGGTTCCCATGGTCCCCTGTCCTACCAATTCAAGAGATGCATTTATTGGTTCATACTAAATTCCAGAGAATCCTTCTCTGCAGTTTCCCAGGAAATAGCTATCTTAAAATCCTTCTTGAATGTAAATACTAATACAGTAAAAAATTTACTTCAGCTCTGGTCAGTGCATAATCCAGAGACATATTTGTCATGTGGGTCATCACTTAATGTTTGTTTGAATTGATAATGCTCTGACATTTCCTTAGAGCAGCAGCAAACTGCTACCAAATCTCCACTTCCTAAAAGTTGCCGACAGAAGCAATATCATTCTGTGATCATTGATGGGGTTGGAGAGAACTATACCCACATTGTGGCAGTACAAGTTCCGTGTACAGTTGGATACAGGTGGTTTCACAATGGTCCATGTGTCTTCGGACCCATCACTGTCAGCAAGGATGAAACTGTCCATTTGCAGTGGCGTTGAAGGCTACACGTTGCTAAAAATGTTCAAGATACACCACCCATCATTCATGGTTTTCAGAGTTCCCAAAGATTGCCCACAAACATTGCTATTTCACTTCTCTTTGTTGAATTATGCACCTTCCCAGACTGCTGCCGTTCACAGGTGTTTTTTTTTTCTTTTTGTCTGGTCCTGCAGCTTTTATCTGCAGATTGTAATTTTTTCGCTACTCTTCACTCTCTGTGCTTGATCTTCCTCTGTTGGTAGTTTATCTACAGAATCCCTCATTTGGCTGTACTTGGCCTTCTCGCTGTCTTTAGACCCTCAGTACAGGCTATGGGGTGACTCTACATGGATTACATGAGGCCAAAATGGCTCCTTCTCCCTCACTGCTCTATCTGCAACACCTCCAGCAGAATAGATGAGAAAAATGCACTTTTTACT
Source organism: Sternotherus odoratus (assembly GCA_032164245.1). Lineage (NCBI taxonomy): Eukaryota > Metazoa > Chordata > Testudines > Kinosternidae > Sternotherus > Sternotherus odoratus. The sequence continues at coordinate 243,364,229 of JAVMKO010000001.1, forward strand.
TCTCCTATTTCCCTTGAGTTTTTAACTTTCATTTTCCATCCTAGGGCAAGAAGCAGCTCACTTTCATCTGAGACCTCATGACACATGAATTGGCTTCTCTCCAGGGAACACTTCCTGTCTGACTGACAAAAGGATTTTTTTTTCTGGTAGGATAGTGTTTTTTCCTCATCTTTCTTTCTTTAAAGTCTAAAAAGAACTCTTTCCAAGACTATTTAGGCACAGTGACTGAAATCTTTGCTCTATTGCTAAAGAAAGGACTTGGACATTGAGGGGTGCCTTAATGGGAAAGTTTATAGACTAAATTGCAGACTAAAGTCCAAGAACGAAAAAGGGAGTAAGGTGGGAGCTCCTTAAGTGAAGTTAGTTATGTTCTAGAGGCTCAAATTGTAAAATTCAGATCTGAACCTCCCCAATTTCACAACTTTAAAGAAAAGGGCCAGGCAGTGAAAGTTGGATCTGATTTGGACCTGAACATCCCTAAATTCAGGAATGTTAAGACTGTATTCTGTCCTTCTCTGTCACTGTGGTTAAAAGTGCACAGACTTTTCTTGTGACTGTAGACTTCAAGGATATTCCATAAGTCTCGATGTATCTATGTTTTGTTGTTGTTGTTCTCTATCAGCAATAATCACTGGAATAGTGATGTCATTGTATTCTGGTCCACATTATAATAGAGCAAGCTATGGGGAGACACAGGAATCACTTGGCTTCCTGCTATTTACATGGTGCTGTCAAAACCACAAGCCTGAATTTTACAGGGCCAATGTTGACCACCTTTTTTTGCCATTGAGAGCACTACTACACTGCATGAGAATGGAACTGGGAAGTCCAAAGAAATTGAATGGCAAATATATAGAAATCATACTTTTTTAAAGTGAGGCCAGAAATATTGGTCCTGATTTTCTTGAAAGTTGCTTAGGTATAAATCAGAATTCAGTGATGATAAACTGTCCTAAAACTTCTCTGAGGAGAATCAGACGTGTTCATTTTAAACATATTACCTTCCAAGGTACATTCATATTACTTGAAATATCCAAACTATGTGACTTAACGGCTTACTTTCTTGGGCCTATTAGCCAGAAGCCATGAGAGACATTTTCATTTCAATTATCCACACTAAAGAAACCATATAGAAAACATGTAAATGGATAAACTCCAAGAAACATTATCTTTAAACCTATAGACTAAGACTCGCTCTCTTTCTCTCCCCCTCTCCCTCTCTCTCGAACATTGAAAAGGAAAGAGAGAAAGTATTTTAAGTTTACTTGCTGTTATCTGGTCAGATTGGAAGTGCATTATCCTCCAAGAGAATGGTTTTTATATTTTTGGGTCACTGGAAAGCATTCTGGTTCAAATATTCATTTTGTCATTTATCTGTTCAAGACAGTCAGTGTGCTCTTCTCTGCTCATGGCAGTGGAAATTAAAGACTGATGCAGTAAAAAGGGGATTTTTTAAGGTGCAGGTGGCCTCAGATTGGACTCCGAAATTTGAAAACTAAAACAAACAAAAAATCCCAGTCTTAGTGGCCTGACGTTCTTCACAAGCTCTCTAATAAACAGTTCAACATATTGCTTTACATGCAAACCTGTTTCATCTTAAAGTTTTAAGAAAAGCATTAGTTTGAATTTCAAAGCACCAGTCAAAGAACATCAGTGTCAACAAAGCAGAGTACATCTGAGCACTTTAAAAGTAGACTGAACTCCTGCTTTATTTTACAGTGGTCAGCATTAAAATCAGGATTCACCAACAACAACCACACCAAGCTTTACTGGGGCATTTGCACAATTTCCCTCTTTTAGAATAACAGTGTTTCATATAACATGGCAAATGCTGACTTTTTAACGTGTTCTCCGGGCTTCATGGTCAGGCATGACTAGAGAGTATTTCAGTGAAACACTAACTAGCTAATGTTATTTTTATTTTATTGTCATTTTCAGATCTGTAAAGTGAACACCATTCTGCACAGCTAGAGGGATAGCGTCCCTCACTGATTACCCATCACCTGTGCTGCTGGCCATGTCTGTATCTTCCATGATCAGACTTCCATCAGGGAGCCTGTCTGTAGTGATAATTACATAATTCAAATTTACTCCATGGTTTTCAAAAGTACGCTTTATATTCTGTCCCCAAACGTCTGTTAGAAAGAAAACTCTGCAACATATGCCAGGATAAATAAATGGAATGGGATCTCCACTCCAAATGCACTTTATCTTGTACAGAAATTCTAAGTAAAGGTTTGTTCAAAATAGCAATGCAGAAATTCATTGAATTTTCCCCACAAAAGGGTTAATAAAGGAACTGGTTGTGTCATCATCACCATTCTCCACATGCCTTGGAGTGATCGTATTTGTGATTTGCATAGGCAGTTGCCTCACACAGACTGCATGATGTTCTGTATAAGCAACATTTAATGTCAGTACTTCCTAAGTTACCAAAAGGTAGAATATAAAATTACTGAAATTTCCCCCTAAGCTTATAGTAGCATGTGACTGTATTGTAATGGCAGAAAAATATTGACTTTTTAATGGCTTTTACTATGTTCTGCACAGAATAAAGTTTCAAAAGCAAAAAAAATCTGCAGTATCAATTAAGAATCCCACTTTTTGCTTTCACACTATCATAGCAGTACATATTATCTTTCATTTGAGATTAATACTTTTCAGTCCCATGACGGAGGCTTTCACTGTTGCTCTTACACTACTATGATTGTCTGGCTATTCTGAAAGGCGCACAAGAGACATTTGGAATAGGTTTAATCAGACCACAACTTTATTATTAGATATCTGAGACTACCCGGCAGATGAAAGGGTACAGTGCAGTAACCCCATATTTATTCTGTAATTACCTGGGGGGGGGGCTTTTACAAGCTCCCCCACTTTTTCCATCCAGGTCCCTCCAGCAAATCTATTTCTGGGACCTTACCACCCCCCCACCCATAGGAGGATTAAGGTGGGATATAAGAATGGGGGGGTTGGCTCCCTGACATACCAATCATAGAAGTCCTAACTGCCCTCCTTTTGTTTTTTTAATGAACACCTCCTTTTTAAGTCCTTTTCCAAGCCATTTATCCAGTCACTGTATACCATTCCTATGGAATACCTGCACTGGACATCCACCCTACACTCAAATAATGAGTTGCAGCATATGGCCTACCACCACCTTTCACGCAATGCCCTTCCTGAACCCACTATGACAAAGGTGAAAAAATCCAACTGCACCCAAGCCAACCACCGTAAGAGAAAAATTCCTTCCCAGCCCCTCTGAAAAAGGGGTGACTAGCATAATGCCCACAGCAAGTCTTGATCAAACCTGGTAGTTTACCACATAAAAGGGAAAGAAGGGTGAGTCCTTCTCCAGACTGCTCCATGTAAAAAGGGAGGCTTCAAGCACAGAACTGCACCTGCAACCACACTGACCCTTTTGCAGCAGTTTTCATCTCTGCCCTCCAGCCATAAAGCACTATTCCCTTTGTTTAGTCACCCAGCCAAATACCCCCCTGATTAAAGGTGCAGGGTTGTCATAGTAATAAATTAGTATGAATGGGTGACTAATCTACATACCTTTAAGGTTGTACTTTGTGTCATATATTGTAGCATTTATCAACTTTTTAATATCACTTTCTACTAACAAGGTTAGACACGTCTAGATTTAAAGAAGTTAAAATCCTTATTTGACATGTAATGTATTACATAACTGGCACAGACAAACTCTGGAAGAATATCTCTAGGCTACTGGCAGCCAACAATTACTGACTGGTGTACAAAAGGTTACTTCTGAACTGAAAGGAAGTTTTCAACTCTATTTGTTGGTTTGATTTAAGATTATTGAATGGGATCATATTACTCCTGTGCTAATTGACTAGTAAGATAGACTATTTCATGAGTAATATTTTAACAAAATATGCTTTCAAGAGTCTTTGGGTAAATGAAATCTAAATGTAATCATCTCCTAAAGCGAACATTCTGATTTCCCCGCTATGTGGTGTATCTCTACTAGGGTAATGGTTAACACTATTTTCTTATCAGGTTTTGGCACACAAGTTTAGCTAAATTTCCAATTATATCTTATGTTGTCTCATTAGCCCATCTCAACAGGATCACAAATACTAATGAATTCTTTTTACAGCACCCTGTGAGCTAGAGCAATGATGTTCTCTCCCTATTGTGTGTGCATTATGATAGTCTTTAGATGCATGAGCACATGCTATTTTTTTTCCACATGACCCTTGGCTCATTTGGTGCATAGGATGAACAGTGCTGACTTGATGAGCAGCTATTCAATATTCTGTTTTGTTCTTGTTCTTCAGTGTGTAGGCCAGGCCTTATTTACCATGCACTGTAAAAACCCTGCCCTGAAGACAGAATTATTAATTTTCTCTTGAACTATTTTGTGATGCTCATCACTAGAATATTGAAATGCTTCACAAATATTGATGAATTTGTTATCAGAATGCCCCTGTGAGGTGAGGGGGTAGTATTATCCCCCTTCTACAGATATCAAACTGAGGCACACAGAGATTAACGTCAAAAGTACCAACTAATTTTGAGTGTCCAACTTGAAACATCTCAGATCACTTTTTTCATAGTAGTTAGCATTGTAACACTTCATGTATTCAAATAACAGGTCCCGTTGAGTTCCATTACAGCTCTAAGTGCTCAGCACTTCTGCAAATCTGACCAAGGGTCTCAAATCATGGACTCATAACATGGTGAATATACAATTATTGATCACCTCTCAAAAGTTTGGTTTAAGTAACATTGTGGGAGAGACAGAGATAGAATCCAGTTGTTCAGAGCTGTATTAAGCTGTGAGACTGGCCTTACTCTTCTTGCAATTTCCTGCCCTGTTCCCTACATTCCTTCCATCTTCTGCAATAAATAAGGCACGAAACCTGCAGACAACAATGCACTATTTAAGCCTAATTCATATCCAGACCTGCTCCATCTTGTTCACTAAATGTGGCAGGGATTCAGTGGAAAAAAATTGTATGTGATCTTTTATTTAAAGACTGTATCATAATGTATATGAACAAGGGGGACAAATTAAGATTCTGCAGTCAACCTCGCTTCTGCCATTTCCTAAATTCAGTGTACTTGACTTTGCAACCTGAATGACACTACTTTAATAAACTTGTGTGTGTTATTTCTCAGGTTTTTTAAAAAGTAAACTAGTAAACAACCTATCATGTGGCATCACATTGATACCCACATGGTTCATCAGCAGGGTTTGAACCTTTAGATACATGGCACTTGTGCTAATTTTATAACTAATAGGAGTATTACACTGTCATTACCTACTTGAACCAAAGTAGGGGGCACTTTGCCAATGAGTTTCAGGTTTCACTTATATTTGCTGACAGCAGAGGAATGGTGAGACACAGGGATCTTGAGCTCCATTCCAGATTCTTGAGGAAAATGTGCTCTAGTAGACATAGACTCTACTGACCATTCCTCTCCAACCCAGGACCTCTTCTTCCATCTTGCCTATTACCTGTCCCAGTCCTGTTTCTATCCAACCATTGGTGCCCCATCCCAGTCCAGTTCTCCTCAATCAGTCATAGTCTCCATTCATCAGATTTCTGATCCCAGTGTCCTTGTCCAGTAAGTCCTACTCCTAGCCTTCCAGACTCTCTGTCCAAGTCCCAGACTCCCACTTTCTATCTTACCCCCTCTCTCACTCATGGACTGGTTGCCACCCCATCCCAGTTTACCCCAGATCCTTGCCCCTCCCATCCCAGTTCCCACCCAGACTCCATGATCTGTCTCTCTCTCTACTCTCAGCCTCCAGAAACCTACCTCAGCCCACCTTCTCCATCCCAACAGGCTTCCAATCCCAGTCGTCTTCTCCAGATTTCACATCTAGTTTCATTGAGTTTACCTCCCTCAATTCTTTGTCTCAGTCTTTCCCCAGCCATTGTCAATTGTCCCCCTGCACCTGAGATTCTTGTCAGATCCATATCCCTTAACCCACTGGTGCCCATAGCCAGTGTCCTTGCCCTGTCAGTCACAGTCTCTCCCTAGTTTTCTCCTCTCCTTTAATTTCCTCCCCTTGACCACTTGCTCTGTTTCACCCTCTTCCCTTTCTGGTTCTTACTCCCCATCCCCCTGCCATCTTCCAGTGCCGGTCTTATTCACTCACTTGTCTTGTTCCAATCTCTCCCTTCCCCCACAATGCCCTATGCCTGGCTCTTGTCCTTCTAGCCCTATGCATACCAAGACTGGATATTTGTTTTTGTTGTTATGTTGTTGTTGATGATGTTTTAGAAAATCAATAACCTTTAAACTCTTCTTTATTTAGATCGCTTTCATCATTTTTATTGATTCCATAATATAAAGGAGATAATAGCAGATATAGATGTAAACCAAGCTAGATAATCAACAGAACTCAAGAATATTTGCTAACGTCATGAAATAAAGAACAATCCAGGGTGAACTGCTAACAATTCAGAAAACAAGTATTCTATTTACTCTGAAGATATTGCCAGTTTGCTTAGTGACATTCATGTAGAGATGAAATATGCCCTCCACTGCCCTTGAATGTCTTGAAGATGCTAACTATATTTCCCTGAAACACCTTTATTGAAGAAGCCAAACACTTCTCAATTCCCAGAAAATAAAATGCCATGTGTTTTATAATATTGAATAATTAATGAAGGATTTTATAATGAAATAATGAAGGATTTTAAAACCTTTTTTCAAAATCAATTCAAGTAGTTTGAAGCCACAATAAAGGCTAGAAAGCTGTTTTGTCTGAGCTGCCATAAAAATGAATGGCTGGTTCCTGAAAGTTGAGCTACTTACTTGATAAAAGCTCCTTCTTTTTTTCCTTTTATTTAAATTAGTTTTTAAAATGCCTTACACCTCTTTCCAAAAATAATAAATTTGTATCTCAGTCTATATATCTCTTTCAACAGCGTATACACCCTAAGTAGTACTGCAATTCCACAGCTGCCTCTTAATGGCTACAATTTCTAATACTTTGGTTTAAAGCAATCCAGCAGCTCTCGGTAGGGGAAGTCCTTATTTCATCTCTGCCATTTCATAAACACAGCTGGGATGTTATCAAAGTAGAAAACTAGAAGAAGTGATTAGTAAAAGGAAGAGGATCACACACTTGTATGGGGGAAAGGGTCTGAAAAGCAAATGTCTGTCACTGAAATGACTATCTGTTCCACCTATCCAGGTTAATGTGTAGTGAGAAATGCTCCTGGCCAGCTTCAAATAGCAAAAAATATAAATACTTAAATTCTCCCACTTGGACCAAACAACCATTCTGACTAACAGTTCTTGAGCTTCCGGAGGTAATCAAGGGAACATGGAGACTCCATACTTTGAAATTTTAAGCAGGCTGGAAAATGCAATAGAGATATTATTTATATCAGAGCAAACATCTTAACAGCACTCTGGGGGATGATAAAGCATACAAAAATAATATTTCTTCCCAAGTTTCACTGGAATAGAATGCATTCAATACACCATTTTTGTGCATCTTCGGAACTAGAAATGGATGGTGAACTGGATTTCTTGACACTGTAATTTGGAAATAAGGTATAGTATTATGCAGGAGTTTATGGAATTATGATCCACCTAGAAAAGGCTCAAAATAAATCTTAAAAACAGGTAACTACACATCTGACATGATGGAAACCTTTCCAATAAAGGTTTCATATATTTTGGTACTTCTTGGAAATTGAAGGCCCTGCTCCTATTGAAATACGTGAACAGCTCATATTGAATTCAATGAGCAAAGATATGGCTCTAAATGTCTTAAAGTTTTGTCTTTACTTTCACTGTGTTTGCAACAAAATGAAAGCCACAAAAATACGGTTTACAAGAATTTGTGTGTGTTCGGCACTTGTCTCTGATTCTATGGATAAGGATTTATGAATTTCAAACACCGGCTATATTGTGTTATTTAGGCATAGCCCATAGCAGAGACAGGAATCCTCACTGAACTAGAGCTACATCTGGGTCACCCTCGGGGACTAGTTCTGCTGTCTCACACACTGAGCGCAGGACAATGCCAAGACTCCCACCCCTTTCTTGCCCCCTCTAGCCTCTCAATCCTAAGATTGGAGTCCTGCTTGGCCCCCCACGGCCCTCACAGTGGAGAGAGAAAGCTCTATGTGCATTTCCCTCCCACTGCACTCCTGCATGAGTGTCAGAAGGAATATAGGTCACTCTTTCCTTTTTTTTTTCTTTGTCTTTGTCCAATTTATAGCTATATCTATATATGTATATTGAAGGGGGGAAATAATAGAATTAGGTAGCTCTGTCAAATCAAGCGGATGAGAGAAACTAGCTGGGTTGACTAGGTGGGTCCAGAGACACTCTCCTCATCATTACACTGACTTACTTCTGAAGCCTTTAAGGTTGGAAACAGACGCGAGAGTGGAGACAATTATTAGTAAAAGAAAAAAATACACAAATAACAAAAGCAAAGTAAATTTACTAACATTAACAAGTGACTTTCTTCCTCAGTGACTAGTGGTAGCATGGGAGGAAGAAGTGATGCTGCTCTGGTACGTTTTTAGAGTTGATTTTTTAAAATATATATATTGAGGGGACCATGTCTTTGGGTGAATGCTCCTTTGGTGTGGAGTTTGTATAGAGTGAGATCTGAGCAAACTTGGGGGAAGGGCTAGTCATCCATGTATTAGGCTCAGAGATTTTATTTGATATCTCTGGTTGCCTGGTCCTCTCTGAGTGAATTCCAGAATTAGAACATAAGCTGGTGTAAGTGCTAAGCAAATTTGAATGAAACCATTGCTGTTGGATTTGGGCTAACTGAGGTAATACCACAAATAAACTGTATTGGGAAAGAGGACTTTACCCCATATTAATAACACAGTTGCAGTAACCAATTCCATGAAGTTAGGGATTCATATCAGGTTCTTTTCACATAATTTAAGTCTAACAACTTGAAAAGAAGAATTGGACATTGCATTGTAATCTACTTTTTAAGTGTAGTATAAATGGGAAAGTTTCCACAATGGGAAATGTAATGAAAAATGAAAAAAAAAATCAGCGTATTTATACTGAATCTCTCAGATTATGTAAAAGTCATGACAAGGGAAACAAATGAAAAGATTACCAATAGGCATAGGCCAAGGATCTGATGCCATCTAAAACCAATAAAATAATTTGGAATTAAAACATGATGTTTTAATAATCATTAAATTATTATTTGTATAGCTGCATTAAAATATTATTTGTATAGCTGCATTTTAAACAATACTGTTTAAAATAAGTTTCCCCTTCACTTATTTATGAGGTTCTTAGCTCATATCCTCAAGATTCTGTTTTCTCTGCTACAACTGACAACAAAAATAACATGAGGAATGCAGTATCTGCTCCATAGTACATGGAAGAGAGCCCATCAAATATTACAAAAGAAAGTGAAATTTGAGATCTTGAATTCAATTGCTGCCAGATTAAAAAGTAGTAATAGGTGAACCACAAAGGTCCTGTAGATTTTATTAGGTTAATTGCAGATTATTCTCTGTATCCACTGAAGGTAGGAAAGAATGAACGGACTTCTTCTGAAGCAAGGGAGATTAATGATAGATATTAGGAAAAACTTTATAACTATAAGGATAGCACTGGAATAGTCTTTCAAGGAGTTTGTGGAATAGCCATCAATGGGGCTTTTAAGATCAGGTTAAACAAACACCTGTAAGGGATGATCTAAGTTTAGTTGGTCCTGCTTTAGTGCAGGGGGCTGGACTTGAGTGCCTTTCGAGATCCCTTTCAATCTTTCATTTCTAAGATTCTATTAAGACATTTTAAACTACCTTTGCACAGGTCTAAATGATTACAGAAGGTTCAAAGCAATTGAGAAGCATGCCTAAGTTGTAATAGCTGTGTTAGTGGCAAAGATGACACAAAAGTCAGCATGACTTTATGATCTAAGGTTGACTTTATTGCTCTGGCAGTTGGAAAAATATTCTTTTTACTTGTAAATTGAGATAATTCAATACAGAACAATTGAGAGGTAATACAAAATGAAGACTGCAATGTCATTGTCACAAGACCACCTCTCAGAATATAACCACTCTTAATAAATTATTTGGTTTGGTTCATGGAATGGATGCAGGGTTCAGGTCTTTTTTTTTTTCTTTTTCTTTTGCTTAGTATAAATCCTTTCAGTTGAACTTTAATGAACGAAATGCTTTTCAATTTTGCAAATGAGGCCATTGTGAAGTTGAGCCAAATATCTAAAATGGGTAGAATCTATATCACCTAGAATTGAACGAGAATTACTAAGGTTTATTAAACTTAATTCATGGCTCCTTATTCAGCTGGAGCACCAGAAGGAAACTAAATTTAGTGTCACATTCTCTTTGGAATATATTTTATATGGCAAAGTTGATTGAACTAAGACTATTGTTAAAAGTTTATGGTTGATGTAACAACAACTACTACTACAAATAAAAGCTAGCTTCTGCAAGCCTGACTCTCAAACTAACTTTATAGAATCCAAAATGATCTATTAATTAATGTATTCATTTCCATTGCCCCACTGGCTGCTGGATATTACATTGTGATCCATCTAAGCAACCAATTTCTAATTCAAAGCCCTACAGGTATTTCACTGGCTAAAGTGAGAGAATAGAGGCTTCTCTGCTTTTAATTATAAATACACATACTATTTAAAAAACAAAATAAATGTTAATGCTTTAATTTCCTGATGTTCACTTTAGAATGTTGGAAGCTTCCTATGTGATTCTCTCATATAAATTGTAACAAAATCCTGTTCTGTGAAGTGCAGAAAGAGCTGCAGAAAAGCTTGCATCTTCATGTGTGTAAATATTTGCACCAGCTTTGAAAATGCCATATGCCTCTCACAGCTGTTCACACAGGCATGCCGATTTCCTAGTTCTTACATATTCACATGGCAGGCAAAGCTTTGAAAACACAGTCTCTGTGTATCTGAAGGGAATAGGTTGGCAGAACATTCTGTAAATATTTAAGTAATCAGTAAACACAAATGGCTTAAAATTTAGGAACCATGGAAATCTTAGCCCAATCTGTTCTGCTAGGGAAATTTGTTGAAAGAGGATCAGCTTGCTGTTGAAGAGTTAATACCGGTCAGTTCTGAAATACCACTAATTTAGGCATCAATTCATTATAGGCTGGTAATTGATAAAATGCTCTGAGTTAACCGCAAGGTTATGGGCTTATATTCTTACTCCAGACCACTCTGATTTTATTAATATTGCTGTGTTGCCAAACCTTAGGAGCTCCCACAGCAAAAAAGAATTATTTCCCTCTTGGCTCCAGCCAGAGAACAGCAGTGCCTCTGTTGCCTTTTTTTCAGTGGCTTGGAATTTTGCCATAACTTCCCAGGCTGAATCAATGTTCTTTAAAACAGCAGCATTGATTTGCTGATTTCAATGCCATTGTTTTATCTTGCCAACACACAAGGGCACTTGCTTCTTTATTCTTTGTCTCCACTTCTTTCTACTCTCTCCTTTTCTTTTGCTTGATTTTTTTTATCTACAAAATATTTCTCCTTAGTTGATTAAATACTATGACTGCTTGTACCCATGTACTTTGACCACATAAGCATATAAAACATCTTGTAGTGGAAAGATTCTGTCACTTGGAATTATGAATGCTAACTGGCTTCTTCATCCGTGCATATGTGGAATGTGAGCAGTTTAACAGATGCTGTTGTTACCACTCACACTGATCCAGCATCTATGGGGAAGAAAAGGGTTAAGGTTAACTAAAAAGCACTAAACGCTAATAAATAAAGTAATTCCCCACCTCCCAACACAGGTACATTGAGGTTGAGCTGAAGTGCTGTGAACGTTGGTCTGTTTAAACAAAAAGGGTCCCCTTATGTTAGGCCTCGTTCTAACCTCTAATAATTAAGGACTAGTTACAAGTTTGAAACATTAGGTTTAATATCCCATGCATATTTTGTTACTAACACTAACTATTATAACTCTAGATATGCTTGTTATCCAAATTAATCTCTAATCCCTCTCTCACTCTTGCTAAATTCTTGGCCTCGTCAGTTTCTTGTGTCAATGAGTTCCAAATTCCAGGTATGCACTTAAAGAGAATATCCTCTTATTGGTTTTGAATTTCAGACCTTTACATTCTACTGAATACCTGCCTATCCTGGTGTTGTGAGACAGGGAAATCAGAAGATCTCGATCTAACGTCTCTAAACCATTCATTTTATTTTCTAGACCTTTACCATGTCTTTTCTTATTTGTCTCCTTTCTAAACCAAAGTCTGAATTTTTTTCTTCAGATAAGAGTTTTCTAACTCTTGATCATTTTCATTATCCTTCCTGAATCCCTTGTAATTCTATAATTTTTTGTATTTGATATTTGATCCTGCAGATGAGGCCACACCATTGATGTACATATCATTATAATACTTCTGTACTAGCTTCCAACCCCTTCCTTTCTCATCTTAACATCCTATTATTCTTTTGGACCACAGCTGCATGTTGAGCAAAGGTCTCCATTAAGATGATGACACTGATGGCCAGGGTCCCATTCCTGAGCTGATATAGTTGTTTTAGAACCTGTACAAGTAGGTCTTTTTTTTCACTTAGTGTGCACTAGTCTGCATTTATGAATAATGAACTGTATTTGTCATTGTGTTCTTCTTCACTGAGCTGTGTTAGTTCTCTCACAGTTCCTGCTGATTCTGACAGCTATAAATGACTTTGTCTTATCTTCAAATTTGGCTCCCCCACTTCTCATTCTCATTCTCTCCCAGTCCCTCTTTAATAAATATATTGAACTGTATTGGCCCTATTACTGAGTTTTGATATACCTCACTGTTAATCTTTTGCTGTGGTGGGAAAAAAAAGACCATTTAATCCTACTCTGTTCTTCACAGTTTTTAATCCACTGCAATACCTTGCCTCTCACCCACGATTACTTATTTTTTTTAGCAGCTTTTGTGAAAGGTCTTGTCAAAGACCTTTTGAAAGCCCAAATGAATTGTGACAGGTTTAAGATTAGCAGCTGTGTTAGTCTGTATCCATAAAGGAAACAAGGCATATTTGTGGCACTTTAGAGACTAACCAGTTTATTTCAGCATAAGCTTTTGTGAGCTATAGCCCACTTCATCAGATGCATAGAATGGAACACACAGAAGTAAGATGCATTTATACACACAGAAAGCAGAAAAAGTTGGCAAAACACCACTCCATCAGCTGAATATCTAGCAAATCTAAGCAAAGCAGAAGCATCCTATACTTACATTAACACACCTAGTTTCTCTTCCCCACTCCCATCTAGCCATCAAGGAAGCATTCATTCAGACCCTGCTTACATGTCCATCAATGGCTCTTAGCCAATATGTTCAGGAACACAACCTCATGCTTTAGATGTCCCTAAACTACTAGAAGTTTAGATAGGATGTTGGGGGGGGGGGATTATCGATCAATAATTGCCCTTTTTGTTCATTCCTTCTGAAACATCTGGCACTAGCCACTGTTGGAAGACATGGTACTGGACCAAATCGACATAGGTTTGATCCAGTATGGCCATTCTTGTGTTTACATGCTGGGATTCTATTTACCTTGACTGTTGAATACATACTGTGGCAGGGTGCTGGCCAGGAGTGCCTGAGCCAGCCCTGCTGGCCCTTTAAGAGGGAGAAAAACCCTTTGCAAACCTCCCCTTGCAGAGAAGGCTAATCAGCCACCTGGGCTGCAGAGGGCTCAGCCTTATGGGTTGCACCTGGCAGCCTCTCCAGGGGGGATAAAAGCCTTCCAGGAAGGAAGCCCAGGGTCGTGGTGTGGAGGAGTGAGAGAGAGAGAGAGACAGACAGAGAAAGGTACAGAGAGGTATAGAGCTGGGAAGTAGAGCTGAGGCTAGAAGCCTGCAGAGCTGACTGCTTCCAAGGACCAACCAGGTTGGGGGCTGGGACTCAGCTGAGAACTGTAAAGCTGTATATTGGTGGTGGGGCTTGCACTGTGAATAAAGAGCACTGTGTGGAGCCACAGAAGAGTCTCCTGCCTGTTTGTGATGTGGGGCGAGAAGGCGATCTGTTACACATGGTGTCAGAGGTGGGATCGCTACACCAGCAACCCAACTGGTGGCCCAGTGATGGAGGGGACCCTACAGTGGCTCGTGGAGCAGCAGTTGGCCATGCAGCAGGCCCAGGCCAAGCACCAGGAGCAAACCCAGCAGGCCGTGCTGGCCATGCAGCAGGCCCAGGCCGAGCAGCAGAAGACGCTGCAGGACTTCATTAAGGAGCAAGCAAAGACCCAGGCAACTCTCCTACAACAGCTGGTGAGTCCAGGGGCAGGAGAAGGCATGTGGCCGCCGGGCTGGGGACTTTGTAAAATGAGCCTGACGGATGACCCCGATGCCTTCCTGGGGACTTTTGAGAGGGTGTCCACCGCAGCCGGGTGGGAGCGGACCACCTGGGCCCTCCGGCTTGCTCCCTACCTCGTGGGCGAAGCCCAGGCGGCCTATATGGCCCTGGGCACTGTAGAGGCCCAAGACTTTGAAATTGTGAGAGCGGCCATCTTGGACTGGGTCTGCTTATCTGCTGAGAAGTACCAGCAGAAGTTTCAGGCGGCCCGCTGGACACAGGCGGTGTGGCCCCAGGCATTTGCCCAGAGGCTGAGAGACAGGGCGACGCGCTGGCTGAGGCCGGAGGCCCCGTTAGGGGAGGAAATCATGGACTCCCTGATCTTGGAGCAGTTTCTGCTCAGCCTCTCCGAGACCGTGCGCACCTGGGTCAGGAGGCACCAGCCAGAGGCGGCAGAGGTTGCGGTGCACCTGACCGAGGAGTACGTGGAGGCAGAGGGACCTCAGGGAGAGGACCGACCACGATGGGTCCGCGACTTGGGGCGTCGGCCCATGGACTCCCCCCCCCCCCCGGCCAAACACAAAGGGACTAATGGGGAGCCCAGAGGGGCGCCCGAGAGAGCGGCCTGGGTTACCTGCTGGCAGTGTGGGAAGCCAGGGCACATTAAGCAGGACTGCCCAGCCATGGAGTGTGGCTACGCTGACTGGTGTGGGTGGACTGAGGTTTGGGGGCGGAGGCAGCGTAAGGGGATACCCACCCTGCGGGTGCAGGTGGGGAGGAAGTCCCATCAGGTGGTGGTGGATTCCGCCTCCCCTGCACGCTCGTCCGCAGAGCATTGGTTCGCCCTGAGTGGCTAATTCCAGGGGCTACCATGGACCTGCAGTGTGTCCACGGGGACAGGAAGTCCTGTCGGGTTGCCCAGGTCCCCCTGGAAATCAGCAGTCGATTCCGCTGGAAGCGGGTCGGAGTGCCAGATGGGTTACCGTGCCCCGTGATCATTGGGTGGGACTGGGACCGGGTGGGATGTACAAGGCCCCGGGCTGCCCCAAGGCCGAGTGTGAGAACCCGTACGGGGGGTTCGGCCGAGAAGAGGAGCGGGCCTCGACCCAGTGACCAATGGATGACCTAGATAGCCAGGAACGATTGAGAGCAGGGCAGGAGGATCCCCCGGAAGCCTGTTTGGGGGAA
The DNA here is from genome assembly GCA_032164245.1 of Sternotherus odoratus. Classification (NCBI taxonomy): domain Eukaryota; kingdom Metazoa; phylum Chordata; order Testudines; family Kinosternidae; genus Sternotherus; species Sternotherus odoratus. Next base: position 243,379,712 of record JAVMKO010000001.1, read on the forward strand.
GTCAGGGACGAGGGCCCCGAGGAGGTGAGCTCCACAGAAGAAACCCCGAGCTCATATGAGAGCCAGGGAGAGACTAAGGCAGGGGAGGTTGCCCTTAGTTTCGAGGCACAATCTGGGCAGGGGTTGGAGCTGCTGCCACCATGCGAGTGGTGTGAGCGCCGAAGGACACAGGGACGGCCGATACCCTACCTTTCATGTGTGAGGCTGGAAGTAGGCTCTCTGCCGCGGCCACGTGGGAAGCCAAGGCAGAGGAGGCTGGCCCTAGCCCTAAGGAGCACTGGGGGTGGGGGGAGCCCCCGACTCCCTGTAGCCTATGCGAGGAGCAGAAGGCAGAGGGACAGCCACTTCCTTCCTCCTGTCTGCTGTGTGGGAGATATTCGGCAAGCCCCCCCCCCCCCCCCCCGAAAGGCATGGGGTCAGTAAACCACAACCCCCTGCCTGGGTGGCACCAGTGAAAGAGGTGCAGGCAGAAAGTAAAAAGGCAGCAGGGCTCTCTGCCGTGGCCGGGCATGACACCCAGAAACCTAGGGACCATGCTGCTGTGGTAAAGGAAATAAGGAACAAAGGTTCAAGGGCCCTGTTAAATCTAATTGGGAAATATTGAAGGGTCCTAGCCAGTCCGATGGGGCTAGGCTAAGGGGGGAGGTGTGTGGCAGGGTGCTGGCCAGGAGTGCCTGAGCCAGCCCTGCTGGCCCTTTAAGAGGGAGAAAAACCCTTTGCAAACCTCCCCTTGCAGAGAAGGCTAATCAGCCACCTGGGCTGCAGAGGGCTCAGCCTTATGGGTTGCACCTGGAAGCCTCTCCAGGGGGGATAAAAGCCTGCCAGGAAGGAAGCCCAGGGTGGTGGTGTGGAGGAGTGAGAGAGAGAGACAGAGAAAGGTACAGAGAGGTATAGAGCTGGGAAGTGGAGCTGAGGCTAGAAGCCTGCAGAGCTGACTGCTTCCAGGGACCAACCAGGTTGGGGGCTGGGACTCAGCTGAGAACTGTAAAGCTGTATATTGGTGGTGGGGCTTGCACTGTGAATAAAGAGCACTGTGTGGAGCCACAGAAGAGTCTCCTGCCTGTTTGTGATGTGGGGCGAGAAGGCGATCTGTTACAATACCCACACACCCATCCCTTGGTCAAGTCAGAGCATTAATTTATTAAACTTCAGGCATGCTGCAAAACTCAACATCTATTTTGGGCATTTAATAATTGTATAGTCTGAGGAACAAGGGACCGAGTGTGCTTGTTTTGCTTTTTTATTGTTAGCTATTTGAAACTTGTAAAAATGCCTAAAACCAGGAAAAGTTCTTTAATAGAAAACAAAATAAATATATTGAATTAATTTTATTCATCGTTGGTATAGCTCTACTGTTTACAGTGGAGAAACACTGGAAATTAATTTGGCAGTCTGTATATTGAAAAAACTAACCGTCTTACAACAACAACAACAACAACAACAAAGAGGAAAAGGAGGGATATCTGCTTTCTAGTTTAGACAGGTAAAGAGTGAGTATGCAGCATGACAATAATTTCAGAATCAAAGAGTTAAAGATGGATAGGTCCTACTGAAGTTACCTAATATAGGCCCCATTTCAGCAACATATAGTTGATTTTGGCCCTACTCATTTGCTTATGTTATTAATTACTAATAAACGATAAGTTGTACCTGAGTATAAACCTTGCCTCTTGCTCAGATTAGTGATTGACTTCGACCAGAGTGTTAATGTTAATTCAGCTGCTTCTTTGGATTCTACTTTATAGGTTAACATGACTCTTTTGATGGAGTTCTCATAGCAACATGAAATTAAAGCAACTGACGGCGACTTGAAATACCATCTAACATTCAAAGTTACAATTTTCAAACATAGACAGTTCATGTTATGCACCTATATACATATTTAAACATATGCAAACTGTCAAGAATTTTGAAGGGAGCTCACTAAGCACCTGCTTCTCCCATTTACATCAGTTGGGATCACCATCCTAAGTTGACCATTTCTGAAAATCGGACCACTTATGCTTAGGAACTAACGTTCATATTTGGATACTTAACTATAGATGTCTGTTTTTACATGTTGGCCTGTATCTATAGTCCAGAACAGCAATGGTATAAATCATATACCAGTTACTCATGTTTCTGCCTAGAACTGAAACTATAATGCAAGAATTGGAAACTCTTTCATGTGGGGGATTTGCTATCTACAGGGAGCAATTCAACCAAATGTCTATCTTACCTTTATGGAAAATACACCACTTCATAATGCAGTATGCAATCTCTAACTGGACTGAAATCTGTTAATTGATATGACATTTCTTCAAAGCTAGCTATTTGGCCTGGTCTGAGTAAAGTAAAGTAAGCAACACTCAAAGCAATAATAAAATAACAGCTCTTTTTTCTTATTCACCTCCCCTATCCTCCTCCCTGCCAGCCTTCTCCTCTACATACAACTCAAAATAGTTCCACCAAGCAGCGAGACACAGAGACAGTGCTACTCAAACATGCAGACTGGGCACCTTTCACTGTCACACTTGGGCTCAGATATGTCCATTGCCATGTGAACTGAAAAAAGATGGCAGAATTGAACACGAAGGATACAGCTAAATAGCAGTGTGTCAAGCTGAAAGTTGTACAGTGGTAGCCAGCTGCAGAAATCTGTATTCATCTGAGTTTTATTAAGATCTTCATTAATGATCTAGTAGAAGTATTAATTATATTCGCATATTATTGTAATGGCACAATTATGTCCCACCTTCTGCAAGTGAAGAAGGGGCATGGACCTGATATAAGGATTCTGTCATCCCCCTGGGCCCCTATTGGAAAGCTGAATATAGTCATTGTCCTTGTACTCAAATTATCATAGAATCATAGAAGATTAAGGTTAGAAGAGACCTCAGGAGGTCATCTAGTGTAATCCCCTGCTCAAAGCAGGACCAACCCCAACTAAATCATCAGGGCTTTGTCAAGCCAGGCCTTAAAAACTAAGGATAGAGATTCCACCATCTCCCTATGTAACCAATTCCAGTGCTTCACCATCCTCCTAGTGAAATAGGTTTTTTTTCTATTCTCCAATCTAGGCTTACCCTACTGCAATTTGAGACTATTGCTTCTTGTTCTGTCATCTGCCGCCACTGAGAACAGCCAAGCTCCATCCTCTTTGGAATCCCCCTTCAGGTAGCTGAAGGCTGCTATCAAATCCCCTCCCAAACTCTTTTCTTCTGCAGACTATATAAACCCAGTTCCCTCAGCCTCTTCTCAGAAGTCATGTGCCCAAGTTCCTAATAAATTTGTTGCCCTCTGCTGGACTTTCTCCAATTTGTCCACATCCTTTCTGTAGTGGAGGGCCCAAAATTGGATACAATACTCCAGATGTGGCCTCACCAGTGCTGAACAAGAAGTAATGGTCCAAAGCTGCAGAGGGGGTGGTTTAGGTTAAATATTAGGAAAAGTGTTTTCACTAGGCAGCTGGTGAATCACTGGAATGGGTTACCTAGGGAGGTGGTGGAATCTCCTTCCTTAGAGGCTTTTAATGTCATGCTTGATAAAGCCTTGGCTGAGATGATTTAGTTGGGGATTGGTCTTGCTTTGAGCAGGGGGTTAGATTAGATGACCTCCTGAGATCCCTTCCAGCTCTATATTCTATGATTCCATGAATAGAGGGGAATAATCATCACTTCCCTCCATCTGTTGGCAAGGCTCCTACTAATGCAGCCAAATATGCCGTTACTCTTTTTTGGCAATAAGGGCACACTGTTGACTCATATCCAGCTTCTCATCCACTTTATTCCTCAAGTGCTTTTCAGCAGAACTGCTGCTTAGCCAGTCGGTCCCCAGCCTGTAGGATTCTTCCATCCTAAATGCAGGATTCTACACTAGTCCTTGTTGAACCTCATTAGATTTCTTTTGTCCCAATCCCACAATTTGTCTAGGTCACTCTGGACCCTATCCCTACACTCCAATGTGTCTACCTCTCCATCCAGTGTGACCTCCTTACCCCCCAGCTTAATGTCATCCGCAAACTTGCTGAGGGTGCAATCCATCCCATCAATCAAGCCATTGATCACTACCCATTGACCCTGATGATCTAGCCAGCTTTCTATCCACCTTATAGTCCATTCATCTACCCATACTTATTTAAGTTGATGGCAATAATACTGTGGGAGACCGTATCAAAAGCTTTGCTAAAGTTAAGATATATCACATCCACCATTTTTCCCATAGCTACCGAGCCAGTTATCTCATCACAGAAGGCAATCAGGTTGGTCAGGCATGACTTGCTTGGGTGAATCCATATTGACTGTTCCTGATCACCTTTCTCTCCTCCAAGTGCTTCAAAATGGGTTCCTTGAGGACAATCTCCAAGGAAAGAGATAAATTATTTGGAGATGTTCCTGGGGTTATTCGTTGAGTTAAATAAGAGGAAGGAAAAACAAATTAAAATAATTTTGAATAACTTTACTTTATAAACAAGTGAAAAAATGATCCAACCAACAAGATACTAATGTAACCAATTTGGGTGCCTTTCAAATGTTTAAGAACATAAGAATGGCCATACTGGGTTAGACCAAAGACGCCTGTAACATCTTCCAACAGTGGTTAATGCCAGGAGCCCCAAAGAGAATGAACAGAACAGGTAATCATCAAGTGATCCATCCCCTATCACCCATTCCCAGATTCTGGTAGACACAGGCTAGAGTCATCATCCCTATCCATCCTGGCTAATAGCCATTGATAGACCTATCCCTCCATGAATGTATTTTATTTTTCTTTGAACTCTGTTATAGTCTAGGCCTTCACACATGTGTGTTGTGTTTAGAAATAGTTCATTTTGTTTGTTTTACATCTGCTGCCTATTAATTTCATTTGGTGACTCCTAGTTCTTGAGTTATGAGAAGCAGTACATAACACTTCCCTATTTAATTTTGCCACACCAGTCATGATTTTATCAACCTCAGTCATATCTCCACCCCCCTCCCCCGCCGGGTATTCTCTTTTCCAAGATGAAAAGTTCCAGTTTTATTAATCTCCCCTCATAGGGAAGCTGTTCCAAACCCCAAATAATTTTTGTTGTCCTTTTCATAACCTTTTCCAAGACCAATATATCTTTTTTTGAGCTGGAACGACCACATCTTCACTCAGTATTCAAGGTGTGGGCATACCATGGACTTATATATTGGCAATATGATATTTTCTGTTTTCTTATCTATCACTTTATTAATGATTCCCAACATTCTGTTAGCTTTTTTGACTGCTGCTACACATTGAGTGGATGTTTTCAGAGCACTATCCACAATGACTCCAAGATCTCCTTTGTGAGTGGTAACAGTTAATTTAGACCCCAATATTTCTATATATAGATGGGATTATATTTTACATTGCAATGAAAAGTAATGCACTTTAAATTGTATTGTATTCAATAGGATTACTCATATGAATGAAGTTATGAATATGCATGTTTTCTAGACAGCAGCTTAACATGAAACCTGATACTGTTTTTGATTTACTGAGTTATTTATAGTTTATTGATTTTATTTTTCAAAAGTAAGTGACAACAGAAAAAAATGCACTAGGACGTAAAATTAAAAAAATGAGAAAGGAGGTCAATGAAGAGTAGGAGGTGGGACAGTGAGGGAAAAGGAAAGTGACAACTCATTTTCTCTCCATTAGGGATTAATCGACACTTCTTTAAAATGTTAGAACAAAATTTTTCAGCTTTGTCTGAGGTCCCATTGGAACATTACCCACTCATTTGCTACAAGGGCAGTGAAGTTGCTAGGCCAAATTCAGTGTCTTCTCAAGGGTATTCTGGCCTGGTTCAAAGACACAAATTGGGAGTTTCCTTGACCTTTACAAAACAAAACACAATCATCACTGAGTACTTTTACAAAGGGACCTTCCTAGCTTTTTATGAAGCAATCTAATTAGTTAGCTCATCTCAATCTATTTGTATTACTTTGGAGTTCTCTACAGAAAAAAAACCCTGCCAGATCACTTAAAATTTCCTGCCTTGTGGACATTCTTCCATGGGTATTGATTAATTTTAGCTTATTAAACTCCTTACATTAACTGCAATGGTTACAGGAACACTGCAGAAATATCCAGTGCTGTTTCTGTGTTAGGGAAATTTGGATCTAAAGACCTGTTTGTGAATATAACTAAGGAGATCAACAGGCCCCATTTTCTCAGAGTCATTCTTAAAAAATTGCAAAAATTGATGAGTTCAATCTCATTATAAAAACTATCAGAGTTTAAATCCCCTTTAGGTCTTTGCTGCTGGGACTTTTCATTTCTGAAACATCAGAACAGCTGACCTTTTTCCAACCCCAGCATACCCACATATCCTATTGTCCAAGTATATTAATATTATGTCTAAAATATTGTTGAAAATCTCTCCTTCTAAGACATCTTCAGGATATGATGATCTTTACACCTTTGTAAATTTTCTGAACATTACTTTCCTCCATCAAGATTGTTTCTTTTTGAACTGCTTGCATATTCCTAACATTTCTTCCTGAGAACCATCCGTATGCTTATATACCCCAAACCCAGAAGATGACAATTTCAATAAAGTGTCTCAAAGGCCACCAAATAAACAGTGAGCTATTTGAAAGTCAAGTTCAAAGATTTGCAATTTTTTCACTCACAATGTTAATTTGTGATAAGGTAATATACTTCATCCTGGCCAAAACAAAAAATGAAAACTCTGAAATATTTATTTGCAAGCTATCGGCTTTTGACATACATTCTATTGTAAGACTGTGCAAAGCTTTACACTTGTCTAAATGTCAAGATATACCCTCAACCTGATTTTATAGTGCAGTGGTTCCCAAACTTGTTCTGCAGCTTGCGCAGGGTAGGCCCCTCCCTGGGCGCAAGACACTGTGTTTTTTATCATAGTGTCCTAGGTTCGGCCACTCGCAGTTCCCATTGGCCGTTGTTCACCATTCCCGGCCAATGGGAGCGTTGGGAAGCAACGTGGGCCAGGCTGTGAGCGGCCGAACCTACGGACACTCTGGTAAACAAAGTGTCTTGTGGCCAGGCAGGGGCTTACCCTTCATAAGCCGCAGAACAAGTTTGGGAACCCATGCACAGATGGTTGGGAGGACATTATGGATTTGTCATATGAAATTATTGTAACTTTTGTATTTCCATTCCATACCTCCCTCCAATTATTTGTGCTCTCATTCATACATTTAACATTGACTGTTAACTCTTTGGGGGCAGGGACCATGTATAAATCATAAAATTCCATTCATATTAGTGGTGATGTAAAAGTAACTAATAATAATAAAGTCATGAATGGCTGAACAAGAGAGAACTTAGGATAGATAATGGAAAAAAAAATCTATAATGGATAAAAAATTCCCAAGAGAAATGGTAGAAGCCCTATAACCTGTGTTATTTTGAAATAGCACTGTGCAAAGCACTTGATAATACAGCTGAAGAGAATACTTTCACTTTGACAGGAGACAGAATGAGTCTATGATAGGAAAACTTGAGTCATCTCATATTAATATATATTTATAGTACTGTAGCACAATTAGTTGTTTTATACAGGATATTTTATGCTTCGTGTTTAGAACCTAAAGTTTTATCATCCAGTTATGGGTTATTTGAGAGCTCCACAATTTTCTTTTTTTCCTATTTGCTGTGGCTGACTGCCCTCTAAAGTCATATTAGAAATATTGATAATTCACTTTATCATTTGTATTGCCTACTAGGCGCAAAGCAGTAACAGCTGCAATTAATATTTGAAAATAAGTGCATAATATTTTGAGACACAGTTCTAGTTTCCTTTTGCTAGTCACAGGGTAATTCCACTGGATTTTATTTTTATTTTTTTAGATTATATTTATCGGGCTATTGGTAGGAGTACCATTAAATATTCCTATAAATCTTCCTAATCCAGTGTGAAAAATGCCAGAAATCACATTCAGATCTGGTACACACAGGTACAGCTTTACTGTTATCATGGAAGTTATATATGATTACACAAGGTGTCACTTTGCCTCCTCAATTGCTGAATGTTTCAGTTGACAGTGAGGAAAACAAGATAAAATGTGCATATGGCTAAGGAAAATTTTATATCCTTATATACAATCGTTGCTATCAAACATCAGTAATCCCTAACAGTATCAGATAGTTCCAAATAATACTCACAGTGATTTCCTACTGAGCATGAGTCAAAACTGCGTATTTTGTGACACTATGGGCTGGTCTACACTACGACTTTAGGGCATATTTAGCAGCGTTAAGTCAACATAAACCTGTACCCATACTCACACGGACGCCATTTGCATCGACTTAAAGGGCCCTCAAAATCGATTTTTGTACTCCTCCCGGATGAGGTGAGTAGCACTAAAGTTGATGTCTCTGTGTTGACTGTGGGTTAATGAAGATGCATGTTGATGCTATTGGCTATTATTGGCTATTATGTTCCATTGTGTCCACTCTGGACAGCACTCTCAACTCACATGCTCTGGACAGGTAGACAGGAAAAACCCCGGGAACTCTTGAATTTCATTTCCTGTTTGGCCAGCGTGGCGAGCTCACCTGCACCGGTCACTCACCATGCAGAGCTCATCAGCACAGGAGACTATGCAGTCCAACAATCAGAAAAGAGCTACAGCATGGTCTACACAGGAGGTGTTGGATCTGGTTGCTATCCGGGGAGAGGAATGTGTGATGGCAGAACTCTGTTCCAACAAATGGAATGCCAACACATTTGGCAGATTCTCCAAGGCTATGCAGGACAGGGGCCACAACAGGGATGGACAGCAGTGCTGCGTGAAAATTAAGCAACTGGGGCACGCGTTCCAGAAAGCCAAAGGAGAAAATGGATGCTCCAGGGCATGCCGATTCTACAATGAACTGAATCAAATACTGGGTTGGGGGGCCCACCACCACCCCACCTCTGTCCATGGACTCCTCTAATGGGGTAGTCATGAGCAGACATGAGAATGTGGATGACGACGAAGCTGATGAGGAAGATGATACCACGCAGCAGCAGGCAAGTGGAGAGACCCTGTTTCCAGACACCCAGGAACTGTTTATTACCCTGTAGCCAATACACTCCCAACCCTCCCAAGGTGGCACCCCAAAAGCAGACGTCAGCGAAGGCACCTCTGGTGAGTGTACCTTTAGGGATCAGATAAGGCATGATTTAAAAGGAAGTGTTTATTAATGATTAACTTGCCCTGAGGACTTGGAATGCATTCATGGCTAGTACAGCTACTGGAAGAGTCTGTTAACGTTTTCGGGGATGGAGTGCGAATTCTCCAGGGTCATTTTCATGAAGCTCTCCTGCAGATACTGTAGAACCCTTTGCAGGAGGTTTCTGGGGAGAGCAGCCTTATTTCGTCCTCCATTTTCCCACATCAGGCCAGCAGCAAGTAGTTCGGTATCATAGCATGACAAAGCATGGCAGCATATGGTCCTGGGGGTTGCTGGCATTCCAGCAACATCCGTTCTTTATCTCTCTGTGTAATCCTTAGAAGAGTGATATCGTTCATGGTAGACTGTTTGAAATATGGGACTGTAAGTAAGGGGGCAGTCATTGTGGACGTTCCCACTGGGCTGCTCATATATGTGGCTGTAAAGAAATCCTCCCCACATTATCCCAAGCAGAGTTTGTGTTTTTGGGGGCAGGGGAAGGGAAAAATCACGCTGGGTGGCTCGCGGTTCGCTAGCAAGGATCCTCCATGATAGCAGCTATGTGGTAGGGAGATGGGGCGGGGGGAACCACGCAGTGCGGGGATTGCTTTTAGTATGGGAAAAGAGAAATCACGCTGGGTGACTAGCTTTTCGCTAACCGGGGTCCTCCATAATAGCAGCCACGTAGTAGGGAGAGGGGGGTGAACAACGCGGTGGGCGGGGGGAGGGGGAAAAGAGAGCGCTGCTGTACAGAATGTGGATCAAACCAAACGAATATGACTTACCATGGCTGCCTGCAAGGTGATTTCTGTTGCCCAGCCCTGCGTGTTGGATATCTCTTACACAAAAGCCACAGGCACTCAATTTAAGGTGCAAAATGTGACCTTGTACATAAAGCGTATGTGCTATGTGGATACGTTGTTTCACCGTGAAAGACTATATCCATTGTTCTGTAAAACGTATCTTTCTTATAACCTTGTCTCCCTTTTTTGCCTCCCGCAGCTTCTGCAAATGTTTCGGTCCTCCCAGTCCTTCCTTTTTCATGCCCATCGCAGAGGCTAGCACAGATAAGAAAGAGGAAAAAATGCACACGTGATGAAATATTCTCTGAACTTATGAATTCCTCCCGCACTGAAGGAGCTCGGCAGAGTGCATGGAGAGAAACATTTACAGAGTCCCAGAATGCATGGAAGCAAACCCTTTTAGAGTCCAGGACAGCAGTAGCAGCACGGGAAGAGAGATGGCAGGAGTGCGATGAAAGGAGGATGGATGCAATGCTGCAGATAATGGAGGATGAAAGCACCATGCTCCGGTATCTGGTGGACCTTCAGCAGGACCAAAGATTGCCACTGCAGCCCCTGTGTAACCACCCCCCCCTCACCAAGTTGCATAGCCTCTTCACCCAGCTGTGTGGTGGGAATGCAGGGGGGGGGGGAGCCTCGCCTCCAGGGACCTAATTACTCCACCCCACAGGACAGCAGAAGTAGGCAAAAGGCTGACTTTATCAAAAAAAAATTAAAATGTGTTGTGACCTTGTTCCCCGCTCCCCTCATCCACCACCCTAACTGGTGGTTTCCCTCCTCACCCACCCCTTCCGGGCTACCTTGCTAGTCATCCCCTGTGTTTGTGATGAATCAATAAAGAATGCATTATTTTTTAAAAACTGAATTTATTTCCCCTGCAAACGTTGGGGGGGGGGAGGGTGGAAGAGCGGCAGGCTTAACGCAGAGCAGAGCAAGGGAGCAGGTTTTCAATGGCATTTTGGCCACTCACAAAACTGGTTCTCAAGGCTTCGCTGAGGTGCAGAGCCTCAGGGTGCGCTCTTCTACTTGCCCTGCTGTCTGTCTCCTTGTAACTAGCAGACAGACAATTTGCCTCTGTCTCCCACCCTGCCATAAAGGTCTCCCCCTTGCTCTCCCAGAGATTGTGGAGAACACAGCAAGCAGCAATAGCAATGGGCATATTTCTTTCACTGAGGTCTGAGCGAGTCAGTAACGTGCACCAGCGCGCCTTTAAATGGCCAAATGCATACGCTACCACCATTCTGCACTTGCTCAGCCTATAGTTGAACTGCTCCTGACTCCTGTGCAGGGTGCCTGTGAATGGCTTCATAAGCCAGGGTATTAAGGGGTAGGCTGGGTCCCCAAGGATAACGATCGGCATTTCAACACCCTCCGCAGTAATTTTCTGGTCTGGGAAGATAGTCCCTTGCTCCAGCTGTCTAGCAGTCCTAGCGTTCTTGAATACATGAGTGTCATGAACCCTTCCCAGCCATCCCACGTAGATGTCAGTGAAACGTCCCTTGTGGTCAACCAGTGCTTGCATGACCATTGAAAAGTACCCCTTGCGGTTTATGTACTGTCCGCCGTCATTGTCTGGTGCCAAGATAGGGATATGAGTCCCATCTATAGCCCCACCACAGTTAGGGAATCCCATCACAGCAAAGCCATCTACTGTAGCCTGCGTGTTTCCCAAGGGCACAACCCTGGATAGCAGCAGATCAATGACTGCCCTGGGTACTTGCATCACAACAGCCCACGCTGTAGATTTACCCACTTCAAATTGGTTCCCGACCAACCAGTAGCTGTCTGGCGTTGCAAGCTTCCAGAGGGCTATTGCCACTCACTTCTGAACTGGGGGAGCTGCTCTCATTTTGGTACTCTTGCGCTGGAGGGCAGGGGAAAGCAAGTTCCATGAATGCAAGTTCGCATGCAAAAGTTTCTGAGCCACTGTGAGTCATCCCAGACACGCAGCACTATGCGATCCCACCAGTCAGTGCTTGTTTCCCTGGCCCAGAACAGGTGTTCCATAGCATGAGCCTGCCCCATTGTCACCAAAATTTCCAGATTGTCAGACCCCGTACATTCAAAGAAGTCAGTGTGCATGTCCTCATCACTGTTGTCACCCTCCTGATAGTGCAGTTGTCTCCTGATCACCTTCTTGTGCATATGATGCAGCATAAACTCCACAACAATGTGCGAGGTATTCACAATGGCCATTACTGCAGCGGTCACCTGAGCAGGCTCCATACTTGAACTGCTATGGCGTCAGCATGAAAAAAAGGGCACAAAATAATTGTCTGCACTGTGAGTTGCCTACCAAGAGTGCACCACTCAAAATGGCATCTGCTGGGGACTCTGAGAACTGTGGGATAGCTACCCACAGTGCACCACTTGGTATGTCAACGCTTGCCATGGTAGTGTGGACGAACGCTACCAACTTGCTGTGTTTTGTGGGGACGCACACAATTGACTTTATACAGTCTGCTTCCAAAAATCGACTGCAAGGTTATTGACCTATTTTCGTAGTGAAGACATACCCTGAATGTTACCTGTTGGCAAATATCGACCATTTTGTAATTGCCACATGTGTATGTGTAGTAATGAATAATGGTATGTAGAGAAAAAACAGCTAAAGCCTAATTCTGATATAACTTATGTAGATTCTACATAGGTGTAATGCCATTGACTTCAGTGGCACTGCCTCTAAAATCAGTCCAGAATGAGCCCCTTAATCTCAGACCTGTATAGATAAGAGAATATGTGGAAATGGCAGATGTGCTAAATGACTTCTTCATTTCAGTTTTCACCAACAAAAGTTTAATAGCAATTGGACATTTAACAATGAATGCCAGTGGAAATGATGTAGGATCAGAGGCTAAAAGAGGGAAAGAACAAGTTAAAATTACTTAAACAAGTTAGATGACCTCAAGTCATAAGGGCCTGATGAAATACATCATAGAATACTTAAGGAGCACACTGAGGAGATATCTGAGCCACTAGCGATTATCTTTTTAAAAAGTCATGGAAGACAGGAGAGAGATTCCAGAGTACTGGAAAAGGGAAAAAAATGACAATCAATAAAAAAGGAATAGGAACAACCCAGGGATTACAGACCAGTCAACTTAACTTCAGTATTCAGAAAGATAATGAACAAATAATTAAACAATCAATTATAAGGTTATAAAGTAAAAGTCAGCATGGATTTTTGAAGAACAAATCATGTCAAACCAACCTCATAGCTTTCCTTGACAGGATAACAAGTCCTGTGGATGCAGTGGGAACACTGGATGTGGTATATCTTGACATTAGTAAGGCTTTTTGATAGTGTCCTTCATGATTTTCTCATAAAGAAATGAGGGAAATGTTTCTATGTTTCTATGTTAATCTAAATAAGACGAGGAAGACTTTGTAGCATTTAGAGACTAACCAGTTTATTTCAGCATAAGCTTTCGTGGGCTATAGCCCACTTCATCGGATGCATAGAACGGAACAGAAGTAAGATGAATTTATACACGCAGAAAGAAGAAGAAAAAAAAGTTGTACATTACCATACACAGCTGCTAATCTTAAACCTATGTTATCCTGAAACTCAGAGTAAATGGGCGAGCTATAATTCTGATTTTATCAGTAGGATATTTTCACTCATCAGGATCTATCACCTGGGGTTAGATGGGAGGCATACTAACTTCTATCTCCCTTGTGTGGTGTAGATAGAAGTTGGTGTGCCTCCCATCTCCCTTTTGTGGTGTAGTGGACAAGAGAGAGAGAGGATTTTTCCATAACAACAAAAGATTTAAGGGAAGTAACAACAGGAATAGGGAACAACAATGAACTATTACCAAACAATAAGTGAGTTATGGTTTAACAGAGGTGAGTATAAAACTCAGGCCCCAAGTCACCTGAACCGTGGCATCAACTAAACAAAAGAATACCCCCAACATAACCTAGAGACAAAGTTTCTTAACCAGCAGAAATGAAGTTAAGATTCATTTGTCTTCCCGGGTGATCCATGAGCTTGTGGCATCTGTAAGATGAAACAGTGGGACCCAAAAGTGAGAGCCCTCAGGGGGACCCAAAGGTGAGAGCCCTCAGGATCCTGGCAACTGGTCCAAAAGGTGAGATGTTGGGAGTCAGGAACACCACAATGTCTAAGAAAAGTGACCAGATGTTAACAGAGGTAACAAAGAGTCCTGTGGCACCTTAAAGACTAACTATAAAGTTTTGAAGCATAACAGATGTTAACAATCTTTACAGCTCCTGGTGATCTTGATCAACTTGCCTGGTCCAGTGGTCATGATCTGAAGATCTGAGATAGCAAAAAAAGACTGTACCTTGACTGTCTTTATAATGGAGAGCCCCTGAGCAATAGATGTTCAGGATAATATTTTTTTTAAAGACACAAGCACAAAAGTTCTGAGGTAAGTATCTCTATAGGAATGAGTTGTAACTAATTTCAAATGTCCGTTGGCTTTCCTGCTAAAGTTCCATAAAGAAGCATCCACAATATGGAATCTGAGTTATCCTTTGCCTCAGATGCCATGATGAACACCTGAACTCCATTTTGGAAAAAGGGGTAACCTATCTAACATGTACTAATAACAGTAAATGTAATAAGAAATGGCTAAAAGTGCCTAGAACATTGTGCTAAATATAAGGATAATATTGCACATGAAATGAACACAAACAACACAAGACCTAGATCAGCAGCTTACTAGAGGGCCACTTACTTGCTTGGTTATGTAGTCTGAGCTGTACAGTGAACCAGATATTGGGACACCCCCCTCCCCGCTACATACCCTCCTGAAGCCAGGCCCGCAACTACTAATCTGGTCTTGCATCTCCAGTCATGCTCTTCACTCACCCAAGTCTGCCTGCCTCCCCCCTATTCTGGCTAGCCACCCACCTTGCACAAGGGAAGCAAATATTTTATGGTTTTCAGAGTTTTAAATATGTTATTCAGGCTGCACCCTCAAATTCTGATTCATATGTGGAGCAGGGAGAGGGTCCTAGGTGACAGGTTCTCTCCGTTCCCACTACACACACAGGAGGCAGGGAGAGAGGTAGGGTGCTCCCAGATCCTGGCTCCCACATGGGAACAGCAGAGATATGAGCTGAGGTAGTTTCAGATCCAAATATACTTAAATCCCTGAATAAAGCATGTGAAGTGCTTTATTATGTTTATATTTATTATGTAAAACACGTAAACAAACACAAACAAACCGGTGTGGCCATATATCCTATATATGGGATCGGCAACCTTGGTACACGGGACCGCAAGGTAAGCACCCTTAGCAGGCCCCGCCGGCTTGTTTACATGTTTTATATATATCTTAGACTCAACATTTCCCTTAACTTAAAGGGTGCTATGATGACTACTACTGCAGATATCAGTTTTCATTTGAGGGCCATGATCCATATGTATGGTCATTGACTATGAACTTTACCAGCAGAATGAGGAGTTGCTTGAAATCATCATCAATAGCCTGCTTCTCCCAGCACCAGATGGGTTCATGTAGCTGTAACAAAGAAATACAGCACAGTGAAGCAATGTGGAAAGCTTTAAAAATAGCTTGGAAAACAGCTATCTTTTATACATCTGTTCTTTGAAATCTAAGGATGCTTATAATAATCATTAAATATTTAAATTGTTTTATTTTATTGGTATACTTCAAATAAAATGTGTTTTAAGTTTATTAAAAAGTGATCATACTAACAAAAGTGAATACACCTGAGTTCAGATGATCAAAATGTCATTAATAATACACAGAGCCAATGTGGTATTTCATCTGGAATTGGCTGTGATAGAAGTTTACTTACATTAAATATATTATTGAATCATGTAATCTAAATGACAAATCACCACCTATATTTGTGTTTCTGTCACTGAAATTTGTCTCCTTCTTACTAATAGGCTGTTCATGGAGTCTTAAAATATTATTTTGTGGAGGGAAGGGTTTGCATTTTATTCTTTATTGAATTTTCTTTCAGCTGTTATGCAACTATTTCTTACATCTTCATATAAGTAATTGGAGGGAAATATTGATACCAGATAGTCCTGTATCTTATTTTATAATTTAAAGCAAAGATAAAAGATTTGATAAATAGAGATAGATCTAGACTGCAAAATCATGAATTAGATACATTATAGCAAATTTCAAGCCATTGCCTCTTAACTATACTGTCTTTCAGTTCCAAAAAGTAACAACTGGAGATGGGGTTTTTCAAAGGAGCCTACAGTGTCTGAATTCCAATGGAAACTGCGTACTTAGCTCTCTAATATTCCTTTGAAATTCATAGGCATGGTACTAGATGGTGAGTTCATCTAAGTTATAAATTCCCAGCAGTCACCATACAGAAATTTTTGTGATTACCAGTTTCTCCTATACTCGGTTATCTCTGGGGATTTATAAGGGCTTCTACTGTACATTAATGTGTATGTATTTTCTGGCTTGCTTTGTATTACCTAACATTTTATTGTAATTGATATATGTAATTAATTACTCTTTTCACTTACTTTAAAACAAACATTTTAACCCACAGAAATCTTTCTATGCACTCTGTTTGAGTGGTTATGTATATCAATACTGAAATAATGTGGACAACTTTGAAAAAAGACAGTATTTGTTTTTTATAATATTTCCAGAGGTGTTAGTTCACTAGTGAGATTATGAACAAATCAATTAAAAAAAAACCCGAGGAATCTGTGGTCATCTTAAAGACTAACAGCTCAATTTGGACATAAGATTTTGTGGGTAAAAACCCACTTCTTCAGATGCATTCAGATGCTTTAAGGTGCCGTCAGACTCCTCATTCTTTTTGTGGATACAGACTAACATGGCTACCCCTCTGATACTTGAAAAAATAAATAAAGATTTCCATTTTGTAGTATTATAATAAGAGCAGTAAAAGCTATTAAAACTAAACATTAGGAAAGATGCATTTAGATGATTTGCAGGGATTAATAGCTTTACTTAGCTGTGGGAAAACTGATATTAACGCTTCTTTGAAGGTAGAGTGGAGTAACCTCCTTACATAATGGTGTACATTAGTTAAGTAAGGAGCTAGGTTTTCATTAAAAAATATAAAATTCACCACTAAGTCAATTTGGTCCTGGTGATTTTATACCACCTTAATAAGGACTTCCAAGGTTAGACCTTAATGTGCATATGTGATAGGAAAAAAAAAAATCCTGGTTAATAAAATCCTAGATAATCAACATCCATAAGAAATATGGGGAGGGGGTGTTGGTTCACCAGCCACCCTGCACCGGTGGGAGGGGGTGTTGGTTCACTGGCTGCCCTATGCCCTGGTGGTTTTTTGTTTTTGTTTTTTTGTGTGCTTGGGGCGGCCACAAAGCTAGAGCCGGCCCTGCAAGTTACACACTTTTTTTTTTTTTGACATCCTGGTTAATCCACATTGTGGATAACCCAATCCTGGATAATCGAGAGTCTACTGTACTCATGTTTAAGGATTGCATAAATGTATAATTGCTTGCAAGACATGAAGTCACTGGGAATGCTAACTACTCAGCATTTTTGAAAATCAGTCCATTTATTAAGAGACTACCTTCAGATTCCTATATTTGGTATTCCTGGGCCCAGCCTTCAAGGGGAGAGAAAAAGAAAAAGAAAAAAAAGAAGAAGAAGAGGAAAGGGACATCCTACCTTGTAGCAAAATGACTGACATCCTCAGGAAAAACAAATGTGTCTTTCTGGTATCTGAATCTTATAATAAACTCCCAAACAGGTTAAACTAAAGTTGTATTTTTATTAATTATTAATATTTTCATGTTTCACCTGACGTGAAACTTCCTTACCCTTCGTAAGGTATTCATTTTTGTCTTTAAGCTTCCAAGCAGATAATTTAAAACTCTTTAGTTTAGTTTAATGAGAAATGTTAAAGAATAGTTATTCCAAAACAAACAGACTTTACATTAGTTTACATCACAAGGCTTTGCTATGCAATTTTTCCTGTCAAACGGAGGTCACGTTACTGCCTTTTCTCTTTCAGCTACTTGAAATGACCTTAAATCTGTCAACCTGCCCAGTTCCTTCTGAAGACTTCCACTAATACAATTTCCATTGTATCTGCAACTCTCCAGGCAAATTAAATGTGAAATCCACAATCTTGGGCATATCTCTCAATTACATGCACCTGTGCGGGATCAATTTGAATGCTTAACTCACCACTACAATAAATGGACCACAAGTGCGCTACATTAATTAAAATACTATCAATCTTTTCCAAATGCATTTCTAATGTATCCTGTCTACATGAGCTTTGAGGGCAACCACACATGGGTGGACTACTAGGTGCTAAAATTACTTCTAAACTCACTATCTCCCCTTCCCACAAGCATTGTAGGTCTCTTTTTAAGAAGAAATCATTGTTTTATTACATACTTTTGGGTTGCATCTTATTAAACACAATTTAATCTTGTACTTCAGGATTTCTTACCATTAAAAGGAAGACTGGGCAACTCTTTAATAGCTTTTTTGATGTCAGCTTTTCTGAACAATAATTTTCCTGTGTAGATGTAATGCATCAGCTGCTGGAGAACAGTAAATTCCTGTAAAGTTAGCAAAGCATGTTTAAATCACACTTATGTGCTCATGACCTTTATTGTATAACAATTTAAGAGTTTTGCAGATTAACTACTTCCTTTTGCACTCTTTGAAAACCCTCTGCTTAAGAAGCAGGCTAATCCCTCACAATGATTTTGTATAATGATGCAGTTCAACTTTTCTGGAAGGATCATTTTATAAAAGCCCTATTGGTAAAACACAGCTCTTATAAATTATTTATAGAGAATTGCTGGGATGAACGGCTTGTTTAGTGAGTTGCAAGTATCAGTACCACTGAATTATCCACTGTAGGTTAAGTAAGCCAAATTTACTCCTTACTTACTCAGCTAAGTGCCCCTGTTTTACTACTGATATGAATTTTAAAGGTTGTTTGTATTTTTCAGTAGAGTTCACATTAAAAAAGAAATTCAGTAGACATTTCTATACCATGATGTCAAGCAAAATGTAATGACAAATTGGAAAGACACATTGAAATGATCATTTACTGAGTGGTTTAATATAGTACTATTCATATACAAGTATGATACTTTAACCACAGGAACAAAAAATAGAAACAAGTTAATTTACTCCATCTCATAACCTTATCAGAAGTTATAGAAATCGTTACTTCATTTTGTGGTAGTGTCCAGAGACTCCAGTCAATGATCAGGGCTCCATTGTGCTAATCATGGTACAGAAGTATATCTAAAGAACACTGCATGCACGCAGAGTTACAGCAATGCTGATGGGAGTGGAGCAGCACATTCTCCACTGTGGCATCCTTCATAGGGGACCAGACAAAACTGTACCAAGTTTTAACTCAGTACCAGACATTACCAAAGCAGGACTACCTGGTTAAAACCAGACCAGTGGCCTGCCTACCTCAATCAGTGTCCTTTTTATTTTCATAGACTGTGGGCAATCATGGGAAAGTCATTCCCTCTCCTTCTTGGCTGTCTCAGGTATCAATTTCTTTGTTACTGGCAGGGGAAATCTGATCCCTCCCCTAGTTCTGTCTTTTGGCTACTCGATTTGCATTCCAGTTGACACCACCATTGGCATTTTTGGAGCCAGCTGAAAAACTTTGATTCACCTCTGCCTTTGCTGGAGAAAAAGCTGGAGTTCATTTTAAAGCCTCAGTTTTATTTTCCAAAATAACACATCACAATACTTAGACTTTAAGGTCAGTAGGGATCATCATGATAATTTGGCTTGATCTCCTGCACATTGAAGGCCACAGAACCTCACCCACTCACTGTAATAGACTTGTAATGGGGTTGCACTCAGCTCTTGCGAGTGCCCCCTGTCCAAGTGTGTATATCTACACACATGCTCTCTCAGTTTGTGGTGGGTCTTCAATGCTCTCAGTTTGTGGTAGGACTCAGCCATCCAGCCACTTCACACACCGACTGTATGTGAAATAAAATCGCCTTCCGGGAAAAGAGTTCAACAGGAGGCCTATTTCAGTTCCCCTCCGTTTTTCCTTTCTTTCCCTGTAGCCCTCCTTGGTCTTAGGCCCTTAATTATTCCAAAAGTCTTCAAAATGGCCTCAGCCCTGGTACTGAGCAGTACTCTAGTGCTCCCTCTTTGGAGGCAATGTCCTTTACTTCTCTGGGCTCTCCTACTGGGCCACTAAAGGAGTTTAGTTCCATATTTGGAATGCATCAAGTCCAGGCCACTTTCCCAGTGGCTGATTGGGGAATCCAGACCCATCCTCTACTCCAGGTCGCAGCCCAGGGACCCTAAAGATATCAGCCATATCCCATGTCCCTTAACTAACATTGATGCTATGATTCCCTGGGCCACTTCTCTACAGCACCAGCATGTTATTCTCCTTTACCTCAATGCTTTGTCCTGATTGAGTCCTAGATTCCAGCCCAGAGTTCTTTCTCAGTCCTTCCAGTCTTTTCCAGCCCAAGGGCCTATAGCTTCCTGAGCCAGCCAGACACACTATCCACATTTCACAAGCTCCAGCGAGGAGCTGATCTTACTCTGACTCTGCAGCTCTTCTTATACTAGCTGGATAGGCCCTGACTGGATGATCCCTGCAGTCCTTCCTGATTGGCTGTGGCCCACTCCTGCTCCCCTGCCCTTTTCTGTAACAGGGTGTGGCACGGCATTGAGGCCTCCCACGGTGGGCTTCAGGGCCTGGCCCACTCTGTCACAAGGCCCTTAAGCCCTGGCTGAGTTAATGAATTCCTCAAATCACGGTTTAAAGACTTCAAGGTACAGAGAATCCACCATTTATTCTAGTTTAAACCTTCAAATTACCAATGTCCCATGCTGCAGAGGAAGGTGAAAAACCCTCAGGGTCTCTGCCAATCTAACCCAGGGAAAAATTCCTTCTTGATCCCATATATCGTGATTAATTTGATCATGAACCCACCAGGCAGATACCTCAAAAAATTCTCTGTAGTAACTCAAAGCCCTCCACCTACTGTCCTGTCACTGGCTGTTGGAGATATTTGCTCCTAGCAGACACAGACAGGTTACATGCCATTTGTCATAAGTATGAAGTGCCTTAGAATTACTATTTTACCTGTGAAGGGTTAACCTGACACAGGAGAGGGGATGATGTATCGGAGCTGCTAATACCTGGCAGACAAAGGGGTTACTTTCACTTTTGTTCCTGGGCTTTTTCTCTGTCTCTCTCTCCGCGGCTGCTCGGAGTCTGTCTGCATTCCATGGCTATGGGGAGGAATCACATCTATGTTTCTATTCATCATTTCAATAATATTCTAAGAAAGCCAAAAGCCTAGCAGTAAGTGTATTCTCGAATTGTATCACTTGGTAATTGATCCACAGTGTCCTTAGACTGTTAAGTTTAGCAGAGAGAGAAATTCCAAGGGAGGGGGCTTCATGAGGGCTGGGTAATGCTAGGAGGTTTAGTATCTATGGATTTCTGTACAAGGAGTTTATGCTTTTCTCTTTTTCTTTTATTAAAATCTTTCTTGTAATAACTGTCTGTTTATTTCCACTGGAGGTATCCTGGTTTGGATCAGGCACGTCTCACAGCTAGTGAGGGTTTGTGGTCGTTCTCAAATCTCTCCCTGGTAAAAATGGGGGGGAGGGGTTACTATCGGGGTTCCAATGGTTTTGGGGGCTCAGATTGGTGGTGGCAGCGTTTCCAAGCCCCAACTGGATAAGTTTGTGTTTTTGGGGAAAAGATTTAACCTAAGCTGGTAAAATAAGCTTGAGGGGTGATTTGTCTTTCATGCAGGGTCCCCACATCTTTACCCTAGAGTTCAGAGAGGGAAATAGAACCTTGACACCATTGTAGGCAGTCTCATCATGCCATCCCCTCCATAAGTTTATCAAGATCAGTCTTGAATGCAGTTAGATTTTTTCCCCCACAGCTCCACAGCTTCAAAACTGTTCCAGAATGTCATCCTTCTGATGCTTAGAAACCTTCACCTAATTTCAAGCCTAAACTTATTGATGGCCAATTTGTATCCCTTTGTTCTTGTATCTACATTGATTCTTAATTTAAATAACTCCTCTCCCTCAATGGATTTAGCCTTCTGATGTAATTACAGAGAGCAATCATATGTCCCCTCAGCCTTCTTTTGGTTAGAGAAAACAAGTCAAGCTCTTTGATGTTCCTCACATCAGGTAGGTTTTCCATTCCTCAGATCATCCAAGTAGCCCTTTTCTGTCCCTGTTTCAGTTTTAAATCATCCTTCCTAAACATGGGAGACCAAAACTGTACACTTTTTATGCCAGGAGCCCTTTCTTTGTCTGATAGTCTATGGAAATCCCAGCTGACCTGGTACCTCTTGGGAGATGTTTAGTCTCAGTGATTTTCATTAATCACCTTCCATTATTTTTAGTTCCAGTAGGACTGCTGCCAACACTTCCCTATGAAATGAACTTCAGTACCAAAAGCATAGACCTCTACAACCTCATTTAAAGGATACCGTATTTTTCGCCCTATAAGACGCACTTTTTCTTCCCCAAAACGGGGGAGGGGGGGAAGTTGGTGCGTCTTATAGGGCGAATGTGCGCCCCGGTTCCCCCCTCCCCGCCACGGGTGGGCTGCCGGGAGCATCCCGGTTCCCCCCTCCCCGCCGCGGGCGGGCTGCCGGGGGCGCTCCCGGCAACCCGCCCGCGGCGGGGAGGGGGGAACCGGGACGCTCCCGGCAGCCCGCCCGCGGCGGGGAGGGGGGAACCGGGACACTCCCGGCAGCCCGCCCACGGCGGGGAGGGGGGAGCCGGGCTGTCTCGGCTGTGGAGCGGGTTCTGATCAGGCGTTTGGCAGGGCCTGCCCTAGCCGGGGCTTCGGCTCCGCGGCGCGGCGGTTGTTATGGAGACCGCAGGTGAGGCCAGGCGCCTGGCTGGCGCGTTGGGGACGGGGGGCTCCGCTCCATGGCGGCCGCGTCTCTCTAGCTCGTGTGGGTGGAAGAGACACGGAGCTTTTCTCCAGCAAACGCCGCGAGCCACGCGCCCTTAGCACGCTGGGAAGGACCCGAGTCCACGAGCCCCGCCGCTGACCCCGGGGGAGATCAGGGGAACTCGCTGCTCCGCACAAGGAGCCTGACTGGCACGTGGTGTCTGTACCGGACCCTGAATCCTATGAACGGCACTTGTTAACCTCTCGCCGTTTCTTTAACCCGTGGGCTTTATGAATTGTAACATACATAGTATGTGACGTTAGCAAAGTTTACCGTATTTTTCGCCCTATAAGACGCACTTTTTCTTCCCCAAAACGGGGGGGGGGGAAGTTGGTGCGTCTTATAGGGCGAATGTCTTATAGGGAAAAAAAAAAAAGCGCCTCGCTCTCCCGTCCCCGCCGCGCGGGCGGGCTGCCGAGGTTCCCCCCTCCCCGCCGCGGGCGGGCTGCCGGGAGCGTCCCGGTTCCCCCCTCCCCGCCGCGGGCGGGCTGCCGAGGTTCCCCCCTCCCCGCCGGACCAAAAAAAAAATGTGCGCCCCGGTTCCCCCCCTCCCCGCCGGCCCAAAAAAAAAAAAAGCGCCTCGCTCTCCCGTCCCCACCGCGCGGGCGGGCTGCCGGGAGGGGGGAACCTCGGCAGCCCGCCCGCGCGGCGGGGACGGCAGAGCGAGGCGCTTTTTTTTTTTTGTCCGGATTTTTTATTAAAAAACGAGGGGGCGTCTTATAGGCCGGAGCGTCCTATACGAAAAATACGGTATATCCGGGCAGCCTTAAGTTAAAGTTTAGGGGGGTCTGATGACCGTGATAGATGTTTTCAGTGACTAGCTGGGAGTCCAGAATAAAAACATAAAAAAAATAGTTGCTGGTCTTGAACTACAGGTTAAACAAAATTGCACTGGAATATTTGGGCATAGATCCAAACCCTAAACCCTGTATATAATGGAAACCACTTCAAGTCAGGGGGTGCTATAACATCCCTCCTTTCCCCCCGCCCCCTTAGTTCCAGCACCTATGGCATACTTTGAGTGATTATTTAAGACACAAGTTTGCCTGGCTGAGGTGGGATCATTAACACATGACAGGCTGTATTATTAGTTACCGTATTTTTCGCCCTATAAGACGCACTTTTTCTTCCCCAAAACGGGGGGGGGGGGGAAAGTTGGTGCATCTTATAGGGCGAATGTGCGCCCCGGTTCCCCCCTCCCCGCCGCGGGCGGGCTGCCGGGGGCGCTCCCGGCAGCCTGCCCGCGGCGGGAGGGGGGGGGGTGCAGCTGCGGGGACTAGGGCAGGGATGCAGCCGGCAGGGAGGGGGGGGGGGTCGGCGCTTTTAAAAAAATCTGCGGCTTTTCGGCGGAGGGGGTACAGACTCTTTTTTTTCTAGATTTTCCGCCTTTAAAATTAGGTGCGTCTTATATGCCGGAGCGTCTTATATGGCGAAAAATACGGTAACTCCCTAAGATGTACAAATTTAGCAAGCTGTGTACTGCTGACAGAGTCAGCATAGATAAGAAAGAAAAGATGTGGGGAGGTCTTTTTTTCCATAAAACCTTACCTTAAAATAAGCTTGCCTGCATAGCCATGATTGATTCCCTAGAGGCCAGGGTGGCAGTTTGCTGTCTTTCTTATAAAATGCACCTGGGCGGCTCAGCTGTCCACCCTCTTATGGGTGAGACTATAAAAATAAGTCAAGAGATTATAGTCAGGGAAGTTCACACTCTTAGAGATGCTTGGGAGCCCACCTAGAAAAAGTTCTGCTTAAACAGGAAAGTGTAGATCTAGTAGTTGGGAGATTATTTTTTTTTAACTATGTGTCTGAACATCAGCTTCACAGCATCCTTTTTACTTTAGAAATATCAGCTTCAAGATTTGTTTTTCTTTGGGGGTTTGAGCCTCCCCATTAAAACCAGTGGAAAATTTCCTCTTGACATCAATAGTATTAAATCAGTACCATACTTATTTCAACGTGAAACTCTAGGTTATTTTTGTTTTCACTCACCCACATCATGATTTATTGAAGGAAGGGTCTGCGTGTACAGTGGAAGAGGAAAAAAAAGGTGGAGGTTCAGTACATACTTCTGGGTTCTTAAGTTTTCCCAAGCAGTATGTCAATGTAGATAGAGTTCATAATTTAGAATCATATTAAACGCAATACGGCTTATGTGTCCAGAAATTACCAGCCACTAGAATAATCTTTCTGGTTTTGTTTTCTCTTCATTGAAGAGTTTAAATGACTTCATCATTTATGTTCCTCTCCTCTGAAACAACTTAAAATAATGATCTTCTACTGGCACTTTATTTAGGCTATATTTGGGACCTATACAAACTGAATGTTTTCATCCTTTGTGTGAAAGATTTTTACTTGTAGTTATTATTGTATGTTACCTTGTGATATATGACATTGGGTAAAGTCAATAAAGCTTAGTTACTTAGGTGCTTTTGAAAATGTTACTCATAGCCTCAGAGCTAAGCTTCCTTTTAAAAATAAGCCTGTTTAAAATATGCATACATAATCAATAAGCATAGATAACTTGGGTTACACATGATAACACATTACATGAAGGAAGAATAGCATTTTTTTTTCCAATTTTTAACTGCAAAATACTACTTTCAAGCATATGAATGCAAATGTATTTTCTGCTTCACAAACCTAGAGTAACTTAATGCAGATGGAGAGTTTGTTTTTCCTCTGTTGACCTGGTTTTACCAATTTTATAGCTGGGTCAATGGACACAAAAGAGGTGTACTAGGCTTTTATTTTCACTGTCTTTCCCATGAATCTTTTGTTTCCTTATATGAATGTTTTTGTCACATATATGCTATTATGGGAAGGACTGGTTCTATAGTTAAAATATATTCCACCTAGCTTCAAAAATGAGAATATTTTAAGATTGTTATATCTAGGAATTATCAATTCCATGTAACTACCATGCAAAATATAGACTGGATAAATAAATACATAATCATGTTGCTAAGGCATCTGAAAAGGAGTTTATTGCATTATTTGTGTGTAAATCTGTTGTTATCAAAAACTTGCCTGTGTGTTTGTATGCACCAGAGTAAATACGATTTAGTTTTGAAATCAACACCCTTAGAAACATAACTTTTTAAAAATAATTAAGATGTAGAACCCCTTAACTAATTACTTTCACAAGAGCAAAGCTACATAACATATTCCTTCACAAAGTGAACACTGTCTGCAGATGGCCATAAGGACATATTTGACATTGCCAACATTTGAAAGGATAGCAATGATATTCCATGAATGTTCAGCAGACTGTGGAATTGAATGTGTTCTAGTGGCTAGAGAAAAGGACAGGGAGCTCAAGGGGTTTTGAAATTTTAAGTAGAAATGGAATGAAAAAAAAATTGTGCACAGCAGGTACCTCTCAACCTTGGGAGGTCTGTGATGGAAAAACCACAGAAAAAAATTGAAATTGTTTGGATCTTATTTCAGTGGCTCTCTAAATGCCTCCTTTTATCATTTAGCAACAACTCAGTAATAACAGAAAACACATGCAGCTAGAACTGTCTCTGACAGCAACTTCTCTTTTGTCCACCAGATATTTATTCTATTTAAAGTAACAGTTGAACTTTTATATTAGAACTGGGGGGACATACATGATGTTTAAGGCTACAAATACATTGAATGGGGTTCACAAAATGTTGCACAAAGTTTTTTTTAATTCTATTTCCTTTTTGTTGTGGTTAATTTCTCAGGCACCAAATATTATCAGTTTTAAGTTCATAGTAAACAGAGATAAATCCAATGGCCAGAAACAATGAACTGTGATCACTGGGAACTGTGAGCAGCTGTACCGGCGGACACTCAGGTAAACAAAGCGTCTTGCAGCCAGCCAGGAGCTTACCCTGAACAAGCTGAGAACCAAGTTTGGGAACCCCAGGTCTAAAGCAATCTCTGAACCATTAGCAATTATTTTCAAGAACAGGACAGGTAAGGTTGCAGATGACTTGAGAAGGACAAATATAGTTCTTTTCTTCTGAAAGGGGAAAAAGGACAACAAGAGAAGTACAGCCAAATTAGCCTAACTTTGACACTTGAAAATATATTAGAACAAATACTTAATACATTTGTTCAAACCTGGAAGATAATAAGGTAAAAAGTAATAGACAACATGAGTTAGTCAAGAAGAAATCATACCTAATTGATAAATTGGAAAATTGGTTTGAAATCAGAAATAAAGACAATAAAGACAAGTACAAAGTATTAGGAGGGAAAAATCAAATGCACTACTAATAAATGAGGAATGATTGGCTAGGTGGCAGTACTGCAGAAAAGGATACAAGGTTATAGTGGATCACAAAATGAATGAGTCAACAGTGAAAATGAAAATGTCATTCAGGGATGTATTAACAAGAGTGTTGTATTTTGGACTTGAATAATTGTACTTCGCTATCTGGCACTGGTGAGGACTTTGCTGGAGTTCTGTGTCTAGTTCTGGGCAAAGAGGTGAACAAATGAAGAGACTGTAGAGGAGCAGAACAAAACTGACCTATGATGAATGGTTGAAAGAACTGGGTATTTTTTTTAGTTTAGAGAAGAGAAGGTTGGTGGGAAGCTGTCATGATAACAAGCCTTCAAATTTATAAAAAAATTGCCATAAGGAGGATGTTGATCAGTTTTTCTCCATATCCATTGAGGGTAGGACAAGAAGCAATCAACTTAGTTTGCAGCAAAGAAGATTCAGGTTAGAAATTAGGAAAACTTTCTAACAGTAAAGATAGTTAAGCACTGGAACAGTTTACTAGGGAGATTGTGGAATCCCTGTCACTGGAAGATTTTGAGAACGGTTAGACAAACATGCTAGATATTATATAAATATATTTAATCCTGCCTCAACATAAGGGTAATGACTACATGACCTCTTTAGGTCACTTCTAGTCCTACATTTAGATTATTCTGTGATTCCAAGATCTTACCAGTGCAGGATTTATTCCCTGCAGTACACTTGCAAGTATTTTAGCCAATTTGGTTTAACCACTCCAATTAATACAGCTTGTGTCACTTCCCTTGGAAGACAATTCCACCTTATAATACATATGACTTAATTAGCATGATAAAATGCACATTTAACGAACGTTATTACTGTGTTTGCTTATGGGTGTTGAGGGTAGCAGCTTTAATAAAATATAAAAAGCGAGCATTTTATTCTGAAAAGGGCTTTTCCTGATGTTTTATTCTTAACTAGAGCTGGACATATCATTCTTAATGAAAAATGTATTTAATTATTTTTGCCTCTTTTTCTGTTCATGAATTGTAAAATTCCCCAAAATGTTCATTATTTAAATTATTCTTGAATTTCTTCTGTGAATACTTTGTGTTGCATGCATTACTTAGAAACAGTTCAGTTAGAATATTCAACTTTGCTCTGTGCTGGTTATTAATTCATAAGTGATGCAAAATTGTTTCTGTTCACTTATTGCACCTTCTGGGATTAGAAAAAAACAAGTTCAAGTTCATAAAAACTTGGAAAACACAATAAAAATGTTGACTCTTATGCAGTGTGGCTGTTGTGACTCCATGGCTTCATCCAGCTTCAGCAAACTATTACATGGTTGCATAAAGTCCCTGGTGGTTTTCTCATTGATTAATATTAATAGATTTGTCTGCTGTCTAGAATTTACTTGCATGAATATGTCACATTGACATTACTGGATCCCTAACTTTCAGTGGCCACCTGCAAAAGTTGAAAAAGCCCATCCTTCTTTGTCAGACATGGTGACTATGCATGGCCAGAAGTCAACAGACAAAGCCAGAAGCAGTAGTTTCTTCTTTTCCTTCATTTTATGAAATCTGTGTCCTGGTGTTTTTTTTGTTTTTTTCCTTTTGGTCATAAATCAGTGGAACAATGGGAAACACCAATCAGATATTCAGTCATCTTTAATGTTTCCTCATGTAAGGTTAAGACCAAGCAACTGTTCTCCTACAGACTGATGCTTCCCCTTTTATACTTTTGGTACTCAACAGGTCACTTTTGAACAGCTTTTCTGACACACAGAATTGCGTGAAAGGCTGGACTTTAACTCTGACACAGGAAAATTCTTCCTCCTAAAAATCACAAATTTGGGGTTTATTTTTCAAATATCCATATCTCCCATGGGAATCCAGTACAAAACTTAACCTAGATTCATGTTGATAACTAAGTGAAAATAATGACCAGCAGAGTTCTGAGAAAAAATATTTTTTCTGTGACTTATCCTAGACAGTCAGCTGCTATAACAATGTTCTCCACTATGATTAGCTATAGCAAAAGTCCAATCAACTTGTAAGCATGTACAAGATAATAGGATTATAGGGAATAGCCAGCATGTATTTGTCAAGGACAGATCATGCCACACTACCCAAATTTTCCTCTTTGAGAGGGCTACTGGCCTAGTAAATACGGGAGAAGCAGTAGATGATATAGCTTAATTTTAGTAAGCCTTCTGACACAGTCCCACATGACATTTTCATAAGCAAACTAAGGAAATGTGGTCTAGATGAAATTACTATAAGGTGGGTGCACAGATGGTTGAAAGACCATACTCAGAGTATTTATGATTCATTAGCTGTTAATCTGGGGAGGAGAATACATATAGTGGGGTCTCACAGAAGTCAGTCCTTGGTCTGGTATTATTCAATATTTTCATTAATGACTTGGATAATAGGGTGGAGTGTTTATAAAATGCTTATAAAATTTACAGATTACACCAAAGTGGGAGAGTTTGTAAGCACTTTGGAGGACAGGATTAGGCATCAAAATTACCTTTGAGAATTAGATAATTGGGCTGAAATCAACAAGATGATGGTGATGTTGCACTCCCTAATGTTTAATGGAAATGTGTGTATGAGTGTAAATATGATGTAACTGGAATATTCTTTATGAAAAAGCTCTCTTGTAAAGTATCATTACAAATCTTCTAATCTACGTAGTGTTTTCATCCTTTTGTATGAATATATTATTCTTTTATCTGGAACTAGGAATAGGAAATATAACTATGAGGTCCTATTGCAATTATGCAATGTGTGGGCCATTAATGGTAGTTTGGAATCTTAATGGTTCCTATTAACCAGGACAATTGGTTTAAATGGCTCTGTTTACGTGTAAGTCTTCCTGTATACATGTGTGCCACCAATAGGTAATGAAGTCTTACAGTGATGTGTGATCATGTCACCTAAACTAGAATCTATCTTTAATCTGGTGCTTTTCCATTGAGAAGGAGGAGTGGGAACTTAGAGAGAGAGAAAGGATTCCCGCCTTGTGCCAAAAATATATGAGGGGGTGGAACAGAACAAAGGGGGCATTCATGTGAAATTCCCTACTTTTCATCTAAGATGCCTGCTGGAACTAACAAGGTCGTTATCATAGGAAGATTGGGCCCAGACTAGGAAGGAGTCTAGTCTGTGAAAGAAGCTTATTGGAACATTTTTGAGGGTGAGATGTATCTGCATTCAATTTCTTAATGCATTAAGCTCAAACTTGCATATTTTGTTTTATGTTGCTTGGTAACTTACTTTTTTCTCCCTGTTATTACTTGAAACCACTTAAATCCTACTTTTTATACTTAATAAAATCACTTTTGTTTATTAATTAACCCAGAGTAAGTGATTAATACCTGGGGAGGCAAGCAACCTTGCATATCTCTCTATCAGTGTTATAGAGTATAGACACTTTATGTGTTTTCCCTGTGTAAGCTTTATACAGAGTAAAATGGTTGTATTTGGGGTTTGGATACCACTGGGAGCTGGGTGTCTGGGTTCTGGAGACAGGAGCACTTGCTAAACTGTTTTCAGTTTAGTCTGCAGCTTTGGGGGTGTGGTTGCAGAAGCCTTGCACATCTGAATCAACAATACAGGGTTGTGAAGTCCCAAGATGGCAGGAAAGATGAGCTCAGAGGTAGTTTCAGCACAGCTAGTGATGGTTCCAAGGGGGTCTCTCTGATCAAACCTGTCACAAACACATTCAGTAAAGACAAATGCAAAATACTTTTCACTTAGGAAGGAAGAGTTAAATGCACAACTACAAAGTGGGAGTAACTGGCTAAGTAGTAGCACTGATGAAATGGAGCTGGGGATTAAAGTGGATTACAAACTGAATATGAGTCAACAGTGTGATGCAGTTGCAAAAAAGGGGGGTGTTAACAGGAGTGTCATGTGTAAGACACAGGAAGTAATTATACACTTTACTCCGGACTGATATGGCCTCAGCTGGAATATGGCTCCCGTTCTGGGTGCCAGACTTTATGAAAGATGTGCATAAATTGGGGAGAGTCCACAGGAGAGCAAAAAAAAAAATTAAAAGTTTAACTAAATCTGATTTATGAGGAAACATTTATCTCCCACCTGGGAGCCTTCCTGAGGATGCTGCAGACAGCCTCTGACTGACAGAGGTTGTATCACTATAGGGACATGTGACAAGATCACCTGGTGCTGCACTCCTTCTTCAGATATGAGTGTTCTTTCAATGACTGGTGTGGGAACCAAGCTTTGAAACAAATGGCTCCCATCATATGCAAAGTCTATTTAAGGCAGGGGAATGACATCAGTGAGGTTCTTCAATGACTCCCCACCCAGAGAAACTCCTGGTAACACCTGAAGAACAGGTCTAACACCTGTCAGAGATGCTTGCATTATAGTTGTTCCTGCCTCAACCCAGGGGGTGGACTAGATGACCTCTCGAGGTCCCTTCCAGCCCTGCATTTCTATGAAAGTGGAGACCTAACTGACAGTTTATTAAAGAAAGAGTAACCAATATTCTGGGGATAAAATACAGAAACCTTTAATGAGAGGACTGACAAAATTCACAATTTTTAACTACACTATATGGGTAACATTTTAATTGTAGTGAATAAGAGTTATAATAATTCAAGTTAACATTAAGTGGTGTCACACTTAAATTCCCACATTCACCTTGTCATAAGTATGAAGTAGCTTACAATTACTGTTTTACTTGTGAAGGGTTAACCTGAAGGAACCTGAGAGGAGATGACGTAATCAACCTCTGGAACAAAGGAAAGGGTTTTTACTTTCAGTTTCTCTTCGACTCGCTCGGGGTCTGTCTGTGCTGTTCCCCTTGCTATGTGAGGAACCGTACCTCTGTCCTTTCATATCTCTCTGTAATTTTCTAAGCAGACAAGTCCAGTAGTAGGTGATTTGTAAGCTTGAACTGTATCACTTGATGATTGATCCATGGTGTTCTTTTACTGTTAAACTTTAGCAGAGGAAGAATTCCCAGGGGAGGGGTCAGTTATGCTATGTGATGTAAGTGAGGTGTTTAGTCTATTGATTTCTGTATAAAGGATTTATGCTTCTGTTTTCTCTAAGTAAAATCTTTCTTTAAGACTGTGACTGTTTGTGTCCACTGGATTCATCCTGGTTTGGATTGGCATGGCTCACAGTAAGTGAGGGATTTCTTGTTCTCAAACCTCTCCCAGGTGAAGGGGGTAGATTTGGGGGGTATGTTAAAGGGGGTTTCAATTTACACTAACCCATGGTTTTGGGGGCTTAAATGGTTGGTGGCAGCGTTTTCCAAGCCCAAACATAGGGGAAGTTTATGTTCTGGGGGAAGTTTTAACCTAAGCTGGTAAAATAAGCTTGGGGAGTGATTTCTTCTTTCATGGGGGGGCCTCACTTCTTTACCCTAGAGTTCAGAGTGGGGAGACACACCTTGACACACCCCACTCCAAATGTAGTGTGCCAGGAGACTGGGTAACCATTTTCTATGTTTAATATCCTGATGTTATATATTTTCACTCACTTGGGTAAACTTTACTAAAGTATGATATCTTGGTGTCTAAACAATGGAGAGAGAGAGAGAGAGATAGTAGTGTAGGACAACATACATCAAAATGTGCTTGATTTTAAAAGTTTGTGATGATTCATAGTATAAAGACATTTTAAATTATATCTTACTTTATAATCCAAATTAAAACATATTTAGTCCAATAATGCAGCATTTGTAAGTCTGCAGTGTTTGATTCATGAAAAGGGTTCATGGATTAAATTCCACGATTGGTTCACAGGGATCAGCAACAAATCAACCCTTGAAGGTTCCCTTTGAGTTTCAAGTTAATTCAAAGGGAAACCTCACAACCATCTCTTCCCCTATATACCTTAGCTGTTAAGTCCTGGAGGTTTGTCCTGTGGGATGGAGGGTTGGGGGAAAGGTCAGTTTGGGTAAAAAGAGCTTCAAAACCATGTGATCAACCTCCATCCTTGTTCCTCAAACTTACACAAGGTTTGCACTTCCGAACTCAAACCTACAACTTAGTTTGAGAGGCTTTTCAGATTCCATGTGGACATTTTGCACAACTCTCGTTTTTGGAAAACACATCTGTAAATGAATAATAAAAACTAATTTAAAATGACCAAACAGGACATGGTAATTTTTAAATAATTTCACGCTTTGTAGATGGCTTACAGTTCGATACCTGTAGCAACTACTCTCATCAGCTTTCTTAAATGGCACAAAAAGTAAACATTGCTCTGAACTATTGTGTTGCTTTTTGTCTCCTCTTCAGAATAATTTATTTAACAGAAAACATGCATCATGGTAACCCATATAAGTCATTTTCTGAAATTCTATTTAAGAATGGTGGGGGGGTGGAGAGAAAGAGAAGAGAGAGAAGTAGGATAATAATTAAAAATCCCAAGATAATTATTAAAAACTGGTAAGAAAGAAAGAAGGGAGAAATATAAAATAAATTTTAAAAGCAATAGTAAAGCTTGTAAGTTAGCAACCACAGAGGTAGAAAATGCTTTAACTTGTTCCTTTTCAACTATAAAATACATTTTTTATAGTCCAAACCTTGACATTTTTTGATATTTTGGAACTCCTTTTGGATTCCTCTGGCAGCTGAAGGAATAAAACAAGATTCTGTTCTCTGGTCGCCTTGGTAAGTATAAATATAAAATAATTAAAAACAGAGTTATTAATAATAGAAGAGCCTGGGAAGGTTATTTAGAGAGTAGCTGGAGGTGAACAATAATGCAGGAATATCACTGGCTCTGAGAAATGTTTTACTACTGGTTCATAAGACTTTTGGAAGAAACGGCTTATTGAGATTCTAGGAGCATAGGTCAAAATGTTCGAAGTTGGGTCTGTAAATTAAGTAATAAAATCCATATCTAGGCATCTACACAAGTGGCCTCATTTTCAAAGCACCCAAAATAGCCATTAAAGTTTAATGGAGAACTTTAAGGGCCCTGCACCTGTGAAAAATCAGGTCATTCTGTGGCTATTCTAGTATATAGAATTAAACTGTACAAGTTGCAAAGTGAAATCCAGCCATTTCATACTCCATTGTGTGAGCAACTAAATATATTTTTATTTTCCTGGTTGATATTACAGAGATTTCCTCCTCATTCTCTATAGTTTTAGGTTCATTCCCCTAATTTTTATTTCTGGTTTCAGTGTTCTTGTAATAGCTAATCCTCTGAGTCTCTTGTCTATTTCACTTTGTCCCAGGTTTGAGTGCACACCTGTTGGTGGAAAAGTTTCTTGACAGTAGTCGCTTCAGAATCGCTGGTTGGGTTTTTTTAGTTAATGAGTCTCTAAGACTATATTTATGCAAATTTGTTGTCAATACATAACTGTGAAATAGCACTCCCATTCTGGTCAAGTGGGTACATCCAGTGAGTTAATAGGCTAAGCAAAGTTCACTACACTCCATGTATCATGGGAATCTATTCATACATACATTTTTTTCTCAATGAGTTGAGAGTAATATTTGTTAAATTGGATGTCCTGGTCTACGACTTGTCCCAGATTTGTAGTGGCTGCAAGAAAAACAAAACATTATTTTTTTTCTGTTGTGAAAAGAAAGATGTGTTATATGCAGCAAAATTGTACATCACAAAGTCAGTTTTCAAACACTGACTGTCAAACTTCATGTTCCAAATTATGAAGTCAATTGTCATGCTTTTTCTACAATCATCTGGGTACTTCTGTTATTTATATACTTCATGGATAGTCTGCAAACTTCCCTTAACTGATTATATACTGCAATATTTGAAATTTTCCTGCAATAGACGTACATCTTTTATCAGCCGCAGATATGTTCCAGGAGAGCAGACCTGTGACACATGCATTCATTTTTCCCTTTAGGGACGGGAAGATATTTAAAAGTTAGCATCTTGTTTACCTATATGAACCAAAACTGGTACAACCATAATTATTTTCTTTTCCATGCCTTATAGATACCAAATCTCATTTTTTCTGGGCCTCAGTGCTACATAATTGAACACCTACTTTCTTTTTGTGCATTGGTTTAAAAAAATATTGTTTCTGGATTTCTAGCTCATGATCCTGGTGTTGGCCTCTGTGAAATTAAGTTAATTGTTCGCCACTGAAAAATTCTTGGCTTTTTGTGTGAGCTGGGTTGTTCAGCTTCATGGAGTTAGTACCTATTGTGTCTAGCGTTTCTAAACTTGCTCTGCTACTAGGTTCTTCCCATCCTTTTCCTGCTTCTGACTCTGCTTATGATTAGACAGCCTGAATGCACAACATTTTTGGTTTGTGTTTCTGAGATGTTTGGGACTGGGAGCCTGCTGGATATGGAAATACTTTCCCAAAACTCTTGTTGTGCTGGGTTTGTTTTACGCATCATTTCAATGCTCTCCAGACCTCCCACATGGTTATGAACAAATGTTTGTTTGTTGGCTTTAAAAGGGAGAGGTGCATCTCCAGTGCTGATGGCTCTTAGTTTTAAATGCATTCAGTCATAGCCCTTATAGCCAGGAATCCATACAAGTAAAGCAATGACATTAAAAATATGTAACAGATACAGGTTTTCTGACTAATCATTATCAGAGGTGAGTATAAAAAGAAGTAATGATTAGAGAGAGGAAAACAATAATGAGATTAATTAACTATTATTTCAAATGTGATACAATTTACAGAGAAGTATGAAGACAAAGCCACTGCCCAAAGAGTTTATAATCAAACTAAATGATGTATAAATGAAGAGCAGGTGCTGGTTGATGTGTTTTGAAAATTGCTGCCAGTTCTAACTCCCTTTTCCAAGCAAAAATTAGAAGCTAGTAACAAATGGCCCATGATGCCATGAATTAGGACAAAGCATGTTGCTGAGGCTGCATTTTTTCTCTGATAGTTTGGTTCTTCCTGTCCATAAATATGGGAAGTATGTCCATCTTCAATCTGGATGACTTTTGAGTAGCAATTGTCTTTCAAAAGAGGTGCATGAAAATGCTGTGAAATATTTCAGGTTCTTCCTCTCTGACTGGACAAAAAGGTTTGGGAAACTTTTTTCCTTCTCCAAACCCCTCTCTTCCAAAGACCCACGCAGCTCACCACTCTTTCCTAAATTATTCAACATCTACATGCAGTAATTGGGAAGATGAACTGATGAGTTATCATAGGCTGACATCCAACCAGTTCCAAGACAATTAGCTTGACATTTCCTTTGCATCAACAGCTTCATTTCTCAGTTTCTCAATGCCTAGATGACAGCAGTACTTTTGAAAGTAGTTCGATGAAGCTGATTGCCAGCAAAATGGAGGTGTTACTGGTAGAAGGATGGAAGAATTTGAAGAATTTTCCTTCTGTCAGATGCTATCTAACACATCTAAGATCAGATTGTTTAATCAGTCTGCAGCCTAGGTATTCTTTTGGACTACTCAGTTCTATTGGTTGATCAGATCACTAGTTTGGACAAAACAAACAAACAAAATAAGAACAGCCATTGCACTTTATCCTAAAGTATGCAGACCTGGCCATATCTATACCCTCGTGACATCTAGAACAGATAATGTCAACTCATTCTGCGTAGGAATCAAACTACACATATTGACAAATCTCCAACTGGTACTAAACCCAATAGCTGATCTGTTTATCAACACCGGACAGTGGACACATGTCACCTCAATGCTCCACTCTCTCAACAGGTTCCCAACCTAAATAGAAAGTCCAATTCAGTAGCTCAAATTATCATGTTAGTTAGCTCTTCCATGACCATAGCCTTAAGTTCAAATTGATACAGAGAGTTAGGATGGTTTTGTTAGGATAGTTAAGGGTTTGGACTGGAGCTTTAATCTAGGTTCAGTTTCAAGCTCTGCCACATACTTACTATTCATATTTTCATATGTAATTTAGGCTTGGTCTATACTAGTGGGTGAAGGGTGAATAACGTAGCTGAAGTTGGCACATCTTACCCGGCGTCCTCGTGGCAGCAGCGGGCTCCCCCCGTCGGCTCCGCTTGCACCTCTTGATGAGCTGGAGTTGTGATTCTGGTCCTGTATCTCAGCTCTGCTTAAGCTACTTCAGGGGAAGTTTGAGTTGCAAGACTGAGGTGCCCAGCTCCAGACTCGTCACCTGGTATTGGGTATTGAACTATAACCTATGGAACTAATTCTGAAAGAACTATTTGCAACTCTAAAGCTCAACATTTTTACTATGAAACTGACATAAGAACTTTATTCATATCTGATTATATAATGGTCTTTTAACCACAATACTCTTTTTTCTTTTGAAATAAATCTTAGTTTAGTTCATAAGAGTGGGCTGTAAGCGTGTATTTGGGTAAGATCTGAAATATTCATTGACCTGGTGAGCAATGTGTCTGATCCTTTGGACTTGGTAGAACTTTTTATATGATTAACAAGATTTTCAGAGATCCGTTCAACTTGGCTGCCTGGGCGGGAACCCAAGGCTGGGTTACTTTAAGGTTATGGTGTTTTGGCTTCTGGGTAACCAGTAAGCTATTGAAGATGCTGTGTTGTTGCTGGATTGGTAAAGCTAAGCATTAGAAATAACCGTCAATTTGGGGGATTTTCTGCCTGATTCTTGCCTCTGATTGAGGAATCTCATTGTGGCCTCCGGTACCCTAGTCACATATG
The DNA here is from genome assembly GCA_032164245.1 of Sternotherus odoratus. Lineage (NCBI taxonomy): Eukaryota > Metazoa > Chordata > Testudines > Kinosternidae > Sternotherus > Sternotherus odoratus. The sequence goes on from JAVMKO010000001.1 coordinate 243,417,434, forward strand.
GGTTGCATGTAACAGCCACCTTTGATTCAGAATGAATGCAAAGAAGTGACTGAAATGATAGTGGAACGGTAAGAACAGGAGTTCCAGTTCTATGGGCCAAATAGAAGAAGACATGGAGGTATGAATGAAAGATTGAAACAAGCAAGGTGGTTAGTTATGTGACTTGTAAGAGAACAAGGGAGTGAAAAAAGTCAAGAGCACAGAGGTAGGCAGGGAGATAATTTATGCAGAGCCTTGAAGGCCTGGACAACGAACTCAGATACAATGCATAAAGTGAGAGAAATGCAGTAAAGGGATATGAAAATGTCTGGATATGATCAATATGATGGAAAGGTGGAAAAGAGGAGATAGCAGTAATCAAGACAAGGGTTGATAAACACAATGAGAAAGAGAAGTAAATATGCAAAATATAGTAGAAAAACTAGAGAAGGGGAAAAGAAGCAACAAGAATAAGCAAAAGAAGAAGAATTTAAAAAAATCAATACATGATGAACATGAACATGATGAATAGTGAAGACTATAGATACGGCTGAAGGTATGAACATTGTAATCCTTACTGCACTTTCCATGATTCCTTGTCATATTATAAAGTACATATTTCTTATTGTGATCTGCTGAAAACTTGAACTTAGACAACTGAGATGGATACACAATGGAAATGCAGTCTTTTATAGTATTTACAATGTTATTACAGGTGGATATGTACAGCATTACTATAAATTCCCCAAAGAATGAATGATGATCTCATATGTATGCTGCTCAGCTTTAAGAATTGGAAACCTGGTCAAATTTAATAACTCAGGAAACAAATGTGTCTTCTGGTTTCATGAAACAAAACCAGATAAAATGAAACGTACTAGGTGAAATCAAATAGTAAGGGTTATTTATGTAATACCCATGCTGCAGTGTCTTGGTGTTTAGATAGTGTGGTGAAACTGTATAATAAAGTATGAGTCGGCAGCTTTGAACACTTATTGGGAACAAACAAATGTCCATTAAATAAAAAAATAATATTGCACCTGTTTCCCGATCTATAGATTATGCATTAATTACATTGATTACTTAAGAATCCTCAGTTATTACTTTGAGGGTTGACAGGGTTTTTTAATCCAGAAATAGAGAGCCAGCATCCAAGCAAGGCACTGCCTGTGAAACAGTTAATGCCTTTTATGTCAGAGGGCATGCTGTAAAATAGTTCAGAGGTAATATATAACTTGAACTACAGCTACATTTGAATGACTAAGGACGCATCAGTGAAATGGGCAAGCCGTCCTGACTGAAGGAGCTCAGCCTGAAAAAGTGTGTGATGAGAAAACCTTTGCTTTGAATTCATTTAGCTTGTTAAGCAAGGTGCTAGTTTGCATTTTACCGTTTATTAATTTTCTTTTATTCTGACTTTTATTTATTATTTATACTCACTTAAAACTTTTATTTTGTTAATACACTTGTTTTATTGTTTTATCTAAATCTGTGTGTTCTTGGACTGAAGCATCTAGAACAGGGATCAGCAACGTTGTCAGTACGGCGGTGCTGGCTGCCGCTTCCCGCAGCCCCCATTGGACCGGAACAGCGAACCGTGGCCATTGGGAGCTGCGATTGGCCTAACCTGTGGATGTGGCAGGTAAACAAACTGGCCGGGCCCACCAAGGGTGCTTACCCGGCGGGGAGGGGTTCTAAATTTTCAATCTCTGGTCTAGAACCTCCATTTGAGATAAGCGGGTTTGTGCATTTTCTGTGAGTGATATGACAGATTTTGTACGAGTTTTTACTGCAGAAAAGGAAAGAGCTAGGTGGACAAGATGCACATTTCTTGGCACCAGTCTTGCATTGAGGATTTGCTGGTATCATTCTGCAATATAATTCAGGAATGGCTGTCTAGAAGCATGCATATCATTCATCTGGGAGTGATTTTGCATGCTAGATCTTTGTGTGAACAGGCCAAGAGTGGTTGTTCTCACAGCAAAGCAAAGTGTTGAGAGGACACAGCTGTTCAACTGTGCAGATTGTACCCTTGGGGAATGTCACATAAATAGTCTTTTCTTTTTCCTCCAATACACATGCTTTTCTGAGATTTGATCCTGTTTCCATTGAAGTCAGTGGCAAAAGTCCCAGGGATTTCAGTGCAATCAGGGTTGGGCCTATTATATATTTAATTTGTATCTGAACCCATCAACAACATACTAAAGAAGTATTTTTCAATGCATCTTTTACACACATACTTTTAGAGAAGTACTGTATATTCATGATCTTGATTATTTCCATAGAGAATAATTAGACATAGCTCTGAAGCTCTTATCAGAGTAAAGATTAAGAAGGGAAAATACATAAATACATCGTAGCAAAATATATTTTGGCAGTTGAAACAATTATTGTATATGTTGCTACTGACAAATTGCCTAATTCTAGAATTGTGCATTTGCTACTTTGAGCATCCCTTTGGCTATGAACTTAGAAAGCATCAGTTTATCATATGCAAGGAGGATCAAGAACTTAATCTGCACTGCAAGGTTTAAACTATTTTCCCACTAAAATCATGAAATTTAAAAATGGACCATACAACTGTTTTGTTAATCATCTAGGATTACTCTATAAAATCACATAGACTTCCTGATCAATTTAAATAATTTCTTTCAGCTCCCTGGTAGACATAATTCCTTAATTCATATCTGTCTCCAACAATTGATATCATACCAAGATTGTTTTTAATTGCTTAACTATGATCTATTTACCAACATACACACGTGTGAGCACACACAAAGAGACATTGTATTCTGCGCAGCTCTTTAAATATTTACACTGAAAAGGACTAGTCAAGATTTAATGAATTTGAGGAATTACAAAAAACAATCCTGTCCAATTTTGCAGTTAGCATATTATGCATCAGCCAATCAGAATCCATTTCCACTTGGCAGTACTTCATATTAAACCTGCACACAATGTTACATTTCACTGTTATCAGAGATTTTTTTTTCTACATAACACTCTCTAAGTAGAAAAGAAGGGTACTTAGTGCTAAAGGGAGGGTAGGAGATGGGCTGGAATTAAATAATGAACTGGATTGCCTGGAGAAACAAGCCATTTATTTGGGTCCGGAGAGAGAGCAGAGGATGGGACAGATAATTGGTTGGAGACTCATGTGAGCAAAGCTGGGAGGGCAGAAAGAATGGAAATGAGAGAAGAAATGGTTGGATTCTTGAGGTGTAGAGAAGCAGAGAAATGGTTGGGGTCCAAACACTAATGGGATTGTGGGGAGCAAGAGACAGGTGGCAGGCCAGAAAGAAATGGATCGATTGGGATAAAGATGAATGAAGGAGAACCAAAATGGAGGAAACCAATGCTGTCAGTTGTATTTGAATATTTTCATGGGTTGGTTTTTTTTATACCTGATGAGAATAGTAAGAGGTCTTCTGAAGCAAAGGGATTTGGTTGAAGATTAGGTGGTGGTGTAATAGAATATAATTTAACACTGGTATGATTTTGTAAGAGTTGTCAATACATCATGTTTTGGTACTTTTTTAGTTTTTGTTGTTGTTTTATTAAAAACTATGTCCAAAATCTTCTAAAATGTGGGAAGTTTGCACCTATTTCACAGTTTTCCAGGAAAGTACCCACATTCATATTGCTCTTGCCAACCCACAGCATCCCCATTTTTATCTGGATAACTAAGATACTGGCATGATCTCATGTTAATAGTGTACTTGATTTGGCAGCACTTCTTGTCAGAGCATAGTTTTAATGAGTGTTTTTATTTCACTGGCAAAGAAAGATATGGAAAAATCTGGTTGGAACAGATTTAATTTGAAAAAAAAAAGATAGGAAAATCTATGTGAGGGTAACATTTTGCCATAACAATATTAATGTGCACGGTGAATAATGGGGTATTTGTTCTGAAAGACTGAATACAGAGTGCAAGTGGGATTCCTAAAGCTTATTCATTTTGCCCGAGGCACAACATCCAAATAGCAAACAACAATTGCTATTTAATTCAGATAATAATGTATCTTACTGCTGTACTCTCTCTCTCTTTCTTTTTAAAATAAATCTCCAAATAAATGACTTTTCTTCCTTCCGAATCACGGAGAGATAATATTGTAAATCAGCATTTCCAACATTTGCTGTAATTTCCTTTGACACAATTTCCTTTGACCCCATGTATTTATTGACACAGATGTATATTGAAAGGCCTGATATAAAGCCCATTCAGTTCAAGGAAGTTAAATCAGTTCATGCGTAAACTCTTTAGTGCTCAGTTGTACAAGGTGCTGAGTGCCAGAGCTGTTTAAATAACTGATTGATTTGGTTTGGTTGCCAAACTGAAAAATAGGGGAACAAATTGTTTGGGGTCAAATGAAATATTTTGTTCAACCTGAAATTAAATGTTTGGTCTGATGGGGACCGGGGGGAGGGGGGGGCGGGGGGAGATGGGGACAGAAGAGGTTACTATTTAAAAAAAAATAAAATTACAATAAATTCAAAATAGATGTTTTGAATAAAAAATATTTTATTTAGAAATTGCTGAAACTAAATATTGAGTTTTTACTGAATAAATCAGTGAATTTGATCCAAATTTGCTAAATGTTTTGGTCAATGTAAATCTGCATTTACTGGTCAAAAAACCCTGAAAACTATCACCCACCGCTGACTGTCCTCAGCTGCCACAGAAATCATTAAGTGTTGAGAGTGCACAGGACCTCAATAGAAATGCTGTGCACCTTGTAAGATCTTGCCTTTAGTAAAAAGGGGAGTTTGTCTTCCATTTGAATGAATATCACGCATGAGCGTGTATGCTGGATTACATGCAGAACTGGGCAAACTATCAAAAACAAAAGCAAAATTATTAAAAAATAGCTCAACAGTATTTTTGACACATTCATTGTGGGGGTGCGTGCATGTGCAGTATCTATCTAGCTGTATAAGGTGAGCAAATAATGGGAAAAATCAATGAAATTGGTCAACTCAATTATTTGATTAAAATTACAGTATTCAACCAGCTCTAGTAATCAGATTCAGTTGTGTGTTTGTTGCATTGAATTTTTCAGAGCTTAGACAGGATGTGAATGCAGCATAGAGCTTCTGCTGGTCTTCCGTGCAGATGTAAATTTCACCCTTATTCCTTCTCTATACTACAAATATAGAATCTGATTTGCCTAATCAGTGTGTGATCTTGCTGAATGCCACAGATCATCCTCATAAATCTCATCATAGCAGTGAACATTGGTTGGGTTCGACTCAAGTAATTTTTGTGTATAGTTGTTAAAGGGAGAAACATTTCTATATATTTCATATATTGAGAAAATGCAGTCTGGCCCTCCCCTCCCCCACCCCACAACACCACCTCTTCTTCCCCAAACTCCTGCCCTCACACTACCCCTTCCCTTGAAGCCTTGCTCCCATCAAGCCTCTTCCCTCAAGACGCCCCCTTCCCATTCCTCTCTGCCCTTTCCCCCCATCACTCACTTTTATGGTTGGTAAAAAGTGTCCCTCCCACTTTTAAAAATGATGAGTCCATGAGCCTCTATTTCCCTCCTTTCTGGTGCCCTGACTGCTGGGATTGCAACATAATGTAGTCTTGGGATGATGAGAAGTGGCTGTAGAACTTCAGATGCACCAGGGCACATTCTGGATTGGTGTGTTGAGCTTGCCTTAGCCCTCCAGTGCAGGCACAACAGAATGAGAGTTGCATAGAGAGTAGAGAAGTAAGTGGTGATCACACTGTGGAAATTTACAATTCTGGATTGCTACTGGTCAGTGGGAAGTCATTTTGGAGTTGAAAAATTCACTATCCTGGCTGTTGTAATGAAAGTGTGTAAGGCCATTAATTGTCTCCTGCTACACAGGACTATGACACTCAGAAGTGTACGGGGCATAATGGGTGGATTTACAGCAATGAGGTTCTTGAACTGCAGTGGAGCAATAGGTGGCACGCATATCCCTATTTTGGCCCCAGCCCACATTGCCTCAGAGTACATCAACAAAAAGAGCTAATTTTGTTTGGTTATGCAAGTACTGGTGGATCACCAGAACTGCTTCATCAATTGTGGATGACCTTCATCTGGATCACAGGCCTGTTCAGAAACCTACAAGCAGTAATATTATTTTCCAACCAGTGGCCCCCTAGCTCAGGAAGCCATATTCTGGCCACCTCAATACCACCAAGGAAAGAGTCAACTACTATCTCCTGTGCTTTGTCAGTCCCATCAATTAGACTACGCTATTTGTGGCAGGGTCTGTGTTTTACTATATGATTGTACAGTGCCTGTCACAATGGCTATTGGCATTGGCTGCAGATGTTATTGTAATACTAATACAAATAATAAAATAGCCCTTATTTGACATCCGAGGGGAGAGGACGTAATACCTCCCCTCCTATCCTTTTCATAGCCATATTAGACCTACAATCACAGTCCTATGCTCAAAGGGACTGTATGGACTACTAATGTGTTGCTCTCTCCCTACACTTCCTTCCATAAACCATCCAAGAGATACAAGTCTTAAATCAGTGAATTGCCAGCCATCAGCACAACTAGGATGTTGTGTCTTTGAGGTACAGCCTAGGGCTATATGCAACAGCAAGGCTGTGCATCTCTGTACTAGTCCCTACAATAATCATAATTATCTCTAAATAATGTCCTTATTTCATTGATATACAGGTTATTATAAATATTTGCATGTTTACGCTCTAAGGGCTACAAAAGATTATGTGAGAAGTACAAGACAGTCAAGAAAGCACAGTGCAGATCCTATGTAGCCTGAAGGAATTAACCTTTTATTCATTTTTTCACTGAAATCATCTTTAATTTAGTTCTTCTGAGAGGAAATTTAACAACTAGAAACCAGCACATGTCAAAATGCCAGAAACTACCAGATAACTGAGTTTAACTCAAGAATCAGTGACTCTTTAGGCAAAGGCCAATAAAAAAAGAGTTAAAAATAACACATTCTATTTCATCTCTCACTATGAAATAGGACAGAAAATGGTGCCCAAAAACTCACAGTTAACTTATTTCTTGACAGTCATGAAGAGATTGCTTAATTTTAGAGTTATACAGAATATTTTGCCACTCAGAATTCTCTAACCTGGATTTCACCTCTTCTTTAGATTACTGCACCTTGAACTACATTGGCTAAAATTAACTGAGCCTCAGAAAACTGCAGCAGAAGAATTGAAACAGACAGTCATACAACAAATGGATTTCACTATTGACACACACAGTATTTAAATTTAATTATGAAAAAAAAACTGATGCAGATTTTGGCTTAGAAAACACATTGATATTTACATAACACATTCCCTGACACTAATTGATACTTAGTGCTACGGTATTTCTGTCATAAAATTAGAAGATTATGACACCAACAGAATGCAGAAACATAGCAATTACTACCCATAAATTTGTCTGATGGACTGTCGCCTTGTCAGGATTTTGCATCAGGCTTCAGTCTATACTGCAGGTGACCTCTTTGAGCTAATGACACCTAACACATTTTCCGCCTAAGAGAATACATCCAATTCAGTACCATGTATGTGCTGTGCATGGATGGTTCCTGTGATTCCTTCCTACCTGCAGGCATTGGTCTTGCTAAAATTGAATTTTATATGCCATTGAGTTTCCCAGTTACCTAGGTTTACATTATCCTGAAATTCCTCATGACATCTCTCATTTTACTTAATCTAAATTATCTGTGGTTACTTTTTAATTTTACATTCTGCCCTGATTAAGAGGGAGTGCCACGTTTCATTGCTGCAGAGAGGAGCAACCGAGAAAACAAATCTGATTCAGAGTCCCATTTCCTATCCCTGAGGTTTAATGTTAAAATACATCTTCTTTATCTGATGTCTAACTGATTTCAGAGCCTAAATCTTATTTTTAAAAGAGATTAAGGAATTTGGGAGTATAAATCCCATTCATTGTCAGTGCAATTTTAAAACCTAAATTTCTTTTGAAAATGATATTTAGGCTCCTATATCAGTTAGGCCACGTGTCACTCACCTCAGCCATGCCTACATAACTTTACAAATTGGGGTCTAAGTGAGTTTTCAAGATGTACAGTAATACAATCCTATTGTACTGAAACAATTTTATAAACCTGGTGCATTAAATGCTATTATTTAATACTATTATCTCTGCATCTAATGTGATGTGAACCTCTTTCCGTTTTGGATTTGAATAACATTTGTTAAATTTGTGTAGTAACTCAGCTGCAAATTTACTTTCTTAATTTGAAAATCAAACTTGCCAAGAGTTCCTTACGCTTTTATACCTAGTCCCTGCTTTAACTTAGGCTCTAAATCTGCTGTAACACATTGCTTTCCTGATTTTTCTTTGTGCTTTTGGAGTTGCACAAAGCTCCTGCTGAGATACTGATACGCGTGCAAGGCAAGAAGGCTCCTAAAAGAAATTAAAAGCCCTCTTATTGCTAATTAAAAGCTCTTTGCTTTCTCTCCACATGGCCAGGACAGCTGCTTCACGTCCTCTCACTGGTAAGGAAACACATAAATAAGACAATATTGTGAGCAGCACCTGGCACTTGCTGCACCTGCCGTGATGAGACCATATTTCATTCTGTCAGTAAATTAACATTCTCCAGGGCTGAAAAGGATGTGTTGTTTTTTTTCTCATTCAACCTCTTCCATTGTCCCCAGTGGTAAAGAAACCATAGTTTTGCTTCCATTTTCGATACTAAATATATCATATTGTTGTTTGCTTCACTGATGCAGACACCTGCCTCCTGCTGTAAATGTTGTGTTCCAGTTCTGAAAGATTTCCCCAGGGCTCCACATTCAAGTATTGGCTTGTAACTATGGCTTAATATCATGTCAAAATCTCTTAAGGAAGATACAGCTTGTCAAGTCATTTCAGGATTGAACCTTCATCTAGTGAAATTCTGAAAATGTCCTTTGAGTGTTTGAAGCATGAGAAGACAAATAAAAGGCTAGCAAGTCATTTGTAAAGATAATAGCATGCATTTTCCACTTCTCTCCTTTCCATTAAATGTTGATAAAGAGAGAAGAGCAGACTGCAGGGCAGCGATCTAGGTTATTTATAAACAGGTCAGAGAAAGTCCCAAACTTCTGTGTTTTAGGCATGGGGCGGGGGGAGGGAAAGAAGGAAACCTCAATCAAACTGTGTAAGATTCAATCACTGACAGATTGATCTTGGAGCTTTCTGAGAAAGGGCACTTCACAGCTACATCAGTCAGGGAGTGTATTTTTCTGAAAGGGTTTTGATATATTTAATATAACATTTATTAGAAAACAATTGCATCTGGCTGAATCCAGGGGTATTTGTCACTTGTGTGAGTGCTGCAACATGGGAGAGAGTCTAGGAGCAACTTTACATTGATTGAATTCGAAATTCAGGTGCTTTGCAGAAGTTTTTTTTTTATTATTAATCTTGGGAGAGGGCTTGCCAGCACCTCCTGGTAAGTGGCTCTGAGTGCTAATGAAGGGTGAGTGCATTTACATTCTGTAGAGATCAATCTTTTCTCTAGATAAGGGGGGGGGGGAATCTAGAATAAGCAGCCCAAATGAAAAAGAAATAATGTATGAATTCTCAATAATTTTTTCATCCAACTTGTACCATGTCTGCTGCACTGGAGAGTTTAGGAACAGTTTGGAGACAGAAACTTAAGCAGGACCAAATTAAAAGGAAAAAGTCTGTAAAAAGAGCATCCTTTACTCTAACAACGAAAACCATCAAGAAATACTTAAGAAAATAGCATTATGCAAAATATCCAAATGATGCATAATATTCACACAAAACTCTATTGGGTTAAGGTTGCATTGCAAATTCAAAACTCAGATCAGTCTGAAGGTTTTGCAAAGGTTTATAATCTTTGTTAGTGAACCTCAGTCCGGTTTTGACCAAACAAGATGAGTTGATATTTCAGCAGGAAAGCAGGGGAAATGTGAAGACTTGATTGGTATTTCATTATGTATTTGAATTTATTACATTCAAAACTCAGAAAGTACAAACACATGCAATAAAATCACACAAGGAAATGTTTATATGAATATCTGTCAAACAAAACCTTTTCTTTACTTTCTTTCTTTTTTTTGTATAAATCTAGGGGAAAAATAACTTCTACAGGAATAAGGGCAACTCAAAATCTAGGGTTTTTTGGAAAACACTGTTTTCAAAAAGTGTTTATATTTCCAAAAGTGATGTAATTTCAAAAAGTCAAAATATTCAGAATCTGTCTTAATTATCAATATAAAAAACCCTTCTGACAGGTCAAGCCCCTTCCCTTCTCAATTTTTGATAATACTTTCATAATCCTTTTTGAAGTTTCAATTTTTTGATGAAGAAATCAAAACTTGAAATGGGTGATATTATAACCACCTTTAGTTAAAAGCAATTTCCAGTACCATTTGTGTGCACCTGAATCCAACTGCCATTTTATGCTTTTAAATTCACACGTTCATATTTTTTCTATTTGTCTAAAAGAAACATAAGATTTCCTGTTGGGTGAATTCCATTATTGTTTCTATTATGGTTTCTCCATTTAAACTCTGCAGGTAAAGTCAAGACACATTTTTAGAAAGATTATCTACAAATGCCCATCACCTTTGCTTTACACATGCCTCAGCAAAGTCCTCATTACATCCTTGGCATTGATTTGTTCTTATCCGTCTGTCTGTTTTCCTAGCTCTTTTGATGCTACCAGTAATATATTTTTCCATCTATCGCAGTTCACCTTTTACTTTCTAACTGACCAGCTCTAACTTTCTGAACAATGATCATATTTCAGCTCCATGCCACCACAAGCAGAGTACAAATATCATTTTTTTTTTTAAATAATGTTATTCAGTTTCCACTCGATTATCTCTTCATCTCCTAAGTATCAATATGCTTAGATAGATACACTCTCTAACTGGTTCTAATTCTTTTCAATCTTTTCATTGTGAGTCTGCATTCCTCATTTTACTATGTTCATTTCTTAGTTTATTGACACTTTTTCCTAGCCTGTTTGATTCATATTTTCAACTTGTGCAGTGAGAACCTGTCACTCTGATTACAATCTTGTATCCAAAATTATCCTTTGGATCACAGAAGCTAAAATTAGTGCTAAAATGTGAGATATTAATAACTTTTGGATGTGTCAATAGATGCTAAAATAAAACAAACTATGTTTATGGTACATTATATATTATATGCACAACCTAATGTTTATGGTACCATATATAGTATATTCATATATAATATGCACAAACTAATGTTCTTCATTGTGTAGGAACTGTTACTTCAGGTACATATAATTCCCATATTATGCATTGGGAGACTGTAACACAAAGGTTGAATGACCACAGACTGAGACACTGGTGGATTTAGGGATAGATCCTGGAATTCCTGGATCCCATCCCTATGCTCATTCAACAACACCCACAATCTCTCTTTTTTAAAGTCTTCTATTTTTCTTTTGATAACATGAGATTAAAATGCATGCATAATTTGGTAAAAGGAATGCAATTATTTGACAAGCAACCACTGAAGATGATTTAGAGATATTTAGAGATATTGGACTGCACAGCCAAGATTTTTAAAAGTGGCTAGGGATTGGGTATCTTGATACTTGCGAGCCCAACTTGTGATACCTTCAAGGGGACTGATGAGCAGAAAGTGTTAAGCACACATCCTCTGAAAACCAGCCTCTTGACAAAGTCTCAGATTGGGAGTCCATATTTACTAGTTACTATTGACAATCGTGGCCCAGTAAATAGAAAAAGATAGGGTTTGAGTTAGCCTACTGTATTCCCTTTCCATCCCTAAATAACTGAATGATGATTTGATAATACATGTGTACTGTACTTATTCTTTGTCATCTTGCATGACTAGTCCATTCCTTACCTTGCCATTTTTGTGCATTCACATTTGTACATTTTGTTCAATAAATGGCATAATCCAAAGCCCATTAATCAACAGGGGTCTTTTTGTTGACCTAGGCTTTGTGTCAGACCCCAGGTGCTTTCTTTCATGCAGCTTGCAAAAGTTTCCCTTCTCCCATACTCCTTCCCATGGCCCCTACTCCTCATTCAATCCTCTCCTTCAAACTCATGTTTTAAAAAAAACGTCTTTGTTAACATTTTTGTTAATGACCTTGGCACAAAAAGTGGGAGTGTGTGCTAATAAAATGTGCAGATGACACAAATTTGGAAGGTAAGGAGAGGATTAGAATATCATACAAGATTTGGACACCCTTGAAAACTGGAATAATAGAAATAGGATAAAATTTAATAGTGCAAAGTGCAAGGTCATGCACTTAGGGACAAACAACAAGACTTTTTGCTTTAAACGGAATTTATCAGTTGAAAGTAACAGAGAATAAAAAGACCTGGGTGTATCGATTGATCACAGGATGACTATGAGCCACCAATGTGATGTGGCCATGAAAAAAGGCTAATGCAGTCCTAGGAGGCATCAGGCAAAATATTCACAGTGGAGGTAGGGAAGGATTAGTACCATTATACAATTTACTGGTGAGACCTCATCTGGAATACTGTGTGTGCTTCTGGTTTCCCATGTTTAAGAAAGATTCATTCAGACTGGAGCAGGTGCAGAGAAGGGCTACTAGGATGATCAGAGGACTTTGAAACCTGCCTTCTGAAAGGAGACTTAAGGAGCATAGCTTTTTTAGCCTAACTAAATGATGGCTGAGGGGACCTATAATTGCTCTCTAGGAATACATCAGAAGGATAAACACCAACGAGAGAGAGGAATTATGTTAATTAAGAAAAAATGGATATAAACTGGTCATCAGTAAATTAGGGTTGAAATTAGATTAGGGTTTCTAATCATCAGAGGAGTTAAGCTCTGGAACAGCCTTTCAAAGGGAACAGTGGGGGCAAAAAAATCTCACTTATTTCAAGGCTGAACTTGATAAATTGATGGATGGGTTGGTGCAATGAGATTGCATACAATGGCATCGGGCCTGTGTGTGACTTCTATTCGCTGGAGATGGCTCGAGATGAGATGCTCTTTTACGAATCAGCCCCCTGGTATGTCATTGGGGATCCAGAAAATGAGAAACACACATGCAGTGACCCTCTGTGAAAAGTTTAGTTAAGGGTTTTGTCTACCATCGCATAGGAAGTCTATGGCAGAAGCAGCACTAGAATCCATTTCGCCAGAGCATCAGTCAACTGTCTTAACCATGTGATCATCCAGACCTTACTCAGATGTATTTAAACTGTTTTGTCTGAAGCTTCCCAACAAAATTCAGCCTGAGACAGACCCCTCACACAGGAAAAGTCAACCATGAAAATTAAAGTCTGAGAAAATTCTTAATGTGGATAGGGTTAAATAAACTTAATTACAGGTGGTTCTACCACCTATTACATCTATTTAAAGGCATTCTAAACTCCTTTAGTGGTTAGACCTTTTGCTTGTGAACTGAATTTGGCTCTATCTCAAATAATTTTGTACCCTCACACCTATGGTTCTCAATCTGTGGGCTACTGGCTACTTGCAGCCAAGTCAGCACACAGCTGTGGTCCATGTGACATCCTCAAGGCCAGATAGGCCATATATACATTGTGTGAATGCAACTCACATAACACACCGAGAGCTGCATATGTGACACACAATGGTAAATAGAATGAGAACTGCTACTTTACACTTTCAGTTCTATTCAGAATTGTACACTTCACACTATTAGTCCCTTTATAATCACCTCATTTCCATAGTTAAACCAATCACAGAGGGATAATCAGTCTTTGACTTTTAGAATAGCCAAGGGTGGAAAAGCGAACACTAACAAAAGCGTAAAGTACAGAAATACTGTTCCTGGGACCAACTATATACCAAAGCACTTCACTATATCACTACACCAGCACTTCCTGGATTTCTGACTAAAGGATTCAGGATTGGGCTCACAATGACTGCACAATGATGGTAAAATTACATTTTGCCTTTCTGTTTCTGGACTGTCATCAGTATAGAGCTAAAACTATTAATGCTAGAAGAAGGGTCACTGACATTTGGAAACAAGATATGTCAAAGAATATCAGAGAGACAGGCCAAGAAAACAGCTATATAGATAGGTTTTAAAAATACTATTTAATTGTAGCATTGAAATGTGGCCAATTATATAACGACTAAACAAATGCCATGACCCACACTTTATAAGTTGGACAAATGGGTTATGCTTACGCAGCCATGAAAAATGTATTGCAATGCTATATACAGATCACTTAACAAACTAAAACCATGCTGATCTTTAAGTGCATTTTTTGTAAGAACAGCTTAAAGAAAAAACAACAACCTGAAGGGGTATGAACTTTGGGAGCCTCTGAAGCTGCATACCTTCTGAGCTATGTAGGCAGGTCAGGTATTGTTTCTACTGCACTTAGAGCCACTCACAATTATTGTGCAAGTGGCAACATATTAGATGTCACTGCGGAAATACTATTAATCCCTCCATATAAAGTAAAAATCTTGAATCAACTCCAACCTTGTTGACAACAAGTGTATGTGGAAAGTGCTTTTCTTCCATTTTTTTCAGGCCTTGGGAAAGGTTATGATGCACAATATAGAGGCCAAGCGAAGAGACTGTTGTTAAAAGCCTTTGTTTTTTGCTGTTTAACAAGTACTGGTATTAAATTAATTTGGTAAAGCAAGATGAGATGCCATTCTGCATCTCAGTCTACTCTTTTAGGCCCAGTTTTTGAGGAGCCCCTAGCCATGCAGGACTACAGTAGCAAGGAAGATGCTCCCTCTCCTTGTGCAGCTGCATAGGGCCCACTTATAACATTAGTCCCTTTGGTCCCTGTGCATTTGGGACTGTGTGCCTCCTCTTGGGGAGTAATATGTTGAAATGCAGACGGAGAGTAAATGGGGCTAGGCCCCCACCTTCTGCACTACCTACACAGCAAAGCCAGCATAGTGGGAGGGAGCATTCCATCGCTACCTATTGGCTACTGCGCAAACACAAAAACATGAACACCATCTGATTGGGAACAACCCTTCTCCCTCACTCTACCACGACCACAATTATATCCTCAAAGACTGTTTCAAAGCTTGTTTTGAGAAGGGAATAGACAGAAAGGATTGAAGATTGAGAAACACAGGTCTATAAAGGTCTACTGAGGCAAACCTAAACTTTGGAATACCTGCTATTAAAATCTTGTTTTTATGAATCACAAGGTGGACAGCTTAAGCTGACTTTTGTGAATACATACATACATATAATATATTTCAAATGTTGTGTTACTTTAAAAAGCTTAAAATCTGGTGCATATTTTTTACCTGTAAAGATTGTTGTGCCTGTTATTTTAACCACCCAGTTAGTCTCCATTGTCAGAGAAAATAATGTCCAACATTCCCCAAAGAAAAAAAACATCAACCTCGGGGCATTTTCATGTGATGTTTTTAGTCAACTGCATTTTGCAAGTCTGCACAGATTCAACTCAACTCTAAATTGCATCATTTCAAATTAGCATCAGCTCAAAAGATGTTCCTGACTGAGGTTCAATATCATTTTGAAAGACTGTGTATTAAGACCAACAAAGGAGATAAGAGTAATTATCTATTCTGAGTAACATTCTATGTGTCAGAGTGAAATAAGTACTAAATTGATGAAATCTTAGAGGTGTTAAATCTGAATAGTTAATGACAACTTGTCTTCATATAAAATAAGGACCTAGTCCTGGGATTATTTCCTAACAAAAGAAATCCTTACTCAGTTTCACTGTTGTACTCTGCATGACCAAGACATTGTGCAACATTTACATTAAGCACGTGTAGGACACGAGTAATTCATGTGCCCCTCTACGCATGACTAAATTTAACCTATGACTAGTTACGATAGGTCAATGAGACTAACCATGACAGAAAGGACTCCTAGTGTAAGAATGGCAGGTCCTTAAATAAATATCTCATAGACCTGGAAAGACCTTGAAAGGTCATTAAGTCCAATCCCCAGCCTACACTAGCAGGACCCAGTACTGCTCCCTAAGGGATTTTTTTGCCCCAGATCCCTAAATGACCCCCTCAAGGATTGAACTCACAACTCTGGGTTTTAGCAGGCCAATGCTCAAACCACTGAGCTATCCCTCCCCCTGCTTGGACTGTCTGCCCTTCCCCCACTGTCTGCCATGAGGAAATATTCCTGCCGGCAGTTTATTGAAAAAGAATTGTTATGGTGGTACTTTCAGTCATGCAATCTGCCAAAGACATGTTCAGACTATCATGGACATGTATTAGGATAGCAGAACAGTAGAGAGAAGCAGCTGCAGCTACAGTGAGTTATTCACTGAAAGTGTAGGTCTACATGAGGGATGAACCTTAAGCCCATTCCGATTTGTGACTGTAATTCACACTACAACACAGGAAATCATGAGAAATGCTTCATTGACCAGACTTTATGTTGATGACATTATGTTGTGCCATGAAGCTAAATATGAAGTGGAAAGGGACCTAGAACTACTGGGGACTGCATTAAAAGAAAACGACTTATGAATCAGCCAACAAACGATGGAATGTGCAAATGCAACACAGTCTATGCGAGAGTGGGTAAAAACTCCAACATAAATGTTTGACACACTATTAATATTATATTATGACCAAGTGTCAAGGTCAAACATGGCCTTGTCAAGGTGAAGGGGTCATAATTTTAGTTTAAAAAGAAAACAACAAGGAACACATTTGAATTAATGGTAAACAGTTTGTCATGGGAAGCTACGGGAAAAGTGAAATAAATATCCATTATTTGACAATTTATATGTTTACAACCATGTACTAGTATAACTATGTTAGAAGTTATTAAAATATACTGCTCTTAACTGGATATATAGAGAGCTACATTTGTAAAAAAAAAAAAAAACAACAACCACCTGTGGAAGAGTCTTCCTCCATAGCCAGCTGATAAAGACCATGACTTTTTATTTTGAAAAAAAAAAGTAAAAATGCCATGTTATTGTCACAGGGTTGTGACACATTTACTAATAGTTATTCTATGCTCTTTTACATGCCACAAGGAATGTTTAACTATTTGTTTTAATACATGCAAATGAAAAACTCTTTGGTGTAGAACCTTAGCAGATATACTTTAGAATTGCTCCTTTGACTTTGTTCTTCTCTTATGTGGTATCTTGAATATTTAATTCCTTCAAAAGTTTTGATTTTCTAATTACAATATTTTAAGATCCTATTTTTTCTCTGGGGAAAAAATGAACTATTAAGAAAAGTGTGGATCTCTGGATTTTTTGGTAGATTGCTTTCGATTTTAGCCCTTTTTGTATACAAAAATAAAATATCTTTGGAACAAATTACCATGTTGTAGAAAACGAGTGGTACTGTTGTGATAAATGCTAGGTGCAGAATAACAATCAATATTTTAAAGCTGCCATTTATTAGAACAAAGCTAATGTTTCCACATATAGTATTGGGTTTAGGAAGAAGAAAACAATAACTTGTCATTTTCAAAAAGTGTTGTAACATGATAAATAGTCAGAAAATAACCCACCGCCTCAATCATCACCCTTGTCTGCCAAAAGCATAATTTGTCAGTGTCACTACTATCCTCAGACAGTGACTAAGGAAATGAGGCTCACAGATATCCTATAAACTGATGTGTGATGGCAAATAGTCAAGGGTTTCTTTTTAACAAATCACCCAGAAAATATTACTACATATTAGTAGTTAATAGCCTCATATCTGAATATGTTCTGGTGTATCTCTTTGCTGCTCTTGCTTCTGTTCCTGTAGGATTCCTCTAAAAATCAGCTTGAGCTATATCTTCATATTCTTCCCTCAGCCCTCTTCTGCACCATGTGGGTAATATCCCTCAAAATAAAATAAAAAATGTGGCTATATAACTGTAGACGTGTGCAAGTAGATGTAAAAACTTGGGAAGGTATTGAGAAATCAAATCACTATTCTTTTTTTCTTTTCTTTTTTTATAGTACACACCAAAGCATCTGTTCCTGATTCTTTATTAAAGGAATTTGGGGGATTTTTGTGTTTTCAAATTTAGCATTGGCATGTGTTGTATGCAGAATAATATATACTGTATATACTAGAATAAGAGTTGTGTTTTATGTAATATGATACACAAAGAAATCAGAGGATATATGATACTTGTTCTGACAGATTCATGAACTTTAGATGACTACTTAATCCATAATAAATTGGACTCCAAAAGAGGTGTCTACATTCTGCACTCTCTTCAAAACATAGGTAAGACTGGATAGGACTCAAAAAAACAAAAAACAAAAACAAAACAAAACAAAAGATTATTAGACCGATTTTGATGGAATCTAAAATTCACTATTTGCCTAGAACATGATTATAGCAGCAAATAAAATGACATATCACAGTTTTTCACACTGCATCATTAATGTGCAATACCATTTGTAATAGTGGTTCTTAACAATGTGAATACATGTCCATAACTGTGACCACCAACTCATTTCATGTAGGGTTCTGAACTGCTGTCAGATAATCACTATTAGTCCATTTCAACTTGTGACCTGGAGGCTCTGTAGCACGTTACAATCTCCTGAGCTAATTGGTCCTCAAAAACAAAATGCTAAACCCACTTATATGGGGACACGTTTTATAAAGCAGCACACCACAATCTGTTAGAGACACAAATGTTGTATGGTAAATTCAAGTGGAAATAAAATAGTCTTTATTAGACAGGTACAAGAGATACTAGTTCAGGGGTCGGCAACCTTTCAGAAGTGGTGTGCCGAGTCTTCATTTATTCACTCTAATTTAATTTTTTGTGTGCCAGTAATACATTTTAATGTTTTTAGAAGATCTCTTTCTAAAGTCTATAATATAGAACTAAACTATTATTGTATGTAAAGTAAAAAAGTTTTTAAAAATGTTTAAGAAGCTTCATTTAGAATGAAATTAAAATGCAGAACCCCCCCAGACCAGTGGCCAGGACCCAGGTAGTGTGAGTGCCACTGAAAATCAGCTTGTGTGCTGCCTTTGGCACCTGTACCATAGGTTGCCTACCCCTATACTAGATGATTAAGACTTAATTATTATTCTGATATTGTGAAATATGAAATAGTCAAACAGAAAGCACATTTAGTAATTTAGAGAAAATAATCTGATTTACATATCTTTGTCTTTATTCAAAATTTTCATTATGAGATGATGATTGGAGAAATTGTGAATGAGGGACAATACTGAGAGATAAGAAATAATGAGCAAGAAAGAAAGAATACACAAATGATTTTTCTGTACATATGACATTTTCTTCTTGAGTCGATTAGATTGTGTGTTATGTTACAAACCACTAATCTCTCTGGGTCATATCAGCCATTTTTTTTCTCAGTTCCACTGGTGGATATCTAGTGTAACTTCACTGACTTCATTAGAGTTACTCAGGATATAGGGATACTCTGAACATACATTGGTTTAGGTCAGAGCAGACTTGTATTTAGTTTTGTCTGTTTTCAGAATTAGAAACTAATGCTAAGTGACCTAGATAGGATGGTGCTAGCAAGGTTATAAAAATATTTCCTTGATTCCTGTAGATGGAGTGGCTGAGTGAGTGGATATGGCAACATTTTAGGCCTTGCTCAACACAACAGAAGGACTTAGCCTAACACTATCCATACCTACAAAAACTACTATTGAAAATTGTTCATGGATAGCAAGTGCATGGTGAAATCACAAGTCTACAAAGATCTGAACTACTGTTACCAGTTAATACAGTTTCCTGGAAACAGTTGATAAAACTCAGGACTGATACTGACCCTCATTACTTGCCACTGACCTCCATTATAGTATTTCCTGTTGCAGGTTTTCAGTAAGGCTAATCTACCAAATGTTGAGAGGTATCTTGTTAATAGCAGTACAGATTTCTGAGCCATCTTGAAATTAACCCGTATCTTAACCGGGAGCCAGTTCAACTTTCTCAACAGAGGGATAATAGGATGAAAATGCTTACCATGGTACAGCATATTACCAAGTAACTGAGTTCTGCACTAGGTGCTGCTATTGATCGGAGATAGCTGAAAGATCAAAAAAGTATTCAAAAGTTAAGAGGAAGGAGTACGACATTCATTTTCAGCAAGTGGCCTAAAGATCATGGGTCTTAGTCTAGCTAAATTACTGAAGTGTTTGTAAAACACTTTAATTATATGACTGATACAGGTTTCAAAAGAAATCTCAAATCTGCAATGACTCAGAGGTCACAAACATTATCTAAAAGATAATAAAGAGAACCAATAAACCACCACAGATGACACCACTGAGGCCTCTGCATTAGTGTAACCGATCAATAACAACTTGCTAAAGCAGCAAAGCACCAAAAGTACAAAAGACGTCATCTGCTTTAGTGAGGGGAAGGTGTTGCAAAAATAAGAGTTCAAGAAATGTAGTGATGACAATGTAACGGAAAGAACAAAATACTCTTTCCTAAAACCTGATTTCATTTGGCTTTGTCCATTGCTCCTCATATTGCTTTCCAATTCTACTATGCTCTAGCACTAAAGGGGAAATTTCCCCTCTGAAAGGTTTTTATCTGTTATGAACAGTGTCAGAACTCCTTTTAGTATTTTTCTGGTGTTAAGTATATAAAATAAAGTTTGTTTTGTTTTCCTCACTGACTGTATTACTGCACTTGAGGGGAAGTTTGTCTTTATGAAAGATTCCGTGATATTTCAGTTCAGTGTAGTTTGGTAACACCAGGTACCTTTCGTTTGTGTTTATTGTCCTTTCTGCACTGGCCTCATGTGCTCCTCACTGTTATGAACTGCAGAATGCACAGTTATAACAATATACAAAAATGTACACTGGATCTCCTTTTCCAGAGAATAATTAAGAAGGGTAAAGAGTTTCCAGAATTTCTGGCAGAAATCTTCCTTTATAACCACATTTTTCTCCCAGTACTGTTTCAATTGCTTCAGCTGAGTTCTTTTCTAAGGACACAACTGTGTTTCAAGTTATTAATTAGATTAGTTGCCTGGATAATGTGTAATAAAGGATTGTTATTGGTGTAACAGGTTAATAGGAAAGAACCTGCACTCAGATAATTTTACTGGTAAGAGCATGGAGCTGAAAAAGTATATAATACTACAATACACATTAATATTGCAAAATAGCACAAAAATCATCCACTTTAAGCAATAAAGATCATGCAGTAGCCGTTAACTGAGACATAATCTCAGTCTGAAATATATGCACTCCTTATCAGAAATATGTACATTATTATCCCATGCACTTTCTTACCATCCAAATAAGCTATAAATAAGGATAGTGGAAACTATTACTACTGTTAAAGATGCTATTCAAAGGTAACAGTGAGTTACAGGTTAATTTTACAGGAATAAAATAGCCTCACAATGTTCAATCTTCAAAAGGATAGTCACTGTATCCTATGTAGAAGGAAATGCATTAGAGAGAAAAAGCTTTAAGATGAAAAAGGTAAGTTAAATATTTAAAGATTCACCTTTAAATCTTAAATTTCCATAGAAACTGCTAGACTATTAGGTTTTCATTTCTATTTCCAAATGCTTAACATGGTATCCATCACTACTGTGCCATAGTAAAGTGTCTGCTCTTGGAACTTATTTGCCTTAAACTACTTTTTTGGTCAACTGTGTCTTTGTTGCTGGATCTCTGCATGAAGTCATATCAACATATTTGCATTCAAAATGCCTACAACTGTACTTACACTTAAAAAAATAGCTGAAAGTTCTCAGTACTGCACAAAACACAGACACATATCAGGAACTCCTGATACATAAAAGATAATATCTTTTAGGTTTTAAACATATTTCATTTGATATCCACACATTTAAATAATAAATTAACTCACTAGCCATGGACAAAGCTCAGGTGGATTGAATATGTCTGAAGACCGTTCTCCCAAATTTTTAAAGGTCATTATTTTGTTCCACTACTGCTCTCACATGAAATGTTGTGCAAAAAATCTATTTTCTGTGTAGCAGGACTCTCTTCCCACACCACCACACAGGCACTCCAAGGCTCATTAAACATGTACAAAAGATATTCTGCATGACTAGATGAATCCCATACTCTGTGAGTGGGTACAATGACAACTGACAACTGGCTCTGTGGATGAGGGGAAAGCAGGGGATGTGTTATTCCTTGACTTTAGCAAAGCTTTTGATACGGTCTCCCACAATATTCTTGAGAGCAAGTTAAACAAGTGTGGGCTAGATGAATGGACTATAAGGTGGATATAAAGCTGTCTAGATTGTTGGGATCAATGGCTCTATGTCTAGTTGGCAGCCAGTATCAAGCGAAGTGCCCCCAGAGTCGGTCCTGGGGCCGGTTTTGTTCAATATCTTCATTAATGATCTGGAGAATGGCGTGGACTGCACCCTCAGCAAGTTTGAAGATGACACTAAACTGGGAGGAGTGGTAGATACGCTGGAAGGTAGGTATAAGATACAGAGGAACCTAGACAAATTAGTGGATTGGGCCAAAAGAAATCTGATAAGGTACAAAAAGGACAAGTTCAGAGTCCTGCACTTAGGATGAAAGAATCCCATGCACTGCTACAGACGAAGGACCAAATTGTTAGGCAGCAGAACTGCCATGTTTCCCAATGCCTTTCCCACCACAGTTTCATTGCTGAGGTTTTCAACTCAAAAAAAAAGGGGGGGGGGGATTGGTTGAAACCATCTGCCATTCAGTATACACAGAGCTCATCAGTTATGACAGAAAAGTTTACTGTGGACTATTTATGAACCTCTTTGAAAGTGTAATTAGAGGTGACAGGCAGCAGCTTCCTTTAATGTGAGAGTACCCTTGTCCTGTTTAATGTTATTTTTTGAACTTTTTTAAAAAAAAATAGAATGGATTGGGGAGAAAAAAATTCAGAAGCAAGATTTATACTTTATTCTACCTTTAAAAAGAGAGGTTTGCTGTGAGGCTGATACTGTAAACAAGTTTCCATGTCTTTATTACTGGTTTAAGGCTTGAGTAATCAAAGTACTTTCAGTTCTTGTAGCACTTTATACCTGTGCACAAAGCAATCTATAAATATTTAAGAAATTCATAAATGTAACAGACTATGTTTTACGCTACTTTCCCTGGAGCAATATACATAAGAGCTTTTCAGATAAATTAATCAAGACGGATTCATAGACTGGTCTGTGTTTTAAGTATTGTTCGCAGCTGAAATTGGGATAAAATTCTGAGATATCATCATTTTATTTTATCCAAAACTGTTGAGCAATCCCTAATCTCAATCCTTCCTTGAGTGACTTCAATGGATACACATTTTACCAATGCCTCTGAAAAAATACTGCAGAACTCATAGATGGCAATGTGGATAACATTCCTTTACCCCGATGTAAGTTTACCCCCAAAGCTACCCAACATTGATGACTCTGTCCACTGAACACCTAGGCAGAGTAGGTCCGCACTTCATCACTATATCTCAGGGGAGAGCTCATTCAGACTCTGGTCACATATATTCATAGCTAGACGTTAAACTACTGTGCATTTGCAAGTCAGGCACATAGGCATTTAATTACTAAATTTTGCCTCTGCAATTGATTGTGGGCTCAAACCTGTAGAATCTATTATTTGTGGGCATACACTGCTGTCAGAAATGGATACTGGGTTAAGGACGGGTTCACATTCTCTTGCTATGATTCTATATTCAGTGAAACAATTTTTACCCTCAAATACCTATATGCAACTTCCTTTGACCTTAGAGGAGATGTGCACGTAAGGGAATAATTTAGCCCATAATCTTTCATACCCATTCTATGCAACCTAATAGCATGGATTGTGTCATTCTCTAGAATGTACTAATAGCATGGATTGTGTCATTCTCTAGACAAATTTTAGGTACTGGGTTGAACTTTGCTTCCTCCTGCTACTAGTCACCATGTTGTTTCTGCAGAGGTGAGTACTCTGTGCTCTGAAGACTTTTAATGCTGTCTTTTTCTGCTTTGTTTTATGACACCGTATGTCCTCCAGTCTGTTTCTCAGTGAAAGCAGGTTTATCACTTAATGACTGTATGCCTCACCAATACTAATTCCTTCACTTATCAGACACTGTATGAGCTTCAGATGCCTCAATACTTATTTTTTTAATGTTTCTAAGTTTGAAATACCATAGAAATTAAAGATAGCCAGTCTAGTTCTAAAAATGGTCTTTGTATCTGTAAATCGGTCTTTTGTTTGGTTGGAGAAATGCTTTCCTCTTGCCAAATTAATCAGCTGTAAATGTTCTGGTTTAACCAGTTACTTCCCATTAACTGGCTTTTAGCTAGTCATGTCTTAAACTTTAAAATTAGTTTTTTACCAATGGAATTTCTTCTGCTGTTTATGCTCCTCATCCTGGAGAATTCAATTAGGCTCAGTTGGTGCAGCTGGACCCTGAAACCCTAACTCCAATTTAAGAACTGCTGCCAAATCACCATAATAATTGAAGCCACTTAAAACAGCAATCTGCAAGCCAGCATGGTGGCTCTGAAGATTATCACTCCAGTCTGTTAGACAATCTGTTCAGGAAGAGTTTGGTTTAAGTCCTGGCACCATTCATTTGTCTGCACTTGGCTTTTGATTTTGAGCCACAAGTTCCTGACTGTTGCTCCAGAGGGGAATGGGAAGGAAGTGGGCAGGGGAGCTGTAAATGCCTCAGCTGAACTAAAATCATAAACTTCTCCTAACAATAAAATATTCTTTATATGATTTTTTTAAAATGTCAGAGAGTCTCATTTTGCTGAAAACTGTCATTTTGTTCTGCTGCACATATTTTATATTGAAGTGGATAATAGGATTTTTTGTTTAATTTATATTTACAATCCTCAAACCAATACCTGTGAGGTAGGAATTGTCCCTGTTGTTCATATAAAGTGTCTTGCTCCAGATCATAGCCAGTGGCTAACCCACTAGTGAGAACCCAGCCATTCTCTCTTTATACCAATAGCTCAAACAGCCTCTTACATATGTTTATCAAGTGAGAGAATGGGTTTGGGAATTTTAAAGTCTCGGTAATGAGGTCTGAAATATACCCTGCTTCTGAAAGCAGGTCCTCAGATGCAAGGTTCATTGGAATGAATGGACTCTGAGAATGTTATGGTCAGGCAAGTTACTTGTCCAGCTGTGAGACCAGGATCCAGCCATTCTTAGCTCAATATTATATGGGAAAATTGTACCTCCACCAGAAAGAACATCACTTGCAGATTTTCCCAAGATCAATTTGTTCTTATTCAGCATTTCCATTCATCCACCAGGAGAACTAGTAACATATCATGGGTTCAATTTTCAGTGGCTTACTGATATCCGTACAGCTCTGAGATAAAATGGAAGCACAGCAGAGCTATCTACTCTAACAGAAAAGATTGCTTGTGCAGGAGACAGACATTTCTTAAAAGACAGTCCCTGTCTATGGAACGAATTCACGCAGCATCCAAAAACCACCGCACACCTCAGCACTTTCTCTTCTTCACTTCTTCAACCTGTTTTCAATAAGAGGCTTATAGCACCACAGACATTAACAAACAAAAAACGAAACACTACCAAAAGTCCAGATGGAATTTTTTCCCAGGGGAGTGATGGGAAGAATTGCACGTGGCAAGGATTCTTGTTGATTATCGCACTCCTGGAGGGCTCTCAGTTACTAGGGTGATGGATGCAGAATAAAAGCCTCTATAAAATCAAAATGAATATTTTGGAAGTAGTCACTTTACTCCACAGTGTAAAATAGATAAGAATGATGGCTTTTTTGGTGGGGAATGTAAGATCCTCAACAAATTAAAATGCACTGGCCATGAATATAGTATATGTCGTATAGTCCTACATTATTGTCTGGGATGGGTGAACAGTGTGACACCCCTTTGCCCATGGTACTTCTCTCAAAGACCAAAGTTCTGGGTCTGAGAGCAGAAGCAATTACATGAGATTTTCTTTAAAATAGGAAGAAGATGAAAGGCATGAGAGCAGTGGGAGTTTCATGAATCATGGCAGAGGTGAGAGAGAAGGAAGAAGAATAAAGAAAACAGCATTCCCAAGCTGACTTTCAGACAGCTTGTAAAAATGTGCCTGATCAGCCCCACCTCTCTTTTGAAAATGGCAAAGGAACTATACCATAATCAAATTCCAGCCCACTTACCCTTTCCTTTTGAATATTAGTACACCCAGAAAGAAAAAGTAAAAGCCTTAATACTGAAGCAGGCTAGGCAGATGACTGGGATTTTAAGGCTGAAATGCCAAAGGGATTAGATTGAGAAGTGGTTTCTTTTTTAAATTTAAATATTAAACATTACATGAAATGGATTGCCTACAAACACTAACTTCTGTTACTTTTTTTCCTCCATTAAATACCATTTTGTTTCCTTTAGGTAAGGAGCAAAAATGAAGAAATTAGCTGTCAAATGCATAGACTAAGGATGAAAATGCGGTTAATGACAATGTGAAAGAGACATTTTGCTCCCATCTGACATATACACTACATGGCATTTGCTTTAAAGAAAAAACAAGCCCAGTAGCACTTCTCAGGCCCAATAGCTGATTCTCAAGGCATATGTGAGCTAAAATAAGAACAGTTTGAAAGAAGACAGATAAACTTTTTAGCATTGAAGAAGCAGTCAGTTGTTACATTTGCCCTTGGCAACCTTCCCTTAATGACACTGGATACCTGCCAGTCTCTAATTATCCTTACACCAATAATTTTAAATAGCTATTTCCTTCACACTATTATCTTATTCCTTGTTCAGTGGCTTCTGCAAGTGGACTATCTCATCAGAATGATACAAACCTGATAATGCAGCACACACAGCAACATGGCAGTCGCCATGGGGGCCCCAGTAAGATATTCTCTTCTGAAAGGTAAAATATATTTATAAATGTCACTGTGACTTTTCATGGCCCTGGTACTAGAAGCTCCTTATCCATGCATGCTGGAAGAAAGGCAGGAGACCATGGATGCAGTTTATTCACACAGCTTTATTCACCCATTATATCTGGGAGTATTCAACAACAAACTGTATAGTGTAGAAAAGAGGGGGTCGGCTCCCAATGGTTTCAGTCATAGAAACTCCAGATCCCTTTCTCAGCTTTATGAAAGAGGGACAAGGAAAGGAGGAAGGAGCTTTCCTTCAAATCCTTTTCCAATCCATTTTATCCTATAATAATGTCCCCTCCATTCCGAGTATCTGAACTGGACAGTCACCACAAGCTTCATTTATAAAACTGCAACATTATTACCTCCCTACTGCTTCCACCGGGTTCCAGACCAGCTGTGGGGAAGGTGAAAAGCCTTGCCTTGGCCAATCTGATAGTAAAGGGGAAATTCCTTCCCTGGCCCCCAAGGAAGAGGGGAACTAGCATAATGCCCACAAGGAGTCTAAAGTGAACCTAATCCTTTTGACAAGTTCATGGGTGCTGCCACTCTGGTAAACAGGGCCTCTCCTTGGCTTTTCTTGGGTGTCAATACCTCCCCACTCATCCAGTCAGAAGAAAGGGCAATGCTCTGTCCTTGTTCTGACCTGGTCCTGATTGCTTCCTGATCATCCCTGTAAACTTTCCCTCTTCTCCCCACTGTCTGAAGGTAGCCTCACCCACCTTGTCTGTCTCTCAAAAACTACAAAAACACAATCCTAGAAAAGTTTTAAAACATGATCTTCCACTGAGTGCCACCAGTTTTGCGCCTTTGGAATTCCACTGAAATAAGTGCAGTTACTTCAGTGTAAAGCCAATACAGAGAGTGAAGATCAGGTTATATGAGTGTTTTTAATAATTGTGATGTTCCTATTATTTATATTCTTCTAGTCCTCAACACCAATACATACACCTAAATGGCTTTTCTGCAAAGACTATTATTGTATTTTTTGTATTTCATAAACTAGAATCAAATGCCTTATTCCAGTGGATTTCTGGCTGTTTCACAGAATAAAGTTCCTATTTCTAGCCATAATATATCATGAGATTCCAAACCATCCATTGATCCAGAACTGGGTATCATCCATTGTGAACCTCTGAAGAATATAATGTTGGCATTGTTTATTTATCTGCAGGTGGAAATTCCAAATGTGGGGGTGTTATAAGTGTGGAGGGTGCCTGCCTGTGTGGGGGCTATGTTGTCTGGGACATGTGATAAAGGAGTTTCCCTGCCATGAGGAGGGGAGGAGCCTCCAGCCATGAAGAAGGGAGGAGTTAAAAGTTCAGTTCCATCTTGGTTATCCATGAGGCAGGAGGCTTGCCAGGCAACATGGGCAAGGGTCCAGGAGTGTCTCTTTAGCTATGGAGATAACTTTCTTTTCTTCTTACATTTCTGATTAGCTGTACTGTGAGTATTATCATTTTTAATTCTTTACCTTTTTGGGTGTTTTTTCCGTTTTAGAAGAAAGTAGGGAACCCAAATTGTAAGTGTATTGTATTTTTATTTCATTCCTTTTCTTTATTAAATCTTCTAGTTATAAAACCATCTGATTTATTTCCCTTAGGGTTTTTCTCTGCTTCCAGTTTGGGAAGGGGGAAGGGAAGGGAATAGGAACCAGGGCAGCGAGGGGCCTAGCTGAAGTGTGGAGACTGTCTCTCCTTACCATCAGGTTAGACAGGGTGGGGGAAAGCAGTCTCCAGGTGTCTGTCTCTCAGGTAGAGAGAGACAGGGGTGGGGGAAAGCAGCCTTCAGGTATCTGACTTTGAATCCCAGGGAGGGGTACAAAGTTGGGGTCTTGGGAAGATTGGGGGCCCCTCCAAGGTTTTGGAAGTATACTCGATTGGTGGCAGCGATTGGTAACCCTAAGAATCCCACTGGTAAAAAGGGGGGTATCTCGGGGTGTAGGACTTAATTTGGCTGGGAAGCAGCTTGGTTAAATGGTTTGGCCAGTGAAGAGTCCCAGCTTTTGTGCTCAAGAGCATAAAGGCTGGGGTACCAGACTTGTTGGCATTGTTTATTTATCTGCAGGTGGAAATTCCAAATGTGGGGGAAAAATAGGACATGTTCCTCTGGCAAGTGTTTTCCCCTTCCTCCCAACCCCAAAATAAACAGAGGTGACTGAAGTTGCTCAGGAGGTTGGAATGTAAGAAGTAGGCCCAAAGTAGATAGGCAGAAAGACAGGTGAGCAAGGATAGGTCATTAATGCTCTTTATTGCATGACTTTTGAGAGACAGTATGAATATGAAGCATGTTCACCAAAGTTAAAGCGAATGTCACTTGGGGAATATTGTCACAATTACTGCTAGGGAAGCCTGTAGGCTTTGTGTAACAAAATTGGCTGACTTCCAGCCCATAGTACAGCCCAAGTAATCACCTAATAACTCTAATGAACTTTTTATGTATGCTTTTGTTCTTCAAAGTGCATTACTGCCATGAAACAATGAATCCTTACTGCATCTTACAGACATATTTACTGTCTATTTTACACATGGGGAAACTGAGGCACAGGGGCCTTTAGTGATTTGCCCAAGAGCAGGGAAAATCAGCGTCAGAGCTAGAATCATGCTAATCTCTTTATTCCTGAAATGATTTTTGTAAAATTTTCCCATCCACCATCATCTGCCACTCTTCTATGAAACTTGTTTTTCTACCTTCACTGGCTGCTGTCAGTTCACCTTGCCCACACAATCCCATGGTGAATAAGAATGTTATCTCATTATGCTAGAAAGATCCAAGGTGTCCTCCAGATTCCAGCTTGCAATCAATATAAACAAGAGGTCTGCATCCCCATTTTGGTATTGCAGCTTTGCAGTACTCCCAGAGGGTCATCAAAGAGGTGATGTTTGATACTAACTGGTATTTCTACAGCCCTTACTCAAGCTATGTATCATGCAGTCACATGAGTAGTCCCATTGAGTTTGTGCTCTCTGTATTTTGAGACTTGATCAGTAAGGTAAAAAGAGTCATCTTATAAAATTACTGTTTATTTGCTGAAAGTTTGGGGGTGTTTCTTGTGATTCTGTGGGGAAGGAGTTGCCATTCAGGATACTGAATATAGATTAGAAAGTTTTTATTCAGAGTAGTATTTTGCTCTGTAATTGGTTTGGGTAAAGAAACTTCTTGGGGAGTAACAAGGGGGGTAAGGGCATCGAGTGACTAATAGCTAGTTTGATAGCATAAGTGCCTACCCGGACAGGCTGGATATTTTGCTCCTAATTTATCTCTTAAAGTTAAAGGCAGTATAGAAGAACCATTTCAGAGCAATTTTAGGTTTAGCACAGCAGGGATTTGGAAGATATTTTTTCCCCAAAGAAGTGAAAACATAACACTTAGCAATAATGTTGGGTGAAGATATCTGCTGTGATAAGTGGATTGAGGGCTTCAAGCACACTAAATCCTAAAATGACATAGTGTGTTTAAAATGTCTATAATTCAATACAAACTCAAGAAAGTGTTGGATTCTAAATGCCTTCCTTAGATGGGTCACTAGCTCTGTTGTAAACTTATTGTCAGTTTGGTAAATTCAAAATAGCCACCTGTCCAACACAAGGTTGACTTCATGCAATAATAATAGTAATAAATGTACAAAAATGTAGCCTTTAGATTCATTTGAATTGTTTTTTCAGACATTTTCATATATTCACCCAATATAATTTTCAAAGAACGCTAAGCATTTGACGTAAACTATGAAAGATAAAGTGAACAGGTGTTCCTTAAAATACATTTAATGTTAGTAGGCTAGAGTACCCCTAAAAATAGGCTGACCATATTTCCTTGAGACAAAAACGGTACATTGGGATGGCAAACATGGGACGGGGTTATGTAATATTCTGTATTCAGGAAAAAGTAAGACGATAAAAAAAGTTTTATTACATGAACATATTGACTTGAGCTAACAATTATTCTTCAGTGACAGAACTCATACAAAAATTTAGGTAGACGTAGAGGGGGACTATATTTCACCACGATCGTACCATGAATATTTCTCCGATGAAGTAATCTTACGCAGCAAATTTTGGTCTTTCAATACCTTATCATAAAATTTCTCACACTCCATGACACAATTTTGTTTTACAACTAACATAGCCCTCATTGTCTCAACTCTTAATTTAGATTTCTCCTTTGACCACATACTGTTCATAACAGAAAATATTCTCTCGACAGGTGCTGTACTTCCTGGAAGACAAAGAATAAACTCTACAATATTACAAAAGTCTTGAAAGTCTAGGCATTTTTTGCTCATTTCAGAAAAAATCTTTACCCATCTATCAGATACAGAAATGTTTTCTTTATTCCATGTATCCAACTGCCTCACTATTGTAGATTTTATGAGGGTCCACTGATTGAATACACGAGTTTCTTCTGTTTCTGTGCGTGTGATGAGTTCCTCGTTCAGGCTGTCCTGTATTTCCTTCCATTCAGGTGTCTTCCTTAGTAGCACCCACTTGAACTTCTCAGTGTTTCCTACACTGCACTTCCACTTGTTGATATATTCTAAGATAGTTTCATAGAAATATTCGACTACCTCAAAATACAGCCTCATTAATTTCTCCTGAATCTACTAACATTTTCAGTTGTTTTTTGACATCAGTAGTTACAAGCACTTCACTTTTTCTGGACTCTAAATTGTTTACAAGATTTTCAATGTTTATGGATACTTCTGTAGCTGAAATATTATCTTTTTCAATTAAACTAATGTATGTTTGGAACGTAGACACTTGATCTCTTGCAAATGACAACCACAATTTCAAACAGGGATCTTCAAACCATTTTCGCAAGATAACAGGGCATTTTTCTTAAGAAAGAATATAAGAACTAAGCCCATCAAACATGCTTAAAATTCTGTCAATTGATGGACCCAAGGACAAAAATCTTGTATTTCCATGCTCTAACAATTTAGCGTAATTGTTTCCTGCAAAGTCACAAAAGTTTTTCAGTTCTTCAACTCTAACTGTGTATATATGGAAGTATTTGTATACTTTCACTGCAAAACATTAAATATCAATTGGTAAACAGTCGACAGCACACTGGAGACAATTGTGTATAATGTGTGCCCCACAACCAATACCAATAATCGGGCTCTTCAGTTCAGTTTCAAGTTTTCGCCACACATTATTTTTGCCAAGTCTTTTGCAACCACCAAAATTGGTGCTCGTGTTATCTGCACACAAAGCAACAATTTTGTTTTGTAAAGCAAATTTGTCAATTACTTCCTTCAACATAGCACACTGTAGATCGGATGTTTCACCAGGTAAGAAAACAAAGTCTACAATTTTGTCTTGAACGCCATAATTTGACAAAAAGTACCGCACAACGATTGGAAAAAAATTGATGTCTTTTTTGTTTGATGCATCTAAACTGACTGTAATGCTTTTTGTTTTATTCAAATCCTCTAATACTTTTTCCAATATGTATGGAGATAAAACATTGGTAATTATTGCTTCTGATTTGGTATGTGCCAAGGAAAATTTTGGTTCATAAATTTTCTTTATCAATGTCGACAAGCAATCATTTGCGTGAAAACTTTGGCCATGACACACAGTATGATAAGCAAAAAGAGCTTCACTTGCTGCAATTTTATTGCTTTCACTATCACCATCACATCTCATAAACGAACTGATGTTTTTAACTGAAGCCAGAGTCTTTTCAGCATCCTTATGTTTCTGGCTACGTAGATGTTGGTTGATGTCACTTCTACCTCCATGAGCAATGGAAAAATGGACATTACAATGTTGGCATACCACTTTTGTTCCATCACTACACAGTTTGTCCGGTTTAATAAATTTGAATTCCTTCTGGAGATCGTCATTAAAACTGCAGTTTCGCCTCTTTGTCTTTGGCATTGCAAGGATAGACTTTAAGCTTTAAAAAAATAAGATGCCATTACAGACGCTGCCGCATCAGAGCGAGGCCACCATCACCGACATCTGCATCCCCACTACTTCCTCTTTCATCACACTAGTGGTTTAACTGTACGCATTGATTAGCATAGAGTCTTATGAGAAATAAATAAGCCACGTTCAGTTTTTTACAAAAAACGGGACAAAATTGACATTTATATTAAAATGACGGGACGGTCGGGAAATATGAAAAAAACGGTACTGTCCCGTTTAAAACGATACGTATGGTCAGCCTACCTAAAAAGCAGTTATTTGGTGCCAATAATCTTTGCAAATCTAAAAGGAAACTAAGACAGGTGTTACTTCCCTGATAGCAGTGTTCATTTTCACAGTTCATTACAGGCTTCCATTTTTCAATGTAATTAAGTTGTGGATTTTCCC
Source organism: Sternotherus odoratus (assembly GCA_032164245.1). NCBI lineage: Eukaryota > Metazoa > Chordata > Testudines > Kinosternidae > Sternotherus > Sternotherus odoratus. The sequence continues at coordinate 243,450,544 of JAVMKO010000001.1, forward strand.
CTCAATCACAGCAAGTGCTGAAGAATCCAGGATGCCCTGTTATGGGATGTATGGGGTCTTGCTCATGTTAGACACGCCATGACACATAATGTGCACAATTCACCATTAGTGTAACTCCATTTAAGTGAGTTGAGATAAATCTCAGACAGCAAGGTGATGGGGGTCATTTGAAAAAGAATAGGGTGAGTGGTGTGTTATAGCCTGAGACCTATATTGGCAGCATATGTGGTATTGAGAATTTGGTATTGAGAACTGTGCCTTGTAGTGGTTTAACTTCCCAGAAAGGAAGTCTGGGGCATGGTAAGAGCCATGCTCTGTGATGAACAGGCAGTTGAGGAACTGAAAAAGAGAGGATCTCTTTCAAGCACCTTGGACCCACAGAGATTACTGACCATTGTAGCAGTCTGGAACTACACCACTTCCTTCTGGAACTCCCCTGCACACTGGGAGGTCATGCCTCATCCTACAGCCATTCAGGGGAGCAATATGTGCAAGGGAAGAGGAGAAAAAGGATGAACACATGAACGCACATCTCCCTCTCATCCCTATTCCTTTGGAGAGAGAAGTTCTGTACAGCTCTAAGTGCAGTGACTGCAGTGTGACAGTGCCCTGTATAGGGCGTTGAGGCTGGAGAAGGTTTTTGCTACTCCAGCTCTGCATACTGTCAGAAGTGCCCTATCATGACAAGTGCAAATAGACATAGCAATCTAGAAGAGTGCTAATAATGGACCTGAAAAACAACAAAAGAACTTCAAACCATAGGAAATTTGTGCTGTAGTCTTCATGATGTATGTCTGCTTATCTCCTTGTCCTACATCTTAAATCATCATGGTGCACCCACAAGCATGGATGACTGACAGTGAAAATGTCTTTGTCATTTATGCTATTGCATTTATGACTGCAGCAGTAAATTCTCATCCGATGGCCACTACTCTTAAATATCTTGGTGAAGATCTTTCACTGGAACTTTCAAACTGCTCCTGGGTTAACTTTTTTAAAGACATAAGCTTTCTGCTGTTATAGAATTTGTAGTATTCCATGCTAATTGTGGGTAAACTGTGGCACCTATTGGTCAGGTAGATGGATTATATAATTCATTGCCATCCCCTAGGGCCTAGGAAATAATTCTTTGTGGATTTTGTTGTCCTGGTTGTTGTTTTAAGCAACAAGGTCTTAGTATGCTTAGTCCTGATTATCTCAAAAGTCCTCTTGCTCCTAAGTCTGTCATCATAGTGTTAATTATGACTACGCTTATTGTTCTGTACATATTGTATTAGCTTGTTGTTATAACAGTCTTTGGTTATCTTATTCGTTCTTAAATACTGCCAGCTCCCAGGAGATAAGTACTGTAGTATCAAAAGAATATTGCCTGTCCAAGTGAATTTCTCACTTATAAAATAACACTCCAGTATATAGCAAAGAGCACTGATGCAATATTGTTCAGAGCAAAAACCTTTTGCAAGATAACCAGAGCAATGAAAATTTTTCCTTTGTTTGGAAACTATATCTGAACAACTTATGTTCCATGTTGTGTATATATGTGTGTCTGCAGACGTATTACATGACATGTTTACACTGTTTGTGCTGGTAGGATATAGGATGTGAACACATATAAATAATGACAGAGCACTTGAGCATCTGTCACTCATATTACAATCATCATGGTGCAGGGTGCTCATGCAAGATCATCTCCTCACCACCTCAGCGGGGCTATGGAGGAGATACTTTTAGTGGAGCACACACAGGATAGTCTATGAGCAGCTATGGAAGATGCTATTTGGAAAGAGGCCGTAAGGGAAGGTCAGAGGCCAGGCCACAGTTGGTCAAATCCTACTACTGTGGACGTGGTGTTGATAGACTCCCACCACAAATTTCTGGGAATTATGCAGCTGAAGTGAATCTCACCCTCAGAAATTAATGGGATTTTGATTCAAAGGCATTATCCCAATTGTACATGGCAAATACATGATTAAAGGAGATTTTTTATCTTCTTATTAGTTTTAGGTTAAGTTCTATAAAGACTTAGGAAAAGAATTGTTAACAGTAACAATCCCTTTGTTCGGTTTCACAGGACTCAGACTAATTTCTTTGAAAATGTACTGTGCAGCATGTGGTATATAAAGCTCAGATACTATCACAGCAGAGTTTGCTATTAGGTCATTGATTTTTGAGATAGATCAAATATTTCAGAAGGATCTGAAATCAAAATGAAGAAACAGGCAGCAATTCATGCAAATAGGTGGCAATTCATTCAATGAAAAAGTTTTTGTCTAAGCGACAAAGAATGGGGTGCAAGACAGAAAATGTGGTCCCAACAAGCTTTGGGAGAAATGCCCAAGATTCCAAGAAGACTTTCCTGAGAAAGAATAAATATTTATTTGTTTTGTTTCTTTTTTGACATACAAAGTCATCACCTTTGTATCAGAGCACCTACCATCAAAAAACCCAGCTTAACTGTGTTAGATGCATTTGGTTTTCATGGACTTCTCTCTTAGGTAATGAGAATGGACTCCATTGCTCAATCTCCTCTTATTCAACACCTGAAGGGGAATAGAGACGTCATGCTTAATTGATCAGCAATTGTGACCTTGGCACAAGATTTTCAGATGGATTTTCAAAGGGTAGGTTCTCAACACTTTAAAAACATCCAAAGTTGGGCACATAAATGCAACCAACATCATTACTTGCTTTTTAAAACTTTGGTCTTTATTTCTGTTGTATCATATTCTAAGGGCCACTATCTTGCTGGCACAGCATGGAGAGAGAGGGAGCAGTAAGGGGTGATTGGAAGGTCTGAGGGACAGCCATTATGCAAGTGGAGATCAAGGCCCTGCTCCAGTCTAATGCCACTAAAGAGGTCCAGAAATAGTTCTGACTGTGGCACACTCGCCCTGTCCTAGTTCTCATCATCTGCCAATGGAGTGATCTGGCAGAGAGGTGAGGGGAGCGCATGCTACTCCTTTTCAGAAAGTAATGAAGCTACTATTTCAGAATGTGCTCCCATTGCAGCCTGTAGCGAGGTCGGTCCACTCACCCGGCGGCGCCCCCGTCTGGTCGTCTGGGGAATCAGCTCTTTGACCCTGGAGTTCCCTCTGCCGGCTGACATTCGCCTCCTCTCACTGGCCCCGGGTCCCTCCCGGACCCCGGAGCCCTTTACCTGAGGGTGCTGCACCCCTGCAGTAACCCCCCCCCAGTCTTAGGGTTTCCCCTCCCTGGCAAACCCTCCACCCACTATCCCCAACTCGCCTCAGACCTGGCCACTGCCAGTCACCACTTGCCTCGGCTCACTGAGGCCGACTGCAGTCTCATGGCCGCTCATCACTGGCAAGAAGGGTTGGGCCTGCTGCTCCTACCCAGCCCAGGGCTGCCCCCTTGCAACCCCAGTACCCCGTGGGATGGGCCTGCGCTAGGCTCGGCAGCCTGGGGCCCTCTCCCTAGAGCTTCTCAGCTTCCTGGCACCCAGTTGCCTTGCCCTCACCCTGTCCCAGTCCAGGTACCCTGTTTGTGGCTCCCTGCAGCTAGGCCCTGGATACAGAGGGAGACTGTTTCTCCAGGCCCCTGCCTCTCAGGCTTTCATCCAGGCCTGTGTTTGGGGTGTGGCCACCCACCTGAGCCTGCTACCCAATTAAGCCTGCTAGCAGGCTCCCAGCCACAACCCCTATCCTGGGCTGCTACAATCCCCTTCCCAGGGCTACCCCAGCCCCTTTTTAGGGGGGGAGCGGGTGGTCACCCCGCTACACAGCCACAGAGGGAATTCTGGCTAAATCAGCCACAGTTCCTTATAGAGTTTTCGCTGTAGCATGAACAATTTGCTAAAGTCAGAATCTGGCCCTTTAAGAGTTCAACAGCTGCATTGGACAGTAAAACATCCACAACTGTTTTTGTGATTGCATATCCTGTGTGAACAAACTGGAAATAATTGAAAACAGTTATTATAACTATTAAAACTGTGATCTCCTTTCCTTGAGTTAAACAAATCTTAGCTGGGGTAAGAACTCAAGGTGAAATTGTTTTTACTTCCTTCAGCTTGTTTGTATTTAACATGGTCACATATATAGAAACAAAAATAACCAATGCCATTTTTACTCTGATGGGAGCTAGACAGACATCTTGTGGATTTGCTGAATTTTCATACATCATTTTTTTCTGAAGAATCAGGTTCACAAGGGTTAATAAGAACATCTTCACTACACTTTACATTGAACTAATGTGATTAATCCCTTTGACCACCAAACTTCCAATAAATGAATGGTACAGGTGGATGCTAGGTATATTTATAAAAGTAATGGAGGAACAGGAGGGAAGGAACCATCTTTGATATCCCAAGAATATGTTAGGTTTAACCTAGGACCAGAACTCAAGTGCAGGTCTCAACTAAAGTCATTAGTTTGGTAAATGCAAATTACCTTTCTGAGGAATAGTGCTAACAGGGATAGTAAACCAGCTAATTATCTGTGTGAGGCAGAAAGTCCCTAGGACAAACAAGGTAAATACCTTAATCTCTCTTCTCTTGTGCTCTATTGTGAATCTTTGATTTGAACAAAGAATGGGTAGCAACATCTTAATTCAAATTTTACAAGTTTGACATTTGTGTGTAAGATTATTTGAGGGTTTATAATCACAATAAATGTTTGGCCAGGTAAATGACAGCGGTTCAATTTATTAAAACCATTAAGAAACCACAAAAGCTGATGGGTCATACAGGTTGCAACTATTCACCTTTTGTGGTCATCTTATCAAAATTTACTGTATATAGAAAGAAATCATACAAAGTTGTTAAGAGTCATGCAGATCCTCAGCTGGTAGTCATTGAAGTAAATTAATCTATGCCAATTTATCTCACCTGAGAATATGGCCCTAGTCTCCCTCCCATCAATAAGAGCCCAGTCCTGCAGTTCACAGTAAGACACAACTCCATTGACCTCAATTTGACAGAAGAGAATTTCCCATAAAGTCTGTGTCAGGAAAAGAAACACAAGCTACTAAACTGAAAATCGATTTTGCTAGCATCTTTTAAGGCCCAAATCTCATCTTTATTCAAGTTGTTCCTTTGACTCAAACAACTTTCCTGAGTTAGGGCTGCTGGATCAGGCTCTTAATCTACAGTGCCTAACTTCATGCATGTTAAATGATTAAGTCTATTGCACTCAGAAAGTGCTTATATTTAAAATACATTATTAATTTAGTCTTGAGTAGCAGAATTGGCTGAATGAATTGCAGTTTGCAAAGGTAAATTGTTTGGAAGGCCAAAAGTTACAGACCCATTTAATATTATTCTTTCCCATCAATACTGAAGTCACTGTAAAGCATATACATATTCATTTGAAATAAAGCATGCAAAATCAGGGGTACTTTTATAGTGGGGGTGCTGATGATGGACACCATGGGTCCCGTGTATTCGGTGTTTGTATTTACTACTTTAAGTAAGCAGGTGCAGCAGCACCCCAAGCACCAATGTGTAAAGGTATTGTAAAATGCATTTTTCATGCTATAACCCCCACTTTCAGAGAGCATAGGTCTGGCTTAGTGCACCAGAAACACATCCTTACAAGACTACTGATATTAACATATGAGTTGTGTGCTTTTATTTGTAGAACAAAGAAACTTTAATTATTATTAAGATATTTTGTATATAGCGCTTTTATCCAAAGTGCTTTACAATACTTAGCTAACAGTACGAACAATCTTTGGAGAGATCATTAAGTGATCCGCTGAGATCTTCAGCAATTTTCAAGTGGTCTGTTGAAAAAAAAAAGTTTGAGAACCACCGCCTTAGGGTTGGTTGGATCATCTACATTGGATGATCAGACTTCTTTCTTAGGCCCTAATTTTGAAAGTTACTTACACACATGTCTAACTGAAGCACATGCTTAAATACCTTCTTGGAACAGATCACACAAAAGCTTATCACCTATGTTAAGGCAAGATACAACCAAGCAGAGAGGGGAGGATAGAGAGATGGTGAGATTAATAGTGGCAGGAAGGTATGAATATATAGATTGACTATATGTATAATTTGCATGTTTGAGGGATCTTAGGGATTTTTAAGATATAAATAACAAGATGAAACATGTATTTATTGTCATGAGATGTGGAAAGCCCCTTTGATTGGGTATAGTGGAGCTATTTGATGTAAGTTTTAGGACTGTATAATGGGCGAAAACTTTCTTAGATAAAGACATTGTATTCACAGCCTGCTGCTGCAGTAAGAAATAATGGATATAACTCAGAAATATTTACTTCATCTAGAAGAAATAGAAAAGGGTCCCTCTTTTTGCCCTTACTTTTTGCCTTAACCATAGAACCAAAAATTCAGCACTGTAATAGTGTAAAAGGCATAAAAATACTAGGCCCTCAAACACAGAATTGCATTTTATACTGATGATGTATTTCTTTTCTTATCCAATTCCTAGGCATCTCTTGGTGAAGCAACCAATGAATTCAAAAGTTATGAGGAAGTATCACTGTAAAATGTTAATCAAAGGAAAATCAAGATACTACAATCAAACTTACATCATCAGAAAGACAAGTGCTACCTATTAAATATGGGGTCATTTGAGCTAAGGATTCAATTAGATATTTCTGAGTCTAATCATCAGACAATATAGAACAGCTATATGATCTCATTTTCACTTCACTAATAGAAATAGTTCTACAATATTTGAATGACATTACTATATAATGGACATGTAACTTAGCAGGTATTAAAATGAATACTCTTTGCCTTTCTGTTCCAGACACTACGAATTATAATATCCAACAAAGGGCTTTAGGACATCAAGAAGATATCCTATTTAAAATATATATAGAGAGAAAATTGACAGAGAGAGAGAGAGAGAGAGAGAGAGAGAGAGAGAGAGAGAGAGAGAGAGAGAGAGAGAGAGATTCAGCTATAGCCTAGGAATGTCCAGTGTAAACTGGGAAGTTGTGGGGGTATAGATGGCTTTAAGCCATTTTCTTGTCCCACATTCCTGAGGCTGCTGTTTTGCCAGGCTGGTACCAAAGAATGAGTTTGAACAGCTTTTAGGCTACTCTGGGATGATCATCACACAAGAAGAGCTGTTTCCTTTCCCCATGAACTCCCATAAATGACAATATGTGAGTACAATCTTCAATAAAAGCCGTGGAATTTAGCAATCCGGAAAGACTACATCATACACACATTAGGACGGTGTACCCTGGAAATACAATAATAAGCTCCCAAGAAATTAAGGTAAATTGTTTATATCAAGGTTTACCCTCTTACCGTATTTACAAATTAGACGATATGGATGAAATTCTGACTCCACTGAAGTCCATACACATTAACTTCAATGGAGCCAAGGATTTTATCCTATGGACCTAATTCACTGCTGTGTTTCTCTAGTTGCATGCCAGTTGTAACTTGTAGAACTAGGCAATAAGGTTACATTTTCACAAGTATGTAAAGAAGTGACAAACCAAGATACCAAGGAAAATGCAATGCTTGCTATGGTGAAGGAAGAAAAAACATATCACTAGAGTATATCCACTAAGGACTGGAATTTAGTATGATCTTTAAGATATTATATTAATGCTATTTTACTCCAGCAAAACTCTGAAAAATTATGAAATGACCAGTCAACTTCAGGATGAGAGGTAGAAAAACAGGAAACTTATTTTATATCTAGCAGGATAACCCAGAGGAACAAGACTGCTGGGGCAAGAGTCATAGATGTAATTAAATGAATGACTGGATATAGACTTTCCAGGGATTCGTTTAGGTCTATTAATTAATTATTTGATCTTGCAGGAAGATAAATTGTTCATAACACATTTATTAGTAGCAGCATCCTTCATTTTAGCTAGGAAATTTAAAAAAGGAATTTCTTTTTGTTGGTAGTTAATATAACAGACTTTGGAATAGAGTGGTAATGGAGAAACTAACAAAATTTAGAATTCGACAAGGAAGAGAAAAAAAAAACCCAGTATTTCAATATCTGACTTCTTCCTATTGAACGTTTAGGTGAGGTATGTTCACTAGCTGTAAAACAAACACATCAGCACTTTTTTTGAATACTGAAAAGGAAGTTGTCAGGGCCAGTTGTGAAAGCGAGACATATAGTAGGTCTGCATTATAGATTTCACCTCTGAAAAAGAAGGCTTATATATAAATAAAAGACTGTAATAAATGCCAGCAATTATATTGTTTGTGATATTGTGATTGTACCCACAAAATCACTGTCCCAGGTCATCACCAATCCCACCCTAATGTTCAAATGTTATTAATATAAATCTCCTTAACTTGTGGAAAGAAAGAAGTTTTCCAGATCATAAATCATTGAAACAGATGGTTAAAAAAATTGTCAGAGGCACACAAGGGAGAGTTTGCTACTAAGTCTGAAGATGGCCCTATAACTGTACCAAATTTCATGTCTCTAGCTCAAACGGTGTGGAAGGAGTAAGGGAACATACATACACGCACACACACATACACCATTGACTTTTATATATATAGATGTCCTCTAATTTCTCTAAGCATTTCACAGTTACTGTTACCATGCCGCTCAGGTGATTAGTAATATATCCCTATTGCTATATTCTTATTAATAGAGCATGGAATTAATATCCATAGAAATTCTATGCTACAGTTTGGTTCATTTAATATATTTACTTCATTTGATTCTATGCTTTCTTTCACATATAGTACCACTCCCCCTCCAGCACAACCTGTTCAGTCCTTCTGATATATTTGTACCCTGGTATTATAGAGTCCCATTGATTATCTTCATTCCACAAGTTTCTGTGGTGCCCAGTATACCACAATTTTCATTTAATACGAGACATTCTAGTTCATCCATTTTATTATTTAACTTCTAGCATACGCACTTTAAAAACTTGTCACTTTTTAGCTGTTTGCCATTACATGATGTAATTGAATGGGACTCTTTCAGTTGTTTCTCATCGGAAACAATTAAACCTTACCAGCAAAACAGGCACACATTTTCAGCATTTGTCCCTTCCCTGTTCTATTAAGTTGAAAACATTTAGCTGTAAAGGGTTACTTTGAAGCAGTGATGTTCAGAACTCAGTAGTTCAGGAGCCAAATTAGTGATGAACAGTACCCAAAAGAGCTACAGTAGTGCAAATTCAGTTTCACTTACTATTTCTCTCTCTTTCTCTCTCTCTCTTTACAGAGAGAGAGAGAGAGAGAGAGAGAGAGAGAGAGAGAGAGAAAGAGAGAGAGAGAGAGAGAGATTCCTATTACTCTATTTTTTTGTTACAATGAACAATCACTTTTATATCAATTGAGACTCTTAATCTCAGATTTTCAAAAGCAGCTTCTAAAGGCTCACGTGCATTTTGAAACCCCAGTAATTTGTGCCCACAATTTTACAAGTGTGATCACTTGAATATCTAAGTAACTTATTGTTATGGTCGGACCCCCCTTCTGGGATGCCATCTGATGTACTGGGATTTCACTGAACCTCCCCTGCTCAATCAGCCTGGGATCCCTCTCCCTGCTTTGTTGAATTAGGCTCTCCAGCCTTCTGCAGCACACAGACCCAGGTAGGGCCACACCCCACTGCAGACACAGACTGAAGTCAGCTCTGTATGAGAGGACTCCCTCAGCACTCACGTGCATACCCGTTTCGGGAGATAAATCAAAAATAATACTTTCTTGCGCTGTATAGAAAAATCTGCTTAGCACAAGTTCATAAAAATCCACCCTCTTCCTCAATGTGAAGAGAGATGTGCACACTTCTTGCCTCCCCCAGTTAGAAATTGCATAAATTGGGTTTTATTATAAATAAGAAATAAGTTTATTAACTACCAAAAATGGATTTTAAGTGAAGATAGGAGATAGTAGGCAGAACAAAGCAGATTACTAAGCAAATGAAACCAAACACGCAAACTAAGCTAGTTTCACTAAAGAAATTGGGTACAAATAGTATTTCTCACCCTAGAGATTGTTGCAGGCTGATAACAGAAATCTTGAAAGGCAACTGCACTGGTCTCCCTCTTGAGACCCTGGGTATTAGTACTCACAAGCTAGATGCACTTTCAGCTTAGGCTCAACCCTTCCTCCCCCAGTTCTTCCCTCCAAGTGTTTTTTCAGTATGCCTTTGGTTGGGAGGTAGAGGAGAACCTTGATGATATTACTCCCCTGCCCTGTATAGCTCTTGTGTAAGGCAAGAACCCTTTGTCTTCTATTGGAAAACCACTGGCATTCCAAAACGGGAGGAGGAGTATCCAGTCCAGGTGACTCAGACATATGTCTCTGCATGACTGTGGCAGCCATTGCTTGTAAGCTGTTTCCTGAGACCACAGGAAGACTAAGCTCTTTCACAGTCCATTGTCTCTGCTAATGGCCCATTAGCCCTGTCTGGCTTTTCCGTTGTTGTACCTGAAGCGCTGGTTGGGGTGACACCCAAAGTGACACATTTGAAATACAGATACATAATTAATATTCCTAACTTCAGATACAGATGTGATACAGACATACAAACTTGATAATCACATTCAGAAAATCATAACCTTTCTAATGATATCTCACAAGCCATCTTTCATAAAGTATATCTCAGTTATATCATAGTCATATCATAAGCATGTTTTCATAAAGAGTATGGAGTGAAACGTCACACTGATTACCCTAGTAAATCGATCAAACAGACATATGCATTCTATTACTTCCATATATACTTAATTTGACTACCAATTTTCAGGTGCATTTATATAGGCAAGGTAAAGCCCACCTGCAAATTTTGCCCTTAGGATAAATTTCTTGAGAAATGAAGCCCGCAGTCTGAAAACAAAATGTTCCTACACGATTGCATGAACAATTACACACCCATCAGAGAAACAACATGACTGGAGGTGATAGAAATCTTTATAACAAAATGTTTTTTTTTTCAAAAATGGCCTTTTTGAGAAAAAAACTTTTTCATGTAAAAGTATTTTTATCAACATTTTAAATTGAAATATTTGTAACAATTTTAATCAAAAGTACTATTGAAATAGCTATCAAGATGGTTATCAAAATTTTCAGTTTACTGAAGCCTCTGATTTCAGTAAAAGAAAACTTTTAGAAATCATTACAATAACTAATTTGATAACATTTTTGATAACCATTTATTTTTAAAAAGAATGTGAAATATTTAGGAAACCCTTGAAATGGGTTTATGTGGAAACCAGTGAAATGGTTTCAACTTCAATTATTTTCACATTTGATTTGGGGACCAATTCTTGTCATTGCTCCACGTACAATCAGACATGCAAAGATGCAAATGTGGTGTGTGTGCCTGGACCTTGATATCTTGAAACTTTAATACAAATGAAAAATCTTACCATTTTCTTACTTCATCGGGTTTGCTTGGTTCACTTCAGGAACTGTCAATTTGCAATAAAATTCAGTTGTGGAGGAGCAGAATTGGCTGACACCCAGTAATTTAAACATAAATACACACATTTTTCCATAATTAGAAGTAAAATAAATATTATATAAAGGTTTGTTCGGCATCTCTCCCATACAAGAAATAATGTGTCAAACTCCTAAAACATTTTTCAAGGAAGACATATATGCCTGTGTTTTTCTCTTGTCCTTGTAACTCAATAAGTGGTTTGATATTTTTCATAATCATTTAGAAAACTCAATACATTAAACTCAGTTTTGTGGAAACATGTTTTAGTCAGAATTCCCAAAGGCAACACAGTAAAGCTAGATATTTCATTCACAGCTGCTTTAGTAACAAAATGAAAAACTACAGCTCACTGATTTTAAAAAAAAATCTTAAAATGCATTATGTTGCTATGGGGAAAAATGAGATCAGAGTTTTAAGTTCTTTTACGTTATTTGAAAAGTCAGTGTCCCACATGTACAGCTTCCTGTATATTAAGATTATGTTTCGTTAGGTTTCATAAGACACAATAAAGACATCACTGGCAATGAGTCATTTGCTAAAATAATGGAGTGTAAGAAAGCGATTGTGGCACATTCAGTCACAGAGACACCCTTGGGATGATCACTTGATATGATGGAATAACCTCTGAGCCCATTTTCCTCTATCAGTTTGGGACTCCAGAACATGTGTTGCTAATCTGCTGCAACACAGACCCAGGTTTGGTCCATGTCCCCAAAGCTGCAGACTTTAACCAAAAACTGCTCAGCAAGTCACTTATCTCCAGCACCCAGACAACAAGCTTCTAACGGGACCCAAACCCCAAATAAATCTGTTTTACTCTGTATATATCTTATACAGGGTAAGGTCATAAATTGTCCAACCTCAATAACACTGATAGAGAGATATGCACAGCTGTTTCCTCCTCCAGGTATTAATCACTTACTTTGGGTTAATTAATAAACAAAAGTGATTGTATTAAGAATAAAGAGTGGGATTTAAGTGGTTTCAAGTAATAACAGACAGAAAAAAGTAAGTTACCAAGCAAAATAAAACAAAACACGCAAGTCTAAGCCTAATACATTTAGAAACTGAATACAGGAAAATCTCATGCTCAGAGATGTTCCAATAAGCTTCTTTCACAGATTAGACTCCTTCCTAGTCTGGGACCAATCCTTCCCCCCCCCCTCCCCCAGTACAGTCCTTGTTAGCAGACATCTTAGGTGGAAAGTAGGGTTTTTCTCATGACTGCCAACCCCCTTTGTTCTGTTCCAACCCTTTTATGGCTTTGGCACAAAGCGGGAAGCTTTTGTCTCTCTGAGTCCCCACCCCTCCTTCTCAATGGAAAAGTACCAGGTTTAAAATGGATTCCAAAATACCAGGTGGCATGATCACATGTCACTGTGAAAGTGTAAGACCTCAGTTTAAGACCTCAGTCCTCTGTTCTTTCAGGGTGGGTCTTCAGGTACCCAGGAAGGTTTGTGAGTAAATAGAGCCATTCACAACCAATTGTCCTAGTTAATGGGAGCCACCAAGATCCTAAGCCACCATTAATGGCCCACACTTTGCACAAATACAATAGGACCTAAGAGTAATACTTCATAGTTCTAGTTTTTAGATACAAGAATGATTACACATTCACTTAGCAGTGTCAGAATATAAAATGCTATTAGAAAAGGTGTTTAAAATATCAATTTACTCAAGAATGCAACATATAAAATATAGAACGGAAGCACATTAGTTGGGTATGTTTTTACAATTGCTACTGTATATTCAATTTTTTGTTCTGTACCAGTGAACTTCTAGAATTTTAAGGAGCTGGTGGCCTTGTCTGGCAGATTCCTGAAGACATAAGAGGAGAGAATTAATAAAGATGCCAGAAGGACACTGGTTTTATTCCATCCAAGGATAACACCAGGTCATAAGGGGTGGTTCAGAGAGGGCCTGTTGTAGATTCTTCTTGGTAGGGCAGGACTGTATAATCACCAAAGGACCCTTGACTTACTTGGGTCCTACATACGTTCAGACAAATCTCTGGAGGTTCTTCCATCACAAGGTTTGTGTTGGGTTGCTATATGTGGTCGCTGACTTACACTCTTACAAAACTCTAACAATGTTGTCTTTTCCCCTTTTCTCTTTTTCTTCCTATTCATATTTACAGTTCTGTTTTTCCCTCTGAATTAATTTAAAGAACTTTAGTCACACATTTTCTGTCTCAAACACAATGATTCAAGAGTCTGCAGTTACTTCAGACGCATTGTGTAGGTTCCCATTGTCTGTTACAGCTTTCCCCCAATTCCATTTTGTTTCTTACAGCTGTCCCCTTACTCCATTTTGTTTTTGTTCTCCTCCTGTGGCCGCCCCTCCCTGGCTGTTAAGTTGTTTACCAGGGCCACTGCCCTTCTCAAAGGGAGGGCCCCTTAAGTTGTTTACCAAGAGCCATTGCCCTTCACAAAGGGATGGCCACTTGTGCTGCCTGCTAAGTGGGACGACTGCCCTGTTCAAAGGGTTGGTCCTGTTATGACCTTGTTAAACCTGGGCTCGGTGTAGGGTAGGCAATGTCCAGAGCTGCAAGACCTAATGTGTTTTTGAGATCCTGGGCATGAGTCATAGGCCTCATGTGCTTTTGAGTCCTGAGGTGGGAACTCACGCCTATGGTCCAGGACTCTGCCCAGGCATGTCTCTATGCTCACCTGCAGTTTTTCCCTGTATCTCCTCCCCTATGACAGAAGGAGCCTATCAGGATTACTAGCGGGGAAATTGCCTGAGTTTGCCTTTAAGAACAGGCATTTTTGAAACAAACATCAGAAAGGTTCCTGCATTGCTACCTGGTCTGATCAGCCACTCTCATTTTATTTTTGAGCGTACCCCCTTTTTAACCCCCCCCCCCAACGAAGAACGAATTTCTGCCTGAGAGACCTCCTGATTATCAAGACCGTACCGAGCCCTCCTTGCTTCTTCTGATGTTGTTGCTGCTTCTGCCTTTGCTGCTGCCTTGGGGACTGGTAAGAATCCCTCTGTGAAACTTTCTATACTTTTATTTCTTTAGCTGCTGGCTCTGTTTCCGCAGCACACAGACTCAAACTAAACCTTGGTCTGTGTCTTAAAACCTCTCTTAAACTCCTTGGTCTATATCTGTAATCTGTTTCTTGCTTTGCTGTGCCTTTGCTGCTAGAAATAAGCCTGTGCCTTCCTGGACTGTATCCTGGGCTGCCAGCTTGCAGCCACCACTAGTTAAATCCCCCTTCCCCCTTGGAGCTGTATCCTGGGCACACACCACTCTGCCCTCTGAAACTACCCCTAGTATAAGGTGCACCCATTAGGTTAGATTTTGTCTTTTAGTCTAGATAAGTTGTAATTTCATTTTGCATAGCTGTAGTTAAGTTAGGTTTAGGAAATTGCTTGCATTGTACCCTGTAAGTTAGCCTTAAAGAATTGTTGCATTGTGTTTTGTTACTTGCTAATTTGTGTAGTTTTGGTTAAGTTAAATCATAGATAAGATTTTGCTGTGTTTTGTATAATTGTCTCTCTGCTGTTTAAACTTGCAGCCTGTCTGTTCTGTGTCTCCCTGAGTTTAAATCTCCCTCCACCACGTGCTCCTCTTCCCCCATCCCCCAACCTTACTTCTCTACCACTTTCTCTCTCTCTCTCTCTCTCTTCCTCTCTGCTGTTTCAACTTACAGCCTGTCTTCTCTCTCTCTTTCTAGCATAAAACCCCATTGGTTACCCCTTTTCTCTCTAACACACCTCACATTTTACATTTACACCACTGAGACACATTTTTACCTAAAATTGTTGATTATTTAACACATTTTACCCATACTGTTAGTTGGTTATATGCTGCTGTGACACACTCTTTACATAGAAATTGTTAGCTACCTGTTACATTTATACTTCAGTGTTAATTGGTTACCAACTGTATTGTACCCCACTGTATTGTACCCCACTATTGAAACCCCCTATCCCATTTACTAAAAGAAACCCCTTCTCAATTGTCTACTTTAACAAACCCCATACCCCTCACTATTGAATTTTCCCTGTTTTTGCATTTTCTTAATAAAGTTTATTTTGCACCCCACCTGTGTGGTAATTGCTCCCCAAGATCCCATATACCTGCTGGCAGGGACACCCATCTCAGATGTTTTTTCAATAAACACGGACTCTAAAACTAACTTTGTATAGTAATACACAATAAAAATGAACCCGAATCCACTTCTTAAAACTCCAGCCAATTTTCTTTCGACTAAACATCGCTAATTTATTTCACTAATACTAGAGGGAACCAAAGCTGCAAAAATTCAGTTTCAGATATTTATCTGAACTTTCCCAAGTTTAAGGGGGCTGAGATTAGATCCATACAGAAATGTGGGTCAGTCTCAAGGTTTTGACCTGGATCCAAATCTGAATTTCTTCAGAGTTCAAAGATATTCAGATAAGCGTTTTTTGACCTGGTTCATCTCTACTATCTATGGGTTTTTTTAAAATTGAAATGTGGCTTTTTATAAAGTTATCTGTATTCAAACCAATACCTTCAGTGGTTAAACTGGGAAACTTGTGATAAAAACTCCAAAACTATCCTTAATAATCACTTGGAGAGTCATGCTCTCCTCATGGTGTGAATATCTGAGCACTCATTGTGTTCATGTTACAAGGAGCTTAATTTAGTGCTCACCCTATCCAGGTCAGTCATTCTCCACATAGTCATGGAGGGGACCCAAATCCCTAAAACATACAGTTTTGAGTAGAAGAGAGGATAGGAAACAGCATTCTCCTGTGAAAAGGAAATGTTTTTGCATGAAGTTTTGAGGAAGGCGGTCAAACTATAAATGTCCATGGAATCCTAGCAGTCAGCTCTTCTGCAGTCAGAATATCTACTGAATACAGCACACATTTATTTGAAAACACGTGAAGATGAAATCTGAACCCAATATCTACTTTTTTGTTAGACGGAATCATTAGTCACATTAAATGTGATCTGAGATTGAAATAAACTGCTGGTATTTGAGATGCCTGCCCTGAGAATCAAAAATATTTTTGCTTACAACATGTGGATGGAATCTTTTAAACTAACCGTTCACTGCTGTTCTCAATTCTTGTGCCCCGTGCTGCCCGGATATTCCCCCTTTGGGCTGTTCAAAGGAATGGCAGCTGGAACCAGGATTAAGTCATGGATGGCCCTGTATTGCCATGCAGGGAAGAGGGTAAGGGAGTAAGAAGCTTCCCACATTGTGCAACCCTACATAAATATTCCCCAGAATTGTAGCCCCTGACAGTGAAGAGGTGGCTACCAAATTACACCCCCCAGGAGCAGCTCATTGAAAAAAGTGTGGTCAGTGAGGATTAAGCAGAATAGAGGGGGAGTGTGCAGAGTTGCTTAATCTCTGTTGCAAATTAATCCCTATGCAACCAAGGAACAATGATGCAGAAAACCCGGTGTACAAGTCCAGAGTACAAGAAGTCAGATAATGGCTGTGTCCTTGATGGTACAGTGTGAGCAAAAGTATTCCCTCCATCTTCTTTCCTACCACAGTCAGATGCACAGCAATTATAAATGGGCCTCTCAGATTGTAGTCTCTTCAAATCAGGGCAATAGCTTTTTTATGTTGACACTAATGAGTCTCTGAGCATCTGAAGAGTGAAAAACAGTCATGGGGTTTGTTGCAAGAAAGTAAAATATTATGTAATCAGGCTCTAAAGCTGAAAACATTTGAATAAGAGTTGATATGTCCACTTATTATACTAATAACAGTTTCATTGTTATCTTGCTTTTCCCAGTCGGTTTGTAGGATCCACCTATTGTCTCTTCTCTTATAATTATAGTGAAAGTTCTTTGGAACAGAGGTGGTGTTTTGGTTATATGTAATTACAGTACCTAGCACAATGAACACACAATCACTGGTTGAGGTTTCTATGTGCTTCCATGCTATAAATAATCATAGTTAATAATATAATTATAATGAAATGTCAATAATAATGATAACCCAACAAAACCAGGAAATAACCAGGAATGGATTTGTACCTAGCATTAAGTTCCTCTGTCAAGCATCTGAAACACAAATGAAATGCCATCAGGAGAAAAACATTAGGCTGCAAAACCTTTCTTCCTAATTCTATTTTCTTTTCACATATGGCAACATTTTAGAAGTTGCCTCCGAGGTAATTAACCAGCTTTCTGCTACAAATGCTTGGACAAAACTTATTTTGTTCCCCCTTTTTGTAATGAGTGACCGCCAGAGCCTGAATAATTAAATTGCCAAATTTTAAGCTGAAGTGAAACAGGAGCTGTCAGTCAAGTTCAGACATTCTTGTCATTTATCTTGCTTACTGGTCTGTTTGTAAGCAGAACTGACATGTAAAAATAGCACCAGCAGTAAACCATTGGTGCTGAAGTGCCTGATATTCCCCATGAGTGCCTTCATAACTCCAATTTTCTTTGTAGTGAAGTTGTAATGACAGCTGTCATCAATGGGCTTTCACGAAACATACACTGACCTTTAGATGCTATACATTACAATTACTGTTGTAAACCCCACAGGGCCTTGCACTGGGATTTCACACTTCAACATAACTGCAAATTGTTAACCCTTGCTGAATTCTTACAAGCACTGGTGAAACAGAGCTTTACTTTATGTTGTTTCATTCAGGATACCCCCCTCCTGAATGTGGGTATCCACTTAAGGGGATGCTTGTTTGGAAAGAGATGCAAAATGTGGGCTCGATAAGAACTATTCTGTATACACATTATCAAGAGAACTCCTTCCGTTATCAAAATAATTCAGAAATTTAAAAAAAACAGGATATACCATCTGTTTATCAAAAGTGATGCACAGATGAGATACACATAGTGGACAGCTTCTAGAAGACTGGTATATCCCACTCAGAGACTACATCTTCATAAATGTGAATGAGGACCTGGCAGGACAAATAAAAGTGACCTGTAAAGTGTAAAAGAGAGAGCCCCCATGGAGGGAAAGGGCGACAAGAGAAACCTGATACGAAAGACTGCACCTCTGACCCACTGCCCTGTGAAAAAGATCAGAAAAAGAAATACACATACTTTTGAAAATGTGGGCTTGGACTTGTTTTCTATGACTATTCTTTTCTGGTTGCTGAAGACAATTAAAGTAAGCTCTTTAAACTTTTCTTGGAGGCGCTGTTATCTTAATTATTCTCATTCGATGTCTACAGAAAAAGCCTAGCACAGTCGACTAGTTGAGGAGCTCCACTATATAATGTGGGACCACTGAGCCCTCTGTCCCATCAACCTGGTGTATTCCTCACACTGTAATGGGGTTGGCAAGCTACAAACATCAGGCAGGTATTGCAGTTACACAGACCTCCAAAGGCAGGGACACACCCAACAGAGTTACAAGAATGCTACTCCCAGCTACTCATGAACCAAATATAGAAAGGCTCCAGCCAATTCCACTCAACTCCCCAGCCTTGCACGGCAAGATCGCATTGTCTTGTCCTGGTCAGAAGCCTGACCTGTGTAAGTTCATTAGGCCCTTCCAAATTCATGATCCATTATGATCAATTTCATGGCAAGATGGTTTTAAAATTGTTCACTTTCACATTTTCCATCTGAAATTCCACAGTGTTGTAACTGCATGGGTCCCAGCTCAAAAGGTACCCAGAGATGGGTCTAATCTCCCTCTGAGAATGCCAGTGCAGGGGAAGGACAAGTCCTGTCCCTCTCTAGACTGGCTAGGGCTCACATCTAGAAGCCCCCAGCTAGGGTGCTCCCAGTAGTAATGGGGAGATCAGATTTCACAGGGAAGGACTTATTTCACTGTCTGTGACATGTTTTTCAGAGCCATGAAATTGGTAGAGCCCTATTCATTACCTCCTCTGCCCCTTTCTCAATGGGAAAGGGGTGTACACTAGCCTTTGTAAACTGAGCTGAGATTTCCCAAGCACTTCAACCAAAACCACACTGGTTTAGGTAAAATATGAAACAGATTTATTAAGTACAGAAAGGTAAATTTTAAGTTATTATAAGAAGTAAGCATAGAGATTAAAGTTGGCTGCCTGTGAAATAAAAGTAAATACTCAATTTTTGTTCTAAAAACTAAGCCGGATTTGAATGAAGCAGTGTCTCACCCTGATAGATAGTACAAAGAGGTCACAGATCTTCAATACACAGGCTGGAACTTTCCTCCAGCCTAGAACCCCCTTCCCAGTTCAAAGTCTTTGTCCTTCCAGGGAGGAGTGAGACCAAGCGTTTAAGTTGTGGGCTAAGTGAGGTTAAGTCATGATGTCATTACATCAGTGATTTAGATAATGGCATAGTGAATACACTTTTAAAGTTTGCAGATGATACTGTGGAAAGGGATGTGGAGGTTAGAGTGGACCATACGGAGGAAGAAGAAGAAGAAGAAGACTAAGAAGAAGTTATTAATAAGACGAGGAAGACTTTGTAGCACTTTAGAGACTAACCAGTTTATGTCAACATAAGCTTTTGTGGAAGCCTCTTGGAATTGGTATGCTAATGTACAACTTTTTTTTTCTTTCTGTGTGTATAAATGCATCTTACTTCTGTTCCCTTCTATGCAGCCGATGAAGTGGCTATAGCCCACGAAAGCTTATGCTGAAATAAACTGGTTAGTCTCTACGGTGCTACAAAGTCTTCCTTGTCTTATTTACAGATACAGACTAACACGGCCGCTAATCTTGAAGAAGTTGTTGTTACCCATCTGATCGGGTAGGTGCTTAAGAAAAATAGTTTCGCAGGTATGTTTTTCCAGAAAGGAAGGAGAGATTACAATATTAGCAAGCAAGTAAAAGCTTAATCATGCTTTCAAAAGACAAGATGACAAATAGTAAAGTGAAAACTTGAAAATTCCAAGAAATACCTTTGGGTTTCAGCTACTGCAACTACTGCATTTCTAATGCAAACTGAGGTTTTATTTTTTTAAGCATTTTTCCAGAAAATTAATTGTTTCTTTCACAAGAAGAACATGGCATTGTTAGGAAAAACAATATTTGTGTCATCTTGCTACAAATGGGCTCTTTCTGATTTGTATTCTATAGGGTAGGATGGGTAATCTTTTGCTTGAGGTAAAGGGTTGAGAGTCAGGAGAAATGAGTATTATTGCCAGGGTTCCTATATTAATTTCAACGTTTCATTTTCAAAACTGATCATCAGTTTGAGACACCTAGAGCCTAATTTCCAGAGGTGAAGAACATCAACAATGTCTTCATATGCATTCATAAATTGAAGCACTGAAATTGGTATATTTTAAAATATAGAACTTAATCTCTTTATACCTCAGGTTCTTCATTTTTTAAAACGGAGCTATTCTATCTCTCAGAAGTGGTCTGATGCAAAATTACATATATTACACAGCACTTTAAGATCCTTGGATATAAATTGCTATAGACTTGTATAAATTATTATTTAGTGAACATTTTTTCCACATACTTCTGACTGAGGTTTCTATTTCAACTCTACAAGTTTTTATCCCTTAAAACCCACTCAAGTCAATGGAAAGATTTTCATTAACCTCAAAGGGTTTTGATAAGGTTCTAAGAAATGTTTTTATTATATAGTTTAATTTTAAATTAATGCTGGTAAACACAAGAACTGTGACAGTCTCTGGCCCCTCCTTGAGGGGAAAAAAGAGGAGGTCCCTTACACTGACATTTGTTGAGGAGATTTGCAGGGATAGGACAGATTTTTTCCCCCTTTATGAGCCTTGCTCTTACCTTAAACTACATGAATGGAGCTGGTGAACACATTTTATAAGCTTTTTTTTTTTTTTTCAAAAGGTGAAGGGGAGGAATCACAATAATTTATATCTATTTATTGACCAGCTATATACATGAATTGAAATGTAGGCTCTCTGTCTGCCAAAGCCCAGTGTTCCTAAAATGGAACTTCAAACAAGATCATTAGGAGAAAGAACAAATTTCACAACATAGGTCTACTTCAGTGAAATGTTTCACCTTGTCTAATCATACCTGTCAGACTGGATAAATCAAACCTCTTCAATTGATCCCCATACTGGAATTCCTTATCCACAAGTTGTAGGAGCTGGATTTTATAATTGTTCTAATTGTTATAAGAATTGATGTAAACTTTGATTTCATTGTGCTGGCCACCTTTTTTGAATAACAGAAAGGAATGACCATCTGAGACTGGGATCCTGTTTCCCATATGCATTACAGTTAGGACCTGTTAATAGAGTTTAGCTAGTAAGAGACAGGATTTTGTATTGTGTCTATGATAAATAGATTAGAGAAATGTCGAGGGCCTAAGGCCCCAATGTGAATTGTTTTAGTCATAATGTATACAATGTATTCTGCTGAATATAAAATACTGCTGTCTGTATACCTTTGAAGGTTTCTGTGCCAGACTGTCTGTGTGAATGAGGAATGCATGCATCAGGAAAAGATAAGGTGTGAAAGCCATCACAAATGTCATGATGGTCAAGAAAAAGTGAGAGTTTTGGAAAGATCAGGAGACAATCAGAAAACAGCCATTGTATCGGATGCTAAACATATTAGCAGCACTGAGGACCTTAGAGGTGAGGCAGGCACCCCCAAGGCGAGACAACAAATAGGAGATACCAATGGGAAGACTGACAATGACCATCTATTGATAACAGCAGAAAACCCCAAGATTAGCACTGTTTAAGGACTAATGATTACAGGATGACATTGCAAAATGCATGGACTCAAATGGGAATTTACAACTATAAAGTTGGGATGTTTTGCCATGGAACTCTGGGTTCAGTCCTGAAAAGCCTCAGAGCATCGGATCATGACTGACAGAGCCCAACTCCTCACCTCTGCTCAAACTGCCATTAGATTGACTCAACAGACTGGTAACTATAAACATCAACTGGCAGGATGTGTGTGTGTGTGTGACTGAAAAGCATATACTAACTGTTGTATTTTTAATAAATATGGTGCATTTACCACCTCTCTTATAAAAGATCCCGTGTGCTTTGTATCGCATAACATTTTCACTGAAGCATTCCTCACCCATGTGACCACACAAATGTCTCTGTGTTAGGGGACAACAGTTACAGCTGGGTACCAGATTAAGAACTTTCAGTGCAGAGCATGGGATTATCTCTGTAACCTAGGTGCTTGGTCCTGCTCTACACAAGAAAGAGAAATCATCATGAGGTGAAAACAGCAATGTGGTGTGTATAGGTCTACATAATACACTATCCATAGTCCTATATAGTAGAGTGGTGCTGCAGAGTAGGACTTTGCAGTCTTAATTTTCAAAAGTGTCTAAATGAATCATATTTGGGTGGGAAATTTGAGACATCTTAATGAGGCCTAATTTTCAGAAGCAGGATCTCTGTGCCAATTCTGAAAATTAGGCCCCTTTTATGTCTGTCAGGTTGGACAGCCAAAAATTGTGACTCAATTCCCTAGTAAATTCTGAAAATGTAGGGCTGTATAAATAGTTAAGAAATTTAATTAAAGCCAAGACAAACAAAAAGAGTTTCTGCTATGATGCAAAGTTACTTTGGATTAGTAGCCTATTCATAATCATACCCATTTTCTCTCTCTCCCTACCTCACTTGCCTAGTTAAAATGGGAGCTGCCAGGTTTCTGTTTAAGATAAAGAATGGTCATCTGAATTTTTTATTCAGACTGATGAGCCTAGGGAGACTCATTCCAAAAACGATGCAGCTGTTAAGTTTAAGAGAATTTTATAAATTGGAATCATTTGGATGTGCCTGATTTGAAAACATCTATGTAATATTCAAAAGTAGTCCCTGCAGATTTTTGCATACCAAATGTTGCACATCTATAATTTTGCATTCATTCTCCACTAAAATATTTAATCTGTGGTAATTAATTACCTACCTGTGAAAAATTACAACTGAATATTTATTCCAGAGTTTGGAAGATAAAATAACCACAGCTAACTTTGTGGAAAGAATACACTAAAAGGCTATTTTCTCTTTGCTGTGTAGTTTGTTACACAGAACTGTTGCTGACAGCTAAAAGGAAATAACTTTTTAGAGTTGGAAAAAAATTCAAGACTAGTCTCACCACATTTACTAGACAGAATTGCTGCAACATTAGTGATTAGCATACTGATGTAGCAGTGTGATCCCAAAGGAAAAGGCTTCAAGATTCAAGGACATACAGAATGTTTCTATACCCTAAGAAGTAGTAGCTCAGGAATCGGCAACCTTAACACACGGCACCCCCAGGGTAAGCACCCTTGGTGGGCCCAGCCACTTTGTTTATGTGCCGCATCCTCAGGTTTGGCCAATTGCGGCTCTCACTGGTAGTGGTTTGCCGCTCCAGTCCAGTGTGGGCTGCGGGAAGTGGTGCATGCCAAGATTGCTGATACCTGGTTTACGCCATCAGGAAGGGAAAATTTGATGCCACCCCCACCCCCCCCAAAAAAACCAACAAACCTATTCTGTCATTTGTAATTTAGCTGTATTGAAAATTGCAACACTGCTATGACACACCTTTCAAGATCCATGGGTCCTACACACATGTGGTATAGATCATCCAGTGCACTAACTGCCCCAGTAGCAATTTTGTGGGTGAAACCAGACAATCCTGAAATGAACATCTACAGGAAAATGGTAAAAAACAAAAACAAATTACCTGTAGGTGAACACTTTCACAGCCTGGATCTATCGCTTATTACAACAATCTATACCCCACTAACAACTCCTACCCAGCTGTTCTCGTTCTCCACCCCACTTCCTTGCCTCCTCATGAGCAGAGGAGTGTTAACCTTGAATGGTCCCTTGAAATTTCTGTTAACTACTGATACTAAACAATTAGTTCCTCCTTGTACTCACCCTTGTGACACCCTGAAGTTAGGCTATGTCTACACTAGCACTTTTGTCGGTATAATTTATGTTGCTTGGGGATTTGAAAAAAAGACCTCCCTGAGCGATATAAGTTACACCAATAGTGCTGATGTGGACAGTGCTATGTCAGTTGGAGATATTATCCTACTCACACAGCTACTGCTGCTCAGTGGGCGTGGTTTAATTATGTCACTGGGAAAGCTCTCTCCCATTGGCAAAGAATGGCTATTGTGATAGTCAGACCTGAAGGGTATAGGAGAGTGCTGGAAGGAAGGTACATCAGTCTCAGGATGTGCAGGTCTCTGTTCCCCCTATAGCCAATCAAAGGCTACTCCAGGCCAATCTAGACACCTGGGGTCAATTAAGAAGGTTCTAGCAGGCAGCAGGGCAATTAGGAGCACCTGCTGTCAAGTAAGGCCTTAATAAAACCCCCTGCCTCAGGCAGACAGTGTGGGTGTTTGGAGCAGAGAGGAGTTTGGAGACATTGGAGCAGAGAAGAGTTTGGAGGCATTGAAGCAGAGAACGGTTTGGAAGGAGGCCCTGAGGTAAGGGTGAAGTGGAGAGTAAAGAAGCAGGAACTGTTGTGAGGAAGAAGCCCAGGGAATTGTATTGTGCTTGGTGGTTAAAAGGGCAGCCTTCTCAACTGATACTGTTAGGGCCCCTGGGCTGGAGCCCGGAGAAGAGGGCAGGCCCGGCCTCCCCCTCCTGCCTTCCACAATTAGTCACCGAGGCTAGTGAAATCCGCCAAGAAACGCAGGACCCACAAGTACAGGCTTGGAGCTTTGTCACACTATACAGGAATTCTTATTGCGGCGCAGCTGCATCAGTACATCTGTGTTTCTGTAAGGCCTCTAGTGTAAGCACGGCCTAAGTGTCCCAGACCTGAAGAAGAGCTCTATGTTAGCGCAAAAGCTTCTCTCCTACCAACAGAAATATGTCCATAAAAAATGTTACCTCACCTTGTCTCTCTAATACCCGGTACCAATATTGCTACAATATCACTGCAGACAGTAATACTACTTAGCACTGACATAGCACTTTTACCTGCTGACCTTAAAGTGAAGCATCATTATTGGGAGACAAAGGCATATAGAAACTTAGTGACTTATCTAGTGTAACAAAACTAAATGAGTAGTACAGTGGGGCTAGGTCCCTGGCAATATCTATTGATATTGGAGTGGTGTAGTCACAATAGACGGTTCCCAAATAAAAATCCAAATAGAATTAGTTCAGAGGAGATTTGAGGAGTATGTTTACCAGCAGTAGTAACTCATGAGCCAGTTATGAGGAACTGCAGCTAAATCTTCCGGCTGTTCTGACTCCTGAAGCACTAGAAACTACTGAACATTTTTAGGGTCAGCTTTTCAAAAATAAAGGTTTTCAGTTGCATGATCACAAACAGAGAAGCAATTGCACATACAACATAGACATCTGCATGTGTGTGTATTTCAGATGAGTCAGGAGTGAATTTTTGGTCAATTGGATAAAATGTTATGAACCCGCTGAACCCTTTCACTTTAACAGCTCCTTTCTATTTTATATTTAATGGCACAAACTAAGCAACAAGCCAGCAAAATGGAACTGCAAACTCCTCTGTGGCACTTAAGAGTGTCTGCCTTTAATCTGATCTGAAAGATGATGTCCTTGCAAAGTGTTTGTTGATAGTCACTTCTGAGGAGCAAAAGAAAGACAGAATAGCCAAGTATGATTGAAGACTGTCAAACAGTGGAACAAAGGGATTTGCTTCAGGTTTCAGGTTTACCTGAAGCAACCAAGTAAACATTAATTTAGCTACCAGAGAACTTGAAACTTGAGAGACAGGCTAAGAGAAGCATAACACTTTTTGTATTGCTTGTTTGCTATAACCGTGGTTTGATCTCTAGTGGTTTGCCAAGTAGGTCAACAAAAGCATTTGCAGTAATTGGCAAGGAGTTTCTAGAACTCAGTGTCAGAAAACACAGTGTAACTCTTGAAGAGTAGAGGTAACAAAGAGTAGTTGATCCTGAGGGGAAACATCTAGAGAGAATGTATTACAGTAATTTTGTACTGCTCAGTGAGCCAGTGTTTAGATCAGTGGTTAGATCAGTGGTTTGCTTTACTGTGGCTGTGTTGCTTACTGAATTACTGTTCTGCAGTTTTACAATGAGTGACATTAGAAACTCTGCTGAGTTGGGGACATATAAGAAATAAATTATAGGCAAATGTTACAATAGCTGACTATAAAGGGAACATTTGTAATTGGTTTTGTATGCTGAATACAAAATCATAAACTATTTTATATACTATTATTATAAGGAAGCTGCCAGTTATCCCTATATTTATCAGGTTGCCTAACACTTTCTATTATAAAGGATTCTTGGCTTTGCAACTTTAATTCAGGCCCTTTGTACACAATTTAGCCCCTGCAGGCTCCTTATCACAATCTAATCTCTCTCCTGCGCCAACCCCTGCCTCAGGTCTTGCTTTCATCCCCTCTACATTCCAGTCAGACTATCTTCCTCCACATGGCATGGGTAACAGCAGGGGACTATTGAGATTATGGGAGACACAGTCTCCCTCCTGTCAGACACCAGGTGTCACAGCAGCTTGCACCACCCGCGGGCAACAATGACAGGAAAAGTCCTGCTCACCTCACTGTCCTGGGATGGAATGTGCTCAGAGAAGATGGACTCTCTGGAGAATTTAGCTCCGTAGAAGGTTTCTATTGAAAATGCACAATATGCATTTTTTCAGAGGCTTATACCTTGCTAGAGTTTTTCAACATAATTCAGCCTGAGGTACACACCAGACAAGGAAAATGTCAACTTCATTGGTTAAAGTTTGACAAAGTTATAGGAAACAGAAAATAGGGTTGTATAATAGGTAGGATTGACACACAGACCCAGACACCCTTGCCCTGCCTCGTGCTCCTCCCCTTCCCTGGAGGCTACACCCCTTCCTTGCCCCTTCTCCGAGGCCACCCCTCACTCACTCCATCCACCCTCTCTCCATCGCTCGCTCTCCCCCACCCTCACTCACTTTCACTGGGTTGGGGTGGGGTTTTTTGTGTGTGGGAGTAGGTGAATACTGCAGCTGGGTGTGCAGGTCTGGGGTGGGGTCAGAGATGAGGGGTTTAAGTGTAGGAGGGGGCTATGGGCTGGGGAAGAGGATTGGGGTTGGGAAGGGGATGAGGACTCTGGCTGAGGGTGGGGGCTCTGAAGTGGGACCAGGGATGAGGGGTTCGGAGTGCAGGAGGGGGCTCCGGGCTGGGATGGGGTTGGAATGCAGGAGGGGGTTCAGGGTGTGGGCTCCTGGAGAAAGTTTGGGTATGGCGAATGCTGAGGGTTGGGGTAGGGAGCTGGTATCCAGGAGGAGGTGAGGGGGCTCTCCCTGGGCAGTGCTTACTTCGGGCAGCTCCTGGAAGCAGGGTCTGCAGGGTCAGCTCTAACTTTTTTGCCCACCTAAGCAAAAAAAAAAAAAAGGGCAGCCAGAATGTGCTACCCCAGGATTGGATGGAATGCCACCCCTTTAAAATGTGCCACCCCAAGCACATGCTTCCTAGGCTGGTGCCTGGAGCCGGCCCTGCATGTCTGACTCCTCATCTCAGGGGCTGCCAGGCAGCTTTGCGTGCTGCCCCTGCCTGCAGGCACTGCCGCCACAACTCCCACTGGCTGCAGTTCCCTGTGCCTAGGACCCGGGCATGACGGTTGCTTCCAGGAGTCATGTGGAGCCAGGATAGTAAGGGAGCCTGCTTTAGCCCCGCTGCACTGCCAACCGGACATTTCACAACCTATTAAAACCTAGTGGATTGCTCTCAATAGTCACCAGGAGATCAAATTCCGTTCTGGTAGATTCCCAGTCCATCTGGGAGGGTTGGCAACCCTAATAATAGAATGTGTTGGGAAACCTTTTGTAGATTAAGGACAGCCCATCTATGCAATCCACCACTGCAGTTCATGCTACCTGAAATATGTTCATGTAAGCATAGAAAATGTAACCATTTTAATTATGAACATATTGTATGTATGTAACCCACAGACCTTCTGGGTGTGGTGTTCTAGCCTGTCTGGTGGAACCAAGATCACTTAGAGATTGATGAGTCGTCTACAGTCTTAGCTAAAGGACATATGGCTTTTAGCTCACGCATTACAGGCTCATATACTAAGTACCAGAGATCCAAGGTTCAATTCTACCCTGCGATGACTGAGATCTGTTGGCATTGCATATGCATGCACCAACACTAAATAGTAATGTTCTACATGAAATCGTATGAGCCAATAGAACAGAAAATGTTTTCCAGCAAATCAAGGGTAACTTCAGAACTGAGAGATTTAGGAATAAAGTCTGCTTTCAGTTACAGAGATGTTAATCTGGGATATCTCAGTGGACCAGACTGTGATAGTTTTGCTCACAAGTACACCCTGCTCTACAAGTAATCCCATTATCATTGAGACTACACATAGAATAAAGTATTGCTCAGATGTGAATGGGAATATCATCATCTGGCCTGATTGAAATGAATAGACTCATCATGAATTTACGTTATTATAACTAACTGAAAGCAACATCTGGTATTTAATCACATTAAAATCATAATTGTATAATACTTGAAAATGTTTCACAGTCAATTTGGTTTAAAAAGAGGTTTCAGACACAACATTTTATCTAAATTCTTACACCAACTTCCTCAAAGTGTAGGGATGTTTGGAGTATGGGTTTGGATCCCTCCCTATTCTTTTCCTTTTTTGCTAATCATAGCCGCCAATAGAAACACTAACATAAATTGTACAAATGTACAGATATCTAATTGGTTGCACTGAGTCTAGGCTGGTTGCTGTCTTCTTTATCTTCTTGTATATGCCAGACAGCTGCTACAGATGGGCCTTACCTAGAATAGTACCAGCCTGATTATATCAAATTGAATATATGAAAATTTTCTCCCTACTTGCAATGCAGTGCATATGGGTATTCTACACTGAACATACTAGCTAGATATTACTGTTTGGGGATTCCCTTCACACATCTGCCATTGTTCCAAAATGATGTTTAATAGGAAAATAAATCACAGGGTACAACTGGAAGGTAATTCTATTACCTATTCATTCTATTGGGCTATTGACATTTCAGTTCTTTGTCACTAACATATAGGAAATTAATTATTTCCAGAATGCCAGCGCATGTTCATACTCTTTTATTCTTAAAAAATGTACTTTCAATTACATGACTCACCACTTTTCTATGGTCCTTCTCATCTGCCCAAACCCTGTGATATACATTTATAGTCTGACTTAAATTGTTGATTGCCTAGACAACCTAATAGATGATTCATTCTTGATCCATAAAAGGAGGAAATAGTTCAAACTGATTGAGATTTTTTTTTTGAATTGCTAGATGCAGAAAAAATGAAATGGTTGTTTCTTCATAAAAATGATAGCACAGGTGTTTGCCTCATTTTCCATGTAAAGAGGACTTGTACATAGCTCCCATGAGATGTCCTGATGCGATTCAATCTGCACCAGTCTTTCCGACATAAATCAAAACCCGGTGGTTCCTCATCAGGGTCAGTAATGAGCTGTTTATTTTGAGTGAAATCAGGTTATTTAAAATGTTGATTATTTTTATAATGTAAAAGTTTATTTAACAAAATATCATTGTGAAAACAGAATGTTTTTACCTTATCAAAATTGTTTGGGGGCATTTCAATCCTTTTTTCCCCCCTGAAACTAAATTTTGCCAAACTCGATTATGTTCCTGTAGTGAGTTTTGATGGTAAGAAAACTGCATTTTTGACAGAAAAAAAAATTCCCTTGAAAAATGTTCAACTAGCTCTAAATCAAATTGCATATAGAAAAGATTTATATTCTCTTGCAATGTTTTTTTATTATTATAAATAGATGAAGCAAGTGCCAAATATCCCCACCTGCCTTTTAAAGAAACTATCATTATTAATTAGGGTTTTTTTCCATATAGGTGTGTCTTTCTTAAATTGAGAAAAATGTACACAGATGGGGTTAGTATATCAGTGATGGCATGACTGATAAGTAATTAACCTTAAATTAGAATGAGGTTTTTAAAAAGTTAATGAGGCGGTTGCTAGATTAATTAGGGTTCAACAAGAATTTGTAGCATAGATTATATAAACATAATACATGACAAATGGCATAGCACATGGTGTTTTAATGCACTATTAAATTGCAACTGTCCTGGGTAAAATAAATATACATAAAGACTATCAGGAGAACTTAAAGTAATATATCATTGTTTCATACATAATAGTTACCTGTCACAACAAAGCTTCATTCACAGCAATAATTCAAATTAAATAGTAGTTTTCAATTGTCTGTGCACCTGCACTCCTTTGACTGTATGTCTTTTATGTGTTTTCTAGAAAGGTTACCTATAATCAGGTTACAGGAAATAAACCATTTACAGTAGTACATTTCATGAAGCATGCTGTAAATATTTGTAAAGCAGTTTAACCATAAAAGACAAAACAAGGATGATGAAAATGTATATATTTACGATTTTAAATGCTTTCATGGACATTTACACTTATAATTTTGGACAGTACAAAGTTGTATATTTTTACAGGAGGCAGAGACGATCAATGGATAGGGATTTAGATTCCATAGTGTTCCTGATTATATACTGGCTGTTTCAATAACTCATTGTATGGCCTTGTGCCAGATATTTGAACACTGCAGTGCCTCAGCTTCTCCATTTATAAAATGAAGAGATAAACAAATCTCACTCATAAAACTCTTTGGAAATCACTGAAAAATCTCTGAACACTAATATTATTGTGCTCTTTTGTGAAAGAAGAAACACAGAACAAATGTAAAGACAAATCCTGAAGAAAGATACAAATAAATAAAAAAGGAACAGCCCATCACCTTCTAGTCACTAGTTAGAAAGGTATCAATATAGCCTGGTAATATTTATTTAGTGCTTAGGAATTTATGCAAGTTGAAGATCCCTAGTATGTTAACAAGGGAAGTTTTCTTTCCAAGTCTCCTCCATTTGCATCTTCCATGTTCTGAGAACCTTCAGTTATACATTCCAACAAGTTCAATGTATTTTTTTATTTCAGAAGGTAGAGAAAACTACTATGGGGGAGGTGGTTCTAGATTTGATTTTGACAAATAGGGAGGAACTGGTTGAGAATTAGAAAGTGGAAAGCAGCTTGAGTGAAAGTGATCATGAAATGGTAGAGTTTATGATTCTAAGGAATGGTAGGAAGGAGAACAGTACAATAAAGCCAATGGATTTCAAGAAGACAGACTTTAGCAAACTCAGGAAGTTGGTAGGTAAAATCCAGTGGGAAGCAAGTCTAAGGGCTTGTCTTCACTTGAGCCGGCAGGGATCGATCTTTTGGTGATCGATTTATCGCGTCTCGTTAAGACACGATAAATCGATCACCAGCGGCTCCCCCGTTGACTCCGGAAGTCCAGCTCCTCAAGAAGCGCAAGCTGGAGTCGACAGGGGACCGTGCCGCTGACCACCACCGCCGTGAGGATGGGAGGTAAGTCGGCTGTAGAGACGTCGATTTCAGCTACTTTGCGTATCTACAGTCAATTTCCCCCCCTAGTGGAGGCCAGCCCTAAGAGGAAAAAGCAACTGAAGATATTTGGCACTTGATCCAAGAGACATTATTTAGGGCACAAGAGCAAACTATCCCACTGCATAGGAAAGATAGGAAGTTGGGCAAGAGATCACCCTGGTTTAACCCAGAGATCTTCAATGATCTAAAACTCAAAAAATAGTTCTACAAAAAGTTAAAACTCACTCAAATTACAAAGGATGAATATAAACAATTTACACAAGCATGTAGGGACAAAATTACAAAGGCCAAGGCACAAAATGAGATCAAACTAGCTGGGGACATAAAGGTAGCAACAAAACATTCTACAAATACATTACATGCAGATGGAGATCAAGGACAGAGTAGGCCCATTACTCAATAAGGGGGGAAATACAATAACAGAAAATGTGGAAATGGCAGAGGTACTTAATGACTTATTTGTTTCAGTTTTCACCAAGAAGTTTAGTGGTGATTGGACGTTTAACATGGTGAATGCCTGTGAGAATGAGGTAGGATCAGAGTCATAAATAGGGAGAGAACGAGTCAAAATTTACTTAGATAACTTAGATGTCTTTAAATCACCGGGGCCTATTGAAATGCAACCTAGAATACTCAAGGAACTGACTGAGGAGATATCTGAGCCATTGGCAATTATCTTTGAAAAGTAATTGAGGATGAGAGACATTCCAGAAGACTGGAAAAGGGCAAATATAATGCCCATCTATAGAAAGGGAAACAAGGACAACCCAGGGGATTACAGACCAGGAGCTTAACTTCTGTACCAGTAAAGATAATGAAGTAAATAATAAAGAAATCAATTTTCAAACACCTAGAAGATAATGAGATGATAAGTAAGAGTTAACAGATTTCTTAAGAACAAATGATGTCAAATCATGTCAAACCAAACTGATACTCTCTGTTATTACAAAAGAGTAAGTAAATAAGGCAAGGAACGTTAGATTACCTTTTGTTTTCAATTTGGGATTTTCCCTTTGCTAGAGGAAGATTTATCCCTGTTTTTTTT
The DNA here is from genome assembly GCA_032164245.1 of Sternotherus odoratus. Taxonomy (NCBI): domain Eukaryota; kingdom Metazoa; phylum Chordata; order Testudines; family Kinosternidae; genus Sternotherus; species Sternotherus odoratus. The sequence continues at coordinate 243,483,292 of JAVMKO010000001.1, forward strand.
TTTCCTGTAACTTTGAAACTAAAGCTAGTGGGGATTCCTCTGTGTTTTGGAATCTTTTGTTACTCTGTAAAGTTATTTACCATCCTGATTTTACAGAGGTGATTCTTTCCCCGATTCTTTGTCTAAATCACTTGGTGGTGGCAGCTTACAGTTCAAGGACAAGGTGCCTTGGGAAAGTTTTTAACTTAAGCTGGTAAAAATAAGCTTAAGGGGTCCTTCATTCAGGTCCCCACATCTGTACCCCAGAGTTCAGAGTGGGGAAGGAACCTTAACACTGCCCCAAAGATCTTACAATCTAAGTACAAGCACACTTACAAGCTCTTGAAGATTATATGGAGGAAAGTATCTTCTTCCTTTCTGCTTCAAGTCAGCTTGGCACATAACTGAATCACAAATAACCTTTCTTTAGGAATTTCATTTACTACTGGTTAATTCTCTAATTCAGCAAATCATGTGGTTACTCTGAGCATGTGAATTGCAGTCCCAATTAAGTCAATACGATTATGACTCTACTGTTTAAAATTAAGCTCACACTTAAATATTTTGCTGGATTGAGGCCTTAAAGCAGAACTGTGGGGAAGGGCGGGGTTGGGGGGGGAAAAAAAGTAAATTGTGGTAATGAATTAGGCCAAAAAAACAGTGTCATTGGTCCAGGACGCCGAACCAAGGCCAGTGGAAGCCGCAGTTGGCGAACTGGCAAGTAAACAAACCAACGGGGCCCGCTAAGGGTGCTTATCTTGCAGTTCCATGTGCTAAGGTTGCCGATCCCTGTATTACGCTGTCAAGAGGCTATAGTAGCCTGCCAGAGATCAACACAACACATAGTCAACCTGTGGAAATCATTGCAAGGGGAGGTTATGAAGAGCAAAAATATAATTGGGTTCAAAAAAGAATTAGTAAATTCATGGACAATTAGTCCATCAATGGCTATTAGCCAAGATAGTCAAGGATGCAACCCCATACTTTAAGTATCCCTAAACCTCTGACTGCCAGAAGCTGGGATTGGATGACAAGGGGAATTATTTGATAATTGCCCTGTTCTGTCTATTCCCTCTGAAGCATCTGGCACCAGCCACTGTTGGAAGATATAATATGGGACCAGATGGACCATTGATCTTACCCAGTATGGCCATGGGAGAACACAGAACACAGCATGAAAAGAAATAACTGAGGAGTTAGTCACAGACTTAAAACTAAGAAGTTAGTCCTGCAATTATAAAATATTAAAATACTTTATCATTAAAGACCAGATTGTCCCAGGATGCAACAATAAATAACTACATGAATGGTTACTAAGTGTGATGGATTTGATGCTAGAAAGGAATTTATATGCCAATCAGCAGTACAAACAGAAATACAAATAAAAATCCTAAAGAAAGGCACAGAGTGTTGCCTCTGAATTCCATAAGTAAACCACCACAGAAAAAGTTCATAGAAATTAAATTGGGACAGAGAATTGAAAGCAGGAACCAATGCCAGTGATATGGAAACCAGCATGAGACTAGGAAATGCTCAGCATTCAGCCAAAAATGTAGAAACTGTAATAAGCCCTACCATTATGTGAAAATGTGGAGCTAATTCAGGCAAATACACATATCAAATGCAAAAATGGAGTCCTCAGCTGAAGAGGAAGAGTTGTTCTTAAGCATGGTAACTGAGGAGCTTGAAGACTCAAAAGATTCACTAATTAAAATGTGCACAAATGGCAAGTATCTGGCATACAAGATAGACAAGACAAGTATCTGACATACAAGATAGACAAGTAAATGTAATAACAGACACTGAAATAGAGAGAGGTAAGAAGCACAGACAATTTGGCAAGTCAAAATGATCTGTTAAAACCTATAATGGAAGAACAATTCAAATGCTAGAAGATTGTATACTGACACATTACCAGAGGGAAAATGATAAAATAATAGTTTGTGGAGACAGACAGAGACAAGCAACTAGTCTTGGGCCTACATATGTGCTAGGTGCTTAGTGTCATTAAAAGGATGTATGCTACAGAGAGACAAAGCTGACATAGAATCAGCTGTGAAAGTATTAATAGCACCATGAGAAGATGTATTCACAGGAAATGGATGCTTCACAGTAACATACAAGATACAGTTAAGTGAAGAAGCAGAACCCGTGGTAAATGCTACACAGATAGTTCCATAAGACTTAAGAAGGAGACTAGAAAAGGGCCTACAAAACATGACAGCAAATGGTATCATTCAGAGAATTGAACAGGGATTGGCAACCTTTGGCATGCAGACCACCAGGGAAATCTGCTGGATGGCTGGGACGGTTTCTTTACCTGGAGGGTCCACATGTTTGGATGATCACAGCTCCCACTGGCTGTTATTTGTCATTACAGGCCAATGGGGACTGCAGGAAGCAGCAGCCAGCACATCCGTTGGCCCATGCCACTTCCCACAGCCCCCATTGGTCGGGAGAGCGAATTGTGGTCAGTTGGAGCTGTGATCAGCCAAACTTGCAGATGTTGCAGATAAACAAACTGTCCTGGACTGCCAGTGGATTTCCCTGACAGGCTGTGTGCCAAAGGTTGCTGATCCCTGTGCTAGAGGGTCTAGAAGGCATGAAAGTGTACATCAGGATCGGTAACTTTGGCATGTGGCCCCCCAGGGTAAGCACCCTTGGCGGGCCTGGCCGGTTTGTTTACTTGCTGCATCCGCTGGTTTGGCCGATCATGGCTCCCACTGGCTGAGGTTTGCTTCTCCGGTCCAATGGGGGCTGTGGAAAGTGTCATGGTGCTGGCCGCCGCTTCCCGCAGTCCCCATTGAACCGGAGAAGAAAACCACGGCCAGTGGGAGCTTCAATCGGCCGACTCCGGGGGAGGAGGGGCAGCAGGTAAACAAACCAGCCAGGCCTGCCAAGGGTGCTTTCCCTGTGGGGCTGCATGCCAAGGCTGCTGATCCCTGGTGTACATTGATGACATGATAATTTGATAACTATATCTATAATAATGTTTGGAAATCTTTGTGGTCATTAAGTCAGTCCAAATGATGGGTGATAAGATTTATAAGACAGGCTGCTGATGGCCTGTAAGAGGCCCTAAAGAGGAAGAACAGAGGGATTCCGGTCATGAAAGACCATTCAGTAGGTGTCAGCCCAGTTACAGATACATAAGAAATGCTAAAACAATGAAGAGTTCTTGTAGCAAATTAGAGACTAACACATTTATTTGGGCATAAGATTTCATGGGTGAAAACCCACTTCATCAGATGCATGAAAATACAGTGAAAAATACAGATATAAATATAAATATTACAGCTCATGAAAAGAGAGGCTGTATTTTAAGTGGTGGTAGACAAAAAGATAAAGAGAGATCCTGGTTGTGAAGACAAGGAAAGAGGTCCTTTGAAGATAATACCTGAATTATGGTCCCGAGTGATAGGCAAGATGGTGATGCTACCCCCTGTGATTAAGAAATGAGGAGTGTGGGAGGTCTTGTCTTATGTCTTATGTCTTTTAGCCATATTGAGCTTGAACTGATGACTAGGCATTCAAAAGATTGCAGAGAGACAGACCAGTATTTTAGTTTGGGCAGAAGGAGACAGGGCTAGAGTAGGGAGATAGATCTGCGAGTCATCAGCCTAGAGATGATAGCTGAATTTGTGTTTGCAGATGAGATTACACTCATATATTCCCAATTTATAAAAAAAAAAAATCAAAGGTTTTATTATCATATATTATTTATATTCCGGTAGTGCCTAGAAGCCCCAGTCATGGACCAAGACTCCAGTGTGTGTATATAGTGGTGATACCCACCTAATAAAGTGTGGAACCTTGTGAAAACTGGCAGACATTTATTTTTCATCATTGAATATATACTGCCCACTAATCTCTCTCAGCTAGGATGGCTTCTGGCATTTTAAACTGAGCAGTTATCTGGCTTGTAGGATTGGTAATGAGAGGCTTTCAGTTCTAGGGAACCAGTTCAATGTACAGCCTAAATGAAGATGTGCTGAAGGTATCAATCCCAGGTCTGCACATCACCACCATCCTAACTAGCATTTATTGGCACCCTGCTTGACAATCTCTGATGACGGGTTGTAAGAGTGTCTATTCCCTCTCTCTGAACCTGGGGTACAGAGAGGGGTCTCTTTTATGCCAGACCAAATAACTACAAGCTGCTTCTCAGCCTAAGTTAAGTCTTCACACCTCCAAACCCCACACTCTACCCTTTGGGAATTGGGGACCACGCTGCCACCACTCAGTAATCACCCCAAGACCATGGGGTGGGGTACCTTGACACCCCAACTCCCCCATTCCCTCTCCCTGAGAGATCGGGACCCAGACTGCTCCCCCCCCGCCCCTTCTAGCCTGAAGGTAGAGAGAGATAGACTCCGCACTCCAGCTCATACACTGTGAGCTTGTCACTTAGACCTACTCCCCTTCCCCCCTCACTTTCCAGCCTGAAAGCAGAGAGAACTTTAAGGGAAATAAACCAAACACTCTTTATAACTAAAAAGATTTAATAAAGAAAAGAGAACAAAGCATACACTTACAATACAACTTCACAATCTAGAGTTCTCTAACTTCCCCTCTGAAAAGGTTAGTGACACTCTAAATAGGTACAGAAACTTATGAAAATCAACATATTACTCACAGCACAGCTACTTATGAATATAGGAAGGAAAGTAGACATTTTCTCCCTCCATAGCTAGAGGCGAAAAAGTGGGTCTCTTGACAAAGCTGGGACGGCAGGAAAACTGAAAACTAAAACTCCCTCTTCTCTGCCTCGTGGTCCGGGGCTCTTATGTCACACCCTCTCAAGTAACATTAACCCCATACAGGTAGAACAACCCTCTCTAGCACTTTTACACTTATGACACGGGTTAAGGACTGCATAGAAGTAGCTTTATTCTCGCTGTACTAATGATGGGCCTCATGAGCCATATTTGAGCCCTGATGGTAGAACAGCGTGAGAGCAATTGTTTACGCTGTACCTGTTTTGGAGACGGAGGGTTTTGGTATCCAGGGCTGCATCGCCTGCACATTTCATGATGGCTAAACAAAATGTTTTATTTTTAACACTAGGCTTTTACACATAACCTACTATCATACCATCCTTTTCCTGTACATAATCTTCATTCTTTCCACTGTTGTATTCCCTGTATTGTATTCCCTATATGTATTCAATATAGTTTACATTTTGATTCCATGAAAAAAGGAGAAGCGTCTTTCTTTATCCAGCTTTCATGTATGTCAGGTGATACACGTTCTTGTGGAGAACACTGTCATCAGCAATATGAGTTACAGAAATAAAGGTAGAAAATGCCTAAAGATATTGTTGCTCCGTAAAGAAAAGACTTTTGGCTGGGTAGCTTAGCTGGTGAAACTGTGAGGTGGTAGCTACGGGCCTCTGGGATTAATTCCTTTTAAGTAATCTCTATTTCTTTCTTATAAATCTTATCTGAGTAGTGCAGCTTGCTGCCTCCATAGAGTGCTGTCACCTATAAAAAAGTGTCAGTTAAAAAAGCATTTTAATTATTATTTTTGTTGGTTACTTACACAATATCAAATACTTTCCTTTAGATAATGGTGATTCTATCAGCTATGCATAATCAAAGATCACAACAACTGTTCTATTTTTATAGCTCAGACATCTGGAAATTATGTATTTTCTTGCATTTGCAATCAAGAATGTTAGGGGCTGTTTTAAAAAATTTTAAACAGTGACTTTTAATAAAAATACCCATGATTAAATCATAGCTTTAATTATTATCAACATCCACCCACCTCTCTCAACAAGTGCTATAGCAAAACTGCACCACTCTTGCTGATCCAAGAGCTTCAACCTGTATATCCCATCTCAGAGAATGAGCAGCTTCCCCAGACAAAATGAGCAAAGAAACACCCATATCCTTCAAAAAGTAGAAACAAAACCCTCTTTCAAGAGATCTGAATCTCCAGTGTCACTATATGATGTAAGTTGCAGCCTGTTGTAAGCCCATGCCATCTCAACTATGGAATAACACATTTTAAGGGCAATTGAACAGACTGAGAAATTCCCCAGTGGATAAACAGCACCAAATTATTCAGAACAGGTGTTTCTTATAATGATGCTACCCTGGGGAAATGCCATGCTCAATAGGCTTCAAAATCACATTGTTTTCTGTTTGTATATAGATCTGAATGGGAAAGGGATGAAATGTCTGTATGTTTGAGCAGAGGAAAAAGTGTCATATGTTCTTAGGTGCAAGAATATGCACGTAGCATGAAGTGTGTGTGTTTATGCATAGGCGTGCAGAGTTCTGCTGGACAACTCTTGAGGAAAAATCCTTTTTTTACGTCATCGCTGCTCTTTATGTGGATTTTCTTTCTGCATTACAATATACATAAAGTAAGAATGTGTATACTACAAAAATAATTTGGAGGCCATTTGACAGCTATGCTGAAGATGTGGTAAACATAGTGATACTAAGGAGATGGGAGCAATTATCAAAAAAGCCTAGATGGACAAATAGCTTCCTACTTTTAAAGAAAGGCTCTGAGGTGATACAAGAAGGGTGGTGAATTGTATTAATCACTTGCTGACAATGTACGTGGCAGACCATTGAAACAGTCATTGAGCATGTGTACACTGAATCTGGGACTGAGTCTCCCAGTCCAGATCCATAGGCTTGTGGTAGAGGGGCTCATGCAAATGCTCTAAAAAATAGCTGTGTAGACAGTGCTTTGAAGTTGCAATTAGGCTGGAGCCTAAGATCTCAACCCCCTCTCTTCTGCCCCGCCCTCAAGCTTCAGAGACCAAGATCCAGCCAAGCCACAATGTTCACACAGCTATTTTTAGAGTACTAGCAAGAGCCCCAGGACCAAGAGTCTGTGGATTTGGACTGGGAGTCTTGCTCCCTGATGCAGTGTAGATATGTCCAAAGTGTGTCCAAACTTGCTGCTATTGAAATCAGTGAGAATTTTCCATTGCAGACCAGTCAAAAGAATGACTATTAAGAGTGAGAGATTATTTTCACAGTAAGAGTACAAGACATAGAATGTCTTTGAAAGAGAAAAAGAAAGTTTCCACCAGTTCAAATAAAAGTTTCTTCAAACTTGAAAGCCCCAAGATAATAAATTACAAGCCATAAACACCAACCACATAGAAATATTATCTAGCTATAGTTGTTGAAAAATTCAGGAATAAAACAAATAGAATTTCTCAACATGGCTGTAGGTTGCTTCTTCATAGCACATAGATTTGTAATGGACAATTTATTGGACCAGCCCTGTAGATGTTCCTCACTCTGCACTCTCATTAAATGCTTGATGCTAATCAACCACAAATTCATTGAAAAAATGTCCGGGACCATAAAATAAGCCTTCTGGATCCAGTCCTAATTCCACTGATTATGCAGAAAATAATGTTTCATTTGCTGACCATTTTAATCTTATACACTATTCAAATAATCACTGATGGTCCAATCCTTCTCACTTTGACTTTCATGCCTCTCCATTTCTATGTTCTCCCTACTGTTCATTTCTGGAATCAGGAACACTGTCAAAGAAGCTAACCTTGAAGCTATTCCAACCCACCTGGTACCTGAAAGTGTATCTTGAGATAGCTCATTCTCATAATTTTTTCAATCCAGTTCCCAGACCATAGTAGATTGAGTATGAGCATACTAAGACTCAAATTGTTTGATGTTTTCCAAACCTCAAAGTCTTCTGTGGATTGCCCACCAATCTTACATCTCAGATTTTATGTTGACTGAACTCTGATTCCACTGTATTCAATGGAAGTTTTACCAGTGACTTAACTATGGGCAAAGGTAGGCCAAAGGTGATCTTTATTGAAAATCCCATACATATCTTTTCCCCCATGCTTTCAAAGACTTTTGCTATTGTAACATAAGACCATGGGAATGTTTAGACTCACTAAATTACATCTTGACTGAATTATGAATAAGGAAATAGAACATTTTTGTGAACATTTTTGCAAACATTTCTTGATTTTGTTGTTAAAAAAATCAGATAATGTTGACTACTATATAAACTGGTTGAGGAGCACCATAAATAAATAAATAGATACATATAAAATAAATAAATGGAGATATACCTATCTTGCAGAACTGGAAAGACCTTGAAAGGTCATCAAGTCCAGTCCCCTGTCTACACTAGAGGGACCAAGTACTGTCCCCTGACAGATTATTATTTTTTTGCCCCAGGTCCCTAAATGCCCCCCTCAAAGATTAAGCTCACAATACTGGGTTTAGCAGGCCAATGCTCAAACCACTCAGCTATCCTTCCCCCCATATAATAATTTAATAGATAGATAATATAAACAAATAAATGAATAATGTGAAAATCTTTTTTTAAAATGTTTATGAAAACTGTTTATCATGATTTTGAAATTTTTTGACTATCTGTGTTTGCTAGCTATTCTTCTGATGGGGTAAAGGCTACCTATAAAGACTGAGGAAACAAACAAACTTTCATTTAGTCTTGCACCCGTTTATTAATTGTGTGTAATGCCAGAGATTAATACTTTTCAATATTCTGTATTGTATGCGGTATCCAGAGTAAAACTAACTTTTACTTATGGAAACTAAATATTAATCATTTTGTAATTTTCACCATGTCATATTCATTTGGATGTACCTGAATATTGTCAGTGGGTAGTTTATTTATGTGGACTCATCACTGTACAAGAAAAAGGATGTGTGTTTGGTTAAGTCACTTAACTAGGACTCAGGAGTACTCGATTCAGTTCCTACCTCTTCTTTCACAGACTTCCCAAGTTATTTCACCTCTAGAACTCAGTTTTCTCCTCCCCGAAATAGACCATTGTCTCACAGGGGTGTATGGAGGATAAACTCAATAATGTGATCAGGGCCGGCTACAGGGGGGTACTACGGGTACAGCTGTACCGGGCCCCCCGACTTTAGGGGGGCCCCGGTACACAGCTGTACCCGTTGTCGCCGGACCTGGAGAGCGGGGAAGGGGCGGGGAGGCGGCGCGGCTCTCCACCGGACAAGCGAACCTGGCCCCAGCAGGAGCTGTGAGCCCGGCCGACGGCAGCAGCACTGTCTGGGGGAGGGGGGAGGGAGGGAGAAAGGGCGGCTCATGCAGCTCTCGCTGCCCGGGGGAGGGGGGGGAGCGCCGGCTGGGCTGGGCTGGGGGGGGCCCAGCCGCTGTCGGCTGGGCTGGGGGGAGGGGAGCGCCGGCTGGGCTGGGCTGGGGGGGCCCCCATCCACTGTCGGCTGGGTTGGGGGGGGGCGGCTGGGCTGGGGGGGGCCCAAACTATCAAAGTAGGGGGCCCCCAAATTTCTGTCACCAGCCCTGAATGTGATACAATAAAAGGAATGATGGTGGCTATAAGAGAAGATAGACTAGTATGTGTTCTATTTTTTTTGTCTTCTATTTAGGCCCTCTCCACTTCCTCTCATTAATTTATCTTGAAATACAGATATAGTATGACAAAATGTAGTTATTGGCTAATTTAAGCTACGATTACAATACCTACACTACTTGACAACCTCTATATTGCACAGTGTATTAGTTTGATTATAAAACAGAACACATATAAACATTTGGATATATATATAGCATCAGTCCTATGCTGAAATTTTCAGTATTGCCAGCTGATATACTGTCCTGTGCCCCACCTTTTACAAATTCTGTTTGGAGGTGGATAATTCCACTGTAGTTTTAGTAGCTCAGCAATAACTTCCATTGTGTTTTTTAAACACTAATGCAATGACAAACCATTCGTCACTACTTATCATATGTACTCATAGAGTTTCCACTACTATAGTATCGGAATGCTTCACAATCTTGATGGTATTTTATCCTCACAACACTTCTGTGGGGTAGGGAAGTGCTATATCCCTATTTAGCATGTTTATAGTAGAGAAGGAATTGAGTACAGGTCATTTATAAACAAGGCCATGTATAGTTCAGGCAAGTGCATGAACCACTGGACTATCTTTCCCCTCTTTCTGCATCAACCTTCCTCATTTATTTACAGGAGTATGGATGGAGAAAAACAACAGGGGAAAAGATAAGGGGAATGGTACAACAGAGTTACATCCAAAATGAGGACCTACAAGTACCTCAATGGTACCACAATATAAAAGGTTAGACAGTGAACACTGTGTCTGGATCCAGAGTTCAGGAATCTTAAGCTGAGTTCCAGTTCAGTGGTGAGTCTTGGGCTTCTGGTCATCTTTGGTGCCAGTAAACCTTTTTTTCCAACAAACTTCTCTGATGACCTCTTCTGCCACTCTCTGAAAACCCACCCAGAACAACAACCTCCTGACATAGCTAGCTACAGCCACCCTCCCTATTCTCAAAGCAAATTCACAAGTGCCACTACTCATGGCCCCATACAGCTTTGGTCAACAGTGATATTGGGTCCGGGTCCGGTTTGTCCTTCTCAGGTGATTCCTCCCTGTCACAATGCTCCTCCTGACTCCTGTCTTGGGGTGTACCTGGTCAGCCTCTCTGTTCCTCCCAGGCTTTGTGCTGGTTCTCAGCTACTTCACCAAGTGAGGGTCTTGTCTTGCGTTACTGACACACGCACCTCATCAGTCTCCCTCTCTCCATCCCCCTCTCAAACAACCAGCACTTCCTCTCCTTGGAACCTTCAGCACTTCCTTTGCCTCAGGGCAAGGTTTGAAAGGTGCCATGCTCTCTAACCACATATTCCTCTCTAATATATTATATCTTGAGAGAGAGAGTGTGTTAAATAAAAATACATCTATGAAAACATACAAAAGATTTACTTTGCATTGAATAGTAAAAAACTACCACTGGACAGGCAACAGGACAATTAATGTGTTTCTTTCTCTTCTAATTGCTGTGAAATGGCATTCATGGCAGGGTATCCTAGTTGTGGTGACTTGCTGAATCTATGGTACCTAACACAAAGTGGAAATTATTGCTACTTTCCTAAAACGAGAGTGAAATTGTTCCACTCCAAATGGAAGTTGTAGAACATGGGACATCAGATACTAAATCATCTAGCAACACTGAAAATTCCAGGCAGATGATTGATTCCAGATTTCTGTTGGGGATCAAAATCCATCAACCAGTGTGGCTATTGTCATCAATCACATCTCTGTAATGTTCTGTATTTCTACGATTTACCAGTGTGCAACAGCCTCAGTGGCAACAGGAAGTAAAAAAGAAGCAAGAGGCTTGTGATTCCTTAAATGGAAATCCTGTAAACTTTTCTAGTATTACAACAACTGTGGAAAGCAAAGTGGGGAGGAATGAGAAGTCAAACTATGTGATTATGTTTTAACCAAGGTTATTCCCAGGCCTGCAAGGGCACAGAAGGCAAGGAAGCATGCAAAGAGCCATCCATAGTGGCCATGCATAATGTAGTCCTGATAATAAACCCTGAGCCCAAGGACTATGCAGTGCTACTACAGCTGTTCGGTGGGCATGAAAGGACATGGCTATGCACATATGGAAACAGATGCCTCTCTTTGAAAGAATGATACCTTTGCTCTTCTCCCTCTCGTACAAATCAAAATAAATACATATTTATTCTTCTTGAGCTTGATCCTGCCTACTCTAACTCATAAACAATTCTTAAACACACAAACACATTCAAATCAATGGGATGACTCATGTGATAAGGACTATGCATGTAAATTATTTTTTTGCCTCATTGAGATCCTAAAACTAAGAGTATTTAAAATTTCTTTTTGCTTTAACAGCACATACCTTTTTAAGGTTCATTCACATTCATGTAAAGAATCACTTATTTTAACTCTCTGTTATGTAGGCATGTATGTTTCCAGGTATCCTCCCCCCTCCCCCACAAAAGAGAGAGAGAGAGAGAGAGAGAGAGAGAGAGAGAGAGAGAGAGAGAGAGAGAGAGAGAGAGAGAGAGAGAGAGAGAGAGAGAATTTTATCTTCAAATGGAGCTCCAAAGTTTGCCTTTCATTTTACAAAATGCTAAACAAATAAAACAATCAGTTAGACTTGCCCTAGGTTACATTTTCCCTTACTTTCAAATGTATTTCTAATGAAAACAATGGCGACATATCAGTGGAAATCCATATAGACATAACACAGTATTCTTTTTCTCTTTCAGCTGTTGCTTTAAAATGAATTATATGTGAGCCAAAGAAGCCTGAAGGTAGCAACTGAGTCAACACTCTTTTATTGGTACTGGACTGTCTTTACAACCTAAACATATTTTAACCACATGTCAATCACATTCTAACAGCAGAGTCTTTTATTAGTTTTCTCTAAATTATTACTTTCTTCGCATTTTAAATGGAATGGAAAATTGAAATACTGTTTTACATTTTTATATTCTCCAGCAGAAAATTTAAAACTAATCTAAAATAAAGCAACAAGCAATATATCAGCTTTGTCAATCAATATTGACATATTCTTCAGTTCCATCTGTATGGTAATATCAAGATTCATTTCTGAAAATGTATTCTTCAAATTAAAGAGAACCAAAAATGCAATTTTTATTTAATTCCACTGAATAAATATGTATAAATTGCAGCCATATGAAGATGGTCCTAATATTTTGGTAAGATTTTGGATGAAAAAGGAATCACCACAATAAATATATGCTGAGGGCTTGCACTTTTTATAAGCAGAAACTGAAGTCTGAATTTTTATAATTTTTTATTCTGAGTTGAAATTTAATAATAAAGGCATAGATGCTGTATTCAATATTCCTCTGAGGTTCAGTAGGTCACTGAGCGGCTACATCCTTATTTTTTCCAATTAATGTATAGTAAATATCTGTGTCTAGAACACAGAGATCTGGGTGGGGGATATCTTTAAATTCGTAAAAATAAATAAATAAATAACAAGTTAAAATTGACACAATTGCCTATAATATAGAGATATACCTATCTCATAGAGCTGGAAGGACCTTGAAAAGTTATCAAGTACAATCCCCTGTCTACACTAGTAGGACCAAGTACTATCCCTTGATGCGTTTTTTGCCCCAGATCCCAAAATGGCCCCCTCAAGGATTGAACTCAGAACCCTGGGTTTAGCACACTAATGCTCAAATCACTGAGCTATCCCTCACCCTACTTTTATGCTATCTAGAAAGGCCAGAACCACAAAGGATGACAATCTGTTTAATTTCCTGCCCTCCAATGACTTTACTAATAAGGGTATGTCTACACTACAAACCTAATTGAATCTATATTACATTATTTTACAATGACAGCAGTAATTACTGTGGTGGTTCATATCCACTCTACCCTCCTTGGGATGGTGGTATGAATCCTTATAAGGAGCGCTTTCAGTGAGGGGCAACGTGAGGAGCTGAGTTCCTGGTCTCTCAGCTCCCCTGGTAAATCCCTACAAGGATCTGGGCTGCCCCATAGGCTCCCAGTGGGCTGTCCCAGCTCTGCTCCCTGTTCTCCCTTAGGAGTGGAGGGAAGCTGCCTGGGGCTCCCCCATACCTCATTCCCTGCTGGAAGTGGGGGAAGCCACCCAGCTTCTCACCCCGGCTCCCAGCTGGGAACAGGATCCACAACCCTACACAGACACTGCGTCACCCTAACTACACCGACATAAGTCTTACATCTCTTGTGGAGGTGAAGTTATCATGTCAGCATAGTAAAGCACTTACATCAGCAAGATGAAGGCTGTAGTGTAGACAATGACATAATAAGGTCAACATAAATTGCCATATGTCAACCTAACTGTGCAGTGTAGACCAGCCCTGTGATAAGTATAAAGTAGCTTAGAACTACTGTTTTACCTGTAAAGGGTTAAACTGAAGTAACCTGAGAGGATGAGGTACTGGAGATGCTAATCAACCTCGGGAACAAAGAGAGTGTTCTAGTTTCGTTTTAGCTCTCTCTTGCTCTGGCTCTCTCGCTGTTTGTCCGGCTAAGGGATGAATCACACCTATGTCTCTTCCTCAGGGCTGGCGACAGGGGGGTACAACGGGTACAGCTGTGCCGGGCCCCAGACTTAAGGGGGGGCCCCCTTAAATCCGGGACGGGCCCGGTATGCTGCTGTACCCCCTTGTCACCGGCTGGGGGGGGGGCGCGGGCGGTGGGAGACCGGCTGGGGGGGGGCCTGCAGGTGGCGGGAGACCGGCCAGGGGGGGCCGCGGGCGGCGGGAGACCGGGGGGGGGACGTGGGCGGCAGGAGACCGGTCGGGGGGTCCCCACACAATCTGCGTACGGGGCCCCCAAATTCCTGTCACCGGCCCTGCTCTTCCTATCTATAATCTTCAAGTCAAGTTCAGTAGTAAGTGAATTGTATGCCGTTATCACTTGATAATTGATCCATGGTGGTTCTTTGCTGTTAAGCTTTAGCAGAGGAATAATTCTGGGGGGTGGGGGGAGGTCAGTTATGCTATGTGATGCAAGTGGGTTGTTTTTCTATTGATTTCTGTACAAGGGATTTATGCTTCTTTTTTTCTCTAAGTAAAATCTTTATTCTAAGACTCTCACTGTTTGTTTCCATTGGATAGATCCTGGTTTGGATCGGGTATGTCTCACAGAAAGTGAGGGTTTTGGTCTTTGTTTCTCAAGTCTCTCCCAGGTAAAGGGAGGAGATTTGGGGGTGATTAAAGTAGGTGTTACAATTTACCCTAATCCATGGTTTTGGGGGCTTAAATTGGTGGTGGTAGCGTTTCCAAGCCCAGACGTAGGAGAAATTTGTGTTCTGGGGAAACATTTTAACCTAAACTGGTAAAATAAGCTTTGGGTGTTATTTCTTTTTTTCATGGGGGTCCCCACATCTGTACCCTAGAGTTCAGAGTGGGGAGGCAAACCGTGACAAGCCCTAAGAAAGCTAATCTCATGCAGGATACATAAAGGAAGAGAAGCATTATAAGGGATCAAAATCGCCCAGCTTGTCTGACTAGCTATATATCTGAGGGGTTTGTACCAGGACCCATCACTGCACTATTTAAGATCCACATAAAATATATCTGTCGTAGTAAAGTCCATAATGGACTTAATGGAATTTCTAGCTCATCTGTCTTTCTGGTTTATAGAAAGATCTGCTTGAGATGGAATATCCTGTGAAGGAGAAAAAGGAGAATGCCACTCTTTTTAGGGTGGGGAAGCTTTATCGAATGGAAGTGTTTTGCATCTCATCTAACGGTGATCCAACTCTAGATTAATCTAATCTCCTCCTTCATTCCACACTAATCTCAACTGAGAATGCTTTGTCCCCAACTTTCATATGTTTAGTTCAGGGATTTGTGACCTACATTGTCCGAGAGAACCATAACGGTTTTGAAATGGAGATGTGGTTTGAATGTAGCTGAGACCTGATCCATTAGTCTCCCCCAGATTTACCATACATAAGAAAGGAAAATCTAAAACAAAATCCTCAGATGGCTTTCACTATATATATATACAAATGTTTAAAGTAAAAAAAATTACAACTCTGTGGTCCTTAGTTATGTCTGGACTTTTAAAAAGCCAGACATTCCCCATTGTATTCTCTCCACTACTACATACATGCCATGACTTCCCCTTTCACAATCAAAACTAGAAAAAAATATACTTTTTTTTTAACAAGCTTGATGTTGTAGTAAATTAAGCCTGAGAGAATACTTTAAACTTCCCCAGGAGTTGGGCCTTTGAGGGAAGTTTTAGTGTCAGAGTCAGCAAGCCCCAAAAAATGATGAATGTAGTAAATGTTGTTAGTTTTCTAGTTAAAAGTTGAAAGAAAGAAAAAATGAGCAACTTCGCTTTCGCTCTCCAGATAAGAAAGGTTACAAAGTCTGGGATATTCAACAAAGGTAGACCTTATGACTAATGTCTCCTTTACATTAAAAAAAAGGTTGATGACAAAGTTTGCATGTCTTCATTTTGAGTTTATATTGTTTTGTCTCTTTAGTTAGAGACATTTATTATCTCAGAGTAAAGGTGCTGGTGGAAGGGCAGAGGAGGAGGGATTGTAATAGCATATAGTACTGTCAAACAGATAGTCAGGAAACAAAGAGCAGAACTCTGAACAACAAAAAGAAGATATTTTACAACTCAGTGGTTATGAAAAGGTTTACACAGGGCTGAGGTGATTATAGAGGCATTAAATGAGCAAGAAACTGATGAACATGATCCAGATCATCAATAAGCAATCCAGATGTGCAGTACAAGTGAATGGAGAGATTGATGAATCCTTTGAATCAGGTAGGAGAAGCAGTAGGAGTTTGACAGGTTATTTACTGGCTGCCATAACCTTTAATGTTGCTCCATGAATCAGCTAGCACAGAGTCACATCAATGGCACTCTTAGTCTTAGGGCATCTGGCTCCACTGCTCCTACAACGCCATCAGCAGCTTATCACCAGATTTGCACTACACTCTCTTTTTTTCATTATAGCTCTTTCTGGGTGCTTCTAGCTACAACAGAGATTCTTTAGCTGTAGCTAAGTAAGACAAGGGAGAAAAAAGGGTCGTGTCCAGATAAGGATAAACATCACCGGTGCAGAGAATACTTAAAAAGAATGCAACCATTATGGGGCCTCTCATGGGACATATACTCCACACAGCCTCTGAAGAGGTTAATGTGGGCTGAGGAGGTGAATTAACATACTGGGCAGCACCTGTGAGAAATTAAAATCCAGGTTCAATGGACAGTGAAGCCCAGCTGTGGAGGGGCTGCATGGTGCTGATAAAGTTGAAAAGTTTATAGCAGAAAAAAGCTGTAAGGAGAAGTTTCTTCAGAAAGTTTATAGCAGAAAGATGCTGTGGGGAGAGATTCTTCAGTTGCTTCCAAGGGGACAGAGAAATGCAGGAAACAGTCCAGGAAGTCTGATTAAGTAGACTATGGCTGCTAGAGACAGGGTCCGTTGGCTAGAACCCAGAGTAGAAGGAGATCTTGGTTTCCCCTACCAGCCTCTGAGGAAGGTGGGGTGAAACTCCCTGAGGTCAGGGGTGTAAGGACAACTGAACCCAGAGACGGACCGAAGACTTGCTGTAAGGTCATTGGACTCTACTTCAGTTGGACTCTGTTATCCTGAAAGGGATGGACTAATGTGTGACCTGGCTGAAGGGCCAAGTTGTGGGAGGAGAGGGCACTACAGCAATGGAGAGACTGTCAGCAAGGTGCGTCATATGGAAAGACAGATACTGAGAAAAGTTTTGATTTTTAAATTGCAATTGGGCACCTTTTAAATTCATAATGCACACTTGGGCATTTAGAAACAATACAGAGTTGCTTCATTTTAAAAACTGGCTGCAGGACATATGCTGTACTTTTAACTAAAATGTTCCTGTAAAATTGGTGTGAGCACTTACATATAGCAGAAGCTAGAATGTACCTACAAAAGCCAGTTTCTCCACTACATCTCCAGTGTTAACGGGGCTTAACACCAGCATAACTGACTACAGGATGAGCATCCTGTTAGAGAGGAATCCTCAGGCGTTGCAACTCCTATTCCACTCTCCGTCACTCTGGCTGTGAGATTAGGGCCTGTCTGGGGTAAAGTGGGCATGAGTGGGCAGAGCCTATCCGTGCCCTGATGATCCAAAACTGACTGAAATATCAGTCCTTTGAAGTCACTGGTACAAGCTGGAGTAACACTCTGGGTTCTCTAATTTACTTATTTTAGGAGACTGGGTAAGAACACAGTGACCCCAGGACCAGGACATGTAAATATGGGCTTAAGTCTACTTCCTCAATTGTGCTGTACACCCTATGGCCAGTTAAGACTAAGACAAAATTTCCATAAAAAAAGTTAGATATCTGAATAAAATAGTGCTCTCTTCAATAAATGTGTTGTTGTTCAGCTGCCATTTTAATAGACAGCACATAAATATACAAATAAATAATGACAAAGAGTCTTGTAGCACCTTATAGACTAACAGATTTTAGGGATCAAGCTTTCGTGGGCTAAGACCTGGGACCATGAAAGCTCTTGATCCCTAAAATCTGCTAGTCTATAAGGTGCTACAAGACTCTGTCGCTTTTGCAGATCCAGACTAACACAGCTACCCCTCTGATACCAAATAAATAATGTATCACCAGTAAGTGTGGCTAAAATACTGCACTAGGGAGATGTCCAAGAATGGGTAACATACATTGCGGTTCATATGTTATCCCAGATCATAGTGTGAAAATTTAATGTAGGTTCCTGCATTTTACCATATAGGCACATTGGACCTCATCCTACAGTCCATAATTTAGTTAAAACTCCCATTGACTTCAATAGTTGATCCTATATGAGGATTGCAGGAAAAATCCCCAATGGTTTAGAATTAGATACTGTCCATCTCTACAAGTTAGAGTTATCAAAAAGAATTAATTCAGGCATAAACAACTTGGCATGTTTGCCTCAATGTTTTGCAGACCAAATCTTTGCAAAATTGATAATATAAAGACTTAGAGATAAGCATTTGGAAATGAACAATGGAAACATCTTCCCATTTTTAAGGTGGATGACAGGAGATTACTATTCAATTACTTTACTAGGTCTCTGAAGCAAACTGTTTCTAGCAAACAAAAAATAAAAAAGATTTCATAACCCACCTGATAAAATATTGTGTTAGAATAAAGAGGTAAACTCCGCAGGTATCCATTAAAGGAGCAACCTCCTGTTTGATCTCTTAACACAGAGCCCTGGAGACACCCGTCCCCATCCCAAAAAATCTGATAAAATGAGAGACAATGAGTTTTAATAATAGTTGATAAAATGATTAAGTAAAGTAAATAAAGTATGAAATACATTGAGTGTCAGGGGAAAGTGCAGCTGAGAAAAACATTCTAAAGAGGCATAACAGAGCAATTAAATCTTGAATATTTTGTGTGTTCAAAAGGTTGTACACTTAGAGATCATTCTTAAAAGGTGCTTCAGTGAGAGTTTAGGGTGCTGTGCTACATACTTCACAGGATCAAGCCCATACAGAAGACCAACAAAGAATATGGAAAGTCTTGAAGGGATATTTCCCTTTTCAAACACCTTTAGGTGCAGCTCAGTTCTCAAGGGGAGCTGCAGGAAAAGAGAAAAGATCAAAGTAGAGAATGAAGCCTAAGGGTATTGACAAATGGATGATCCCTTGATCCATGGAAGAACCTGCTGCAATTCCTGACAAGAGCAAATGTTTATAATCTATTGAGTTTGCAAAGAGAAGAAGCTGGTTGAGCAGCAAAGTGACAGCTCTTTGTGGCATAAAATAGGAATAAGTAGACTCATGTTCCTAACCAAATATAAATATATGTGGAGAGGGAGTGGAGGGAATCAACCTCTCCCATGGGAAGGAGGAGTCCTGGGAGAAAAAAATGCTGAGATTTCCCCCACAAAGTGTCGTGCAGATCATCTATTCAAGGAAGAAGGGAGAGAAGGATGGAGAGGAGTTGAACAATTACACAAAAATTGTAGGAGTGGTAAATAATGAAGAGGACAGGGGACTATAGGCCCCGTAACTAGGAGTGTGAGTGGAGATGGGGTGCTGCAGCACCCCCAGGTTTCATTGTAAGAAGTTGGCCAGTGCTGGTGTGGTCAGATGCTGAATATTGTCTTCAGGGCCCATGCCAGGACTCCAGTCCCAGCTGCCACTGGCCCCGGGCCCAGGGTTTTTCTCCAGGCCCTGCACCCAGATCATGGTTGCAGCTGGCTCAGTGCCTAGGGCTCCACTTCCAGCCCTGCATCGAGATCCTGGCTGCAGCCAGCCCAGCACTTGGGTTTCCACTCCCGGCCCTGTGCCTGGGGTTCCAGCTGCTGCCGGCCTGGTGCCCGGGGCTCCACTCCCAGCCCCGTGCCCAGATCCCCAGTGCAGGAACCATGCCTGGGCTCTGCTCCTGCTCCTGTGCCTAGAGTCCTGGCTGCAGTCGGCCCCATACCCGGGGCTTCACTCCAATCCTCACGTAGGGTCTTGGTTTCTTCTGGTCCCATGCACTGGCCTCCTGCCCCCAGCTATGGTCACAACAGGGCACCCCTTACCCCTGTCCATATCCCCCTTTCATGGATCCACAGCCCCACTCCTGTCCCCAGCTCAGGGGGTGCACAGAAAGAAGTAAGGAGGGGGCACAAGGTAGTTGGGGACCACTGGCTTTCAGCACCCACACTGTAAAAAGATTCAGATCAATTTGGATCACGTGGTAAATTGGGCACAGGCAGGCTGAGGCCTAGAGTTGGGGGATGGGGGTGGGACTGCGGTGGGAAGCACTTCTGCCCCAGGCTGGTTCAGGGGTGGAGGGGGGCAAGCTGGGCAGCTACTTGCCATCCCCAAGCGAGTCTGGGCCATGATAATGAGGTACCATTTAAATGCTTGACTGGGGACACTGTCCTCTAATATATCCTGCATCACAAGCAAACAATAGGTGCATCAATATGACTAGGAGCAAAGAACTGGGGGGATCCCCTACAGGATGGGGAACACTATCCTGAATTGTATGGTCATCAGGGTGGATAATCAACTGAACATGAGCTCCCAGTGTGATCCTGGTTCCAAAAGACCTAATGAGATCTGAGATGCATACACAGAGAAATCTCTAGGGCAGGAGTGGGCAAACATTTTATCCCGGGAGTGAACCATGGCCAGTGGGAACTGCAGTCGGCGAAACGGCAGGTAAACAAAGTGTCGGGGCCCGCTAAGGGTGCTTAACCTGCGGTCCCACGTGCCAACATTGCCGGTCCCTGTTCTAGAAGGTAAAAGAGAAAGCAAACAGGTTCAAGTTCATTATGAACATATTGTAGGTGACTGGAAAGAGACAATAAAATTGTGAAGTCACTTTGAGTTTGTTGCTGAAATATTTACTAACAAACATATTATATTTCAGAGGTCATGGCTACATTACAAAATTTTGCCAACTCGGGTTACAGGAGCATACAGCTGCTACAGTTAGTATATCATTTGTGCATGTGCATACTTGGCTGGTTGTGTCAGCACTGCTCATATTCACCAGAATGTGTCAATGCACAGTGCAGTGCACCTTGGGTAGCTATACCAGTGTACAACCTGCCGCCATTCATGGAATTGTCTTTTGGATAGTTTTGGCAATGCATGGTGGGGCAGAACTGAGTTTCATTGGGTGACTGGGAGCAAGGGGTCAACTTCCCATATCTTGGTATTTTCCATCCCATAATATCATCTCTATCCCATAATTTTTGCACATATTTTCAATTTCCCATGAACCCATATGGGAGTTGTTGCTGTTTGTGTCTACCACTCTGACAGAGCATGAAGCCTACACAGCTCTGCACTATTGTCCTGAATGTTGCAAGCAAAGGATGTGTGATCCTCTGGTATTTGCAGACCTGCAAGAAAAAACTGTGAGGAATATGACTATTTCAAGGTGGCCAATTTCCTCTGGAACATAGGAAAAACCAATTGTTGCTGGCATTCATGAAGAAGCTGCAGATAGTGGATCGCCATTTTTGAGCCAGAGAAACAAGAACTGATTGTGGGATTGTCTAGTAATGCAGGTTTGGAATAATGATCAGTGACTGCAGAACTTTTGTAAGTGCAGACAGCTGAGAGTCCCAGGAAATGAGGGGGAGGGGAGAGATAAACCAGGACATCATAGAGCTTCTGCATCAACAAACTCAGATGCTACAAACTCCTGTGGACCTCCTTGTTCAACAATCCCTTGACTGCTATTCCATTAGGTGGAGAAGTGAAGCAAAGCACCTCCCTACACACTCCTTTAGTAGTCCACATGGCCTCAGGACCCACATGGCTACCCCTAGCACTCCACACCAGGGAAAAGTATGGATACGCTGACCTGTGCGAGCCATGGTTGATGTATGTATAGCTACGTTGGGACAATTCCTCTTGCATATTTATTAAGGTTCCTATTTTTAAGTTCAAATGTATTTATTTTAAAGTTCTTCATTTTTGAACTGTTTTTGTAAGTGAATAAAACTCTTTTGTTTTGAAATTATTCATCTTTATTAGTTTACAACACAGTGTATAATGCCTGCTGGCAATGAAAGTAGGGGTCTTGTACCCTCAACCTGTAAGATTAGCGACAGACAGGGTAGTTGTCAGAAATGTACAGCAAGCATTCCAACATTGTTAGCTGTGCTATCAGTGATACTTGCACAGATGTGCAGCAAGCACTACACAGTTCCTCAGAGGACCCCAACCTGCAGTGCCAGGCTGAGCACAATACAACACAAAACATTACTGCAGCTTGCTGTTAAATTGCTTTTTCAAAGCCTCCCTAAGCCCCATAGCTCCTCATTCAGCTTGTTTGATAGCTCCTATGTGCCTTGCTGTTCAAATTCAGTAGACTGCTGCTCTTCCTCTTTCTCTGCAGCAACTTTTCTTCCTTTGCTTCACAAATATTATTCAGGACACAACAGGAAGCTACAAACACTCAGAGTTTTTTTCCACTGAGATCCAATCTGGTGAGTAAACAATGCCAGTGCCTTGCATCCGACGAAGTGGGTATTAGCCCACGAAAGCTTATGCTTCAATACTTTAGTTAGTCTTTAAGGTGCCACAGGACTCTTTGTTACCTCTGCTATTCCAGACTAACACGGCTACCTCTCTGATTCTTTTTTTTTTAAAGTCCACATTTCGTTTTGTTATGTGATGACCTTTGTATCATAAGGATATTGCCACACTATTCAGCTTCCCTAGTTTGGTCTAGACTACAAAGTTAGAAACATAAGCTGTCTTGTGCTGACCTAGTTGTTCACATCCCTATACTTAAAGTGGAACTGCTTGCATCCGACGAAGTGGGTATTAGCCCATGAAAGCTTATGCTTCAATACTTTAGTTAGTCTTTAAGGTGCCACAGGACTCTGTTGCCTTAAAAAAAAAAACTCACTCAAATGCACTCTTTCATTTTAATAGAATATTTGATACTAACCACACTTGTGGTTTTGAATTTCTCTTATTCGGCACATTATAAAAAAGGATTAAAAAACATACTACACAAACACACTAGCGCCTGTCGCTATTACACGCAGCATGCCCACATTCACTGTTGTCTATGCTGTTGTCTCTCTCGCACTATATCCTAGCCACATTAACAAGCTGTATATCAAAGCACACAACCTGTCTTCCAGTATTGCTGTCTTCAATACACCAACACATTGCTCATGCATTAGCCACAATTCAATAGCCTATTGGCCACATGTGGCTAGTGGCAAATGTATTGGGCACTTAATATGTTACCTGAACTATGCCCCTATCATTTCATTCACACCGGTATATACAAGAAATATAAAAGTTATAAATAAGAGAAAGTACTCCCCAAAAAAGAACTATGACATGCAACAGAGCCTGTCACTCTCCTTCCCCGCCTCCCTCCCCGAACATGAAGCTGCTATCAGCCTAGCACTGTGGGGACATGGCACATGATTGAGTCTCCTAGGCACTACTGCAATATGAATGCTAAATAATAAGAAATTAGACTGAATATCTGGTATATCAGGTATAAGTACAATCTAGATCCTGTAGTGATTGGGGTCTACACAGCATAAAAGCCTAAAACAGATTTTGGATGTATAGAATTTGGCCATTCCACTCTTCACGTCAATGTTCCTGCCTGAATATTTTATTTAACTTCCTTCTCCCTGTATACATAGACCGCCAGCAAAGTTCAGCTTCTATCCCAAGCTTTGGATTGAAATTGCTCAGTATCTTGAAAGATCAGGCCCATTAAGAAGGCATATAATTTTCAACAGAATGAAACATTTAGTGTCATTTGAGTTTAAAAGGTACCAGTCAGGAACTTGATTTTATAAAAGGGTCTGTGGATAACCACTCATGACGTACTTGTTTTCAAATGCATATAAAATATACACATATATAACATGTATATTTAATACAAAGGGTCATATTCTGCTCTCATTTACACTGATAAAAACATGGATTAACTCCTTTCTCTTCAGTTGAGCTCCAGATGTATGCTGAGCAAAATTTGGTTCAGAGTGCCTCGGGATTTTGAATGCACATCCAAACTCCAGTATAAAAATGATTCTTCTTACTATGTCTAGCATTTAATAATGAAGTTGCAATCCAACTTTTTGTGTTGATCAGTTATTTAGAGAAGAGAGTGGTTACTCTTGGAGCCTTATATTTATTGTCATATTTGAAGCAGGGCACCTTAACCAGTGCTGTCAAAACAAATGCATTAGGTCACACAGCAGGTGGTTTATCTCAGTGAAAAGCTTAGGCATTAAAATAGAAAAAGTGGTGGTCTTGGAGATAGACTAGTAATTAGGTATTGATTGCTTTATCTTACACATTGTGTACAATTCTAAACAAATGCAAGATCATTTTTGACTCCTTTCTTTTAAGACCAGAAATTTGCCAGTGCATTCATTGTAAAGATTACAAAATATGAAGTGCAGTTTTTACAGCCGATTCACTGATCTCACTTGGGCTCAATCAATAACTCTTATAAAAATAGTCCATTCGAAGGGAATGTCAAAGAGGTCACCATCACCTCAGCTCATTTCTAGAATCAGGACCTCTACTTTTGATTATAGAGAAACAAAGATATAGGGCCAGAGTGTGTTAACACTGTGGAGGGGAGAGAGAACAGATTCTTACCCTTGTTCCAGCAATGGGCAGGAGTCGGACACAGTAAAAACTGGATGTATATAGATAGAAATCAAGTTCTCACTGGGTAGACTAGGACAAATCATATCAACTGTCTGCCACACTTTCCCCATCTGTGGATAATGCTTAGGTACCTGCCTTATAGGGGTGTGATGAAGGGTGTTGTTCCTCATCAAATAGGGATGCTGTAATGATTAGTTAGTTAATGTTTGTACATTGCTTTGAGCAGGTAATGTGCTTTAGAAGTGCTCTATATAGAGTCACAGGCTGTACACATGACACTCTATAAATATTGCTGAGCTGAGGCAGAGCATAGACAACATATGCAACATCTTGGAAGAGGAGGCAGTGCACCTACAACTGAGCTCCAAATGAGTCAGTCAGATTGCTCCAGGGACAATTATTGTAGTGTGGCCCCACTCCACACACATTGGTCCTAAGAAAGGATATGGCTTACTATAACCCATACATCACCAGCTATCAGCTTTGATCCCCCTTTTCATAAAGAGAGGCACACTGAATTTTATGTCAGAGTTGCGAACCATGACAAACAAGCCCCTTGAAACTCCTCAGCCATCTGCTTTTCTACCTGGTATACTGTCTCCTGGTAGGCTGAATGTGCCTATTAGTCCAGCAATGAAGTGTAAGGCTATAAAAAGTAGTGGATATTGGACTATTTTCCACCTCAAGCCCCACCTACTCCCAGCTGGAGGCAGAAACAAGCTTTTGCTAAATGCTGGAGCTAATGGAGCTGCTGCAATGTACGCTAATGTATGTGCACTCTGAGACAAATGGATTTCTTCAAGAATTACATTTAGTGAGTGGGAGATTGAGAGAGATAATGAGAACAGGGGAGGGCAGAAGACAAACTGCTGAAAATCAGCTTGTAATACCAAGAGCATGAAACAAGCCAAAAGAGAGAGGAAGGGGTGGAAAAAGAGGGAAGAAGAAACTCAAATTCCCCTAAACAATTTGAAGCTCAAAGCACAAATTTTAGTTATTTGTTAAAACAAGGTACTAAGGATTCAGTGCTGCATGCTGCTGAATGTAGATGAAAGATGTGCAGAGTGTTAGGGTACCATGAAAATTCATTTAGGAGAGCAGCATTGCCTAGTGTTTAGAGAATGATCCTTGAGTTCTATTCTGAGCTCTGGTAGGGCCTGGGAGTTGCTTGGGTGAATGGTGCTGCAGATGTGCAAAGTATTGTAATTTCAATAAAGGAATTAGACATTTGTATGAATAAGACAATCCAGAAATACAATATAAAAAAAAATCCAATCATTTTGAAAGAGATCCTCATGCTTCAGGTCTTAAGACAACTATTGGGCTAAAGGAAGAAAATTTCTCTTGGGACAGATTTTCCAATAACTGTCTAGTGCAGAGTATCTTCCACATTCCCCTGAAGCATTTGGTAATGACCAGACCACTGTCAATGGCAGAATACTAGACTAGATGGAGGACTGGTCTAATCAGTAAGGCCTTTTATGTCCTTATATTGAGATTTGCTTTACAATATATTATAGTTGCCTAACATCTGACCCATGATGCTTTATCTACATAGACAGAAATTATTTCACTTACCATTAAAATGCAGCCATTTCTGTTATGGAATGCAATAGCTGTAACAGTGCACAGCAAAACCCACCATTCTTACGGAACTATTGACAAGAAGTGATGAATACTTCAGCTGGAAATACGAGAGGAATTCAGGCAGACTGGAATATTTAACAAGGAGAGTGGGATTCAACACTCCTGTTCTTGCAAAATGTCCCATGAAATTTTTATGGCCAAACGTGGCCAGGGCCTCAGTTTTACATCTCATATCAAAATGGCATTACCTAACACTGTCATTATTAATATATAATACTAGATACATCGATTTTGAGGATGACATTGACAATCACAGTTTGTATTAATGGCTCTGTACATGACTCCATAGACCAACTTGGGAAGAACAATGTTAACCGCATTAGCCACAAAGCCATTTGCACACTTATTGGTTGAGCTGCATATTGTTTCCATGCCTGGCACTGTGCTTCCACAGCACACAGCTGATCAGTGCAATTCTTCTCAAAGATGTGGACAGCCACACTTATGGCATGGCATCATCCAATGTGATCAATTGCCAGTAACTCAAGGCTAGAGTCAAAAATGCACAGATTGAGTTTCAGTGTGTCTTTGGAGCGTTGCAGCTCCCCGCCTTATGATTGCTGAAGCTTAATTCAGACTATAAGACTTGCTTTGATAAAGAGGTCTCAGGCATAGGAGGCTATGAATTACATAGCCAGTCCATCTCATATGGGCACAGATCAAATAAGTCTTGAGGCCAAATGAACCAGCTTTTGCCAGGACTTCTGTTTTGGAAACCCTGTGCTGCCATTTGATGCCCAGCAAGCATCATCAGTGTCACAAATGGAAACGGTCAAGCTTTTTAATGTGCTGTTAATAACAGGTCCATGTTTTGCACCCACAGGGTGATGTTGTCCTCACAGCATCAGCATTACGGACTTTGATCTTTGTCTGTAATAAGTCTATCTACATTTAGCTTCCAGATGTGGTGATGGAGACAACTATATGCTGGCTTAATTCTTAATTTGAACATCCACTTTGTGGAAGATTCTCACTTGGTTGCTCAAGATGCTGCTGTGATAAGTAACTTGTTTGATGGCTTAGAGTGTGGTACCTTCCAAGCTTATTGATGAGTCTTACTAAGCTTCTTGAGGAGCTGTTTAGTACATAACCTCAGATTTTGTTTAGCTGACTGTGACTCCAAAGTTGCAAGCAGTTGCAGCAAATCTGTTTGTAAGATCTTGTAGTGCTGTTTGTGCCATCAAGGGGCAATCATTGGCATAGTGCAGTTCCTAGCTCAATGCTTCCATTACCTTGCTTTAGAAAGGAAAAAATTGAAGAGCTTGCCAGCGCAGAAGTGTATAAAAGACATCATTTGAGGAGCTCTGAAGAGCTTCTCTAGCTTCCCATCAAAGAACAGAGCCAAAAATCTGGGAGTAAGGACACATCTTTGGTTTACCTCATTAGTGACTGGAAATAGGTCTGTTAGATCACTAACTCATGTCTTCATGGACTTGCTGAACAATATTAATACATTTTCTGGCCATCCAAATGTAACAAGCAATTTCCAGAAGGCAGTGCATTTGATCATGTTGAATGCTGTGGATAGACTGAGAAACAGGATATAAAAATGTAGGTGATATTTTCTAGCTAGCTAGTGTAACCCTTCTGCCCATCAGAGTTGGCAGCAACAAGGGCCGGGTTCAGTATCCAGGGTTTCCATTCTAATGACACAATACAAAACCTGCTCGAGCCCCCACCCACTGACCTGGGACAACCATATACCACACTTCTGGGCGCCTCTAAGAGGCAATACTTCCCCTCTCGCAAGCACAGAGTCTGAGTGTACCAAAACCCTTTTAATAACAAAGAGAAACCATGTGGCATTATATTGGGTAAACACCACAAACAGGATTCACAAACCAAACCATGAACCAGAATCCCCACCACCACCACCACCACCAAACACACACACACAAGCAAATGGGCTGTGTTCTTCCCCTTTGGTTCCTGAGTCCCACAAGCCCCAAAGTCACCCAAGGTCCCAAAAGTCCAACAGCCTCTGCAGAGTTCAAAAGTTCATTAGCAGAGTTTTACCTCCCCACCGGGGTGGAAATGGGGGGGCACCTTACGTGGTCAGAGGCCGACTGCCCCGCCTCTCCATGGGGTCGTGCTGCAGTCCTCACCATGAGCCATTCCATCAGGTGCCCAGGAACTGCTCTGCTTCACCAGTCACTCTGCTCTGTCAGCCGCTGCACATCACCAGCCACTCCGCTAGCAGTTACCCAAACTGCTCCACTCTGTCTGCTGCTCCTGCTGCTGCTGCTGCTCATCACCAGCTACTCTGCTAGTGGTGACCCGGACAGCTCCACTCCGTCCACTGCTGCTGCTCATCACCAGCTACTCCACTAGTGGTGACCCAAACTGCTCCACTCCATCCGCTGCTCAGCAATACAATTTCAGCCCCCCCCCCCCTTACAGGGCTCAGTAATTTCAGCTCTTAAGTGATCTCAGATCTCAAGTGATTTCAGCTTATAGTGGGGGGGGGGGAGGGGGCATAGTGCAGATGCCCTACATGGCCCAAAGTGAGTACAGCTAAGCAGACTGAACCTAGACTCCTAATAGAATCAAACATTAGCTCGGACATTCCACAGTAGAGAGAGACAGGGTGAAATAGGCTTGTGTAGGGCCCTCAGACAAGGCCCTCACCAAAAGACATAGAAGCCTATCTATTGCCTCTCTCAATTCAGTGGGATTTGGAACCCCTACCCCATGGCCAGTGAGTGCTACCTGGATGATGGTGAGTCCCTCCATCATGACAAAGGCCAAGTACATGTCCCAGTCCCTCATTCACATAATCAGGTTAAAAACATTATCATTCCTGCCCCAATAACAGAGAACCTGGGGATCCCACAGCAGCCGAAGTGACTATTTGGCTTCTGTGAGCTCAGACTAGGTGTGGTGGGTGTGTCTGTGCAAATAACATCAGCTGAAGTTATTTTCTGCAGCTCACCGCAATTCCCGCCATTCCCCACCAGATGTCAGGGTGGAGCTCATCCTGACACTGCTTACACTAGCGTGATATGTTCCCTGTAATTGTCAAATGAAGAAAATCAATGTCAACAGTCCTGAGCACGAAAGCTGTATTGTGACTCAGATAGAATGTTGCCAGTGATTTGGGTCAGGATTCTATTTAGGAGGATGCATGAAAGAATCTTGCCAGTTAGCACAAATAACAACAGTTGCTCTTTGAGCCTTTAAGCTCTATAGATAGTGATGGGAACTTCTAGTTGCAGTATGATTTCTTGAAGACAGACATATAAGAAAAATTCTAAAAGCCTGTAAATGAGATTTCCTCCCATGTTTGAAAACTTCAGCTGGAAGTTGACAAGGAAATTTGTTATATTTCATTACTTGTCAGCCTTCAACACCTTGGCTCATGGGGGGAGTGGGGGGGAGGGGATCAGCAATGGCATTATATGTTGCCAATTTATGAATATTATTGAGCAACTCATCAGAAACAGTAGATAATTCAGTAGTTCACTAAAATGTTCATGCCACCATTGATGAATGGCACTGTGATCTATGATGCGAGATTCACCATTAGTACTTGTTAGCAGTGTCAAGGTGGATTGGGGAGGATTGACCACATCATAGAAGCCTTTGATGTCATGTTTGTCAGGTGGTATTTAGAAAAAAATTATTTTGGTTTAACCAGAAATAAAAACTGTTTGAAATTTTCAGTGACCCATTTTTTTTAAAGGTTAGGTCAAAAACCAAACTTAATTCAACCCAAAACAAAACATTGGGTTTAAATATTGAGCTTTTAAAAAATGTCTATTTATTTAATAAATTAATCAATTAATAAAACCGAAGGACATTTCTACACAAAAAAATCATTTCAGCTAACACATTTTGACATTTTCAAATTTATTTTTTTCCTCAGACAAAACAATTTGGTGAATTCAACACAATAGCATTTTAGTTGACATTTTGGAAAAGTACTACAGCCCTACTAGCTTTTCCCAATGGTTATATGGTATGCTAGTTCATATTTGCAAATATATAAAAAGAGGCTAAACCAAATTTTGATTAATCACTGAGGATTTTTTTTCTTAGCTCTTTGTAGATTACAGCTAGCAATTGGTAACATGAAAAAATTTCCCCTTGAACTCTCCTGAGTTTTGTAGACTGAAAAGTTGATACAAAAATGTTTAGTTTGTTCATCATAAAAATGTATGCTAGAAATAGCCTACTTTAAGCAACTTTTGGACAAGGGAAAGGTAACCAAATATACTTTGGATTGTATAAATACATAGTGATGGATTCATAAAAAGCTCCCTAATTACACCAAATTAAAGTGTTCAAGTTCATGGAAGTTGGATGAGGCCTTTAGCTGAACTCAAACTATTAACTCTCACAATGTTTCAGAAGCTTTTCATGGAGCCCTAAAATTCTGCTAGAATTCCTATGTAACTTAAGCCCTGTAATATCAGGAAGTTTTAAGATGGGATACACTAGACCAAAGAGCCTCCTACTAAAGGAGTACTGTATTTCTTTTAGGATTTTTCAGTGCAGGAATGTTTTACATCACTGTGTATGTGCTTTACAGAATGCTTGGGGCTTTGCAACATCTTTTTTATTTTATGTAACTAAAAGGAAATCTTTAATCTGTGGCATCTCAGGAGAGCTGTGTTTACCTGCTTAAGGTCAGACAGATAACTCTGCATGAGCTGGGGCAGTGGGGTGATATTTGTAATTTTTTTCCCTCCTTTCTGTAATCTTTCTGCTGCAGAAGCTCTTTTTGATTCAATAATGACATTTGGTGGTAATCCCACAGGAGTAATACATTTGCCTGAGGACTTGACTGAAGCAGTGGTGATCTTCCTTGCTGTCAATGACCTATAGATGACATTTTGTACCTAATTAATTAGATGTCTTTTTTTGAAGGAAATGGTGCATCATGCATAATTAGAAAAGGCATCAAAGTTGGGAGTCATTGGCTCATTAATCTAATGAAGCTAGCCGATTACACTTAAATACCATTTGTTTTGTTCAAAATGTGTGTGGTATTTTATGTGCCATTAATACTACTACATGTAGCACTAATTCTCCAGATAGGTTTCTTTTTTTTTTTCTGGAATAAAACTATAGTCACTGTCTCTGACCCTGCCAGTCATTGGAGATATTAAGGATGTAGGAGGCAGCTTGAAAATCAGGTGGACACTGGCATTGATTTTTTGTTAACTAGAAAACAATAATGGCAGAATCTCAGATAATTACAAAGCTCATAGTCCATACAAACGAAGTGTTGCTACATTAGAAAGAAATGAAAAGCTGTTTGTTGCAGTTTATTGATCTTTTTAACAGAAAAAAGGGATGATGATCACAATGTCTTGAGCAATGTATATTTGTATGTAAAGGATTGCTCATCTGCAGGGGGTTTTGTGCATATTGGTTTTGGTTCTCCTTTCCCCTTTGAAGCATTTCTTCTTTGTATTTTATCAAGATTGTCCCATTTACCACATAGAGAGAAAGAGAGAGAATAAGCATGAGTGAGTGTAAGTAACTCAGGCAGTAGAACATGAAATGCTTAATCTCAGAGCTGAGGGGTTGTGCCCCACTTTGGGCACATTGCTTTCCTAGCAAATACCTCTAATGAGGTGGCTAAGTGGTTAAGGCAACGGACTGCAAATATATTTTGGAATTGAAGCTAGACAAATTCAGACTGGAAAGATGGTTTCATTTTTCATGTAAAAGTAATTCACCATTGGGACATTTTACTAAGGTCAAGGTGGATTCTCCCTCAACCTGCAATTTTTATAGTCAAATTGGATGTGGTTTTCTTTTTCTAAAATATGTGCTCCAGGGATTATTTGGGGGAAGTTCTATGGCCTGTATTATACAGGGGGTCAGACTAGATCATCACAATGGTCCTTTCTGGGCTTGGAATCTATGGATCTACTGTTTCAACAGTAGTGGAACAAATCCTTTATAGAGCATTGATCAGTGCTCTCTAGTCAAACAAAAGGAAAAAGAAAAATGAACAATATTTTCAAAAGTTATATCTTATCTAAAATACTTTAAAGCACCCAGTGTTTCCATTCCTTGTTATGTTTAAAGTTCACATGCAAGGTATACCTGGTATCAGCAATCATCATTTCTATCCTGGATGGTTATGTATACCATGGAAACAAGCAGGAATTTTCTTGCCAAAATCCTATCTGAGCACATTAAATTACCAACAACTGGACTTTACATCCTTGTGCTGTTTTCCAACAAAAATTGCTATAATTCTTTTCAGTAAAAGAATAATCATAGTAAATTATAATCACAATAATCCCTTTACACAAGTAGATAAACCAACATTTCCTTTTTACAGATGGGAGAACTGAGGTGTACAAGAAGTGAAGTAACTTTCCCCAGGTCACGCGGTCAGTCATTATAAACCAGTCTATAATTACATGATCACATATGATTTGAACAGGATGTATGGTAATCACTTAATTAGTCATTTGACAAAGTGGGACATTTCTGTAATATTTTTATTAATCTTAAGTGTGCCTCAGTTTCCCGCTGTACTTTGCACTGCTACTGATGGCGGAAAAGGGGTTGTGATTGCTCCTGGGGATAGCATAGGGTGACCAGATGTCCTGATTTTAGTTTTTTTTCCCCCTTATATAGACCCCTATTACTTCCCACACCCTGTCCCAATTTTTCACACTTGCTATCTGGCCACTCAAGGTTGCAGGACATGAGGTGTGGGTATCACCTTGCTGTCTGGGTCTCAATGAATAAGGTCATTAAAAGCAGTTGAAAGTGATCAGAGGGTTCAGAGTCAAGAATAGCAGCCGTGTTAGTCTGTATCCGTAAAGAAAGCGAGGAATACTTGTAGCACCTTAAAGACTAACTAGTTTATTTCAGCATAAGCTTTCGTGAGCTATAGCTCACTTCATCGGATGCATAGAATGGAACAGAAGTAAAATGCATTTATACACACAGAAAGAAAAAAAAAAGTTGTACATTAGCATACCAATTCCAAGAGGCTTCCACGAAAGCTTATGCTGAAATAAACTGGTTAGTCTCTAAGGTGCTACAAGTATTCCTCGCTTTCTTTACACACAGAGGTACATCGGAAGCCCAAACTGAATGATGGACACTTAATAGTGGGAAGCTCTGGCAGGTGGGATTGTGAATGCAGCATGACCCTGCCTAAAGACAAAGGACTGGAAAGTGACCATCAGGGAATAAAGAGTGGGTTTCTTGAGCATGCTAGCTGGATTGAGGAAGAAATTAGAGACAGAGACAGAGACCTCCTGAAATGGAATTCACTACAGTTTGGCTGGTGGATTGCTTTGGCTTGGCCAGAGGGATTACATTTTCACCTTCCTTTCTTTTTGATGACCTAAGGACTTCCAGTGCTGTGGTCTAGTTGACTTATAAGTCCACCTCTGTTTTGAAAATGCTGCATCATGTCTCTGCAAATACTTGCTGAGGTGCATTAACCCCTGAGGAGCATACAAATCTTCAACCAGGAGTCTGTTTCAGTCTGGATTGCTGAGCAGAGCTCACCAGGAATGCTGAAGCCCGGAGGCTCAGTCTCGAAGGTGGTGGCTTACTCTGAAGGAAGATGAGAACCCTTGGGGGTCTGGCACACTGAAGCTGTTCCTCCAAGAGACTGTGTAAAAGCTGGGGCACAGCACCAATCCCGTGGGTCCATGACAAGGAGTCATTCAATATTTTCTTTTCCCCTCATTGTTCAATATACAAGTTCATGGCTTAGTTAGTTTTCAAACCCTGCTCTAAAACCAGAATTTGGAATCTGATGGAGATTAAAGCTCTTGGAATTTTTATTGCGGGGAAATCCTATGGCCTGTGTTATACAGGAGGTCAGACTAGATGATCAGAGTGGTCCCTTCTGGCCTTGGTATCCATGAGTTTTTCTGTGGCACACACCACAGCAGTATCCAACTGCTTCACAGACATTAATGAATTTATTTTTAGAACATCTGTGGAACGTGAGATGGTGGCATTATCTCCATTTTATATGTGGGGAATTTAGGACAGATTAAGAACATTAACTTGATGCCCAATTTCAGAGGCCCAGAGCCTGATCTTTCAGTGTACCCAGCACTATATATGTTCAATTTATAGCTCCCATTGACTTTGATTGCAGCAATGAATGCTCAGCACTTCCTGCAATCAGATCCTAAGGGTCTTAAGTCTGGCATCCAGAAAATGAGGAACACATCTGTGTGACTACCTGTGAAATATTGTGTTTAAGTGACTTAACTCATATTGGCTAGGAACTTTGGCAGAGGCAGGGTAAAATCCAGTCCTCTGGGCTGCCATGACCATGAAAGCATCCTTTTCTTTCTATGGTCCCTGTGGCTTGTTCCCTGCACATCTGTGACTGTTGGTGGGGCTTTCTGCTGCTGCTCCTAGTGAGCTACCTTTGCTTTGCTGCTGCTGGGGGAGCGGGGGAGGACACGGCATGGAGCCCTCTCCCCCTCATTCCATCTATTCCCCTACCATTGCTCCTGCAGACTATCTACCTGCCGGACTGCTAGCCTGCCTGCCTCCACCCACTTCCCTGATACTACTGTTGCAGCAGAGACTGTTGTTCCAAGCACATATGGGTATATGTCTCCTCTTTGGACGACCCCTCCCTTCTACCCCACTGAGTTTGCATTGGGCTGATGGGCTTCCTCCTCTCCCCATCCCCTACTTGCCTACCAGCCCCTCCACCCTTCATGGTTTGCAATTCACCCCAGTCTTTCATGGCTGCCCTCTCTTTGCAGCTTGCTACTCTCCCCTCCCCATTTGCTACCTGCCTCCCTTGCCCCGGTGTCCCCTTTGCTATTTGTTTGCCTGTGTCCTGTCCCCTGCCCTGCCTAGGCCCCCCTGGTTATTTTGTTACCTGTACTGCCCATACATCCCACTCTCTTTGCTGTTTGATACCTGCCCCACCAGGTAGACCTACCTCCCTTTGTTGTTGTCTGGTACCTATCATGCCCAGGTCATCACCCTACTGTTTGACACTCACCTTCACAGGCTAAACCTGGCCTCCCCATTTGTTCCCTGCTCCAACCAGGTCCCCTCCCCATGGTGTCTGATGCCTGCCCTCTCCAGCCTTCCCCGCCTTCATTGTTCGGTGCTCGCTTTCCCAGCCCAGTGTCCCCTTTTTTTCTGTTTATTCCCTAGATGCAATAAATCGATCCCCAAAGGTGCTCCCCGTCAACTCCAGTACTCCAGCTCACCGAGAGGCGCAAGCGGAGTTGATGGGGGAGCCTGCTACTGCCATGAGGATGCCAGGTAAGTCGACCTAAGATGTGCCGACTTCAGCTACGCTATTCATCTAGCTGAAGTTGCGTATCTTAGGTCGACCCCCACCCTGCTAGCATAGACCTGCCCTTAGTCTCACTCCTCTAGACTCCCAGTCCCAGTTTTTTGCCCAGCCCACTCCCGTTCCCACCCTCTTCCCATTCTTATCCCACCTGTCTCTCTCCCCAGTCTGGTCCTCAATCACCCCCTCTACTTTTGTCTGCATTCCTCATCCCTACTGGCTGCCAATAGTAATCTCCCTCCCTGGGCTTCTCATCCAGTCTATGTCCCCACAGGCTCCTTGCCCCAGTCTCCTCCCATGGCTCCTTAGGACTTTAGTCCTTCCCTCCTCTTTCCTCCCTGGCCTGATATTTCAAAAGTACTGAGCATGCAGCAGCACCCATTAACTCTCACTGGTAATGAATGAGAGGACAAAAATCTCAGGTATATATTTGAAACAATAGTAAAGTGGAGCTCTCCTAGGTATTGTGTTGACTACCTATTTTGATGTAGTTGTAGTATAAATAGGTATATAAATTGCATATGTAGTTACCTGCTGGCACTATCTGTTTCCTTGAGGCTGTAATAACTTATGTATGAATTGTATTTTACCAAAGTCTCTCTCTTCAGCTGAGTTTGGACCCCTTTGGAGCATCCACTCTCTTGTGAATGTAAATAAATGATGACTTCTTAATGGACTGGTGCAAACAAGTGTAGTTTACAGAGGAGCAGTGTTGAAAACTCCAGTCCTTGCTCCTGACATGTACATTTGGCAAGAATCCTGTTGAAATAGGCCAAGGTATTTTTGGAATGAATAAATCTTTGTCATTTCATTCTGATTGCATTTATGCTGTAAAAGTCATGAAATGCACATTCACCAGTGTCTACAGTGACATCTCCTGGAGAAAAGAAACATCATCACCCACAGTAATTGCTAGTGAACTCTGACAAAGATGTTGCAGACTGCACTCCTCCTGCAATTTTGCTCTTGGCTTTCACAGGACAATAGGAGATTTATGCAGCAGTTTTGTTTCCTTTCCAAATCCTTATATTATCAAGGTTATGTTCTTCCCCTCACAATAGTAGTAGCTGAGTTGACTCAAAGCCCTTGACTGATGATACAGTTACAGACATAAACACTGCATCCATTCAGCTCTATTATTTTACCTTATGCCTAGATGTCCCATATGAGCTATACAGCCTTATCCATTTCTCAGTGACATAGGTGTAAATCAGGTGAAACTTCACTGAAGCTCATGGACTTAAACCCACATAAAAATGGTATAACTCAGAAAAGAATCAGACCAATATCTTAAAAAAATGAACCAATTAATAAAACACAGTGAAGAAAGGATACCTTCCCCTCATTTCTATCTCAGTACCTCCATTACAATATCCTCAGAGTCAGTTAACTGTGCCTCAGAATTATTCCCTCCTTCTGGCATAAAGGAATGATGTGATGAAGGCCCATGCCAATAGGTTTGATTCAGTCTAAACATTTTTAATTCTGTTTCACCCACCATGACCTAAAAACACAAAATAAAACCTACAATCCACCTACCATGAAAATAATGCTTGTTTTGTTTTATATTTCCCCAAAGCATACTTCTATTACTCCTGTGGCCTTGCTGAGTACAGTACTAAATACAGAGTGGAATAAGGTCCAAAACAGAGGTTTGGCAGTGCTAATACCTCATCAGCACCTTAGGTCAGGAGGGTAGGAGGTAGCACAGCCTCTCTATGTCAACTCTGTGTTCTAAATTGTTCTGTAGTTTGCACATTCACCAATGACCAGAGTCCACCTATTTCCCCTCTCCCAGTGGGGTAATGTGGCCTAGCAGCTGGAGTCCATATAATGCACCTCTAGGGCAGTGTGGCCCAATGGCTGGAGTCTATATTACTCACTGTGTGAGAGCAGCTCCTCTCAAAGGAGGGTGGCCCAGGTAGGGGGATTCAGGTCAGCCCACTCCACCAGGTCATGACCTATGGCCCTGTTAGTGGCAAGTTCTCCTCTCCAGTGGTCCAGCGGGGAACCTCCCAAAACATGACAGCCTGAACGGTCTCAGCACCATTCCCTTTAAGAACTTCCTGGGTCACATCCTACCATATTCTCAGATTCAGCCAGGTCCCCGGTGTCCTCAGCTTCCCTTCGGCAGCACATCTGAGTGTATCTGCCCTCTGCATCTTGGGGTGCAAGTTCTCTTCTGCTGGAGAGAGCAACAAGACTCCATACCCTCCAGAGGTGCACCCCAACTGAGAAGCTCTGCAGGCTTTTATACCTGACTTCCAGGTGGAACATGCCTAGCAGAGCCTCAGGGGTGTGGCTTCCTTTGCTAGGAGGGAAGGATTAACCCCCACCGTACCAGTGTGGGGTCAATCTGCCACATCACAAGAGGTCTTAACAAACAAACTGTAGCCGCAATATCAGATCTAATATGAGGAAGGAGGAAGATACTATTAGCATAATAGCCATTAACATGTGCTTGGTGCTTTAACATGTTTAAAGTGGGGGGGTCTCCTTTCCTGGCTATAGCAAAGAAAGACACAATGGACCTCTGCCTTGCAACTTGTGTAGTCATTTACACCTAAGCAAAGCTGGGTGCAGATGTTCCACATATGAACAGTAGCACAGGTATAAATGACTACTCTTGGACTCAAGCCCAATCTGAAGATGGATCCTCTCCCTGCTTCCTTGACTTGTCCCTTAGATATAAAGTTTCCATTATTATTTCAAATTGTGTTTATTGGGAAGCTGCTATAAATCTTAGAGCTAATGGAGGACAATAATTCAGTTTGCGGGCAATTTTTGAGAGTTTGAAATTTATTTTTGCTTTGTATTACAAAAATACCAGAAACTTTTATGTGTCCCTGCCAGCAGGTATATGGGATCTTGGGGAGCAATTACCACACAGGTGAAGTGCAAAATAAATTTTATTAAGAAAATGCAAAAACAGGGAAAATTCAATAGTGAGGGGTATGGGGTTTGTTAAAGTAGACAATTGGGGAGGGGTTTCTTTTAGTAAATGGGATAGGGGGTTTCAATAGTGGGGTACAATACAGTGGGGTACAATACAGT
Organism: Sternotherus odoratus; assembly: GCA_032164245.1. Classification (NCBI taxonomy): domain Eukaryota; kingdom Metazoa; phylum Chordata; order Testudines; family Kinosternidae; genus Sternotherus; species Sternotherus odoratus. The sequence goes on from JAVMKO010000001.1 coordinate 243,521,691, forward strand.
TGGTAACCAATTAACACTGAAGTATAAATGTAACAGGTAGCTAACAATTTCTATGTAAAGAGTGTGTCACAGCAGCATGTAACCGACTAACAGTATGGGTAAAATGTGTTAAATAACCAACAATTTTAGGTAAAAATGTGTCTCAGTGGTGTAAATGTAAAATGTGAGGTGTGTTAGAGAGAAAAGGGGTAACCAATGGGGTTTTATGCTAGAAAGAGAGAGAGAAGACAGGCTGTAAGTTGAAACAGCAGAGAGGAAGAGAGAGAGAGAGAGAGAGAGAGAGAGAGAGAGAGAAGTAAGGTTGGGGGATGGGGGAAGAGGAGCACGTGGTGGAGGGAGATTTAAACTCAGGGAGACACAGAACAGACAGGCTGCAAGTTTAAACAGCAGAGAGACAATTATACAAAACACAGCAAAATCTTATCTATGATTTAACTTAACCAAAACTACACAAATTAGCAAGTAACAAAACACAATGCAACAATTCTTTAAGGCTAACTTACAGGGTACAATGCAAGCAATTTCCTAAACCTAACTTAACTACCGCTATGCAAAATGAAATTACAACTTATCTAGACTAAAAGACAAAATCTAACCTAATGGGTGCATCTTATACTAGGGGTAGTTTCAGAGGGCAGAGTGGTGTGTGCCCAGGATACAGCTCCAAGGGGGGCAGGGGGATTTAACTAGTGGTGGCTGCAAGCTGGCAGCCCAGGATACAGTCCAGGAAGGCACAGGCTTATTTCTAGCAGCAAAGGCGCTGCAAAGCAAGAAACAGATTACAGATACAGACCAAGGAGTTTAAGAGAGGTTTTAAGACACAGACCAAGGTTTAGTTTGAGTCTGTGTGCTGGGGAAACAGAGCCAGCAGCTAAAGTAATAAACGTATAGAAAGTTTCACAGAGGGATTCTTACCAAGTCAGCAGCAAAGGCAGAAGCAGCAACAACATCAGAAGAAGCAAGGAGGGCTCGGCACGGTCTTGATAATCAGGAGGTCTCTCAGGCAGCAATTCGTTCTTCGTGGGGGGGGGGGGTTAAAAAGGGGGTACGCTCAAAAATAAAATGAGAGCAGAGAAAGGACCCCCCCAGAACCCCTGGCTGATCAGACCAGGTAGCAATGCAGGAACCTTTCTGATATTTGTTTCAAAAATGCCTGTTCTTAAAGGCAAACTCAGGCAGTTTCCCTGCCAGTAATCCTGATAGGCTCCTTCTGTCATAGGGGAGGAGATACAGGGAAAAACTGCAGGTGAGCATAGAGACATGCCTGGGCAGAGTCCTGGCCATAGGCGTGAGTTCCCACCTCAGGACTCAAAAGCACGTGAGTCCTATGACTCATGCCCAGGATCTCAAACACACATTAGGTCTTGCAGCTCTGGACATTGCCTACCCTACACCGAGCCCAGGTTTAACAAGGTGATAACAGGACCAACCCTTTGAACAGGGCAGTCGTCTCACTTAGCACGCAGCACAAGTGGCCATCCCTTTGTGAAGGGCAATGGCTCTTGGTAAACAACTTAAGGGGCCCTCCCTTTGAGAAGGGCAGTGGCCCTGGTAAACAACTTAACAGCCAGGGAGGGGCGGCCACAGGAGGAGAACAAAAACAAAATGGAGTAAGGGGACAGCTGTAAGAAACAAAATGGAATAGGGGGAAAGCTGTAACAGACATTATGAAAACAGGAGAGTGTATGTATGTTGTCAGGGACTTGAAATGCAGGGGGCCCAAGGTCAAGTCCCTGGTCTGCCTGGTTCAGAGCAGAGGTTTTTATTATTTATTTTGGATCACTCTGAGTCAGGTGGAGCATGGACTTAACCTGGGGTCTCCTGAATGCTAGGGTCCCACTCTTACCACAATGGCTCCCTGTGATGGTGTACCTCATAAGGCTCTATGGGGGGGGTGCCTATAAATATATGTATGACATTACTGAAATATTGTTTTGCTACATATGACATGAACATAGCTATGTAAACGTAATGATCCACTGGATCTGTTCATCCTATTTGTATGTATGTGTCTGTTTTGTAGTCAACGTTAGGAATATTGTCTATGTGCTTGGTTAGTTGTAAGTAGACTTTGGGAAGCAGCTAAGCAGCTCTCTGAGAGAGAATTATTCTCAGTTAAGCCTAATCAAGAACCAATCAAGCTAACAATGAACTTTGTAGATGCCCATCCACACCCGAGCTTCTCCAGGAATGTGGCCTGGCTCGTAATGAGGGGATTCTGGCTCAAACCTGCGATTGGACCATGTGCTCTGAGACTCCATTTTACAAGTGGACTGTGCATAAAAAGGAGGAGGGCCTCTCCACACAAGAGGAAGTCTATATAAACCCTGGAGAGACCTCTCCATTTTGTTTTCAGCTGGCTCAAAGAACAGCCCTTCACCCCCTCCCCCAAGGATACCTGGAAAAGGACTGTGACTGCAGGGGGGATGTGTGTGTGTGCAAGTGATAGTTGGACACAGGCTAACAGGGAGGTTAGCCTGAAAGAAGGAATTCACTCAGGGTGAGGCTTTTTACCGTATTAGTGTTAGATCTGCATATTCTGTTTTATTTTATTTGGTAATTCACTTTGTTCTGTCTGTTACTACTTGGAACCACTTATATACTACTTCCTGTCTTTATTAACATCACTTTTTACTTATTAATTAACCTAGAGTATGTGTTGGTACCTGAGGGGGCAAACAGCTGTGCATATCTCTCTATCATTGTTATAGAGGGAGAACAATCTATGAGTTTACCCTGTATAAACTTTATACAGGATAAAACAAATGTATTCAGGGTTTGACCCCATTGGGAGTTGAGCATCTGAGTGCCAGAGGTAAGAATACTTCCTGCCTGTTTCCAGGCAAGCCCATAGCTGTTGGGGGCACATGGCTCAGACCTGGCAGGGTACTGAGGTCCTAAGCTGTTTGGGCAGGAAAACTGAGGCAGGAGTAGCCTTGGCACATTGGGTGGCAGCTCCTAAGGGAGTTTCTGTGATCCCAACCCATCACACTCCCAGCCTCTCTCTTTCTCAACCCAAAAAAGTTTAGATGAAAGAATATTTTATGACAACAATGATCTGACTGGCTCTAATAATTTTACCAAATAGCATCTAATCATTAACATCATAGTTCTAATTATATACAAACAGCATTGCATACAAAACTTGTGGTTGAAAAATGGTCAGGCTGGCTTTGTTGACATAAATGGTAAAAAAACAACCAATTTATATTTTTGTTGGCTCTATCAGCATTCACAGCGGAACAGTAGCCATTTTAGAAAATGGGACTTGCTCATAGAAACATGTATGTGTATATGTATATATGTGTGTCTGTGTGTGTGTGTAAGTATATATAATTCTGACCACTCCTAGCAAATATTTGTAGAATGCAGCATAGGCGATGGACTAGTTAATTTTTGCTATTTAGCAGGACAATGTCAGCTATATTTTGTATTTTAAAATATTTGGGTCTGAGTCACCACTGAAACATGCTTTTTCTATCCTATTGTATCATCAAGCTGTGACAGGCAATTCCACGTGAATTGTGATGCATAGGAGCGCTCCTTGGGGGCCCAGGCTGCACTGCTGCTACCTATAAGGGTTCCCCGAGGGGCAAACAGCAACTGCTCCTGAGAAATCTTTGGAGGGCAAAGAGAACTTCAAGTGTGATGTATTCTTCTACTGAGGTGTTAGGGGAAAAGGATCAAAGACAGGAGCTCTATTCCCTTGTAAGGGAGGAGAGAAAAAACAAACACCTAGTGAACTGTTGGAGAACCTTCTCCCACCAAACTCTCTGTGGTTGGGGGGCAGTGTAGATCCACCCAGATGCTGATTTGCCCTCTCCCTTGAAAATGTTACTGTGGGGAAGGGAAGCTTCAAAAAGCAGTTTTAAAAACAACATAGTTCAGCAGCAGTATAATGAATTTACTCACCTTGGCAGAGATTTTGGTACCCAAATGCCACTGCAGGCTGGAGAAAACCATTGCCTTCCCTCCTCCCTGACCCCTTTGGGGCACCAGACGCCTCTAGGAAAGAAGAGATGGAGTGTTCCCCTGAAAGTAGGGACTGCAATTCAGCCTGACGCTTTCACAGATCACATAAGAGTACGAGTTGTTTCTTGCACCTACCCCTCCAACATTCCACTCATAAGGGCCAAACATAATTTGGTCTCTAATCTGCTGTTTATCACATCCACATCTAGCTCTATGCCAGCTTCAAGCTGTTATCATTGTCCTAGCCTGAGTACATGATATGATATTTAGGGAATCATAAAACAGTTTGGATAAAAACTGACCCAAAAATTTCTCTTAAAACTCAAATTGACCTGAATCCAAACCACTTTTGAAGTACAATAAAAACTGATTGACTTATTTATTTATTTTCATTTTCATACACCTCTAGATGCACACTCTGATTTAATGTTCTGTAATACCATGAACCTGTCTTTTATTCCACTATTTCCAGACTAAAGATATTTAGAAAACTCTGGATAAAAGGCTTGCTTGTACGTGATTATCTGAACTGTATGGATCCTCTTAATTTTTGATTACTTAATCATCTTTTAGAGTAGATTCCTTTTTACAAACAAGTTCTAACGATATTGATGGTTCTGCATGAAGGGCATCTATGAGGAGGTTATATAGGAATCCTCTAATCAGAAGAAGTATCTTCATCTTTGCAACTACATTCACATATTGTGGCAAAGCTTTGGCCTTGTCCCTGTGGGTACTGCAATTCCAGGTGGTTTGTGCTAGCCTCAGAGGCTCACTGTGATTAGTTAGGGGAGGTAGAAAGGGGGGGAGCCCGGGCCCACCCGCTACTCCGGGCTCCAGCCCAGGGACCCTAATAGTATCAGCTAAGATGGTTGACCTTTTAGGCACCAAACACAATACAATTCCCTCGGCTACTTCCCCACAGCAGTCCCCGCTTCCTCAAACTTCTCTTCACCTTTACCTCAAGTCTCCTTCCATGCGTATATGTTGTCTACCACTCAGTCTCACCAACAGCACAACCTCCTCTCACAGCTCCTGACATCCACACCCACCTGACTAACTAGGAGGGTTTTAAACTGGTTTCAGCCAGTCCGTGATTGGCTTCAGGTGTCCCAATCAGGCTAGCTATTTCTACTGCCTTCTAGAATCTTCTTAATTGGTCCCAGGTGTCTTGATTGGCCTGGAGTAGCCTTTGTTTGGCTATCCAGGGAACAGAGACTGGGGGTACAGTGCGACTGTGGGGCCTATTTCCGGTCACTCATTCAGTCACGTATCCGGGCAGAGTTCCACTGGGCAGCGTCCACTGGCTCCCTCGACAGCTTCGCGGAGCAGTGGGCGCTGTGTGGGGTTCTCTGCTCGGTGTCCCCATCCTGTACCCTTGTTTTAAACCTGTAACCCTCACACACTCCCTTGTCCTTTTTTCATTAGTTGTCCCCCATAATTAATTGGCCCCGGGTCCAGTGTCCCTCCCGCCAGGCTGGAGGAGGGACTTCAGTAATGGACGGGCTTAGGCCCGCCCACCTCCTGGGTAAACCAAAAGGTGCACATCCTGAGGCTGATATACCTGCCTTCCAGCACTCTCCTGTACCCTTCTGGTCTGACTCCGTCACAGTATATAATCTAGGAGATTAAATTTACAAATCATTTCTGGTAGCAGTTTGGATCCTATACCTATTGTGTTTCTTATCATGCTAAACTTTTTTTCAGAAGATACATTTGTTGTTGATCTTTGAGACTAAACAGGAAGAAGCATATCAGGTTGACATTTCTCCCCATCCCCTCCACACTGTTCACATGGGCTACTTGAAATAGCTACAAGTAGCTCATCCATCCAGCAGTACATCTTTGCAGCCACTGATTGCTCATTATGTTTCAGGGTTGGTTCAGAAGAAATATGTGAAAGATTTCTCCAAGGTGTTAAGATTTTCAATTTGGAAATCTGGAGTGACAGGGCTTCTGCTGTGATCCATTGTAAGAGCTGAGTAGGAAATATAGCCTGCCACAAAACATCCTGTTATGGTACTTGTTCTAAAGGAATATTTCCCTGCTATGACAGCAGTTGTACCTTGTATACATGGATGAACTTTCAGAATGACCATGTTATTATGTGTGCCTAGAGATAAGATAGGTGGGGGCTAGCATCCATTATATATTTTAAATATAGACTTGTTTCAAAGTCTGTGAATAGATCAAATTTTGTGCATATCTGTAGAGGAAAATAAGGTACTTTTAAAAAAAGAATTGTTCCCCATATAATTGACAAACCCACAGATAATGAACTACAACAACAGTCATCTGAACTGAAGGGAAAATTGATATTCCAGCTATCTCTGGTACTAGTAAGACAAATATCAAAATATGTTTTTTGAGAATAAGATAGGATTAAATTAGTAAATTGCCAGACTTCTTGTGTCCAGATAAGACTATGATCCATTCAACGTATTGTGATTAGGAAACATGTTACCAACTGATCTTTTAAATTCATTTTATATCCAGTGCACAAGGATAATAACTGAAATTTATTCAAATCTTTTTTCTAAGACTCCCTGTTATCTGAAAGAGGCTCATGATCCCAGTGTCAAAAGATATATTAAAAATACTATGATTATAACCAAGCTTAGACAATGACTTTGGGATAATCATGGTAGTTAATGTGCTAGTAATGGCATTCACGAGGGCCTCAATAGTTTAAGGAGAGAATCCCACAATTGCTGAACAGTGTAGGGATTCACCAGGAACAAGGCATTAGAAATTATTAACTGACAGCTTGACCGCAGAGCAATAAATGTAAACAGACAAGTCAGGATTGGTGATATACAAAGCAGTGTGGGATAGCAGTTGGAAAACTGCCAAAAAGTACAAATGAGGGATATGCACATAAACGTCAGTCTCCACTAACTCAGTATTCAGGGAATTTGCTACACTTCAAAGTTCAGTATAGTTTACACTTTAATTGTGGAGTTACCGTATTTTTCGCCGTATAAAACGGGGGGGGGGGGGGGGGAAGTTGGTGCGTCTTATACGGCGAATATAAAAATGCCGGGCCAGCCCTTTGCGCGGGGGGGGGGGAACCGGGACGCTCCCGGCAGCCCGCCCGCGGCGCAGACGGGGGAGGGGCGGCGGCGCAGACGGCGGGGGGGGGGGGTAGGCGGACCCGGCAGCCTACTTGCAGCGGCGGGGACGGGGACGGGGGGGGGGTTGGTAGGTGGACCTGGAAGCGCGGCGGGGACCAGGGGGGGGGCAGGTGGATCCGGCAGCGCGGCGGGGACGGGGGGGGGTGCAGCTGCAGGGACTAGGGCAGGGGTGCAGCCGGCGGGGGAGGGGGGGTGTCGGCGCTTTTAAAAAAATCTGTGGCTTTTCGGCGGAGGGGGTTCAGAATCTTTTTTTCCTAGATTTTCCGCCTTTAAAATTAGGTGCGTCTTATATGCCGGAGCGTCTTATATGGCGAAAAATACGGTACTATGCTGTAAGGGTGTGTGTCGTGTATATGCAGGATTTTTCAGTGTGCACAAACTCAGGTTAGCACCCAGTATAGACAAGCCCTATGAACTTTTTTCCAAAACCCAATATTCTCTCAACTTTGCCAGAGAGTTGTAGCTCTTCTTGGTTGTTAGAGAAGGAAATTCATGTGAAGTAAGATTCAAATGTCCTCTCACACTTTAGAAGAAGTGGTTCCCAGTTCCCAGTTCCATAGTATCTGACCCACTAGTGGGATTTTTTTTATTTCCTGATTAACTTTAGATAATTAACCCTCAATACTAAATAATACTGAAAAAATAACTTTATAGGTCAAATGACACCCACAACATGATGGGAGCAACTGGACCACTTGTGTTGGAGTAGAACTTTGAGGAGGGGGGCAGCATGTTGATATTTTGCATGGGGCAGCAGACAGTCTTCCCTGGACTGTGGTAGGAATGAATGGTGCAGAGTCCTCTACCCTGGTTTTATGCGACCCAGGAATTACTTTACCTCAAGAAATCCCCAGTTACTCCAGTACAGCAGCTTTCCAGTTGCTTTGCACTGCTGAGATGGATGACAGAGGTTGCGGAGAACTTTTTAAAATGTTCATCAGAATAATATCTGGATATAGTCATAGAAGAAAAATGACTGGATTGCACAGATATTGGAGACCTGTGATGTCATTTGACTAGAAATTTAGTATAACTTGATAAAATCAACACAAATGGATAAAAGTAATAGAATTGTTACATTTTCCAGCATTTATCTGAAAAGTTATAATATATTTTATGCAATTTGTCACATGTCCTGTAAGATCTCAACCCAGTCTAATTGGAGTATTTTTCATCATAATGAGAATTTGGTCATATGCTTCCAAATGATTTTGCATTCTTGTGTGTGATATCCAAATATTTATCATATTTTACTTCTTGTATATGTCAATGATTGTTTTGAAAACAATTTTTGCAACGAATTATTCTAAAAGTTTGCTATCAAAGGTATTTAAGTATTAAGAAGTATGAGACTTTCTATTGATTTGGGCAGAATCTAGCAAACTGATGTTAGCAACACTTAGATGTTAGGTTTATATATACCATATTATATGAATGCCTGACAATTATAAGAGCTGGACTGGCCTGGTTTTCTTCAGAGTTTTATTCACTCATGCTAACTATATCCCACAACTCTCTGCAATAGTAGAATTTGGTCTTGGACATAAGTGGGTAGGAAACGTGTCAAAATCAAGATGCCTATATTCTAAGTCTTAGTAGAAACTATGGAGATGCCATCATGGGCCAGTACATGGAATGCTAGTATCCAAAACAAAGATAAGGACAGTAAAAATATAGAACAACAAATTAAGGAACTGGCACAAACTGATGGGCTGCATTTTAATGATGTGTAAAGAGTTTTGTAACCTGCAAAAGCATCTTATAAATACTTCTAGCTGAAATGTGTAACTTTGGGAGCAAACCTTCTGACTAAGGTGAATTTAACAATGCTGCACAAGACAGCTTCCCGGAAATTGGTATCACATTGAGCCTTCCTGTACTATATTATTATTGACTTTTAGCAATAAACTTGACTGATATTGGTTATTAGGCCTCTTGAATATACTTTATAATGAACCAATATGTGGTCAAACAACTAACTATAATTTATCAAGACTGTTGTTTCCTCATAAATTTTGTTTACTTACTGCTTGATGCAGCAAAGTTCCCAAACCCCTCTCAGAGAACTAGCACAGAGAAATTCAAAGGAGTCAGGCAAGTTATGTTTGCACATTTCACTGTTAGGCTTTGCATTAATAACTGTGATGATGAAAGAAAATTACAGATCAATACTTCTTATGTGGCATGACACATGGTGTCAGGTTTCCCATATCTACAACCTTGCTAGATAGAGATAAACAACCAGACATGAATTTTCCCATAACCTTTGTGGTTAGTGCCCCACAATTACTTTGTGTAACTCTAATAAGAGCAACATATCATTTATTGTACAGTGACCTCATTTTTCTAGAAATACTGCTGTATGGCTACATTGTCCTGTAAGAAGAAATTTAAACATTTTAAAATTTTCCTAATCTTAACCTGTTACCCCACTGTAAACTACTGTCTGTACTTGGGAGATTTAAATCCTCAATGGTTTCTTCACCCCACATTCTTTTTTATGAGAAGAAGAATGGTCTAGCAGTTAGTACATTAGCCTGGAACAGAAAAAAAACCTTAATTCTAATTACCTATTTTGTGCAATGGAGTGTAGCAGGCCTTTGTGGACCTTTCACTGCCACATGTAGATATACATCGCAGTGTAGACACAATATTATGGTACTGTACATGTATCCTGCATACCATTACCAGCATATACAAGGTGTTAAGCATTTACATGATTTAGTGATAACTGAGGAATGGTTTTGAAAAAGACAGTGCAACCTAAATGGTAGACTTAGTGATTTAACAGGCAGCTATGTGACTAAGTATAGTTGAAGATTTGGTCTTCAGGCCCTGCAAAGCTGAGCAGCTCATCAAAGATCAGAAACAAAGCTTATGTAACCAACACAGCTCAAATTGTGAACATTGAGCATCATATATTTACAGTGAACTGCTCCCAATCACCCTAGTAATATATATACATATATAAAGCTTGAGTAATCTGAATAATGAATTAATCTGAGGAAGGAATGATCTTCTCATGAAAATTTTGCAAGCAGAAAAAGAGGATAAATTCATAAAATTATTCACTCAAGTCTGGTTGCTTGAAAGATAAGATTTTTGAATGTGTAACCACCCAGACTCCAACTGGGATTCGGTAAAATATGTATTTTAAAATTTTATTTTTTCTTAAATCAGGTGCAGGTACAAAATTTAAAAAATGTATACTGTATAAGTTGTCAGAAGATGTTACATACAACATAAAAAAATAGATGGAAAATATTATTACTATTAAAGAGAATATGACCAAACAGAAAATAAAAAAGAAATATGTGATAATTAACACAGTAAGATTCTAGGTGGGGGAAAGAGGACTAAATAGCTTATATATAGTTTTATGCCTTCCGTGTTTTAAATAATTAACAATTGTCAAGACATTTTTCAAAACTGAAGCTAAATACAAGTGTGTGTGTGTGTGTGTGTGTGTAAAATAATTAAACAGGTGCAAATCTGTTTCTTATGGCTAGTGTGCCCCACACCTGTGCATACATTGAACATACAATATTTGTGAGTCAAGCTTTTACTGACATATCTCATGCAAACTGCTTATTTTCTCTGTTTCCATTAGCAAAGAGTTCTTATCTAAAGCATACAGCAAGATAATTTATTATCTACAAACATTTAAATACTGAGGCCATAGTGATTACTTTAATGGACCTAGGCTCATCCAGGCATAATAAAGCCTGAGCATTTGCTATCTGTGAGGATGGTGCATGGATGAGACGGGGAGGTGAAATCAACCACTCAACTTGAGAACAGGGTGCAGACTGTTGTGAACCCCTTCCATCTCTCATCTGCTATTACAGATTCAATGAGTGGGTTCTGTCATGTCCCAGATATGGACTGGTTAGAGTTTCCACCCCAGAGATATACATAAGATGTGTTCCCCTAAAAATATCTTTAATCCAATGCTGACTCACATTATTAACAGTTCAGATCATTTATGTTATGCACGGTGCCACACATTATAATAGTTTTACATTCCATTACATCTTCCTCTTTTATGTTTTACATTCCTAATGTTCACAAAATTTCACTATCACAGTATCTTTAAAGTACAGTACATATCAATCTGTTAAGTGTCTCTGAGTAGTACTATTTTTTCTAATTACACTATTGAAATGCATAACAATGACGTCTAGCTGTCCATTAGTTGCAACAACTGGCTGTCACTGAAATCTTTCAGTCTTCTTGTTCTCCATCTGTCATCTGTAGAGTAGTTGTGTTGATTATTCTTCAAGAGAAACAAATGGTCAATGGTTTCTGTCATTCTTGATCACATATGACCTGGCAATGAAATGTTTTTCTTTGACAGCAGAAATTCTCTATTCTTTTCCTCCATCTAGTTTGACACAAACACAGTCACCATGTTCTAGGCCTGGCAGTTATCTGAATGATGTCAGTTTTAAAATTGTTCATAAGCTCTCTTTGCCTCTAACTTGGCTACTTTCTTCATGGCTGGTCACTTCGGCATTTCTGAACTTGGAACATTAGTTCTTCGTTGTCTTCCCATCAGGTGTTCTGCTGGACTATATCCAATAGCTGTTATCGACGTTGATCTGTAACACAGAAAAGCAAGGAATAGATCTTACTCTGTAGGGTTTTCTTGGTTGTCTGTACAGCTCTCTCACCCATCCCTGATTTCATTGTGGGTAATGTGAACTGCTGGCAACAAGATCCAAATCATATTTTCATTTGGAAATACTTAAATTTGACTACTCTGAATTGTGATCTGTTATTTATCATTAGTTGTTCTGGATATTGAAAAAAGCAAAGTGTACTTCAAATTCTCTGTAACACCGCAACACGTTATGTCTTCCGAATACCTTATTTCTATATGCCCAGAAAAACAGTCCACTATGACCTTTGATGATGATGACCTTTGAATTCTGATAAACGTGTAACTAGTCTCTTTCAAGGTCTGTCTGGTATATGTGTTGTTCTATGATTCAGCATTGTCCCTTAAGATTATTTATACTGTCTTTCATTTCAAAAGTCCATGTCATTAAATATTCTGAACTCTTCCACCTTTCTCTCTAGGCCCATTATGGCTACCACATTGTGGCTGAGAAGGTTATTGGCCCTCAAACCTTTGATTACATGCACGTTTAATCAAAGCTCTTGTCTTTGTAAGTTATTTCTGTGGGGAACTAGGCTATATTGTTCAGAATACCCCCAGAGTTAGTCAAGGCTCTGTCAGATAATTTCAGGTATCAGTGAGGCTGAAGATGATTATATGTCCCTTCTGATATGGTCATGTCTGCTCCTGTGTCAATTTTAAATTCTATAGTCTTTCCATTAATATTCAGTTTCACTATCCAGTTAGATTCTATGTCATCATATACAATAGATCCCCAAAACAATGTCTCTAGATTGTCTGTCTGACTGTAAGACCCTCATTGCTCTGGTATGACAAACAACTGCAAAATGTCCATATTTTGTGCATTTGATATCTCTTCCATCCTTGTCTGGACAAACATCCCTTGGGCTATGAATTTTCCCACATCTTGTGTATATAGTCAGAAATGTTTTGTAGTTAGTCTGGAATTTGTCCCTTTTAGTCTCTGGGATCTCATGATAACTACTTATAGCATTTGTGTTAAATCTGTTTACAGTTTCTAAGCTAGTCTCTTGTTTTTCAAGTTTGATAAGTTGTTTCATTTTTGTGGTTTCACTAGCTCATACTGCTTTGATATTTGGATAGCTATGAGAGAATATAGGAAAGGCCATACTGAATCAGACCAATGGTCCATCCAGTCCAGTATCCCATCTTCCAACTGTGGCCAATGCTAGGTGCATCAGATCCTCCCATTAGTAATCTCTTTTTCAAGCTGAAAAATTCCAGTCTAATTAATCTCTCCTCATAAAGAAGCTATTCCAGATTGCTAATAATTTGTGTTGCTCTTCTCTGTATTTTTTTCCAATCCTAATATATCTTTTTTGAGACCAGGCACCAGATCTTCATGGGTATTCAAGATGCTGGCATACCTTATTATCTTTCCCTTTCTTAATGATTCCCAACATTCTGTTAGCTTTTTTGACTGCTGCTGCCAGGGCCGGCGATAGAAATTTTGGGGCCCCCTACTGTGATCGTTTGGGCCCCCCCCAGCTCAGCCGGTGCTTCCCCCCCCCCAGCTGACAGCGGCTGCCCCCCTCAGACCAGGCGGTGCTTCCCAGTTCCCCCCCCAGCTGACAGCGGCTGGTCCCCTCCCCCCAGCCCAGGCGGCACCTCCCAGTTCCCCTCCCCAGCTGACAGCGGCTGGGGGTGGGCCCCAGCCCAGCCGGCGCTCCCCCCCCCACCGCCCTCTTGCCTGCCCCCCAGCCACGCCGATGAACTCACCGCAGAGCCCACCCCCCTCCCCAAAGGCCCCCCTGGAGCCACCGCCCCCCAAGTGGGGCTGGGCCCCCTGCCCTGCCCCCTTACCTTGGCGAGGCTGGCTCCCCTTGACCCCTTTTCGGCGCCTCTGCTCCGCCACTGTCAGCGCCGCACACCACCAGGGCGGCGCGGCTGGGCGCGCTTCCCCGGGCCCCCGCTGTGGTTGGAGTCTGCCGGCCCGTCAGCCGTGCGGTGCGGTGCAGGCGCTTGCCACGCTTGTCTACAGCACAGCACTGGGGTGGCCAGCGGCGCCCGCCCGGGATTGCACGCGGTCAGCCGTGGCCACGCAGCACAGACGCCGCGCCTCTGCAGAGGTCTGAGCATCGGGGGCCCCCTTAAGTCCGGGGCCCGGTATAGTTGTCCTCCTTGTCCCCCCCTGTTGCTGGCCCTGGCTGCTGCATATTGAGTAGATGTTTTCAGAGAATTATCCTCAACTCCAAGATCTCTTTCTTCAGTAGTGACAGCTAATTTAGACATCCACCATTTTATATGTATGGTTGGGATTATGTTTTCCAAAGTGCATTACTTTGCATTTGTCAACACTGAATTTCATCTGCCATTATTTTGCCCAGTCACCCAGCTTTGTGAGCTCCCTTTATAACTCTTTGCAGTCTGCTTTGGACTTAACTATCTTGAGTAGTTTTGTATCAGCTGAAAATTTTGCCACCTCACTGTTTACCCCTTTTTTCCAGATCATTTATTAATATGTTGAACAGTGCTGGTATTGGGATATATAGTAGTATACATTGTAATACTTTATAGGCCATTGAGGCCTAGTATGAATGCAGTGTTCTTGACATGAGTACATGAGTTGTGTGTTTGCAACTGAAGTGAAGATATAAGGTTGTTAGCAGTCATGGACTGTTTGTGCAAAACAACTTTGTGGTGTCCATGGGAAACATACAGAATCAGCATAAAAGGGAATAACATTGACGGTGTTATCATGACAATATATCTGTTACAGCCGTGGACAAAAATTGGGAGAAATGGAACAGCTGGGATTATAGGAGTCTGCCCAGAACTGTTTTCCTGAAGTGATGGGTGAAAGGCCTAGCAAACAGAGACAAAGACCTGATGATGAGATGGACTGGTCTATAAATAGTTGCCGGGCATAGCTGAAATTTTGAGTCAGACATAGATACAGACCCCTGATTCTGAACAGGTGTGCAGTGCCAACTCCCCATGCCTTATGATTGGAGCCCACCTTGACTGGCCATCTGAAGTTCTAATCTTCAGACTCTGGAGCAGCATGTTTGGGGTGAGAATGTAGATTGTGTGGGGTTTATACTGTAATCAATAAAAGTATTTAGAGAATTCTGTACCAACACTGTGTCCGGTATCTGCCTGCTCCAACATCTGCTAATAAGGCTGCTAGGATTGTCTATTTTTAATTGAAGATACTGTGAAAGATATTTGTCTGCAGGTCCTATCTGATATTTTCATATTTTAAAGTCCCCAAATCAGTTTTCCACCAATGTACGTATAGCTCTGATAAAAGATTCATCAAATGCCCTGGTTTGTTGAATTCTCTTGTGAAATGCCCTTTCATAAACATGCCCTTTCATAAACATAGCCAGATTCCTTTTATAATCATCTCTGACTCTAATAATAGTAAAAGACTTAAAGATATGGTCTGCGCGTTTCCCCATAGTATCAATTAAAGAACATACCTGGATGTCTCCAATTTCCTTGTGGAGTTTGGTTGTAGTGTAAAATTGAGCAAAATGTTGCTTCCGGTATGTTTACTCTGAAAATCTATGAAAGCTGAAGATCTCTGGGACATTCAAAAGTAGCTGGTTGATGAGCTCCTCCTTGGCTTTTTTTTGTTTTTTGTTTTCCTGCTTACAACATTTGTTATTCCTTTTCTTCTGTTTCTGTTCTCTTCTGGCTCTGGTTAGGCTGCCTTCATTTCTGACACGATGAAATGTATGAAGCATGTACTGTTTTCAGAGCATCTACCCAGAGAGATATGTGAGATATATTTATTTTATTTAATGCACAGGTTACTACCAGCACAAATAAGATATGTTACACCTGGCACCACCCACTGGCTAAACATTATAATATTGTTTTACATTCTCTTACAGCATGGATAGGCACCCTTTGGAATGCGGCCCGCCAAGGTAAGTCCCCTGGCGGGCAGGGCCGGGTTGTTTACTTGCCACATCTGCAGGTTCAGCCAATCGCACGGCCCACTGGCATTGGTTCACCGTTCAAGGTCAATGAGGGTTGCAGGAAGCAGCAGCCAGCACATCTGTTGGCCTGCACCGCTTCCCGCAGCGCCCATTGACCTGGAACAGCAAACCACAGCAAGTGGGAGCTGTGATCGGCCTAACCTGCGGACACGGCAGGTAAAAAAATCAACCCAGCCCACCAGGGGGCTTACCCTGGTGGGCTGCGGGCCAAAGGTTGCAGATCCCTGCCTTACAAGCTCCTCTGCCTGCACAGCACCTATGCAGGGATCAATTATTGTGGAGGGCATTGTCTGGACCCTATGCACACTCAGATGAGAATTATTAAGGGCAGCAAAATGGTGTTGGTAAATCTTTATTCTGAGCCTTCCCAGTTCTCGGGATCAAGGGATCAACAAGCTGTCCACTGAAGACAATGAGAGTCTTTTCACTGATTTCAGTGGGTGTTGAATTAAGTGTTATATTCTTCAGAGCTGAGACTATAAATAACTATGAGATTTTAATAATATGCTTCTTCATTTTTCTTTACTTTAAAACTCTTTGGAGAACAGAATGTGCAATAAGGCATCAGAGAAAGTTTTCTGAAATTAACTAAAGATAATATAACCAATCCAATTATGGAAGAGTTGTGCTAGTTAAGAAAAGTGACACATTATACCACAAATAACCACTAGTAAATAATACAATGTAATTAAACCATGGACTTCCAATAATAGGTAAAAGCAATTATGAAGATAAACTAGCACAAAAAGATGCATTGTATAAAAAATCAAACAAATACAAAAGTTAATATTACACTAGAAGGTGCAGATTATTGAACAATTGCCTAATTAGGATTTGAGAAAATATAGCCACATTCTATTTGCACTACATGTTTCACCACAATTTCTTTGTTTCTTTGTGAATTGCCTTCAAAAGTATTTTCCATTCATCCATTTCAACAGCAATTGTGAATGATTTTTTCTGTCTTTTTGTCTAGGAAAGGTCATATTCACATATCAATTGTTGTCCATACTTATCCCCCTTTCTGTTTTTTCTCCTTTAGTATTTATGGAACATTTCTGTTTAGTTCATTGCATATATGAGAGACAATTTCATGTAATAAATCAGAGGCGTTTGATTTCACCGACATGCTAGGATTAGAAACATTTTACCTGATTTGACAAATGCTGATACTCTTCTGTACTTTTAATAGGGGTGGCCAAAATAGAAAAAAAAATATATAAATACAACTATTATTTTTAAATTCTAACATCTGCAAAATGTATTCACATCAAATAAATAAACTAACTCACCTAGTATACCTCATTTTATCAGTCTAGCATGAATAAGCTAAAACAAATCTAGTTTGGGGCCATGTTCCATTTGACTGTAAAGTCATAACTGTAATTCACAAAAAGGAGTATTTGTTAGTAATACGTAGCTTTCTAGAAAATGACTGTCTTTGCACTGTGATACTCTATATAGTGTGACAATTTATTATTTTTAATTTGCAAGTCTGATAGAAACTTCTCCATAGTTCACAGTGTGACCCTATGAATAAAACAGAAAAGCCTTAAGACCTCCCCATTCCCACATTTTTTTCAAGAGCCCCTCCCCTGCAATCTAACCAAAGAATGTTTCCAACCCTCCTCCTCCATTGATTGTTTTGTGACATCCATAGGGTCACACCCCCAATCTTGAAAACTCATGGCAGGGGCATCCCAGCTATATCCCTTTTCTCTGGTGATGCTGCCTTTTCCCAGCAATGTTGTCAACAAGGATGGGGAATTGTGTAAGAGTATCAGCTCATTGCTACTGCAGGATCAGTAGGTTGACCTTCCCAGGACATTTACTTTAACTTCAGGGCTTTTTATCAGAGATCTCATGATTATTGTAAATGATTATTATTATTCCCATTTTATAGACAGGGGAAATGAGGCACTGAGCATGGAAGTGAGTTGCCCAGGGTCATCCAGAGGGCAGTGGCAGAGCTGAGAATAGAAACCAAGTCACTTGAGTCCCCATCTCTAGTTCTATCTCCTAGATAATAGTTCTCTCTGCTATCAGCTATGACAATTTGTACCATAGTGAGATTCAGCTTTGAAATTAATAATAAATTGGAGCATTGGCCCAAAAGAAATCTGATGAGGTTCAACAAGGACAAATGCAGAGTCCTGCATTTAGGATGGAAGAATCCCATGCACTGCTACAGGCTGGGGACCAACATGTTAAGCAGCAGTTCTGCAGAAAAGGATCTGGGGATTACAGTGGATGAGAAGCTGGATATGAGTCAGCAGTGTGACCTTGTTCCCAACAGTATATTGGGCTGCATTAGTAGGAACATTGCCAGCAGATCAAAGGACGTGATCATTTCCCTCTATTTGGCACTAGTGAGGCCACATCCAGAGTATTGTGTCCAGGTTTGGGCCCCACACTAAAGAAAGGATTTCGACAAATTGGAGAGTCCATTGGAGGGCAATGGAAATGACCAGGGAGCTGAGACACATGGCTTATGAGATGAGGATGAGGGAACTGGGCTTGTTTAGTCTGCAGAAGAGAAGAGTGAGGGGGGGATTTGATAGCAGCCTTCAATTACCTGAAAGTGGGTTCCAAAGAGGAAGGAGATAGGTTGTTCTCAGTGGTGGTAGATGACAGAACAAGAAGTAATGGTCTCAAGTTGCAGTGCGGAGGTCTAGGTTGGATATTAGGAAACACTGTTTCACTAGGAGGGTGGTGAAGCACTGGAATGGGTTACCTAGGGAGGTGGTGAAATCTCTATCCTTAGAGTTTTTTTAAGGCCCATCTTGACAAAGCCCTGTCTGGGATGATTTAGTTGGTTTTGGTCCTGCTTTGAGCAGGGGGTTGGACTAGATGACCTCCTGGGGTCTCTTCCAACCCTGATGTTCTATGATTCTATGAATTGACTTTGAAAAGGCTTTTATGAATCAGACTGCATGATGGGCCAGATTGTGAAAAGTACTGAGAACCGGCTGTGTATTTGCAACTGCTGCTGACTTCAGTGGGAATTAAGGACACTCAGCACAGCTTTCAGGATTTGAGCCCAACAAAAGAAAACCGAAAGAACCAATATTACACATAAGGCTCCAATGTGTGAAGTGGGAATATGCTGTGGGATTATTCCTCCCCTTATATTTAAAACAACAGTTCTCCAAAGGCACAGGTTAAGTGCCTCTTCTTTTAACTACACAGAGACAAAATTTGGGCCTCAGGCTGTCTCTTCTTGCATGTCAAAAATACTATCAATGTGTCTGCCTACCAGTGTACCAAAGAGAGCTGCTGTCTAGACCCTTTCTTTGAAGCAAAGATATGTTTTAAAACTTCCATTTTGTCACTGAAAATCCCTGCTCAAGCTCTACCATCTTTTTTTGACAATCTTCTGAAAGTCATTATGGGTGCGAGTCACTGGGTCGGAGAGAGAGTGAGACTGACGCTGAGTCATTAGCTTTCTGCTTAGCACACTATCCAGGGGACCCAGACTCCAGGATTTGTGTCAATGAATAGGTCAGTATTTCACACAAAGTGGAACGATTTCAACAGGAGAAAAACTGAACCCAGGGTACCCAATAGCCCAGTTGTTGGGCACTCACCTAGTTGATGGGACTCAAGTCCCAGACCCTATTCCGCAGCAGGCAAAATTTGAACTCAGGATTCCTACATCCTGGATGAGTGCTCTTAACATGGACCCCTGAGAATAACACCATCACCTCCTCCTCTGGCTCAGTTTTGAATTAGGTGCACACCAGTGTCAGGACTTATGTGGTTTGGTGCATGCCAGCCCACTGACAGAAATATAGGTACCTTGGAGATTTCGGTACCTATGGACTTCAGTTGCCTACAGGGTTACACAGCAACTGAGTAGGGATCATATAAATATCAGTGCCATTTAAATTCTGGACTTAGGTGCCTAACTGCCATGTTGGGTACCTAAGTCCCGCTTGTGAATCTAGCCCTATAATATCAGAGGGGTAGCCGTGCTAGTTTGGATCTACAAATGCGACAGAGTCTTGCAGCACCTTATAGACTAACAGATCTTAGGGATCATGATATTTTGTGGGCTAAGACCCACTTTCATGAAGTGGGTCTTAGCCCCCAAAAGCTCATGATCCCTAAGATCTATTAGTCTATACGGTGTTGCAAGACTCTGTCGCTTTAGCCCTATAATGCCATCTTACTTATCAAGAGTTCAGACTCCACTAACCCTGATGAAAGAGTTAACATAATAATGATTGGTCTAATTTAAGGAACTTCTGCAAACTTGCTAAAACACCAGTATGTCACAGTCTTTCATATAAACCTGCAATTCCATTATTATTCTTTATTCTGTGTTATTTGAATACTTTGTGCCAGGCACTAAATGCTTCTTATATTTATGGCCAGTCTTCCACCTTATGTGCCCCTAGGCACAGCGTCTTCAGAACAGCCCTCCCCTCCCCCTATCTACAGCTGACCTTCCTGGTGTATACAGTTTTACAGAGATAAGGCACCCCTAGAGACACGTGCCTACTGTGCCTAATTGGAAATCTGGCCTTGCTTGCATTCTTTGTTGACAATGGACAATGGAAAACAGAGTTCTCAGCCTGAAGTTCAATGTCACAATGTTATATTGATCGGTGTAATTTGAATAGATACTCAAATCTGTTCAAGCACATACTTTTTAATCCTATGGAAACAAGGTTATTGGAGCAATCATATACTTATTCTAATAGAAAATATGGTATTGAATCATTCCGTGATTTTAATGTTCACCTTAGCATATGAAAGGTTTTAAAAGTTGAGTAATATAATTTGTGCTGAAAGTTGAAAGTACAGTGAAACCTCGATTTAACGGACTAATTCGGGCGAGGGGGTGTCCGTTAAAGCCGAAAGTCCGCTATTTAATAATTTTTTAAAATCATTAAATAACAGGACTTTTGGCTTTAACGGACACCTCCCTCACCCGAATTAGTCCGTCCCCCCCGCCCGGCTCCCCGCAGCGGGGAGCCCGGGGGGAGCTGGGCGGGGGGGATGGGTTTGACAGCTCCCGCCCGGCTCTCCGCTGCGGGGAGCCGGGTGGGAGCTGTCAACCCGGCCGCCCGGCTCCCCTCTGCGGGGAGCCGGGTGGGAGCTGTCAGCCTGGCCGCCCGGCTCCCCTCTGCGGGGAGCCAGGCAGCCGGGTTGACAGCTCCTGCCCGGCTCCCCGGGGCGGGAGCCGGCAGCCCCCGAATAACGGATTTCGGATGCATCGGAAATTTTGTCCGTTGCATCCGAAGTCCGTTAAATCGGGGTCCGTTAAATCGAGGGTTTACTGTAAATGATATAAAAGCAGCAATTGTCTATCGCACAACGTGGCAATTTAAAAATGAAAATAATACCCTCATTAACTCATTCTTCAGAGGCATGAAATCTGTGTTAAAGATCTGTGGACTCTATGCTAGTTGTCAAGAATCCAAGCTACCAGGAATTACCATTCGGCCTAATTTAAAACCATTGTATCAAAAGAAGAAATGAAAGATTGGATATGACAGAGGTGAATGAAGCCATCCTTCTTTTAATTGTATTTAACTCACCACAACAATCTTCCTCACCATGTGGATCTGTGGATCTTTGTTTTCCTTAACCAACAGCACCACCAAGTGGGAATGAGAGGGTTTTTTTTAGCTTATTCAAACTCTTTTTTAAAAATATGATAAGGAAAGAAGTAAGACTTAAGGCTTATTAAAGGCTTCAGAACTGCCTAATGCAAATCAGTTTGTGATCCACAAAGCCTCAATCAACAAGACTTTGGAAGTATTTTATATTTGTAAGATAAAAATGTAAAACTGGTTTGCTGAATGGATTTTATTTTCGGATGATTTAATTTGAAAAAGTCCATTGCCTCGGTATTTTATATCTGTTTTTTCTTGCAAAATGTAATCTTCCACAAATATCTTCCACAACCTCAAAGTCAGGAGAGATTTATCTGGACTGGTGTGGAGAGGAAGGATAACAGGATACTAGCACCATTAGGGTTCCCCTCTTTGGTTTGAGAGTGAGGGTGGCCAGGAAGGGGAGGAAGACATTGTCTGAACTGATGGGAAGCCAGGCTGGGCTCCCACATGCCTTTAGTCCCTACACATCTTAGGGTACGTCTTCACTACCTGTCGGATCGGCGGGCAGTGAACAATCTATTGGGTATCGATTTATCGTGTCTAATGTAGACACGATAAATCGATCCCTGAGCGTGCTCCCCAGTGACTCCGGAATTCCACCTCTGCAAGAGGTGGAAGTGGAGTCGATGGGGGAGCAGCAGCGTTGACTCACCGCTATTTCGATTGCCAGGTAAGTCAGCCTAAGATATGCCGACTTCAGCTACGCTATTCGTGTAGCTGAAGTTGCGTATATTAGGTTGACACACACACACCCATGTAGCCCAGGCTTAAGTTATATAAACTCTGTTACTCCAGCCTGAGCACTCTCATGCCAGGATTAGCAGCTACCATTCTCTGACCCTGGGATTAGAGTAGGACCAGTTTGGTGGTGGGCTCTGCTGTGGGCTGTTGCCTGATTGGGGACTGGGAAGCAATGTTTTCCTCATGAGCACATTAGTCATGAGGAGGTCCATTTTGGTAGGTCAGGAGGTTAGGTTTGTCACAACTCAGCAGGTGGCAGGTTTCCAATGCAGGTACTTGTTCCATAAGGAAGTCAAGTTCAGTGATAAACTACAACGGGAAATGGATTTACGGGATGGCCTCTCCTAAAGAAACTTGGAATCAGGGCTGGGGCTCCTAATGTCTGTACAGAGAGGACACAACTCTCTTTCCCTGCCCCTTAGTTAACCGTCATATAATGGGAGAGTAATGTGGTGCCAGCAATGGGCTAGGATCAGCAATAAAGAGATGGGACTGAAGACAACACTCCACCAGGTAGAAATAAGTGAGAAAGGAATGATGACGGCACCATATGAGTTGGTGATGGAAAATTCCCAGATGCGTTAAGTAAATAGAGTGGCCTAATTAAACCACATCCCTTGTATTTCACCTTTCTTCCCCTGTGTCTGGGACACTAAACTCCTGATAGAAGATACTACCACACTGCATGTGATCTTGCAACAGGCAATTACTAATTAATATTACTAGGTATTTAATAACTCAGACTTGTAAAAGAGTTCTGTGAAGCTCAAAAGCTTGCCCCTTCCACCAACAAAAGTTGCTCTAATAAAAGATATTACTTCACCCACCCTGGTCCAAATGTCTGAGAGACAACATTGCTACATTCTGCAAACTCTGAATTCAGTCATCAGTTTATATATTTCATGAAGGAGAATAGCATAGAATCAAATTTATCCTAATTCTCTGGACCTAATTCAACAAAGCATGTAAGCACTTAAGCATATGCTTAAATCCCTTTAAAATCAAGAGACTTTAATTGTGCATTAAGCTAAGTACATGCTTAAGTGCTTTACTAAATAGTGCTGATTAAGCCTCATTCTCTCTCTCTTTTTTTTTTTTCATATGATATATTGTCCCCTTATTTTGAAGTGCTTCCTTCTCCATCCCTCTCTGTCCCCTGGCACCTAGGCATTATGATGGAGCTTTTGAGTGCACGGTCACAAAAACTGCTTTATAGGACTTAGTGGCTTAAAGTCTCAGCTCTCTTCTCTGTATAATAGTAATGATATTACCTTCCTCATTGTGTGTTGAGTCTTTCAATATTCAGATCTGTAAAACATTTTGAAATCCTCTTAGAAGATTGATGTCCAGTGACTACTTACAAATCATACATAAATCTGCAGCAATGAGGATTGGTACCTGATTGATTCACAAGTGAAGGTTGTAATATACAGTAGAACTAGCTCTGCCATAAATTATCAAAGGGTTTAATGTTCTATCCACTCTGCTAATGGGAACCAAACTCTTTCCCTCCCTCCAGTAAGGGTAGAGTTTATGTCAGGAATGTGTCAAAGAATATTCCCTTGCAGGCTTTCCACGGTGTAACAGAAGATGATTTCTTTTCTCTCTTTGTCCTGGGCATTTGAGGAATCTCTCTTTTTCTTTTTTTCCCCCTCTCTACTTCCTCTGTCAGAAAGATTGCCATTACCCAGTGTACCTTTAATTTGTTTTCCTTCTTTCTGAGTGGTTCTGCACAAGGGAACTTTATTAAGAAAATGAGTGAATGCCCTTTAAGAATGAAGCATGATAGGATCCCTCTCCAGAGTATAAAATATCAGTTTTTGTTGTTTGGTTACGGTTAACAAATAGATCTTTTAAAAACTGCATAGCTCAGGTCAGTACATTTTGTGTCAAGAACTCTGGGGAACTTGACAGCTCTACCATATCAAGTCTTATTTAACATTTTCATTAGTGATCTTGAGAGGGAATAAACAGACTGCTAATGTAATTTGCAGATGGTATTCATGTGGGAGACCTTGCAAACTCTAGTGAGGGCAACAAAATAATATAAAGAGATCTACAGAGGTTGGGAATATGAACAGGCAGAACGGAATGAGATTCAGACAGGGAAAATGTAAGCTAGTATAGCTGATGAAAAATGAGCTGAAATACAGATATTACATTCAACATGAGGGAGAAAGCAGAAAGTCAAAAGGAGATCTAAGGGTGATAGCAGACAAAAAGTTACACATTAACTTGTGAAGCCATATGACAGCAAGAAAGAACAATACAATTTTGGGTTGTGTACAATAGAAGTGTTAAATCACGGATCAGAGAAGTGGCAGACCTTTTCCTTATTCCACTCTTTCTGGATTGTATTTTGTTTGGTACACCTCAGCACCAGAAAAATGCAGACAAATGGCAGAGGTGAATAACTAAACTTGATTCTGATTCTGATTCTGATTCTGATTCATGGAACTCCTTGATAGAAGGCCAAATTGACCTATTGCTTTATGGTCCAAACTGCCATTTGCTTTGATGGGTTCAGGATGAAACCCATTATTAGGGGGATAAAGGGACCCATTTATGAGGAAAGATTAAGAGAGCTAAATAATACATATACCGTATTTTTCGTCTTATAGGACGCTCGTTTTTTAATAAAAAAGCCGGACAAAAAAAAAAAAAAAAAAAAAAAAGCGCCTCGCTCTCCCGTCCCCGCAGCAATCGATGAACACTGCAGCAATCGATGAATCAGGGGTCGATTTAGCACAGGGGTGCGCAAACGTTTTGGCCCGAGGGCCACATCGGGGTTGCAAACTTGTATGGAGAGGTGGGTAGGGAAGGCTGTGCCTCCGCAAACAGCCTGGCCCCTCTCCCATCCAACCCCCCTCCCACTTTCTGCTCCCTGACTGCCCCCCTTAGAATTCCATTCAACCCCCCTTGTCCCCTGATTGTTCCCTCCTAAGACCCCCATTAACCACCACCACCCAGGACCCCATACCCCTATCTAAGCCCCGCTGCTCTGTGTCCCGACTGCCCCCTCCAGAGACCCCACACACTAACTGCCTCCCCCCGGACTCTACCCCCTTCTCAACTCCCCCTGCTCCCTGTCTGCCCTGACCCCTATCCACACCGCCGCCTCCTGACAGATCCCCCCCCCCTCCAGGACTCCCATGCCCTAACCCCACCTCCAATCCCCTTCCCCTGACCGCTCCCTGCCCAGAATGTCCATCCCATCCAACACCCGCCTCTCCCCTGACTGCCCCCAGGACACACACACCACACCCCCTTACTACGCTGGTGCCCCTGCCGGCATTGCATATGCTGCACTGCTCTCCCGGAGGAGCGGGCAGCCCTGGGCGGCACACTGAGCTCCAGGAGAGCGGGGGAAGGCTGGGAACAGCCTCCTTTGCTGGAGTTCAGTCACGCTGAGCTCCAGAAGAGTGGGGAAGGTGGAGGCAGGCCAGGAGCAACCTCCCCTGCTGGAGCTAAAGCGGGCCAGGCCGGACAGTCTCACGGGCGGGATTTGGCCCACGGACTGTAGTTTGCCCACCCCTGATTTAGCGGGTCTAGTGAAGACCTGCAAAATCGACCACAGATTGCTCTCCTGTTGACCCTGGTACTCCACTGGAATGAGACGCCAGCAGTGCTGTTGCCGATAGGGTAGCCCATGAGGCTCCCAGAACTTAGACAGTTCTCCTGGGCTGTCTAAATTACCCCAAGGGCCACTGCAGTGCCTGAAACAGCCGAGAATCAGAGAGTACTAAGGTGATTTAAAACCATGTTAGCCCTTTCTCCTCCTCGACTGCAAGATCTATGCTGTGCTTCTTAAAGGTACAGCATAGAACCTTATTCCCCCACCCCACCCCACCCCCAACACACACACACACACCCTTCCGCTAGTGCTTATGGCAATTATAACTGTTTATAAGTTATTTAAAAGAAACACCAAAGATGGAGAGGAATTATTTAGAGTGCTCTGAAGGGGTGTAACTAAGAGTAAGAGGATGAAATTATAAGAGAAAGTATATAGGCTGTAAGTCCCTGACACTGAGACCTATTAAACTGTGAAATAATGTCTGCAGGGAAGTGGTAGAAGCTACATCACCTGGGACTTTTAAAAAAGAGCTACCCACAAGAGCTCAATAATATCTTTTTGTTGAACATTCTTTAAAAATGAAATATGCTTTTTTGATAAAGAAATTGTTTGGAGAAGGTTTTCATTTCAGTTGCAATGTTCCAGTTTTTCATCCAAACATAAAAACAAAACAAAACATCCACACTCAAAAATCCTCAGTAAACATATTGGTTTTTCAGTTTTTAAAAATAGCTGAAAACCAATTTATTTCAATTGAAAATGGAAGTTGAAGACCCCAGGATTGGTTTTGGTTTAATTTTTCAACAGACAAATAAATAATGTTTGTGACTTTCTAAAAATAAAAATATTTTCATTTTCTTCTGAAAAAAGTAATCTAATTTTTCAATCAGCTCTACTAGATACATGACTATGAAATTGAACTGCTTGTTTAAGATCTAGTGGAGGGGAGATTTTATATTAACAAAATATTTTTTACTGGAATGTGTAATAAAAATATATCCATAGTAATATTGTTGTAAGATACTAGGAACAAAATTAAGCAATGGATCGGAATCACATAATGCCTGTATTGTCTGTCATTTTTAAAGACAAAACAACTAGATGCTTTCACTAATTTTGCTTTCTTGTATAATTATGGTAGCATTCAAAAATGTGGCAGTAGAAAATTACAAACATGCAAATGAAGCTTTTCATGAACAGGAAAACTACAGCTGAAGATTTCTTTTGTACTACAAACGATTGTTTTGTGCATGGAATGCTGAATATGGCACTCCACAACTGCCCAATTTCTAAGTTGGTGACTGCTTTTCTTTTTCTCTGTGCAACTTTACTGCAATTAATGAGTATAATTTTATCTATTATCAAACAGCTGTTTAATTCACTTACCATATGGAGATATTTAAGAACCAGTTCTACTAGTGAATGTCACCTTTTCTTCCTCAATATAGATAATGTGTAAGTATAATATTTTCTTCCAAGATTCACATATTGATTACAATATAGTAGTTACATACCATAGGGAAAGAATCTACAAAATATAAAATGAAAAACGTGTGTTTCAAAAGATGTTGGAAAGAGCAAAAATGCTGTGTTAAATACACAAACGGTGCCTGTGAAGTCCCTTTTTGTAAAATGGTTTTTAATTTACTTTTTGTTATTTGTAACAGGTTGAAAATATTTTCCCAACCAGCTGAAGTGTGATTTCATTTCACCTCTAATCCCCACCATTTTAACTTGAGGTGGAAAAAAATAAGGCATTATTTATTATATACAGCACCTTTTTATACCGAAACATATTTGGACAAGATGCTAGTAGCAGAAACTGGCATCAGCACAGATCTGAGAATTGTTTATTAGCTAAGTGCCCTCCCACAGAGTCAGTCTGTTATTGTTTTATTGAGTAGGTGTTAAACAAAGGAAAGGCAGATTTTCTTACAAGAATATTTGCCATTTAGAGAAGTTTATGAGAGTATAACACTTTCAATGTAAGTCAGAATTTTGGCCTAAACACTTCAACATTGATCCCTCTTGAGGGTTCAAACTGTTTCATTAGAAACCGGGGACGGTTCAAAACATAATAATATTAATAAAATCATACAAATACATGCAAAACAAAGAAACATTTTTGAGACTGGAAAAAAAAAATCCAAACATATGGGATTAAAGAGAAATAGTACAAAAGAGAAGAGAAACAAATAAAGCATATAGATATAGATATAGATTGTGCAAGACACTGGCCAAATACATTTTGTTCCCTTAGTGGCAAGACCACATAAGAGAATACTAGCCTGTTACTGCTTATAGCTAATGAAGTCAGTTTCCTAGTTTTAGTGCTAGAGGCCTGAGCTGGAGATCTAAAGTTCATTCTCTACTGATGATCTAGCCAGGTGCTCATTTCATAAGTTCTGTTGCAAAAAGAACAGGGATATGCAAGATTCACTAGGGATATGCAAGATTTTCAGCGTACAGTGCTTACCTTACTTCCTGTCCAATTTACAGGCTGCCGAGAACCCTTTTTCTTCCACCCACTCCCACTTCATCCACAACAGTCATGAAACCTCCATCCTTTACCCCACATCATAGCCTTCATCGTCACACTGCCTTCAGTGTGTTGGACAACTGGACCCTTTCCACTTTTGAACTTTTATCTTGATCCAGTGTGTTCCCTATTCCCCAAAACTCTGAAAATATTTACTTCCCACTAATTGTCCGTGCCAAAACTCAATAGATGCTGGTTATCAAAATCCTCCACTTATCTTGCTAAAGCTTATTGAGAGGAACGTCACTTGTGTCCCAGAATGTGCAGCATGCTATCAGGCAATTATTGTAATGGAGTTCAACCAGGGGATTCCTATTACCACCCAAGACACTTGGGGTCACATCAAAACAAAACTCTGGATAAACTGCTTTTGTTTTCACTTTGAGACATAACTGCACAATCACTGAATTTTAAATGTCTGCAACTTGAGACATAAGGCAGCCCAGATTTCCTCAAAAATGAGCCAGGCTCATCCAGATTCTCTCACGCCTCAGCCAGGCTCAGCAAACCTCTCTGTGAATTTGGCTCGTTTGTCACTAAACAACAAATAGGGATGTTTGGTAAGCAATCAAGACACAGGTTGGTTGGCAGGAGGTACAACAATTTTATGAACCGCATGAACAGCCTGGTCAGTGGGAAACTGTTAGCGCTTTTGGAGAATAAAGAATTTGCACAGGGCATGCTCCGAGGCTTTGTATATAGTATACAAAATTAACAAAGCCAAACCCATATTAGCATTATGTCATTAATTAAAATGATCACTCACTGACTGATAATGGGACACCCATCCTTACAACAAAGAGGCAAGTTTTGTTACAAAAACTGCCTGGCCTGGTGCCAAGGTGAAGAGCAATGGGAAGGCAGCTACATATCCCAGAGAGAGGCTGGGTGAAGGCAATGAAAGATAATTGCTGTGCAAGTGGGAGATTGGACGAGATGACCTCCTGCGGTCTCTTCCAACCCTAATATTCTATGATTCTGTGACTCTATACAGAGATAGGGCAGAAAAAAACAAACCAAAGGAGAGAAAAGAATAAAGATGGGGATGGGTCAGAGGGAAATAAATATATTAAACCCACTGTAGGCGGTTCGCTTGCCGCCCACTTCACAGACAGGCAGGAGACCCCTTTGGCTTCACCAATGTCCTTTTATTCACAGTGCAAACCCCACCACCTAAGTACAGCTTTACAGTTCAGCTAAGGCCCAGCCCTCCTTGGCTGGCCTCAGGAAGCCGTCAGCTCTTTCAGGCTCCTAGCCTTAGCGCTCTCGCTCTCTCTCTCGCTCTCTCTCTCTCTCTCTCTCTCTCTTCCTGTCCTCCAGGTTTCATATACCCCTGGAGGCTGCCAGGTGCAACCTCTTCAGTCCTAATTAGACCAGGGCCCCACCCTGCTAGGCAACCCGCTCCCAAAGCTCAGGGGCTGCCAGCAGAGGCTTTTCTCTCTTAAAGGGGAAGCAGGGCTGGCTCAGTAACTCCCTGGCAAATACCCTGCCACACCACCTTTAAGGTAACTGCAGTTTATTTAATAGATTCAAATCATTTCCATTATTTGTGTTTCCCTGGCAGAAAAGGGGACTGGAAAGGAGTGGTAAAATCATGCTTCTGGGAAGAGCGGGAGATGGGGAATCTTCCAGCCAGTCATGACCATTTAAAGCCACAGCAACACTTTAAAGTAAGCTGGTACAGGCAGCCACTTTTTACCGGTACACCATAACAACCCATACCACTTTATTTTCACCCCTGGTTTTCCTCCAGTTCATTCACTGCTAGTTTCTGTGGGAGTTTAAAACTTACGTAACCCAGTGGTGAACTAAGCATTGAACTCGTAGGGCTTCTGGATTTACAGCCTGGTTTACTGGTAAACTCCAGATGTTTTGAGCCATTATGGCAATGCAAGCAGCTGTAAACCCAGTTTTAGCTCTCTGTTTTGCCAGGTTCACATCCTCAGAAAAGAAGGATTGTACTGGTGAATCTGGATCTTGATCTTAATTCCTGAATTGGTTTTGAGGGGCAGAGATAAAATAGGAAACTTTGAGTCTAGAGATCTTTATTTTTTGGTGAACAGGCCCCTTGAAATGGACCACATTGGGAATAAGTACTACTAAGTGTGCATAAGGGCAACAGAATATGGCCCTACTAAAACTAGCAAGAAAATTTGATAGCTGTCCAGATATTTTATCCAGTGAACTGATTCATGTGAACTTGCCCTAGGGAAAACCAAGATGGAATATACAAACAAAAATAAGTTGGTTTCTGTAAAGCTTTGATGTTTATTATTAGTAGCGTTTATTTATTTGTAGTATCCTAGTGCCTAGGAACTCTTGTCATGGACCAGGACCTCATAGTGCTAGGTGCTGCACAGAACCAATCTCGAACCCCAAACATCATACACATCAGCCATAACTGGATGGCTGTTGCCATGTGTCAAACCAGTGTACAGTTAAGGTTTTCTCTATCTACATATATTTACATATTTGGATTTATTTTAAGTCAGACCTGAACTCTGAATTTCCTAAATGTATAATGTTTGGGCTTTGGATAATTACAATATCCATCTAAAATTTCTGTGCTAAATTTCTGATATGTGCCCTCAACTTTATCTAGTTTTTTTTTTCCTGGTAATACAATAAAACTATTGTTGGAAGATATGCGGACAGAGTTGGCAATGGGGTTTGTGTCAGGGATTGGTTCCTGGGTTAGTGTTTTTGTTGTGTGGTGTGTATTTGCTGGTGGGTATTCGCTTCAGGTTGAGGATCTGTCTGTAACCAAGGAATGTATGGCTTGGATGACTTAGGTGGGGATTGGTCCTGCTTTGAGTAAGGGGTTGGACTAGATGACCTCTTGAAGTCTCTTCCTACCCTGAGATTCTATGATTCTATGATTCTTGGCTGGGTCCAGAAGAGTCACTTGTATGTTCCTTACACTTAACTAAACTTTTACATAAGAACATAAGAATGGCTGGACTGGGTCAGACCGAAGGTCCATCCAGCCCAGTAAACTGTCCACTGAAAATGGCCAATACCAGGTGCCCCAGAGTGAATGAACCTAACAGGTAATTATCAAGTGATCTGTTTCTTGCCATCCATCACTACCCTCTGATAACAGAGTCTAGGGACACCATTCCTTACCCATCCTGGCTAATAGCCATTAATGGCCTTAACCTCCATGAATTTGTCCAGTTTTCTTTTAAACCCTGTTATATTCCTAGCTTTCACAATCTCCCTGCAACCAAGAGCATGTCAGGGTCTGTAAGGGTAAGTGTACACTGTAATCGGGAGGTGTGATTGTAGCTTGTGTAGGTATACTTCAGCTAGTTTTATTCTAGTTAGCGTAAATACCCGTAGCAGTATGGGCTCGCAGCTCAAGTAATTACCAGGGCCCAAGGCATGGCTGTACTCAGGAGGCTCGCTGTGTCACTGACCTTCCTGCTGCAGTTAAACTACTGTTGTTACTCAACTTTACTTTAATCTATCTAGAACAAAGCTAGCTTGTGTACGTCTACACCTGATTGCAGTGTAGAAGTACCTGTAACTTGGTTGAGAATTATGAAGTAGCACGGATACACTAAGTAAAGTAGTTGAGGCACGTAGGAAATACAGTTAAAATGGACTAGAAATTGTATTTATTCAATATATAAGTCTATTTTGTGGGTTGGGGGGTTTCTTAAGGCCAACGGTGTTGTGTGGTGTTGCAAGATTTACCCTGTTTTACACAAAATGACAGTAGGTAGCCAGAACACACCAGACAGCTATTGTTAGATCAAATTGATTATATTTCATTTCACAGTAAGTTAGATTTTAGCAAGGTGCCTACGGTACATTGTTATCACAGCTTGCTGTAAAAGGCTGCCTTTGGTATGTTCCTGGATTTATAATCTCTTCCTAAAGGTAAATGGTATTCACCAATAATAACAAAGAGAATGTGACATGAACAGCTGGGAAATTAAGTTTTAGAGAATCAGTAGATAGCTTTTGATATATATTGCTGATACTTTAACCTTTCACAAAACAAGTTTTTGTTTTCAGTATAAGTTGAGCCTGTCCTTGGGGTACACAGATGGTTCTATAAACCATATGGCACCAAAACCTTTTTACTGTACAGAGTTGACATGGAAACAGCTAGTCATCAAATAATGAGAAGTACTGTGGGTAGATCATCTGTTCCTAATGTTCCACTTAGAATATTTTATTTACATTCGAGAAGCATGTTTAACAAAAATTAGACAACAATTTACAGTATCTCGTTAGTCTAATTTGTCCACAAAACTAAACCAAATTAAAGTCCTTGGGCTGTTTTTGTATTGGGTTGAATGGCAGTAACTGACAGGCATTCATGAATAAATATGCAGTCATCTACATCTGGGTGATATTTGTTTTCATGTGTTCAGCTTCATTTTCATTGTGTGACATTATGCTGTTCTAAATTGTAGAGGCTGAAGTAAAAAACTCATTCAAATTTTAAAAAGTTGAATGAAATGACAGAATCTTCTTTGGTTTCCTTCAAATCAAAAATAAAATAAAATAATAAACAATCTGTGTGAATACTCAACCCAAGATTTTTTTTAAAAAATGGGTGTGTTTGAAAGTTGCTTTCTAATTCTATCAGGCTATTATTCATGTGCCTATATATGGATTTAAGAACTTTATCCCAGGCACACTTTTTGACAAGTTTTTGTCCTAAGCTAAGTTCCGTAGTTTCCACATCAGAATGTTGCTCTTTTAAGAATTCTGAAAGCATGCTCCACACCTCATCCCTCTCAGATTTTGGAAGGCACTTCAGTCTTAAACCTTGGGTTGAGTACTTTAGCTATCTTTAGAAATCTCACATTGGTGCCTTCTTTGTATTTTGTCAAATATGCAGTGAACGTGTTCCTAACATGAAAAACATGTGCTGGGTCATTATCTGAGATTTCTATAACATGAAATATATGGCAAAATGGAGGTTAAACAGAGCAGGAGACATAAATTCTTCCCCAAGGAGTTCAGTCAAAAATGTAAAATTAATGCGTTATTTTTAAATGAGTATCATCAGCATGAAAGCATGTCCTCTGGAATGGTGGCTGAAGCATGAAGGGACATACAAATGTTTAGCATGCCTGGCATGTAAATACCTTGCAAGGTCAACTACATAAGAGCCATGCAAACACATGTTCTCACTTTCAGGTGGCATTTTGAATAAGCAGCAAGCAGCATTATCTCCTATAAATGTAAACAAACTTGTTTCTCTTAGCAATTGGCTGAACAAAAAGTAGGACTAAGTGGACTTGTAGACTCTAAAGCAGTGGTGTCCAATAAAAATTTGATGCTAGCCACACTGCTAGCCACACTTGTGGTTTTGAATTTTTATTTTTAGCCACATTATAAAAAAGCCACATTGTAAAAAGACCGTATGCATTAGCCACAATTCAGTAGTCTATTAGCCACACGTGGCTAGTGTTGAACGTATTGGACACTGCTGCAGTCTAAAGTTTTAAATTATTTTGTTTTTGAGTGCAGTTATGTAACAAAAAATATATACATTTGTTAAGTGCACTTTCACAATAGAGGTCACTCTACAGTACTTGTATGAGGTGAATAGAAAAATACTATTTCTTTTATCACTTTTTACAGTGCAAATATTTGTAATAAAAATAAAATATAAAGTGAGTACTGTACGCTTTGTATTCTGTGCTGTAATTGTAATCAACATATTTGAAAATGTAGAAAAAAATCCAAAAATATTTAATGTTTCAATTGGTTTTATAATGATACTAGCAGAAATACCCGGCGTTGCTCGGGTCCGTTGGAGGGGGGGAGGGGGGAGAGAGCTGAGCGAGTGGGGGGCCATTGGAGGGGAGGAGGAGGGAGAGAGCTGAGCGAGTGGGGGGCATTGGAGGGGGGGAGAGGGGACTGAGCTGAACAAGTGTGGGGGCTGTTGGAGGGGGGAAAGAGCTGAGCAAGTCCGGGGTCCGTTGCAGGGGGGAGGAGGGAGAGAGCTGAGCGAGTGGGGGGGGCATTGGAGTAGGGGGAGGGGGAGAGATTTTAAAATTTTTTTATTCTTACCTGAGGGGGGAGAGAGCTGAGCGAGTGTGGGGTCTATTGGAGGGGGGAGGGGGGAGAGAGTGAGTGAGTGGGGGACTGTTGGAGGGGGGAGAGAGCTGAGTGAGTGGGGGGGGCATTGGAGGGGGGAGAGGTGAGCGAGTGCGGGGTCTGTTGGAGGGGGGAGGGGGCAGAGAGCTGAGCATGTGCGGGGTCCGTTTGAGGGGGGTATTATTACATCATAACTATGTCACAGAGAACAGCAGCTGTTAACCTGCTGCCCAGCTGATGTTAATGGGCTTTAAAGAATTTCACCCCTACGAGGTGTAAGAAGTGAGATTTTAAAAATTTTCGATTCTTACTCTGCTTAGGACCCTAAAGCCTATAACTGTACCAAATTTCAAGTCTCCATTTGACTTTTATATATATAGATTATAATTGTGATTAATTTTTGAGTTAATGATATGAGTTAACTGTGATTAATCAACAGCCCTAGTTTAAACCATTCTTCTTTTCTACAAGGGACAATTTCAAAGTACCAAACCCTTTGGAAAGTCACATGGTATATATTTTAAAGCTAAATTCATGGCTTAAAATTAATCTTAATCTTAATTTCAAGATAAATATTTCTGTAATTGATCAATATGACCTTAAATAGATTTTAATATCTTATTTATCTTAATTGCTGTGTATTCCTACTCTCACACCTACATCACAATAAAAGGTCATCTCATCAAACATCACTACACCTAACAATATGTGCCAAGTGGTCTGTCTCCTACGTTAGAAAACTATTTCGGATATTATAGTGGGCACATAGGTTTTTCTTTTCCTTTTTTTCTGAATGGCTATTTCCCTCCCTATTTTCCATCTATCACATCCTATTACAGACCAACTGCAACTTCATCAGAATGAAAACCTGCCAGCTGACAAGAAGAATGATAATGCTCAGGTATTATTCTGCAACACTTTGTTATTGGCATCTTGAGGTCAGTGGAGCAGAGGAGCAGCCTGCTTGGTCTCTCTCTCTCTCTCTTTGGTTACTGAAGGTTATTTTTTAATTATTATTTTATTAATAAAAGTAATCTTACCCTTAAACCTTCCAGCAAGAACATTTTGTCTTTTATCTAACTTATCTGTTATGCCCTGAACAGTTGCTCTATCCTATTACCCAAAGGAAGCAGGGAGGCTGTGGGGATGTGGGGGATATGCTGAATCCATCCTTCCCAGCTCACTGGTATGGATTTGTGCATCCTGACCCATGACACTTTGCACCTCCTGAATTTCCAGTGTACATGGTATGCCACAGAAGGCATACAGCATTATTTGTGTATTGCACATGCCTCCATTTATATTCTAAAAGTTACGTTTGTCAGAAGAATACTTTGAGTGGAATATGTCAGAGAATCTCTGTAGGAAAAAAAAATAATTCCAAATGGAGCTAGGGCAGGGGATGGCAAACTACGAGCTGTGGGCCACATCTGGCCCACAGAACTGTCCTGACTGGCTCATGAGCTCCTGGCCATGGAGGCTATCTCGGCACTTCCCCTGCTGTCCCCGCCTCCCCACAGACTCAGCACGCTGTGTGAGCAGCACTCTGGCCTGCTGCTACTGGGCAGCGCTGCAATCACGTGGCTGGCTCCAGCGGGGCTACGCGCTACTGTGGGGCAGCATGTATAGCTCTGTCAGGTGATATCGTTGCCAGATGCGCTGCTCTGAGCAGCCTGGGATAAGGGGGTGGGGGTCTTGGATAAGGGGCAGTGGTCCCAGGAGGCGGTCAGCAGTGGACAGGGAGCAAGGGCAGATGGATGGGGCAGAGGTTCTGGGTGAGGGGAAGTCAGGTGATGGAGAACAGGAGGTTGGATAGGGTGTGGGAATCCCGTGGGGTCTGGATAGGGGATAGGGAGCGGGGGGGGGGGGCTTGGGTAAAGGGTAGAGTCCTGGGGGGCAGTTAGGGTGGGGGGGGCTCAGGAGGGGGTGGTCAGGGTACAAGGAGCAGGGGGGTTACATATGGGGTGAGGTCCCCAGGGGGTGGCTGGGGCAAGGGGTCTCTGGAGGGGGCGGTCAGAGCACAAGGAGCAGGGGGGGATGGGTGGGTCGAGGATTCTGAGGGGGCAGTCAGGGGGTGGGAATTGGGGAGGGAGTTGGATGGGGGTAGGGCCAGGCTGTTTGGGGAGGCACAGCCTTCCCTACCCACCCCTCCATAGAATTTTGCAACCCCGATGTGGTCCTCAGGCCAAAAAGTTTGCCCACCCCTGAGCTAGGGTCTTATCATAGAAAAGTTTAAGGTAGTATTTAAAAATGGATATTGTTATGGCTTTCCCACTTGACAGCGTTACTTTTACTTAATGATATCTTTAGCCAGAACACACACAGTTAATTTAACCAAAATTAACTGCACTGTTCTATTTATAATAGGAATTTTAATTAATGTCAGTGATAAATGATGGAACAGCTCTGGAGATGAACAAATACTGACTACTGGAAAAATGAATAAGCACCTGGTTTTACACAGAAATGCAAAGAATAACATTACTTGTAAAGAGAGTTCAGGTTGCTGCAGTTCAGACACTTAGTAATGAAAACAAGTTTAAAAATTAGGGTCTCTTGGAGAAGCTGTATTGTCATTAGTCATTGTTTTTTTCTAGATATTCTGCAATCTAGTAAAATTTTCTGGGACAGAATTCTAGCTGGTGAAAATTACCCTACCTCCATTGGCTTGAGATACATACTCAGAAACTATGAAGGTGTAGCACCTCGATAGAAAGTTAGGTAGAAAGCTAGCTCTGCGTGCAGTATGAAATGCATTTACTTTAATGTCACCATTTAATGTAAATAAACTATGTAGGATGTAGGAAACTGGACAAAGCAATCACAGATATAAAAAAGACTTTATTTTAGGGCTACATTAATAATAAAGGATCACTGACTCTAAGTAAAGCAAGAT
Source organism: Sternotherus odoratus (assembly GCA_032164245.1). Lineage (NCBI taxonomy): Eukaryota > Metazoa > Chordata > Testudines > Kinosternidae > Sternotherus > Sternotherus odoratus. The sequence goes on from JAVMKO010000001.1 coordinate 243,558,856, forward strand.
ACAAAACTCATAGACTTCAAAAACATAATAGAATAACAAATATATTTTCTTCTGATCTCTTCACTCCTGGGTATGAGTGGGTATTAACTTGAATACAGTAGACCTTTCATCCATGCAACCAAGTACGATTCCTCTGTGTTTTGGTGATCCACAGCACATATGCTCTACATTCAGAACTGAGACACCAAATAAAGTTCCCACAATATCTAGCTTTAAATTAATACAATACCAAGAAAAGACTACAGCAGAAGTGTAAGACAAATGTGTAGTAATTTATGTATGTGGGAGGGGAGAAAGTTCCATCTACAGGTGCAGGGAGGGGGAGCTGATTCGGGGCTCCCTGGGTGGAGGAGGTGGGCAGGGAGCTGCCACAGGGCTCCCAGGGGAGACAGCGTGACAGACAAGGTGAAAGTTTTGCCTAGGGTGTGAAATATCCTTGCAACAGCCCTGGTCCCAGCCAGGGCCAGCCCACAACATTTTGGCACCTGAGGCCCCCATAACCCTCACTTTGACCAAAACTTTGAAAGGTCTCAATTCTGCCTTATTCCTGTTCTACTCCTCTCATGATACTGCTCTGCTACCTATGCCAATAAAGGAGAACTAACAATATAAAATGCCTTGTACAAAAATTTTAAGTAACATTTAACTTTCAAATGCCCGAACAGCAAATATAAATTTTCTTGTCTTTATAGTAAACACTGTCATTTTTATCTGTTTGAATAATCAAAGTGGTGCTTTCCATGCCTTCTTGCAAAGACTTGAACTGGTTCCTGAAGGTTCACAGTCTGGGCCAGCTCATGCTCTTTTGAGATGGTTGCAAGGCTGACCAGCCTATCCTGTGTCACTGTGGAGTGTAGATGTGTTTTTAGTAACCTCAGCTTGGAGAAGCTGCATTCTCTACTGGCAACTATTACAGGAAGTGTTAGAAGTATGCGCAGAGAAACAAAAGCATTTGGAAAGAGGGTGGTCATCTTATTTGTGCACATATATTAAAGAACAGCATTTGGAGTTGATCCTGTTGAAATATATCCTGAAAGGGCTTTCACTTCACCACCTAAGTCACTTGCATCAATATCACACATGTCATCATGTGTCAACACTGTCTCTAGTGCTCTGCATTGCCGGTTTGGTCTTCTTAGGGAATAATGAGAAGTTTTGGAATATCATACAGCTTCCCAAATATACTGCTGTGTTCCTTGATCTGCATGGAACATTCTTCAACTTACTGTATTGTACAATCTAGCACAGGGATCGGCAACGTTGGCATGCGGGACCACAGGGTAAGTATCCTTAGCGGGTCCCACCACTTTATTTACCTACTGTTTCACTGACTGCAGCTCCCACTGGCTGCGGTTTGCCGTCCCGGTCCAATGGGGGCTGCGGGAAGCGGCGCGGTGCTGGCTGCTGCTTCCTGCAGCCCCCATTGGACTGGGATGGTGAAGCACGGCCTGTGGGAGTCGCGGTCGGCTGAAATGGCAGGTAGGTAAAGCGGCGGGGCACTCTAAGGGTACTTGCCCTGTGGTCCCATGTGCCAGCCTTGCCGATCCCTGATCTAGCACCTGGTTAAAGAATTCAACTTTGAATTGTTGTTTGGGGTCTCTTTTGGGATTATCCCGTGCCTCATAATCAAAATCTCTTCTTCTTTGGTGACTCTTGTATTCTTGAAAGAGTGGGAAAATAGCTTCAGTGTGAAATTCCTCCGCCAACTTTTGTACATTCTTAACAATGTTTTGATATCTCCCAGCTGACTGGTAAGACTGTAGGTATGACTTTGCTTTGTCCAGTTGTTCCATTGCCCCAGATATATCAAGCTCAACATCTTGGAGTGTCTTGCTTATGTTTCCGGTTATTCAATTTCCCTCTTCCACTGTTATCCCAGAAACTGTTCCTGTCATAGAATTATCCTCCATAATGGCAAGTATGGCATCAACTATCTTCCCTAATTGGTGTTTGATAGGCTTTGTCACCTCCGCTCGAGTTTCCCGTCAAGTGGCACTCAGTGGTTTGAATGTCAGAGAGGATGTTCCCAGATGTTGCTTCAAAATTTGCTATCAATGAGTTGATACAGAGAAAAATACATAGATGCTTTGAATTACAAGGCTGACCAAATTCTCAAGTCAGGATCTCCCCACAAAGTCAAAGGATTGGTTTTTTTGTCTTCTAAATCGAAAGAGACAGAGGGACGAAGGGACAGAGATTCATTCATGTGTTTTTGTCCCTCAAACAGTAAAGAAGGTGACATGGAAGCGGGTGGATAAGGTGGCTCGATGCTCTCTCCCTTGCCCCTTGTCAGGGTTCCTTCCCCACTCTGAACTCTAGGGTACAGATGTGGGGACCAGAATAAAAGACCCCTTAAGCTTATTTCTACCAGTTTAGGTTAAAAACTTCCCCAGACACAAATTCCTTGCCCTAGAAACAGTATCGCTGCAACCACCAAGTGATTTAGAAAAAAGAATCAGGGAAAGGATCACTTGGAGTTCCTATTTCCCCCAAATCCCCTCAAGCCTTATACCCCTCTTTTTGGAAAAGGCTTGGTATAGGTGAGCCAGATCCAAACCCCTGGATCTTTAAAACAAGGGGGAAAAAACAGTCACATTCTTAAAAGAAGGCTTTTATTTAAAGAAAAGATAAGAGAATCACCTCTGTAAAATCAGGATGGTAGAATCTTACAGAGTAACAAGATGATTCAAACAAAACACAGAGGAACCCCCTCTCTAGCTCTAGTTTAAAAGTTACAGGAAAAAAAAACAGGGATAAACCTCCCTCTAGCAAAGGGAAAATTTACACATTAAAACAAAAGTTAATCTAACACACCTTGCCTGGCTTGCTTACTCTTTTTTTCAATTTTGAGACTCATAGGATGGTTTATAGGAGGAGGAGTTTCTGACCTGATGCTTCTCTGTTTTCCCCCAGAGAACACACAAACAAAGAGCACAAAACAAAGCCTCTTCCCTCCCCCTCCTCCTCGATTTAAAAGTATCTTTTGTCCCCATTGGTTCCTTTGGTCACGTGCCAACCAGGTTATTTGAGCTTCTTAACCCCTTACAGGTAAGGAGGAATTCTAGGCTGCTTTTATGGTTATGACACCCCTCTACCCCCAACTTTCTGCTGAAATGCAGATTGGCCTTGTCTCCTGCCATTTCCCCCTCTTGCTGTCTCAAGGACCCTCTTTACTACTTATATGTAAATTGAAGTAAACACACATTCCTTTGTTTAGGATAGACCTAAATTTAACAACTTTTGCCTAGTCAGGTCTGTGTGGGTGTGAACATCTGCTAACAATATCATGAAGGAGGAATTCAAAACTTTATATATAACGTTATGTACATTTCACAATGATATTATTAACCAGGAAGTTATTTGTTTTCAAATGATGCCTCACAAGGCTTTTTTTTTTTTTTTGTACAATGATTATTACAATAATGTGTAGGGTATGAATACAGGAATATTTTCAGTCACATTAGTTACTGAGACAAAAAAGAAATTACCTTTCCACAGGGATGACTGCTCTAACATTTTGATCTTCTAAAAATAATCCCATGATATGCATCTTCTTCCTTCTTGCTCCCAAAAGAAACCTCTGAAGACCTCCATTCTCACAAATGACTAGACATTGTCATAAACACTCCCATTTTCCACTCTTAAAATAATTGACTTTAATGATTCTGGAGTCTTATTCTGCCACTGTAGATCAAATTACATTGGACCCTTAAACTGAATCTTGGATTCATTATTCCAGTCTACAAAGTTAATTTCTGTAATTTTGACCTACTCTTATTTCAATCAATTCTAAGTACTGTAAAATACAGGGTTCCATCAAAATAATCCCCTCCTAGACATTTTATACACATCTTTCCTTCATTTCCAAGTATTTAATCAATTTTATTGAGAATAATATAATTTAATTTGATTCTACCTCTTTCATTTCAAGAAATAGTTTGGCTAAACGTTTATGAACCAGCTATTACATTACTAACATTATTTAATGGCAGAGTTCTTTCACAACACAGTCAGTAAGAAGGTGGTCTGAGAAGTTCACAACAGATCCCTTTACTCTTTTCCCCTCTCGCACAACATTTGCTGTTTAGCTGACTAATCACGCTACTCACCTGCATGTTTTTAAAATAAAAATGCAAGCAAAATAAATGGTATTGAATTATGATGAAACTTGATTTCACTTTAAAAATATAGTTTTTAATTCATAAAAAATTGGGCTTTTCTCTGAATCATAAAAACATATTCACCTCCTTAATAACTCACCTCTCCTTTGAAGCTTATATAAAATTGCCATATTCTTATAGCAAAAAAAAAAAACTTTAATTTGCATAAAATTACATATAACTGCATAATATCACACAAATGTGCATAACGCGCAATTTGAGGGTGCAGAGGGATTCTAGATTCTTCCAGAATGCCAATTAATTCAATATCCCTCCACACCCATATTGCCTATTTCCTAGCTCCACATCAATTAATTATGCATCCCTCAACACAATATCAATTAGTGTAGTGCTTCCCTCACCCTGATGGAATTATTCCACACACCCATAGATGGATCTGAAAACTCATATTCTAAGTGGAAAACCTGCATATAATTGTCAGGCCTGCTTTTGACAACAACTAGACAAGTGGTGAGTTGTTAATACTCAGCTGATTTCTGCTGATTACATCTGTGAATTGTGCACATGGATAGTCTATGCTAAACCATTCTACTGTTCCTCTGAGCCAGTCCTCCTTCACGATCACCCCATTGTTTGTTTCATCTGTAGACTGTAAAATAAGGACTATCACTTACTATACTATATGTAGGTACAGCAGGGAGGGGGGAGTGGCAGGGAAGCCAACTTGTTTGGAGCCTCTGGCTGCTACTGCAATAATAATAATAATTTATATTTATATATAAAACTTTTCTCCCTGGAGCACTTTGTAGAGTTGGGGAAACACAGCAAGCTTCTGCAAAATAAATAAATAAAAAGTGCCTCCTCACAATAGCATTTTGGACTCCTTTTAGTCCTTTTCTGTAAACATTCATAAAATTGACATATATATCTTCCTCAAGGATGTTGACAGAAAGCAAAAATCTTGTAAATTTGCTTGGAGGTTTGTATCAGAAAGGTTAGCATGACCATCTTGATGTCAATTTGATTTCCTCCCTCTTATTTATTTTTTTCCCCCAATCATTAGGACCACTCCTTGAAGTCAATAAGAGCTTCTCTGGATCAAGGGGAGTAAAAGAATGGATTTAACAGAGGAAGCACACACTATGAATAATGACTAGTACAAGACATAATAGAAGCAGCTGCTTTGTGAAGAATCCAAAGGACAAAATATGTGTGCCTCAAATATCTAAATAATCTTAAATAAACATTTTCTTAAAGGCAAACAAACGATGCCTTCCCCAAAATTTAATCTATGATATTTCATTCACAGAGAAAAGGGATAAATTAATTGAATGTATTAGTCTCAAGGAATCATGAATTCTAAGGCCAGAGGGGTCATTGATCATCTAGTCTGACCTTCTGCATAACATTGACCACAGAATTCCCCAAAATAATTCCTAGAGCAGATCTCTTAAAAAAAATTGCCAGAGGGAGAATCCATATTGTTTGCATATTATTCCAATGGTTAATTACGCTCACTGTTAAAATGTATGTCTTATTCCCAGTGTGAAATTATATCCAATATAAAGAACAGTAGTACTGAATAGTTCTCCCAGATCTAATGCACTCACTATATTAGTGCTAGTGCTGTGCAATATATTATGGGGGAGTGATAGCAATAGCATAGCTGAGGCTGCACCAGAGTTTTCATTTAAACAGATCATACATCTTAGTCTGCCTCACTTGCACGCTGACCGCTAATTTATCTCCCTTGGGGCTACTTGTCATATTTCAAGTCCCTAAGCTGCTTTCAAACTGCTGTCAATTGGGGGAAGAGAGGACGCACCCACAGATTTTTTTTTTCCAAATTCCAAATGGGGCAAATCCCAGGATGTTCTCTTCTGGGCCAGTTACTGGTTTAAAATCCTATCAAGGCTGAAAAGAGAACTTAATATCATTAAAAAGAAAATGATCTCCCTTTCCAATTAAAATGGCATTTGCTTCTTTCCCTGGTAATATCAGACTTTAAAATCATTACATCAGATATGGAAAATTGCCCATTTTGTCCAAATCACTGCTGGAGTACAAATTAAGGGAGTATGAACTTGTATTATATTGAAGATATCTGAGTAAAAATCTGTGAAAACAAATTGTAAATTTCAGCGCTCTCTAGCATTAATGATAGCTTCATCAAAAAGAGTTCCCTCTAAATTATTCTGTGATTGTGTTATTTTGTTCTACTAGCTAAACAGCTTCCATTTCCTTTTCCAAAAGATCTTCTGGGACTTTGTTGAACAATTGTGAATGGACCTGCTGGATAAGCCAGTATTTCAGCCTTTGAGATGCAATCTCGACGCACATTACAGGGTAAAATTAAATAATAAAGCATGACAAAACACTACTTAGCATCTGTTGAATGTATTTTACATTGTTTTTATCTACTTTTTTGCTTCTGCAGTTAGCAAACACTACATTAAAAATGAATAAAACTGGTTATTAAGGAAGTCTTTATCTTTCACACTATACTTAGATTATCTGCCAACATCCTGGGCTACAGGTCAATAAGAGAATACATTATTATGATGTGAGTAATATTTGCACATGGTGCAGTAAATTTTCCATCAATACACTCATTCCATGGTGCACTTATAAATGCTTATATATTTGTTTCATTGACAATCTAAGGTACACTTAGTTATATTTGCCTGATTAAATGATTCTGGGAAGAAAAAAATAATGGGCCAAATTCAGACCTGATGTAAGTGGGTACAACTTCACTGAAATCAATCCACTCTTGAAGTCAGTGAAATTGGATCCACTTACAAAAGTCCCCAACTTGATTCAATTAGAGGAATAAGTGTGAAGTTCTCAGAAATAACACATTTAGGCCCTGATTTTGCAAGTGACTCCACATGGGCCTAAGAGTCCAGCTACACCGATTCAGTTGCAGGATCAGGGCCTTAAGCATTATAATGTGCACAGACTGATTCTGCTAACAGAGGGCTTGACATAGATTGAATCCATAACTGAAGAACCCCTGTGCCTTCAAGGATCTCGTTGCAGGCTCAGAGCTTAACTCTCTCCTACCCTTTTGGTTATTTGTTCTTTTACTCACATTTTATATTAGAAAATTATTATTCTTCCTCCCACCCCACAAGTGTTTTGGGAACATTTTAACAGCTGTCTAGTAAGTATGATCATATTCTTCTTTCCCCATTTATATTAAATTTTGAGGCATAATCATCTAAATAAATGGTTCAATGAATTGTCCCTTTGCAATGCAGACTAGCAAAATAGCTCTCTCTAGTACCATAGAGTTATATTGTGAAATGCTATAATCTGACATGTCGTAGATGCATACCTCTATTCTGCAAACAAGCCTATAAAACAACTTTACTCTGATGATTTTCACCACACTGAGATCACTTGTTTGAAGCATAAGTCAATGACAAGTTTCAAATGATATTGACCCCCCAAAGCAGTATTACATATAAAAAGGAAAACCATCCTGAAAGTGCCATAGTTTATGAGGAAAATGAAAACAAGGGTAGGGTTTGTTTGTATGGTTTAAGAACAGGATTTCTTGCCTATGAGGCACAACATACCGTATTTTTCGTCTTATAGGACGCTCCGGCCTATAAGACGCCCCCTCGTTTTTTAATAAAAAAGCCGGACAAAAAAAAAAAAAAAAAAAAAAAAAAAAGCGCCTCGCTCTCCCGTCCCCGCCGCGCGGGCGGGCTGCCGAGGTTCCCCCCTCCCCGCCGCGGGCGGGCTGCCGGGAGCGTCCCAGTTCCCCCCTCCCCGCCGCACGCGGGCTGCCAGGAGCGTCCCGGTTCCCCCCTCCCCGCCGCGGGCGGGCTGCCGGGAACGCTCCCGGCAGCCCGCCCGCAGCGGGGAGGGGGGAACCGGGACGCTCCCGGCAGCCCGCCCGCGGCGGGTAGGGGGGAACCTCGGCAGCCCTCCCGCGGCGGGGAGGGGGGAACCTCGGCAGCCCGCCCGCGCGGCGGGGACGGGAGAGCGAGGCGCTTTTTTTTTTTTCCCCTATAAGACATTCGCCCTATAAGACGCACCAACTTTCCCCCCCCCCGTTTTGGGGAAGAAAAAGTGTGTCTTATAGGGCGAAAAATACGGTACATATGAATCTCAAGTAGCTTCCTTCTGGATCTGACCTCAGGAGCTGACAAGAACAAAGCCACCACATCCCAGAGATGGTAGGACCCAAAGAGAGGAAGTGCTGGAGATGAAAAGAATCAACTCACACTTTTAATCCCACCACCACTGCTGACGCTGCTAATCCTTTTCTTTCCAGAACCACTCAGAATCCTCTTCCTGACACGTCCACCTCCCAACAACATCCTCGGTTGTTGGCACTCGAAGAGATATGCATTCCTGTCATTATCCCATTCCCGGAATCCTCTTCAGCCATAAGATGGCATGACATGTGAGAGGTTAAAGAACATAAGAACATACGAATGGCCTTACTGGGTCAGACCAAAGGTTCATCCAGCCCAGTATCCTGTCTACTGACAGTGGCCAAGGCTAAGTGCTCTGGAGTGAGTGAACCAAACAGGCAATGATCAAGTGATCTCTCTCCTGCCTTCCATCACCCCCTTCTGACAAACAGAGGCTAGGGACACCATTCCTTACCCATTCTGGCTAAGCATTAATCAACTTAACCTCCATGAATTTATCCAGTTCTCTTTTAAACCCTGTTATATTCCTAGCCTTTACAACCAAGGAGTTCCACAGGTTGAACTGTGCACTGTGTGAAGAACTTTCTTTTATTTGCTTTAAACCTGCTGCCCATTAATTTCATTTGGTGTCCCCTAGTTCTTATATTATGGAAACAAGTAAATAACTTTTACTTTTTCACTTTCTCCAACAAGAAATAATGGGTGGCTTTAGGGTGCAGATGAAAAAGTTTTAGGGCCATTAGCTACAATGACTGTGTTTTGTTTAGTATTAGTAACAGGTATCAGGATGTGAATTTTATATTATATGTGATCATGGCAGCAGAATACTATATTACTAATATTGAAACATACAGATTTAGCCTAGATAAATGAATGGTAACATATTGTCCAATATATATATTGTCCAATAATATATTGTGCACCCAAGTGGGTGTTAGTTACTGTAGAAAGCAGTATTAGGGAAAATGATAGTGGGTTGTAATGAGTAAGAAATATTATCTATTATTTGTACTGAAGTAGTCCCTAAAAGCCCTTGTCAAGAATGGGCTCCTGTTGTGTTAGGGGCTGTACACACACAGTAAGAAGAGCCCTTTCCCATAGAACTTGCAATCTAAGGGCCTCACTGAAGATAGTGGAAAGATTCATTGATTTCAGTGGGCTTTATATCAGGCCCTGTGTCTCAGTCCTGCAAGTATCATCATGAGGGTTGAGCTTCATTTCTGGAGCCCTTTTAAAGTCAATGCTACTCCTTCTGGGTACACATATTGGTGAAGACATTTGCAGGCACTAATTTAAGACAAGACAAAGCAATTGATAGTAACAAACAATAGGAGGGAAAGAGGTAGGTACCATAGTGATATCAGCAATAAGAGCTATGGTTACATAGGCTAGCTATGTGCACTACTTGTGTAGATTATTCATTACCTTATTCATTGGGAATTGCAGTAGGAACATTACAAGCCATGCTTTTCTCTATTAAATAAAATCAATTATTATTCAAATAACAATTTCATTTAATACAAAAGGTGCAAAATGTCCACATTTCCCTGATACAGTTGCTAAGGTAACAAACTGGGTCACAGTCATACAGGAGTGTAGTTCATATTCACATAATTCATTAACATTTCTTGTTTCTTCTTGATCTCTGACCCTAGATTTATCAAATAAGAACCATGGTTGTGGGACATCATTAATCATATTTGCTTAACTACCAGGACTGGAGAAAAAATATCTGATTGCTGTTTGTAGGTAATACCGTCTATGGGCCAGATTCTCCTACACTTACCAATATTGAGTTGCTCCTTACAGAAAGGGCAGGTCGTGAGAGTATTCATGGAGAAAGTTGTTATCAGAGCCTGTCACTCAGAAAGGAGTTAACATTGTATTAAATTCTTACTGTGGTGTTATTGCAATAAATCTTAATGTTAGGGAAATAATAAAGTGCAAAATTATCTGCAATGAAAGGTTTTCAGTGATTACATATCAAAATCAATGCACCACAACATTGAGTAAAATGACAGCCACTTAATAGAATATTGTCACTCTAACAGCAATAGACAGCACCGTGGCAAACAGCCATCGATAACAGCCACAAAGATTAACATGAAGTCAGTGATTAGAAGTGTTAGTCCTCTTTAGGTTTTCCTTCATAAAGCTTGGCTTGAAGAAAAGACAATTACCAGATTAACTGTGAACTCCATCTTTAATTTACAACTAGTGGAGCGTGGATATGTTTATATGAACCGCTCCCTGTTCCATTTAAACTACTGATGTCAGTGTTTTCACAGTAGAAAAAGGTTTAATTGTCATTTAACTAATTTTCTCTTCCCAAGATAATCTTAATTGTTTGAATTTCTAAGGGATTTTCAAAAGCCATAAAAATTCACATACTTCAGAAAAATGATAATTTAGTTTTAGAAAACTATAATCCCAATCCAGATTTTCCTCAGTAAAATTAGTTCAGTAAAACTCCTCTTCAATTTTACTCATATTCAGTGAATTTCCACCAGTAGCATAGCTTTAGCCCCAGTACTTAAACACTGGGTAATTTTAAAAACAGAAGTATTGCCTCTGAGACCAAAGGGACTACTCAAGTGCTTAAAATTTCATTCACATTTAAAGAAAGCGAAGAATAATTGTAGCACCTTATTATGCTGAAATAAACTAGTTAGTCTCTAAGGTGCTATAAGTATTCCTCGCTTTCTTTACAGATACAGACTAACATGGCTGCTATTCTTGAACCATTCACATTTAAGAATCAGAAAGGTAGCCATGTTAGTCTGGAATTGCAGAAATGACAAAGAGTCCTGTGGCACCTTAAAGATTAACTAAAGTATTGAAGCATAAACTTTCGTGGGCTAATACCCACTTCATCAGATGCTTCTGACGAAGTGGGTATTAGCCCACAAAAACTTAAGTTTCAATACTTTAGTCAGTCTTTAAGGTACCACAGGACTCTTATTCACATTTAAGTGTTCTGCTGGACCTATATTTCCAACTACTATTGATTAATCTAGCTTTTACATCTCAGGGTCCTGTGTTTTTAAATCCCAAAATTTATGTTGACCTCACTGGTGCAAATAACCTGTGGATGCAAAAGTGAAAGTAAAAAAGGAAGTTTGAGTTACATTACTCTGCAAAAATAAAAGGCCTACAGTACCTGAATTGTGCCCCTCTTTGTGCCTCCACCGACACTCCTAGTATAGAGATGCTGAAGATTTGAAATCTGCCTACAGACTGGAGGAATTCTTCATTCATGTCATTCTGAATAAATTCCTAGCTGGATAGGACAATTTGCCCCCTGTTTTTATTTATTTATTTATTTTTAAAGTATAAAGAACACAACAATTTTCAATCTTCATTTAGAAAAAAATGTATATCTTTTATCAAGAGGTAAGGCCATTTTGTGCCAAGCTTTTAATATTGTAACAGTCTGAATACTAAAAACTCCTCTTACTATTATTATTTAACATTTATATTTCAGTACTATCTAAAAACCAGATAGGTTAGGACCCCATTGTACCAGGCACTGCACAGACATATCTAGTCCAATGTATCACTAAAGGTATATTATTAGATGAAATGCCCTCAGAAGCATGACAGAGTTAGGCATAATTTTCTTTTTACCTCATGTGTGATTTGCCTATAGCAGGGATCGGCAACCTTGGCACATGGGACTGCAGGGTTATCACCCTTAGTGGGTCCTGCCAGTTTGTTTACTTGCCGTTTCACCAACTGCAGCTCCCACTGGCTGCGGTTCTCTGTCCCGGTCCAACGGGGGCTGCGGGAAGCAGCAGCCAGCATCGCGCCACTTCCCGTAGTCTCCATTGGACCGGGATGGCAAACCGCAGCCAGTGGGAGCTGCGGTCGGCGAAACAGCAGGTAAACAAACCAGTGGGGCCTGCTAAGGGTGCTAACCCTGCGGTCCCGTGTGCCAAGGTTGCCGATCCCTGGCCTATAGCTTAAAGAAAATCTATTACACAAATGTCTGTGAAAGAGCCAGGTATGGGGTTTCTAGGCATCTTGTTTTCAACTGGAACACCTGGTCAAAAAGGGATCTCGGTGGCTCTGGTCAGCATCGGTGACTGGGCCATTAAAATTCCAGTCGGCAGCATAGCGGGGCTAAGGCAGCCTCCCTGCCTGCCCTGGCTCTGTGAAGCTTCCTGGAAGTGGCCGGCATATCTGGCACCTAGGCACAGGAGCATTCAGGGAAGCTCCGTGTGCCGCCCCATCCCCCCAGTGCCAGCTTCCATTGGCCAGGAACAGCCCAGAGCCCCTCCTGTATTTTAAGCCCCTCATCCATGGCCCCACCCCAGCAGGGGCCCGTACCTCCTGCCACACCTCAAACTGTGCCCCAGTCCGGAGTCCCCTCCCGCACCTTGAACCACTCATTTCTGGCCTCACCTCACAGCTCTACCCCCAGTTGGAGCCCTTACCCCCTCCTGCACCCCAATCCCCTGTCCCAGCACACTTAAACTGAGTGAGGGTAGGGAAGAAAGAGTAATGGAGGGAGGTGGCCTGGAATGAATGGGGAAGGGGCCTCATAGAAGGGGCAGGACAGGGTATTCAGTTTTGTGCAATTAGAAAATTGGCAACCCTAGCCAGGCAACGCCGGCCTTAGGGAAAGAAAGTGGCACCCTGGATGAACTTGTATTTTGGTTCACCTGGCCCCTGCTGCCTCCCTGAACTCCTCCAAAGCTCCTCATTGCTCATGGCCTCCGGTGCCTCCCCAGGCTCCCCACACCCACTGTCCCTGGAACTCCCTGCCTCTCCTCACCCCATTGCCCTGAGTTCCCTTTGTAGCCTCACACTCCCAGGCCCACCCCACTCCTTGTCTCTTAACCATGTCCCCCCCATGCCATCCCAGGCAGTCTCCCTCATTGCTCACCCATAACGATGGCCTTGGACTAGGCACGTTCCCTCCAGGTTTTCTATAAATAACATGCCTTATGATGTGCCTCATCTGATCACAATTTCAAAAATATATCATAGATAAGAAAGCAGATGGCATAAGTGGCCCAATCTGCTAGCAAGATGTAATTTGGTGCAAAGTGGGGAGAACGGTGGGAGAACAGAATGCAGAGAATTTGAGGGAAAGAACTGAGTTTCATAATCTGGGAATGTAAATCACCGAGCCATGATATTCACTCAGAAACTACTTAATGATCACTTACTAAAATAGCTGAACCAAGAATGCCAGCCATACAGCTGCAGTTTCTAAAAGAAAAGAAAAGAAAAGAAAAGAAAAGAAAAGAAAAGAAAAGAAAAGAAAAGAAAAGAAAAGAAGAAATTCTCACAATTAAAGCATGTTTTTCTTTTGTTCAATACAGTACATCCAACATATTTTTTCCTGGTTCTCTTTGCATGGCAGCATTAGACCATTCACTTAGAAGAGAAATTAAATGTCTTATTTTATATGTTAATATAGTTTAAAAAGCAAAAATTCATTTACTATCTCAAATGAGGCAAATTCTATAGTCCATATTTGAGCAAAATCCTCATAACCACAGAATAAGAAATATGTATTTATTTATGTATTTGTAATGCAGACGCACATAGAGTTCCTAATAGTCCCTGCCTCAAAAACTTGAATTTTAATGTATTCACATGCATCCTTAATTATGCTTGATGCTACAGTGCTTTGCGCTTTTATTTTCAATTACAGAGGCTGAAACCAGTCGCTGAGAGCCAAATCTTTGTAGTTCTCCCTGCTTGTAAAAGATACTTGAAGTAAGAACTTGAAAATGTCATTAACTATAGTTCATCCTTGATACTTTCATCTCTCCAGAGCTTATTTAAACTTCAAAGTCTTGACCCATTCAAATAAATTAAATGGGTACTCTGAACTTGAACAAGATATACGACAACCAATAAAATTGCTCATTATATGAGCTCTCTTTGCTGTGATATTTCCTAGATGGCAGCAATAGAGAAAATTTGAAATATCTGAAAGGAGGAAATAAGTTAGATTAATCATATAAAATACTGTAGTGGATTTTAAACGTGAAACACTCTGAGGATATATTCATTCCAGCCTAATAAACAGTCGCTTTGTTGGCCAGTTTTGATGAAGGGAATTGTTCCATATACTTATAAACTGAAGTAACAATCTCTCTCCAAGTGTCAAATCTGCACAAACCCACTGAAGAGGAAAATAGTGACAAGGTTGATCATGTTTGAAGAGATAGATTCTGGGTTACCTCCCCATTTAAGGTAACAGAACCACATTAAACTCTTTTATCATGTTGAGATCTATTTCATTTAGATTTTTGTGGAGTTAAATCTACTAACTGATCCTTTTTATTAAGTTCACTTATAGTTTTTTTTAAAAAAAAAAACTCTAGTGTAAACAAATCTTTTTCCTCGACTCTTCCATGATCCTCCCACCCTAGCTGCATCCACCCACCCCAACATAGATGAAAAATGGCATGACAGCAAACTAAAAACACTTTGATGTAGCCAGGAATAAGGTATATTTAGGTTTTATAGTATTGATTACTTTGTTAATGCAAGGCCGGCAGGCCTGTAAAATAGTTAGCTTACCCAAATAAATCAAGGCCTAATGCCTTAATAAGGTTGACACAAGTAACTAACTGATAAGTAACCCTAAAGTCACCCAATCAAGTGTTGCAGTAAAGAGCTTTGCCAAATGCTGGTGACTATGGAATAAGAAACTGCAAAATACCAGTTACCGGTATTTTGAGCAATTCCTAAGAAATAGGGGTAAGCAAAACCTGCAGATGTTAAAATGTTACTATAGTGACTGACTGGCGTAAATGCTAGTGAGTGTGAGGTAAATAGCTAATAAGCCTATAGGAGTTATGAACCACAATATTAATATGATTCAAAAAGCACATAGGAGGGTAGTTGCACCCATTATGAATATGCATAGAGTACAGTGGGCATCAGTGTATGCCATTATGAAAGGTGTCACTCAAACTATGTGCTGTGGGATTCACTTGGACAAGGCTGTCAGAAGACCACCTCCTGAATATCTCATCTGTTTCAAGTGTGTATATAAGAATGACCATACTGGATAAGACCAATGGTCAGCTAACTTCGTATACTATCTTTCAGCAGTGGCCAGTGACAGATGCTTCAGAGGGAATGAACAGAATATGGAAATGTATTGAGTGATCCATCCCCAGTTGTCCATTCCTAGCTTCTGACAATGACAAGTAATGCAACTGCTATACATTCTGTATCTTGCTTCTCAGTGTTTGTGGGTATGGTTGTGTTATAAGAATTCTCATAAAGAAAAATGTAATTAGTTCAAACTGTATCTCTAGTGCTCATCAAGTCTCTCACTCTGATATTGATCCTGATACTGTAGCTGATCTGGATGCCAAATCCCCTCAAATCACTGCAGTCTAAATTGTCACTCCATAATTAATCTCTAAACCAGGGATCGGCAACCTTTGGACCACGGCCCAACCAGGGTAATCCCTCCTTCCCCCCTTTACCTGCTGCATTCGCAGGTTCATCTGATGGCGACTTCCACTGGCTGCAGTTCACTGGCCCAGGCCAATCGGGGATGCAGGAAGCGGCATGGCAAAGGGATATGCTCGCCGCCATCTCCCGCAGCCCCCATTGGCCTGGGACAGCGAACCATGGCCAGCGGGGGCCACAATCGGTGGAACATGCAGACAAGGCAGGTAAACAAACTGGCCTGGCCCGCCCGGGGGCTTACAAGGGTGGGCCCCATGTCAAAGGTTGCCGATCCCTTCTCTAAACCTATCTAGTGATATCATCAGTGTTGCTAACTCTTGCAATTTTATCACAAGTCTTGTGATATATGGTACTTTTCTTAAATCGCCAGAGTTATGTGAATGTGAAAATCTCTGCTTTTAAATAATAATAATAATAATAATTAATTTACTAGCCTTTATAGCTGGGGAGAAAAGTTTGAAAACATGGCTCAAAGGCATCCTTACATGTTTTTTTTTATTGTATATTGTTTTAAATTTCATGATTTTTGGAAGCCAGATTCACAGATTTTGAAAATTGAGGTTGACCATACTATAAGGGAGCTAGACTGTAAGCCCTGCCTCCCACCATGAGGTGGCTTCTGAGACTACATGTAACTACGGCCTGAGGATGTGATTTCCCTGCTCATGTACATGAACCTGTGCTAGCTCGAGGAGAGAGAGCACAAATATAAGTAGTAATAGCACGGGGAGCAGCAGCAGAGGCATGGCTGAGCATGTCAAACACAAACTCACCAGAGACTGATGGATGTGTACTCAGCATGGCTGAGCCATGTCTCTGCTGTTGCAACTTAGGCTTGTATAGCTACCAGTACTACTTGTACTTATGCTGGCTCAATGAGAGCTAGTGTGAGTACATGTACATGAGAAGAGGACTCACACCCTAGCTCACCATATAGCCTAGGGATCGGCAACCTTTAGCAGGCACCCCCCACCACCACCACCAGGGTAAGAGCCCTGGCAAGACGGGTCAATTTGTTTACCTGCCACTTCTGCAGGTTCGTCTGATCTGGCCATGGTTTGCCACTGCAGGTCAATGGGGCTGTAGAAAGAGACACAGGCTGAGGGATGTGATGGCTGCCACTTCCTGCAGCCCCCATTGGCCTGGAATGGCGAACTGCAGCCAGTGGAAGCTGTGAACGGCTGAACTGGTGAACACTGCAAGTAGAGCTTCCCCCTTCTTTTCATGGCCTGCATAGGGGCTGTTTAGAATAGTAGCCCATGTATTTGGAGAGTTCAGAGGTTTTTCTGAGTTGCTCCCTCCCTCGAGAAACTCAATGGAAAAAGTATGGTGAGGGATGTGAAGTAGATGGTACCTTCCCAGAGACCCTCCCACAAAAACCCACTTCACTATATACTGCCCAACAGAACTAACCAATCATGACATCACTTTTTAAAGTTATTTTGTAAATTACTGTGCCCTTAATATAACTAGGATGCTTCAGGAGACGTTATGCCTTTCTGGCACAATAATATTTCTATATTGATCCAGCATTTTATCAGTATCAAGAGGTTGATAAAATAATTTTTTTAAAAAAATCCGATTACAGATTAAGTCAGATCTGTAACTCCCAGACAGTTACCAGAATTTTACAGTTCTTATAAGAATCTTCCTTCAAAATCTGACAAAAAGTTCATTAAAGCACAATTTCCTTTACATCACAGAACTGGAAAGTTGCATCATATTTCTCAAAGGCCTGGATATAATAGTTTAAAACTGTGTTCAGTTTTGTTTAATTTTTTCTTCCTCTAATGGCGTACTCATGCTCTCATTAGCTTAAATGGGAGCTAGCTCAACACAACAGGTCAAAATCTGGTATTCTTACTCCGGTTGAAAAGTGTCTTACCCTGAGAGTAGCTCTGTTGCAATCAATAAAAAAAATGTCACAGGCTTCAGGAAAAAAAAGGCTGGAAGAGGCAGAAGAATTTCAATAAAATTTATTATCTGTCAGGCACTTCTGTTTCTTTCAGTTCCACAGTGATGGAATCAACAGAACTACTCAAGGAGTAAGTACAACTCAATGAGAGTAAGACTCACTGAATCTAGCCATACTTTTGACAGGATTATCCCCTCAATGGCAGCGCTGCTGCAGTCTTCAGTATGGACTTACTACAAAACTAAACTACGAAGCAAAGATCTGAGGCAATTTTCTCAGCAAACTATATTTCAATCGCCTTTCAACTAATTCATTAGATCAAAAGTGCAATCACAGAAATCCAGCTCTCCTTTGCTAGCACCAGTGATGAGATCAGAGAAGCAAATAATAGTTTTAGACAGAGCCTTCCTCAAGAGTATTGGTATTTAATACAACAGTTTTGACCACTGAACTATTTAGATACTGAGAATCTGGGATGAATTTTACAGTTTTATTTTCTAATACTCTGCTGACATCTTCTGGAATACTACCCTTTGGCAACTTTAAGCAGGCTTGTTTTTCTGATAATGATGGATGCTTGTATCTGTCAACACTATTCACCATCCTGCTGTTTACAATACAAGAAAACATTTTGGTGTTGCTACGTCTCCCAACTTTAAGAATTCTTCTGTATTTCACATTCTTATTTTCTTATATTCACTGATTTTACATTATTAGAATTACAAATCATGAAGATGAATGAGGAACGGAACTGGTGGTAGAGAATCAAATTTCAGGACAGTCAAATATTGGAAGCATTGGTGACTCTTGAAAGTTTTGGGTTTTTTTAAAGGTCCATCTCTTGGAGTCAAGTGATTATGTGAAAATCTCATCCTTTTTTTAAAAAAATCAATCATAATAATGACCATACTGGGTCAGACCAAAAGTCTATCTAGCCCAGTAACCAGTCTTCTGACAGTGGCCAATGCCACTTTCAATCCAGAGGGAATGAAAAGAACAAGTAATCATCAAGTGATCTTTCCCTTGTCAGCCATTCCCAACTTAGGGACACCATCCCTACCCATCCTGGCTAATAACCGTTGATGGACCAGATGGTATTCACCCAACAGTTTATATGCATCTCAACTATGAAATTATAGAGCTACTAATTGTGGTATGTAACCTATCACTCCAATTAGCCTCTTCTCAGATGATTGGAGGACAGCTTATGTGCAACACCAACTTTTTAAAAGTGCTCCAAGGTGATTCTGGCATTCACCGGTTTGTGACCCTGAATTCTGGTAGAAATTATAGTAAAGAGCAGAATTCTCAGACACATAGATAAACACAGTTTGGTGGGCAAGAGTTAACTTGACTTTTGAAAAGGAAAATCATGCCATGGGACACAACCCCATGCTCAGAGTGAACCTAAAAATCTGACAGAAGCTAGGAGTGGAAGACAGGAGTGGATCACTCCATAATTGCCCTAGTCTGTACATTCCTTTTGAAGCTCTGATAGGGGCCACTGTTGGAGCCAGTAGGGCAGCTCTTACAGATTTATAACATTCATTATTTTAATCCATTTTCATATTGTGTGGGGTTTGGATTCAAGATGTTTGAAGACTTGGGGTTGGCAATATTACACTGGTGAGGGATTACAGACTGATGGTTGTTAACCTTTTGGGTTCTCCCTGGTAGTGAGATGTAGAAAAACACCCTGGACAAGTAATACTGGCATCACAGAATGTTTACAAAAGCTCAGTTTCTTACAACTCTGCCTACTTGTTATAGGGTGTCCAGATAGTATGTGTGAAAAATCGGGATGGAGTGGGGGATAATAGGCACCTATATAAGAAAAAGACCCCAAAATCGGGACTGTCCCTATAAAATCGGGACATATGGTCACTCTAACTCATTATAGCACATATTTCTAATTAAACACTGGTAAAATCTTCAAAGATTACCCCTTCCATCCCCCTTTCAGTTCAGGATTATTCCATATTGCATAATTTCTAGAGCTCTTCTCTGACTATCATAGATTTGAAATGTTCCATGTGATGAGACTTCCTCTACTTTCCTTGGAAATCTGGATCTTTCTTGTATTGAGTTGCCCAAGACTTTTCCAGAAGTGGTCATATGAGAGCCACATAGAGAGAGACGTACCTTTTCTCATTGTCATACCAGCCAACAGATATTAGAAGTTAATAAAGTTTTGGTTATTTATTTCTATTTATTCCTCTGAATTAGATGTCAGATTTAATCTAATGTAACACTTGTTCAATTTATTTTTGAAATGTGTGAATAGTTTTACTAGAGGTGGCTGAAACAATTTTTGGTGGGAAAGTGCTGATTTGACAAAATCACAAGATTTTTGTGGGAACATACAGCTTCTCTGAAATTTTTGATGGAAATTATCACATTTTTAATTTTTTTACATTGTTACTGTGTGATACTTACATTGCTGCTTTGACCTAATGGCTTATGAGGAGCATAACTTCCCTACACAGATGTCATGACACATTTAGGCACCTTCAAGTGTCCCCATTATAGCTAATTTGTACTGGTAAGACTGAATGCTTCCCACTGGCAAGCAGTTACTCACGTGAGTAGTCTGCTCTTAATTGTGAGTAACTGTTCACTAGTGGGAGTATGGGTTTTACACATCTGACATTGAATTATACTGATGGAGATCAGCAAAGTGTTATAATGTTAACCAGAGGGTTCTTCCCCCCTCCCCCTTTAATAAAAGTCAGGAAAGGGCAAACAATTAAGTCAGGTAGGGGAAAATAAAAATAAACTGAAGCCTCCTTTTAGACGGATCTAAAGAGTAAAGTGTGTGTACGAGTAGGGAAGAGGGAGGAAGACCACAATGCATGCAGGAAAAGGGGGTGATCCAGGCAACCAAACATATTGAAATACTTTGGAATTTTCTTAACAGTATAAAATGAAAAGTCACGAAACTCCATTTATATAACACAGTGATAGTGTAGTTTCAAACGGAGTGGGGACATTACATACATTAGTGCCTAAAATTGTCAATAGATATATAGCACCTGTACTCCTATATTTCTGAATCCATTTAAGAGCATTTCTACTTTTCAGAGAAGTTGTACTTAAACAATGAGATATTCGGGAGGGGATTTGTCTTTTGTTGTTATCATGGTTTTGTGTTTTGTGAACATGTTTTATAGCTTTTGAAGATTTGCTATCTGCTAAAGAACACTTCTGACAGGATTTAGCGACAAAACCACCATGAAGAAGCCCTTAGCAGGCAGATAAGAAATCCTTTGGGGGGATGGCACCTAAATATAGAACCACTTCTCTTGTAATATTGTTGTGAGTCTTGAAATTGTAATGTGACTATATGCTCCTGCAATTTTAAAAATCATATTGTATTGGAGCTTGATCATGAAGGGAAGCTAAGAGGAGGACTGAATGCCAAAGTACTCAATCTTCTTAGCACCTGTTGCTGAATAGCTGCCACAGAGCTGGGCCTGCAGGTATCAGACAAGAATCACCCCAAGTGAAGTCAACAGAACCAGATATGTGGATACCCCATCTCAAAGACGAAGCCCGAAGCCACCAGAGTGGAACAGATGGAGACTGGATGGCTTGCTTTTGAGAGGAGGAGGGGAGGAGTTAAAAACTGCCAACAGTTCCTCTCCCCTGGGTTTGGCATGAGAAAGTGAAGATCTATCCTAGTGGCTCTCCATGCATGGGATGAGAGAGAGCCCATGAAGGAGCACCAGCCAGGAATGTGGAGTGTGGATAGGGAAGAGGTGTTGTTGGAGGAACAGGGGGTAAGGGTCAGTGATACATGATAGGGAAATAGAAATAGGTTATAGGGGGGATGCACAAAATCACAAACACAAAGGAAATGACGTCCCTCCACACTGAGCAATTCTGAAGTATCTTTCATGGACGTGCACATGATGCAGAGAAATGCCCAGTGGTTTTTTTTTTAAAGTCTATTCTTTCTCACCGCTAAGCTGAGCACATGACCATGGAAGAATGTGACTGATTGAGCATGATTGGGATACGAGGTTTTAGTGTGAGCCAGTGAATGAAAATAATATGTAGCCACTTCCAGCTACTCCTAACAGCAGCCTTGGTAGTAGCTACTCCAATGTACTTGAGAGATGCACTAAGCAGCTCCCTGTTTAATCAAGGAAATATCGCATGGCTGTGGATGCTAAGCAAACAAGATTTCTCATGGCCAGCTGCTCATGTCCTCAAGTCTAATGCCAGGCACAGCTCTCTTGCTGGCTCACGTCCCTCCTCTTAACTCAGCTAAGAACGTACCAAGCTCATCTGCTCCAGAAGAGACCCAGTATTACTCCCTGACAACTTGCACCCACAAACATGCACAACTGAGCCCTTTGTGCATGGTACCTGGACATAGGGTGGAAGAGAACAGAACAATGTTTACAGGATATAGCAGCATGCAATGCATTTATCAATAAAGCAGTATGGAAACATTATACAAATATGCCAATTTGAAATGTACTTCCTTCGGTCACATATGAATGGGTCTTCCTATTATTTATGTGTGCAAAAATAATGTCCAGCACTAAAAATCACCCGCTAGAAATGTATTGGCCAGGTTTTTATTTTTTTATAAGCACATATTTTGCTGTATTATCAATTACCAGCAAGAGGTTTATTGAAGTTAATCTAGAACTGAGCAGCAGCAATAGCTAGCAAAGCTATTCCATGCTCAGTTTTGCTCATATGATCTGTCTTTCTAGGTTTCGTGCAAAAGTCTACTTGCAATGAATGCCATTTTTAAGTTGTGCCAGTGTTCTTCAGTATCTCTTCCCTTCCACTCTATGTCAAATTCAGTTTTCTTGATCTTCTCCTTAGTTAATTACATCCACATCCCCATAGCTGGCGTCTTTAATGATTAAGTATTGTTCCCCTCTTGCCAGTCATCTTCAGGGGGTTGCTGGCAGAGCTTACTGTTCACCACATATGACAAGGACTGCTATGAGCCAACTTGAAAAGCCAAGTTCTTTGTTAACAAGTCTGTAAGGGGATGGGGGAAGAAATGCAGTGAAGCATTTACATCACTTAGTGGAGCCATTATCAAGATGTCAGCTGTCCTGCGCTTCATACAATCAATCAAGTGCAAAAATGGAAGGAACCTCAATAGGTCATCTAGTCCAGTCCCCTGCACTCAACATTGATGAGCTGTCACAGGAAGCCTGAGTCCACTCAATTTTTTGGAAATCCAATGACTGGCGAGTCTGGCTTACTTAATATCAGGTGGTCAGTCTTGTTAATAAAATTTTTATTCTACCATATTGTAAACTACAGTTTAATTCCTTTGCAGCAATGCTTTTGGAACAGCTTCTTACCACTAATGTTTTTTATGTCCACTAATCATATTCAAGTAAGTAATCATATTCTGCCTATAACTTAAGAAACCGTGTAACTTCTTGTTGGCAGATATCTAATCGAGTGAGATGAGTGACTGGCTGTTTACCATCTTTTCTGGAAAGATCTATGAGAAGGTTTAAGTATATTCTGCTGGGAAAAACAAAGAAACACAATAATCTTTATATCAGAATAACAGTTTGTGAGCGTATTTGATAGCTCTAAGGGAACCAGCAATGCCTCTGGATGCTCTTGTCAAAAACTATTATCTTGTTTTTACAAACTACTTCAACATCTGAAAACTTAGAAATATCTCATTTCTCCCACTGGCCATGGTTCACCGCTCCGGTCCGCCACTTCCCGCAGTGCTGGCCGTCACTTCCCGCAGCTCCCATTGGACCGGAGCAGCGAACTGCAGACAGTTTGGCCGAACCTGCGGATGTGGCAGGTAAACAAACCGGCTGGGCCCGCTAAGGGTGCTTACGCTGGGGTGCCATTTGCCAAGGTTGCCGATCCCTGTATTAACCTATGGTACCATTTGGCTTGGCAGGGTAAAAGGGGAGGCACAAAGGACAATGAGGATGTCATCTCCCATTAAAAGTTAATAGGAGTGGGACACCTAATTTTCCTTTGTGCCACTGAAAATCTCCCCCACAGGAATCTCCATTCTCAGTATGTCATTAGAATGTCTCGATGTATCTTGACTTCCCCTTCCCCCTCTTTAACCTTTGGCAAACTACAATTTTTCTACCATCTACCTACGTAAGGACCAAACCTAATGAAGGCCAAAGACTAAATGATGCATCCTCACTCCCCATTTAACTTGAATAATTGTCTGCCACTGCTTATTTTGCAGATTTCTGAGTAAAACCTTACGCTCAGAAACTTTAAATGAGGTTGAACAAAAGACTTTTCTTGTCATTAGGTGGCAAGTAACCTACACAGTATTAACCTTCTGAAGCTAACTCCCCCCTCACCATAGAATCAAAGCAAAGGTGTCACTATAGTCAGAGCTGTGGATCCACCATTCTACTGCAATAAAATCCTCCCAATGGACTGAAATTTTAACTGCATAGTAATTGCAAATGGAAGTTCTTTTATACAGAGCGACTGTGATAGCAGTTCTTCCTTAAATAACCACAGAGAGCATACAGATTTTTGAACTGCCCTGAAAGAAAAGCAATGGAGAAGTGAGGCTGAAACCTCTTTTGCAGGGAAACCTGAGTCCATAGCTTTTGCATGTTTCTGTAGAGAACCCCGATTTGTAGAGTGAATAAAAAACATCTAATAAACAAATACACAAATTTATGGCAAAATTGCTTTCTGTTAATTTTCTGTATATCCCAGTGTATAAATGTAAGTGATTGTGATAAGTACTGGATTGGCAGGTCTGAAGATAAAAAGCCTCTATCTGAAACAAATGCCACAAAGCTGGTGTCATGGCATGCCCCCTCACATCTACATTTTTGCATATGCTTCCTAATTTGCTGAGGTAAAACCGAGTAATAATTGAATAACTGCACTTCTGACTCCCAGAGTTGTGGCTACAAATATAGGTGTTAAGTTACTCCATTGGCATAACCACCCATTTTTTAGCTTTATGACAATGAAAGTTTGAGGAGTTGAAATCCAACCTTATTATGCAAGATTAGGGGGCTGCACTGAAGTGCAATCCCACTTCCTATTCTAGTTTATATGCTGGTATAGTAACCCTGTCTAGGACCTAGGAAATATAGAGTATCCTCTGCATAGTTGTTCCACCAGTGTCATCCTCTGCTTCTCCACCTCGTCCCCACTACTTTAAAGAAATGTTAACAAGTGGCAAAAGAAGGCCTTCCTTCCTACTTGTTGTGGGGCAGTGCATTAGTGCTAAATACATGGGTGAAATTCATCCTACAAACCTGACCCTTTTATTAAGATACCTTACAAAGCTGACTTTTAGTCCCAATTGTGATGGTGGTGGTTTTCTTATGTGGATGCCCTTTCTACTTGGAAATGAATGGAGAGCACAAAACTCTTCTTCTAAATCTATAGTAACAAATTTTTATTTCTTCAGAGATGCTTTCAAGTTGGTGAGATAATGGTGAAAGAGGATGGGGTATTGGACTAGATGACTTACTGGGGTCTCTTCCAATCTTAGTCTTCTATGATTCTATGATGAGAAAGAGGAAACAAAGTGTGGGCAGTCAGTCCTTTTTCTTTTAAAATTACATCCACAAGTAGCTGGTGTGGCCACATCACATCCCTAAGAAAATCTCCAGTGTTAAATTTTCTTCCTTTCATTACAACATGTCAACCACCATTTTTTCTGACTAAAGAGGGTTATATGGGATGCCTTCTTGATCTCATCAACACTGCTCCTTAATATTCCAAAGGGATTACCATTGAGGTACATGTGATGCATCCTAATTCTCCTTAGAAACTCATTGTGTTGCTGCAATCACCAAGTACTATACTTCAATTTAAACACCAGATTAGTACAGTTAAAATCTGTATTTTTTGCATGGCCTCCTGATCAACTTGTATGAGTTAACAATGTTAGACATAATTCCTGGAAAGATAAAATAAAAACAATCTGTTAGGCCTGAATCGAAACAACACAGTCACTAATGTCCCAGTATAACGGTGAAGCTAACATGTCTGTCTCTTGACAAAGCATAAACAAGACTGCTGCAGCAAAGACTCCAATTCCAGAAGAGATCATTGTGAATATCTGGTCTGACTTCTTGTATTAAACACCCATAGAACTTCCCGAAAGTAATTCCTAAAATATATGTTTTATTATTATAATAGGATGATTTTTTCCAAAGCATATAAGCATTATGCACTTTTGAAAATTTTATTTCTGGAGAATAATTCCTGATCCTGGGGGAAAAAAATAAGTCGAAAGAATCCAGCCTTACTGACAACCCCAAATGTTCAACAATTATGCATGATGGCCTAAAAATCATGACACTTAAATATATGTCGAGTTCTTTTTATTTGCTTTCTGGCTTTTGAGCCTTTAAAGGTCGCATTTTCAAGCTTTTCTCTGTAACTATGAGGTCTTGAAACTCTTTAAAAAAACACAATGCTAAGATTCTGACAAAATCACATGACTCCAGATGGTGGGGCTTTAAGAAAAATGCCAGATACTGTGAGATGTATGAGAGTTGTCACTGAGATAGAACTCATCCAGTTAGCCCAGTAAGAGCCTGAACCTGTGAGGTGTTGAACATTTTAATTCTGGGAGTCATCAGGGCTTAAATCAATCCAAAAAGAAGTGAGGTGGAGCTATTATAATCTGGAAGCAGCATCTTTTAAAAGACTGTTCTTAATGTGTGCCCCTGAGGACCTGGCTTGATTTTAATGTTTCCTTCAGATTTTTTGGCCTGCCACCCTCCGAAACACAAATACTTTATGTGCGGGCATCATGCAGCATGATGTCCTAAAACACTAATTTTCAAGTATAACTGAAAGGGCAGGGAGTAAACCAGATTCGTTCAACTGTACCTTACTGACACCAAGTTATATTTTAAATTAAATATTATGAATATTCAATAGAGTCTTCATATTAAAGGGGGACAAATGTATGGGGGGGGGGGGAAGCAGGAAGAAAATACACTAGGCCAACTCTTCATAAGTGACTAATGCTTTTGGGTGCCCAACTTGAGACACCTTAAAGAGACTTGATTTCCACTAAGGATGGGGTCCACAAAGGGACTTAGCATTGCAATGCTGGTTGTCACAGCACCTAACTTTTAGTCTCATAAAAAAAATCACAGCCACAACACTGTGACCCACAAAGCTGTGTTAGGCTCCTGTCACAGGGTCTACTCAACACGAGGGAACCTCCTTCTGGCTGCTCTGGGGATTAGCTTTTGCCAGGCATTGCCCTCCTTTGGCAGTGTCTCTTCCCATTATCTCTTTCACATGCGGTCCCTCTCATTCCAAGAGCTGCAGCTTCCTGTTTGTTGCTTGGTCTGCAGCTAGGGACTACGGTCCTCCTCTTCCAGGGAAATCAAAGTCCTTCCAGAACAGCTGTCAGGTTGCCATTTCCAGCACCCTGTACCACTTGCTAGTGGCTGTCCTGCCCAGGCTCTCCTGCTACACTGGTATCCAGCTCAGGGACCCTATGACAAACAGACAAGGTCTGTACCCTGTACCACTTGCTACTGTTTCCCTGGGCTTCTGCTTACTTATCTGGCTTCCTCCCCTTTCTGGGTTTGCCAAACCAAGCTCCCGCCTCCCAGGGACTGTACACTACTACCTTGCAATGTCTTGCTGATCACAGCTTCTGGGCTTTAAACAAGCTCCTAGGGTTACCACCTTAGAAATGCAAAAGAGACAGTACCCCCACACATAACAAAGCAATCCCACTGCAGTCCCAACCACAAGGCAACTCCGCAGTCCATACCCCTTAAACAGATACTTACAGCATCAGAGATAACACATCTAGGTAAGATTGATAAAATCATTGATAACAAACCGGCATTTGTTTTATCAGCACATTTTGCCAGCCAGCCTTTGTAGTCTGTTTCATTTAGCCACTTGTCTTTGAATGTTCAGTTTCTGATGTGAGCTTTTTTTTCCCTGGGAGTGTATTAGGATCACTTCCACCATCACTCTGATCTTCCATTATTTAATATGCCTCGCATGTCTCCTCACTCTTGCATGACTCAAGCCCTCTCTATCCCCTCCCCACCCACACACATGTGGTGAGCTTGCTTGTCGCTAGCCAGACAGCTGCTGTATTTTCAACAGTTTTTATCTGTTATTGCTTAAACTGCAGAAGTGGGCATCTTGAGCTGGACACAAAAATACTTTTAACATTAGACATCCCACTTGTATTGTGATAATAATGCAAATCTTTAGACCCACGTAAAAAAAAAATCCAGAAGATTAAATTATTTTTCTGGCAACTGACAAAGCCATTAAAAAAAAAAAAAAACCAACAACCTGGCAAGACCAGTCAAATACTGCCAGGTGGTAACCCCACAGGCTCCTTCTGTTCCTCCCTGCTAAACCCATTTCCAATTCATGCCTGGCTCCCTGGCTCCTTCTTCAGGTGCAGCCTGGGCAGCTAATTGACCTACCTACCCACTTTAACACTCCAGGCCTTTGGGGGGGGGGCACCCCATCATAGTTCCCTATACCATGAATGGGGAGAGACAGCTACCTTCAAATGTAACCTACAAAAGCCATCATGGTAGGTGGGGAACCACTGAAACCAGTGAGTGGAAGATGCCAGTGAAAAGGGTATGTGCTAAACTCTGCCACAGAGATTGGTACCTAAATCTGGGCTGCAGGGAAGTACCTATATCTGCTTACCAAACCACGGACGTGATCCAGCTGTCTCAAATCAGGTGGCATAGGTGCCTACAGCATTTCTTGTGCTAATGAGTTAGGCACCTGCCTCGTTCCACACAAAGTGGCAATACCAGGAGCAGGAAGAGGTGGTGGTGCTGCTGCCCCTGTCTATTTTATAACTTTGAGCCCACTGATTACAGTACTCACATGGTATGTGGCAGACCCAGTTTTAGTTCCCCTCTCTCTGCCAGAAGGGGAGAAAGAATTTGAAGAGGATGCGTCCCTCATCTCAGGAGAGTGCTGTAACTACTGGACTAGGAGATATTCTGATGAGGAGCTCCCTCAGTCGCTCCTGTCGAACCTGTTGCACTCTGCATAACAAATGAAAGTGTGAAGTGGTGCAGAGAACTGGGCCCCTGGTTTCCCAGGTGAGTACCCTGACCACTGGGCTAGAGTCATTCTCCCTCATTGGCTGAATGACTATTTAAGTATTCATCAGCTGTGGAACAGCTTCAGCAGGAGAGACTGAGGGAATCACACATCAGAATACCCCATAGTCCAGTGGTTAGAGCATTCATCTTCAGATCCTTTCTTCCCCCTCTGGCAGAGAGGGTTGAATTGAACCTGGGTCTCCAAATCCCATGTAAGTACTGTAATCACTGGGCTCAAAAATGATAAGCAATACCACCCCCTCATCCTCTATCCAGATTATGAATGGTGCCTGATCCCATAGGCAGCCTCTGAGCATTCCTACAATATTGGTCCCCACACATGACTTAGGCAGCCACCTATCTTCCCCTGGTGTGTGAATCACTCTGAGGCTGAGGCAGGAGATAGCAGTGCACATGCCCAGAGCCAGAAACATAGGCGCCGACGGAATTCTTAGTCTGAAAATTTAGGTGCCTAGTGAGTGCAGTCACCTACAGGGCTTGGCAAGAGTTTTGTGCTTCATAATGGAGTCAAAACTGAAACTTAGGTGTCAAGTAGCCAGTTTATGAACCTAAATATAAGTCCCTTTGTGGATCTGGACCTTAGGACTTTCGAAAGTTAAGTCCCTTTAAGGTACATCAGGTTGGGCACCCAAAAAACTTGCATTAAAAATCAGCATTCCTCTGTGGTCTTTATATTTTAATAACTTCAGAGTTGATGGATGAACAACTGGCCACAAGATAGGGCTCTTACTAAGCTGACTGGATGTCCGCTACTTCAACGTTGTCAACTACAAGTCTCTCAATATTTGTCTATGAACTTCAGAGTCATGTGATTATGTGAGAATCTCAAGTTTCATTTAAAAAGTTTCTAGCCCTCATAGTTGCAGGAAAAAAGCTTGGAAATATGACCTTTTAATATAGTATACTTTAAAATATTTCAGAGAATCATTGCCATACTCTATCTCATATGTAATGATTTAGTATACTATCACCCTTTTTTATTACTATATAAATCATTACTCTTTCTAATGAGATTTGCAAATGTGTGAAACAGTGACCATTTTGAATGAGATATCTGCAACCTACAGTGGTCATGCATTTCTGATCATTTCTAACAGCTGTCTTTATTTCCCCAGTGGAAGAATGTCAATATCTCTGTTAAATAATTAAAACTTTGTTATACTTTATTAAAAAAGAGAAAGTACAAACATGCCCTAATAATTCTGCTGAATTTTGCCACGCAAATATATAACTGATGTGTTTTGATAATGACTCAACTTGATCTTTAACTGATCACAGCTGGGAATAATTTATTTTCCTAATTGAGAAGACTTTATTCCTGATAAAACTGCATTAGTAAATTATACTGAGCACTTGAAATGTTACCTTTGAATGTTGTAAATGACCTAACTCTAATTAGATGTACTTAAATCAGAATTGATTTGCTTACTATGTCATTCAGAATAAATACTTTTTTTCACCCATAGAGTCAGGTTTCTATGCTGAATGCTTTTACTAGAGTGAATGCCAATCTCTTTAAGCCACTCTATGTCACACCTGTGATTCACTAGGTGGCTCTAGTCAAGAGTCCAGACTGAGGAATTGCTGAAAGAGGACAGTAATAAGAACTGATGGATAATTAAGGTGCAAGATATTGAATGCCTCCTACAGGATGAAGAGCACTCTCCATTCCCACTGACTTCAAAAGTTGTGCCTGCTGAGTACTGATAGGTGCTCGGTACCTTTCTGTGTTAGTCCTAACAGAGAAAAGAAGAGCAGAGATAACTGAAGAACTAGGTCAGGACACTTTGCAGAGGCCCAGGATCACTACATCATGGTGGGAGACATAGATTAAACCAGATAATGGATATGCTCTTGTAGGGCAAAGGGGGCTTTGGGCAATATGAAGATGATATGGAACACAGAGAGATTTCCATCAAATGTCAATTCAGAATAAATTTCTGTGAAGCAGCAAAGCTGAAAGAAAAGTTTCCAGGTTTCCAGCATGAGAAAAAGGGGACAATTAATGAGATCTGAAAGATAGGCTGGCTGGCTGGACAAAAACTAGGGCCCATTTAATTAAATTTTTACCTGAAAAGATGTTATGTGTGGCACATTGCCAGCACTATTATCGTGGGACCCGCACTTTCTCCTCTTGTGAGGGGTTCAGGGCACCATTTCTTGCCCCTGAACAAGGTATTAACTGCCCCACTTGTATCCTAGGCGAGGGGAGTGGAGAGGGAGAGATCCGGGCCCGCCCTCTACTCCGGGTTCCAGCCCAGGAGCCCCGAGGATAGCGGTAAACCACCTGAATGAGCTATTCCGTCCCCTGGGCTACTTCCCTCTCCTTCAGCTTGTGGGGCTTCCTGCCCTCTCTTTACACAAGCCAGGTGTCTCTTTACCTAGGGTCTGGGTCTTCTTGGTTCCAAACTCTCCTCCAAAGTGCTCTCTGCTCCAACTCCTCCAAACTGCTCTCTGCTCCAACTCCTTTCCTCCTCCCCTGCCTGCCTGAAGCAGGGGGGTTTATTAGGTTCTTAACAGGGCCTTAATTGATTGCAGGTGTTCCAATCAACCTGCCGCCAGCTTCCCTAGTCCACAGGGAAGCTGGTGTCAATTAGCTCTGAGCTTACATATCTCCCCTCAAGCACTCTACTGCAGCTCCCTGACCCTCCTCTATCACATATGTTAAAATAAAAATGGGCAATACCAGAGGGGAATGGTGCTCTCTTTAAGAAATGAGAACTGCATGAAGTTATGGGCATGGACACCTGCAGCCATGTGAAATGAATACAGAGTAGCCACACCCCCATCATGGAGATAATCACCTTCCTGCTGTGCCTATGCCTGCTAGAAATCCACATCTGGGAACCCACTTTGTTGTTCGATGCCAACGCCACTTTTGAAAATTCTAGCCCATTGATCAGGGTATTTTATCTGGGTGTAACTGTGTCTTCGTGGCTCAGAACTGAGGATGCCAAATTCAGGATGAACTGCTGAGAAATAGGGCATACACAACCAAAAACTGTGGTTATTCTTTTATAAGATGTACCAA
The DNA here is from genome assembly GCA_032164245.1 of Sternotherus odoratus. Taxonomy (NCBI): domain Eukaryota; kingdom Metazoa; phylum Chordata; order Testudines; family Kinosternidae; genus Sternotherus; species Sternotherus odoratus. The sequence goes on from JAVMKO010000001.1 coordinate 243,590,640, forward strand.
ACCAGCCACAAAAGTAAACTCCCATTTCACCACACTAGCTAACACGAAAACATAAAGGCAGTTTCCTCAGGCATTCCTGTTCTTATATCACCACCAAAAACACTGGATTAAGAGATGAGTGGTTCTTTACAACCAGTCTCATCAAATAATAGATTCTTCTGATCCCAAAGGACCAGACACACACCCAGGTCAATATATAACTTAGAACTGACCCAAAAATCATGCTGATGCCAATCCTTTAGTATCTAAAATCTAAAGGTTTATTTATTTTTTTAAAAAGAAAGAAAGGTGATAGTTAAAATGGTTAAAGGAATCAAATACACACAGTAATGGCAAAGTTCTTGGTTCAGATTTGTAGCAGTGATGGAACAAACTGCTGGTTTAAGTCAAGTCTCTGGAGAAGGGTTCGGAAACCTTGGCATGCAGCCCCCCCCCCCCCGCCCCCCCCCAGGGTAAGCACCCTTGGCAGGTCTGGCCGGTTTGGGCCAGTGGGAGCCGCGATCGGCTGAACCTGCAGACGCAGAAGGTAAACAAACCGTCTGGGCCCGCCAAAGGTACTGACCCTGGGAAACCACATGCCAAGGTTGCCAATCCCTGCTCTGGAGTACATCCATGGCTTGGATTGGTCATTCAGTCTAATGTTCGGGGCTTTAGTTTGTAGGAAAGTTCCTCGAGAGGTAAGAAGCAAGATTGGAGGTGTTTCCAGGGCCTTTTATAGCGTTTGCCATGTGGAGGACATCCCATTGTTCTTACTGTAGAAAATTACAGCAAGACGATGGAGTTTTCAGTCACATGTTCATGCCCAATTTCCCTCAGCCATTGCAGGAAGCTATTACCTACACTCCAGACAGCATGTTTACATGACAGTCCACTCAGTGTAGATGGGCATCTCACACGGTCCATTGTCAACCAAGTGTTTCTTGATGAGCCACTTAATTATCTCTCCAAGATGTGCTGGGTGTTACCTTATGGGTGTTACCCCAGGAGCAAACATTTGAAATCCAAGTACAGAACCAATATTTATAATTTCAAATACAATACCAATATAGCAAATCATAACCTTTTCATAGACACCTTATTGACAACCTATGTACAATATTTGCTGCAAATATATAACAGTGATTGCAACAATGATCTATCTCAGGGATTGGCAACCTTGGCACGCGCCCCCCGGTGGTAAGCACTCTTGGCAGGTCCGGCCGGTTTGTTTACCTGCCATGTCCGCAAGTTAGGCCGATCGCGGCTCCCACTGGCCGTGGTTCAGCACTCCGGTCCAATGGGGGCTGCGGATGCGGCAGGTTAACAAACCAGCTGGGCCTGCCAAGAGTGCTTACCACGGGGGGCCGCGTGCCAAGGTTGCTGATTCCTGATCTATCTGGTCACATTTTAATCAGATAACATCAAACTGGGAAACCCTGATTCAAGTCCCTCCTCCACCTGAGGGGAAAACAAGGATCTGACTCTCTCAGGTGAGTGCTTTTACTATTGGATTATGGGATATTGTGAGGTGCTCCCTCAGTCTCTTGTTGAAGCTGTTGCACTCTTGATCATTTAGAGAATCATTGAAGCCAGGGGTCTGGATCCCTGGATCTCAGACTTCCCAGGTGACTGCTCTAACCATTCTCCACCTTATGCTCACTTGCTCTAGTCCAGTGACACTTTAAGTGAGAGAGTGAGGGTGATCATAATGATGTCATCTGGTGGTTAGAGCACTCACCGGAGAGGTAGAAGACGCAAGATCCTGCTCCCCTGATTCTTTGATTATTTATCCAGGGTGCAACAGGAGAGACTGAGGAGGCCCCCCTCAGACTATTAGTTCAGGCACCACTGAGTTTGGCAGGAGTTTTATGTGCCACAGTGGTTAAAACTGGGATATTACTGCATTATGCATCTAGGCTTCCCAAGCAATCCATGTCCACATCTTAAATCTCATGAGCTGTCTTACGGTGAAGATAACATCTACAATAAGCAAATTGGTAACCACTACAGGTTTCTCCCCCATGACCTTGAACTAATATAAATGTAGATCAACAATGTGTGCAGGGTTAATGGTAGGAGAAGAACATTGATCCATTGTGTCTTCTCCTGGGGGAATGCATCAAGAATGACTTAGCTACATAACCAAACTATTTAGAGGACATACCCTACAGCAATGCCTAGAGCAGCATTTTCTTAAAGGAAGTGGGTCCTTGCGTTTATCAGAATTCATGGATTAAAAGAATGCAAATAGAAGCTGGGAGGTGAAGGAATGCATTTTTTCCTCAAAAGACTGGTACACTGACGGAAAGTAAATCAAACACGACTGTGTGCAATACTTACAAATGTCCTCTTTACATAATCAGAGACTAGAAAATCACAATAGCTCTTTGTATTTTGGTGTAAAATACGTTAAGTCTTTAGACAATGATTTTAACTAAATAAACAGAACTCTTTACTTAGCTGTTTGGTATGAGTGAAAAAGGTGCTTTTTGTCCTTTCACTTTTTCACAAAAAGTAAAAAAAAAAAACACCTCTCTTCTCTGAGTTCTCACTATAGAACTTTTCTTAGCCTTTGTTCTTACCCTGCCATCCACCTGTCACACTCAATTTGTTATTTGAGTTAAATCTGAAGAACACAAGGAAATGAACTATTATTAATAGTTGTGTACTGTTCTATTCTAGTGTTTGTAGTGCACGGCATACATACAAATTCCTTCCAGAGTTATACAAAGGGATTTACATTGGGGATATTTTCTCACCATTCTATCCCTTTTTGAATTACTTTTGTTGTACGGTTCTACTCATTAAGTAACTTACAATAAAGGACTAGTATCTTGAGTTTTGACTGCATTTTATAGCATCCAGGCATACAAATATTAGCCAACAGCTTGAGTAGATTCTGAATATTTGAAGTCTCTTGAGTTTTCTAAGTTCCTTACATTCCACCCTAACTATACCAGTTCCCTTGAGCCAATTGAGTTATGGTGAAAAGGTGTTGTTCCAATGAAAGTGATGATAACAAAATTAATGTACCTGGAAATCTAAATCCAGTTGCCTTAAGCAAGGTGCAAGAGCAGGTAGATGCTTAATACCAATGAAATGCATAAAGGATAGAAGTAATAAAATAAGACATAAAAGAACTATTTTAAAAATGGCCAGTAGTTTGAACACATTTGGGTTAAACCAGAGAAAACTGCTTCATTTTCAGATTATTACACGCCCATTTGTGAATTTCAAAGATCTTGCCATATTTTACTATTATATAGTATTTCTGCACATTAAGGGCTACATTGTCAAAAGCTCATGCATATGTAACTAATCATAAGAGTGGTTATTCCAGGTTGCAAGTGGGAGATAGGCTGTTAGTGTCAGAGGAAGGCCACTCTGCTTCACTATGCCCCTAAACAGGGAATTAGCATAGTTAGTCAATAAAGGGTCTAGGGCCCTAGCGCCTCGAGACAATGCACCTGGCAGTCTTTAACCCATCTCCAGGCTGGGGCAGACAACCACCACAGTCAGGTTCAGCAATAGCAGTCTGTAGCCAGCTCTCTGGCTGGGGCAGACAACATCCAAACACAGGCCATCCAGACTAAGGTGGATAGACTCCCACACTAGGGTGGAGTTGGCAGCAGGGGATAGGAGGACCCAAGCCCACACTACTTCATCAGCTTCCAGCCCAGGGTCCTAACAGTGGAGGGATCCTACCTATCAAAACATGATGACAGTGGTTTCAGCAACACAACTGGACTAATATCTGGTTTCCCTGGGCTACTTCGTACCCTTACCTTTTTGTAGGACTTTGTTGCTCATGAGCCCTCAAGCTCCTCAGGGTACTCGACAGCCAGCAGTTCCAGTACTTCCTCGGGGTATATGCTGGCTGGCAGCTTCTTGTGGTATTCCTCAAGAGGTAGGGGGTTGGGAGAACTCAGTTCCTAGTTCAGCAGCAAGGCAGAGGCATCCTACTCCTTCCCTGGCTCTCCCTCAACTGAGCTGGAAGTCCCGCCTCTTATACTTCCTGTTCTGTCCCTCTTCTTCTGGCACAAGGGACAGGCCAAGCCTGGCTCCACTAGCAGAGGGCGGGGAGTGGTTCCTCCCTGTCAGCGTCAAACAGAGGCCATTCCACCTCACTACAATATGGGAAATAACTAAGCAACAACAACAACCAAAGGACATTAATCATAAGAAAGAGTAACACTAAGGTGAGAAGGTGAAAGCATAGGCACTACTTTGCTTATAGAGGAGATGTGATTTTTCTTCTAAATGTAAAAACTAAAAAGCCCGTCTCTTGTATGCTATTATTTTACAGTAAAGGGATACCTCTTAGAATATAATGGGCAAGCTAATCGAATTTGGCAGACACGATAGATTCTTGACATCTTCTGGTGCCTCTTGGCAATGTTCAGACACTCTGCTCAAGGAATGGGCCCGTAAAATCAGCCTCTTGACAGTCAGCAGTGGAAAGTAGTCAAAAGGCCACATCCTCTCAGCTGTGATCTCTATTGCTCAGTGAGGACCTTAGGCTACTTTGATGTGAACCACATATCAGGCATCTATTTAAGTAGTGAAGCTTAGCACTGTCTTTCAGCTAAAAAAAATACAACCTCTTTAGCACTGTAAGCAGCCAAGAAGGGAGAGAGAGATTGATTTTAGGGCAGATGTTCCCATGAAAGGTTAATAAATCAGGAGTGAAAGTTTTCATTCATTATGAACCCCTTGCAGCTGTAACAGATATACTTAACTCAGCCTCACAGCCCATTACTACCAGTGTCTTTCTGAAAAAGAATGTAATTAGAAAGCGAAGTTCTGGTATTAAAATGGTACAAATAATTTAGTTTAAAAGTCAGCTACTTATTTCTGGATCTACCATCCTACCTTTGTATTTTAGTCACCTACCAATGGTAAGCACAAGTATTTTCCCAGCTGATGAGTCTAGATAAACTCCATATCTTTTCCTATTCCAATATAGAGTGGCTACTTGTACAGCTCATTTTCAAAATACTACCCCTCTGTGACTCATGTCCTGCTAGTTTGGCCTGGCAGCAAATTGAACAGAACCTCTTTCCACAAATCCCAGAAAGCCAGAATAATGCAGGTTTACAACGTTTGATTACAGAGGCTGAGCAATATTTAGGGCTGAATTTCCTGAGGGGAATCAGTCTATGGATTTAACAGAACCCAGAAGATGTACTTTACATTTTTAAGGCTACATTTTAAAAACTGATCTAGATGCAATCTAACTTTTTCTAATAAATGTGCTTATGCATCCACCATGGCTGCAAAACAAGTGTCTGTGTAAGGAAAATAAGCTGTTGTGACATTTGTTAGTTCTCATTGTTTAATTTACAGTTGTGTGTACAGCTGCATATTGCACCTATATAACAGTTTAGGAAAATGGACTCTTTATTTAAACCCTGAGGTGATAAAAAGTGGAACACAAGATAGGTTAAGATGCACCAATTTTAAGGTTTTGTGTTAAAAGCTTTTAGAAACGTAATGTTATATAGCTCTGCACAGTTGATAAAGGTTTGTGAAGAAAAGCCATTTCATTTCTGTACAGAAACATAGGATGAAATCTTGGCTGCAATAAAGTCAATGACCAAAAAAATGTAAAATCAACTTCTTTGAATTCAATGTATCTATAATTCCATCCATAGTCTTTGCTGTTTAAAAAATATACAGTATATTTAAGTTTTTCAGGATGAAGCAACATAACAGACCACAAGAGGGAGCCAGAGACCCTCAATAAAGGCTGTTTATTAATGATAATCTTTTTCCTGAGCATTCATTTTCAAAGAGGCATTTGAGAATAAACTATAAACCCAGCATCTTAAACAAGTGGTTAAAATAATTAGAAGTAGAATCTAGATATTATTGTCTGTGTTTTAATCTTAAGGGAGCTCATACATTTTCATCACAGAAAAATTAAATGAACTTATTAGCCCATTTTAAATGGCATATTATCTTTTTATAAAATTGTTTTTTTCTCTAAAGTTCATAGACAAATCAAAATGTAAATTTTCTGTATTCAGTGGATGTCTCTGTAAGAGAAGGATATTGCTATCGCCATGGTTTCCACCACTTTGCTCCATAGGTGCTCATGTAGTCTCATACTGCTTTCTAACTTCAGCTCTCTCCTGCATATGCAAGAAACCTGAAATATATTCTGTTTACTCAGAATCCTCTTCCTTGTTGCCTCTAAAATTGTTTACAGGACCAAAAACAAAGAAAGGGAATTAAAGCTCCTTTCATTCCAATGTGAAATGATTTATTTTTAATCCCCTGATTTAGGGTTCATGGGGATTAATGCAGCAGCATGCAGAAGCATACTTTGTTATCTGCCCCCCTTGGTTTCAACATTACAGGACAAATTAATCTGTACCACCATGCTGCAGTGGGTTCTTGAATAATAACTTTTTTATCACCTTACATTTCAGGGATAAAATGACTGATAAAATTTCAAGGTGACAAAGAGTCCTATGGCACCTTAAAGACTAACTATAAAGTTTTGAAGCATAAGCTTTCATGGGCTAATACCCACTTCGTCGGATGCAAGCAGTGGATGAAGTGGGTATTGCATCCGACGAAGTGGGTATTAGCCCACGAAAGCCCATGAAAACTTATGTTTCAAAACTTTATAGTTAGTCTTTAAGGTGCCACAGGACTCTTTGTTACCTCTGCTATTCCAGACTAACACGGCTACCCCCTGATCCTTGATTTCAAGGTGGTTATCTAATTCAACCAAAATGTATTGTTATATTAAGAGAAGTATATTATCCATGCAAGGGACTTTAGACATTCAGATCCTGATCCCATTGATGTCTATGGAAATGTAGCCACCAACTTCAATAGTAGCAAGATTGGCCCATTATTAACCATGCTGGAAATGACATTGATGAATATTTCCAACCATGGTGTTTGTTATCTTTGCCACGACCTCTAGACCGGTATTGTAAGGAGATGCTGCTGCTCAGAATAACAATCTTAGCTAATTAGTTGCGAAAGCAATCATGATTAATATTATTAGGAAGAATAATACGAATTCATGTGAATGGTCTATCTTAAAAAAAATGCTGTCTGAAAATGATTTATATGTTTGAATATACAGAGATACTCAGACTTGTGTGGACACATTAAAAACAAACTGTTAAAGAAGTGTTTAATTTTTCTGCGCTTAAAGAAAGAAAGTGAGACAGAGAGATAGCATGCCCAGGGCAAGTACTGTCAGGGAACAGAATAGCAAATTCTTCCTCTCTATCACTGCCATTACATACTTGCTCAGTGATGAATGAGAGTGTCTCCCTTATCTCTGAGCTGCTTAGGAAAATCATGTATAAGTGACAAACATCTTAGAAACAATTACAAAAAATTCTTGTTGCATGCCACTCCATCTTGATGTTCCATTAATATTTCTATCTCCCTATCATCATCTCTCTAGTCTTAAAAAAATATTTCAGAGTGTTCTGTTATCTAGAATATTACTATATGCAAATAACAGTGATAGCTGAATATAGAAATGTAAAAGCAGCAATATAAATGAGGGAAGGAATTGGAAATTTGCATGTCCCCCACTGTTTGTTTGTTTTTTTTAAAAAAAAAAAATATCAGTGTAAAACTGAACTCCTTGACTGATAGAGCTTAAGAGCTGGGCAATAGTTTGAAGCATAAAAAAGAGAACATGCTGAAATATAACCAGCTTAAATAACCTGAACTGGAACATTCAGATTCCAAGCCTGCAAAATGTCAAATGTGTTCAGGACTGGCTTTTTCTTGGGGGGGGGGGGAGAGGACAACAGCAACATGAAAGCAGAATATTTTGACACACATACATATAAATGTTGCAACAAATAGTTGGAGAGAAAATAAATGTCTTAACAGCCACATTCAAAGTCAGGCTGCTGAGGAATTTTGGAGGGGAGCACACAGTTAAGAAACTGCCAGTTACAGTAAAGTAAAACAGGTCAAGTGTTATAACCCATTTACAGAGATATGGATACATCCCAGCTGCACAACAACTTTAACCATATTGTAACTGAGTAACTGGAAACCTTTATAGGCTAATGGGTTTAATTCAACAGGTGGCGTACAATTTTGCATAGTGAAAGAGAGAGAGAGAGAGAGAGAGAGAGAGAGAGAGAGAGAGAGAGAGAGAGAGAGAGAGAGAGAGAATCTTTATGAAAAGAAAATCTAATAGCTTTGACCAACAAGAACTGGCAGCAGACAGTAATGACTGAAGTGGAATCTGAGAAATAGCTTTGAGTTGGCTTACAATGACGTGAAAGCAAGCAGGAAATGTAAAATAAGAACTAACCCAATCTTTGATCATCCCTTACGTCCAACCTGTTTTGGTTAACTATTTTTATTCGCACATTCCATCTTTACTTCCTGCTCTAGTTGACACTGGAAGTGGGAGATCCACCCAAAATGTCACCAGAAACACTGTACTCGCATTATTTCTGAGTCCTGTCTAGAACAGGAAATACACAAAGTTTTGTGAGAGAGGCTAGTCTCCCTTTATCTCTAGCCCAGTTTCACAGGCCAATGAAATTGAAGTACAAGGGCAGCACATGACCCCCACATTTGGGGGGCTGGGCGTGAGTGACAGAAATTCACCAAAACGGGGGGGGGGGGGGAGGGGAGGCACCAGCACCTGGACCATGGCCCCGCCCCCTCCTCCACCCCAAGGCCCACCCTTGCTCAGTCTCCTACCCCCGAGACCCCATCCATGCTTCTCTCCCACTCCGTCCCATGCCCTGCTCCCGTTTGGCCCCATTCCCTGTGCCTACTCTTAGCATGCTGCATTTGCCCCCCGGCTCCTGCTCACTCCACTTGGCCCTGTCCCCTGAGGCCCCCCCGCCACTCACAGGTCTTCCCTTCCTCCACCAAGACCCTGACACTCAGTGGAAGATGTGGAGCACAGATGGGGCCACAGGGTATGAGGATGAGTGGGAGTAGGGGCTCAGGGCTGAGCGGGGGCAGGGCTACTGGCCAGGTGCACTCCAAAGGTGGCGGGCCAGCACGCCTCCAGACAGAGGTGCACCTCATTCTCTTTGGGAAGGCTTAGTGTCCCCTGTCCTCTTATACCTGCTGCCCATGTTGAAACAGTATAAGGCTTGCCAATGTTCAGATGCTTATCCATCAAAGAAATCCCGAAGCTGCTGAGATTTGCCTTACAATTACAATTCCTGTTTTAGAGGTGCAGGATGCAGCAAGCAGAGGGTGGCACAGGGTTTGCTTCAAGCAGGAACTTGAAGGAATAATCAGACCCCATTTGACTACAAAAGTCTGAATAAATCATGGAAACACACACAGACACAAACAGATATGCCAAAACTGAAGGGATAGATTATGGCACTACACCACAACAGGAGTTGTCCTGGGAAGAGTTGTGCCTCCGTGTTACCTCTCTGAGATGCATTTCCTCCAGAGCTGCTCTTGCCTGAACAGGCAGCTGCAGGAGGTCTGTGTCAGGCCTTTCTAAGATGCACCATGCTCCATCTGGTCAGCAGAGGGGGGAAGAGGGCATATTTTCCCTACTCCACTCCCTTCCAACTTCATCCTGGAGTGCACAGGGGCTCTGCAGTGCTGTGGATCCCAGTTCAAGCTCTGGTAATTTAGTGAAAATTGACAAGTTTCTGATTTGCTTTTTCTGGGAGAGTGTGTGTATTTTAAAGTCCTCATTCTGGGCCCGGAATGGCTGCATTGCACTGGAGCCTCTGTCTGAATTCTGACTCACACAGAGCTCCTGGGCTCTCAGGGAGCACAAAGTAGAAAAGCACCCATTTGTAAAGGGTGTATATACAGCATAATCTCATGACCTTCCCACATTGGCCGAGCTCTGCTGGATGGTTCTTAGGGGTCATGGTTCTTCTTCCTTTAATCCCTGCCCCTTTTGTGATTGCTAATGCCACTGGGGCATAAACTTCAAGCAGTCCTTATACTCAGGGAACAAAAGGACAACCCTTTTCATGACACAGTGAAAGGGGAGGGATCTCTTTGTGTGCCTATTGTTCATCCCCTGCCCACTTGCATGCCTGTCAAGGGCCAGAAACAAGCGGGACCTCAGTTATAACTTATGCAAACCTCTCTTTGACATCAATTGTCCTTACCCAATCCTTATTCGGGATAAATTCCCAATCACATAAAAGGCAGCTTTTCTTGAATAAAGCATGTTGACCTTGGGATTTGCCCTAAGAGAGATGTGCTGGAAGAAGGATAGAGTGAAAAAAAAACAAACTGAGTGAGAACTTCAGAATTTGCTGTATTTGACTGCAGTGGAAGTCACAGATGCTCAGTAGTTATCAAAACTTAGTTTAATACACAAACAGTTCAAAACACAACCACCTCGGAGAAAAGTTTTACAAAATAATTACAGATCTTTGAATTTTTGGCTGACACACACTGACAAAAATCAGTCTGCATGCCCGTAATTAATTCCCTGGAGTATAGAGATGTTTAGAGACTGTATTTTCCTTCAGCCCATCGTACAGAAAAGGCACAACCATAATATTCAGAACTAGATCTGGGTTCAGAGTCCTTTAACATCCAGAGGGTTTCTCATAACCATGGTTTGCTTTAGGCTCAGGACTAAAGTCCCCCAAATGAAAGTGAGACACTAGGGAAAGTGCAATGCATTTAGCTCTATAGCCCACCTCTCTTATTTGTTACGTTTTATCTTTCTCCCATTGCTTTTTCCTCTCCCCTCTCATGAAAGATTATAAAAGATCAGCACAGCAAAACTTCTTCAATGATCAATAAGCAGCAGTGCTGTGTAAATATATCCAGCACAATACAGAACATTTATACTAGCTGATATCACTTATACTAGGTCTAGTGGACAGGGCACTGGACTGAGAGTGAGGGTCCTGGCTGTGCCATTCACTTGCTGTGTTACCTTTTGCACCTCTCTTCCCACCCTTTGTCTATCCTGACTATTAAGACAGAAAAAGTTTTTAGAGCATGGAAGGTCTATCACAATGCAAAGCACAGAGAAGTCCAATTGAGGTGGTGACCTATAGGTGCCACTGTAGTATGCATCATAATAATATCCTGTAATGTAGGTATAGCTATCTTCCTATAATAAAGATTATATATTTGACACAGCCACAAATGGTTAATGGGGATATCTATTTTTAGGGCAGATCAGCTCCAACTTTTGATGTAAGAATTTCACATTCAGTTTGTGTAACTCTCGGCTTTTAAAGACTCTCCCTTAAAAGCACTCATTGGAACCGCTTCTGGTGCTTGTCCCCTGTAGGTGTTTTGTTGTGTGGTGCTTTGCTGAATCGTCAGATGGCCGTTTCTGACAGTGAGTGGGAGAAAGTAGATGAGAAGAGAAAAAAAGAAGACGACAAGACAAAGAAAGGACAAATAAGGGAGATGGACTGCAATTTGTGGAGCCCTAAAATTCCTCCTGTCTTGCAGAACATTTTCTGTCATGCAAGGTGAATTACACTGAACAGTATTGAGTTCCTAATATAAAAGATATTTCCTTTCCGCAGGAAAGTTGGAATGTGAAGACACCAGAATGGTGTGTCCCAAAATGAACTCTCCTTTCACAGACTAACATTCCCACATTTATCTCTTCTGCACAGTGAAAATATAGCAATTTTTTTTCTAGTTCTTCAAGGTCAAGCAACTACAGCTTTGACTTTTTTTGTATTATTTATTCTTATTTGTTGAGTTCCATTATTGTGCTTAGCACAGTTTAAAACCCAGAGAAAAACTCAATCCCAGGACCTTATATTCCAAACTGGATAAACAAAATGTTCAGTCACATATTATTTCTGACATGCAGTTGAAGCCAATCTCAAATGGTTGCAATTTTATTTGTAAAGGTTATCCAAGAGGTCATGTTACTAGACAGTATATGTAGTTATTTGCAGTATAGACAGTATATATAGAAGGTGATCAAGATTTTCAGAAATGACTAGTGATTTTGGATGCCACAACTTTTGTGTGCCAAATGGAGACATATTAAAGTGGCCTGATTTTCAGAAGTTGCTGCTCAACACTTCTTAAGAAACAGAGCCCTATAAGCTGTCTCATGTTGGACATCCAACAAACTGGGGCACCAAAAAATATTTTGAAAACCTTGTCCAGTGTATACAGATACAGGTATAGCTATAGCAACCTCACTTAACTGAATTTTTGCAAATGCAGACAGCCATAAGTAACTTTACTCATGTGAGTAGCTCCTATGAATTTTGTAGGACCCCGTTTTGTTTGTTGTTTTGTTTTGTTTTGTTTTGTTTACCAGAATTGAGTTCATGTCCTCAATTTTGGGTCAATATATCAACAGGTTCCTTTCTTATCTGAAATCTATTTATCAATATTGATTTCATATGACATCACACTCATCACATCCCATTTGATTTGGATACAGGAAGTTACTCTATGTATACCAAGCTCTTGACTTCATTGTATTTTGTGGCGTTAAGTGGGATGGCTATTTATGTAGTCTGTAAAAAATAGTATTTCTTTTAATTAGTTTTAAACTTGTTCTCTTTCACTTTCATTCAACAGCCCCTCATTTTTGCATTTCAAAAGAGCAAATAGGAATGCCCACTTTATCTTTTGTACACTTATTTGGTATCCCTCTGTCCTGTTGTTCCCCATTCATTTCCTCTCTAACCTGAATAATATTAACTTTTTCAGAAGTTCTTTATATGGAAGCCTTTCCATGTCTTTAACAATTTTGGTAACTCACCTTGGAACTCCACTATTTCTGTCCGAACCTTTCTGAGATAATATTAATGCAAGTTATAATATTTTACCTATTACTGCAGAATCCAACAGTAAATTCATAAGTGTTGTTCCTTTAAAACTAGAAGCATTGTGGAAAGTTTGCAATCATGACACAGCCAATTCTAATGAACTTTCTTAAAGAATGCTGAAAATTCTTCACCCTTCATTAATAAATCAAAGCATTTTCTAGAAGGTACACACAAGATCGTATTAGTATGCAAAGTGATTCTTCTTTGCTCAGGAAAGAGCATATCAATCAGTTTGTTTAGACAATTTAATAGTAATCAACTGGTAAGTACCACAACATCAAAGAGAATTGGTTTCTTTATTTTTCGAGGCCAGATTGTGAATCCTTTATTGCACTGATGAGCATTTACTCACATAAGGTAGTTCCACTGTAGTCAGCAGGATGAGTCACATGAGTAATTGCCCACCAGTGTGAGGAAGAAGTTTGTAATCTGGTCCAAAACAAGAGTCCTCACAGAATCCAGTTTCAAAATTTTCATCTCCCCCTGTACCATGGTATGGCCTGCAAAACAGATTGAAGGTTCCCTTTTTACAGCAGCTGCAGGAAGTGGGTGGGAGAGAAAGTTGCCACATCATCAGTAAATTTTATGAAACACCTTTCAATCAGATGCACCTATGAGCCTGTTGAAAAAGAATAATTGATTAGATATTTGTGAGATTTATGAGTTCATCCCCAAGCCGTTGTCAGTCACTGCCTTGTTAAACTGCTCATAAATTATAACAAATTAGAAACATTGCATGCAATACTAGTCTCGTGCAGTGGGCTGGGGCATAAAGACTAGGGCTGGTCTCCACTACGGGGGGGATCGACTGCAGATACGCAACTTCAGCTACGTGAATCATGTAGCTGAAGTTTGCGTATCTGCAGCCGACTTACCGTCCGTCCTCATGGTGGCAGCAGTCGGCGGCGCGCTCCCCCACCGACTACAGCTTGCGCATCCCAGCAAGCTGGAGTTCCGCAGTCGACGGGGGAGCCGTGAGCGATCGATTTCTCGCATCTTCATAAGACGCGAGAAATCGATCGCCAGAAAATTGATCGCTACCCGCCGATTCGGCGAGTAGTGAAGACATACCCTAAGGGACATATTTTCATCTCAGTTACACTGGTGTAAATTGAAAGTAACTCCACTTACTGCAGTGAGAGTTATGTTTACATGACTGAAACAACATCTGATCTGTTTACGTTCCCACCTCCTCTGAATGAAATTTGTTCACATTTTTAATCCATTCATTGCAACTTCAGCTTTAAGAAATAATAGCTTGGTCCTCCTCTAAAGCAGTGGCACTGAAAATTGCGTACAGAAACAGTTTATTGCCTTTAGAAAATAAATAATATTTTATGTAATTATTGAATAAAGGCACTGAGAATAAGATAGACTAGCAAGTAACACCTTTTATGGCTTAAATGCATTTATAAAATGGTTTTGTGCAAGGAAAAGAGACCCATTTGAAGAGACCCATCATGATTATTCAACACTTCACCAACATAATATTTCCTGCAAATTTATTCAAAGGAGCCCAAGGAAGTTGGAATTCAATGGGAATTTTGCCCCTAGTTTCTTCTTTGGAAATAGCAACCATTATACATATCACACAATAAATATATGTGTGCAGAATAATGAAATATCAGACAAATGTAGAGAGTTTATGTTGCCTCTTATCATGTATTTAGCATAAACTACATGAATCTTTGTTATTGTTGGGGAGTGGAGGGGGGAATTGCCCTTGTTGGAATTATGTTTTCCAACCTTGTTCCAGTGGTGTCTCTCCTGGGAATGGATTAGAGGAGGGACACCTCCTCCTACTGTATCTGCCTTACAGATGTACCAGCCCACTGGCTCTGTACTTGTGTCTCTTAGATATTGCTTTTTGTATTCTTACCTGTCTTCATTCCTGTGCATTTTTCTTCCCAATTTTTTGTTTGTTTGTTTGCTCTCTCATTTTGTGACCCATTCCAGGCCCCAGTTATGAGATGGTGGCTTCATGGAGTCAGCTTTCATGTCCTGTTGAAGTTGCTTGGGAGCGCCATGGAAGCAGAGATGTGAGGCCTGTGTTTGGAGGCCTGCAGCCCTGCCCAGTGAGTGAGTGAATTAAGATTTGATGCTCTAACAGGGATAGAAGGTGGGAGACTTTCAAGGAGCCCTCTTTACCCACAGCCAAAAGAGTATATTTGGAATTGGTGTGAGGTGATCCTAGTCCCTTCGGCTTTCACCATCCCAACTGCTTTTCTCCTCTATCCACATACCCCTTGAATTAGTCTGCCACCTACCCCATCTCAGAGTCCACTACCAAAACATGAAACACTCTCCTAGTGGAACATTCCATCAAAGAGAAACTCTATTCCTTAGACCTCTTGAATACCCAGCATTGTGAAAGCAGCACACAGGGAGATGAAGTAAAATAAGATAGCTTCCAATAGGGAAATCATATATGCTGATTCACTGATGAGTTTACAATAGAAACCTGCCATTTCTGTGGAATACTTGTTACATCTTGGCACACCTTATCTTCTATGGGTGTAGCCAGAGGCAGCAGTCCAATATCCACAGGTAGGAAAACAATAATTTCCTTTCCTGATTTAGGATTAATAAAATCAACAGCAGCTGAATGGCTGAAACTGGCTCCAGGGATCTCCCCAGGCAGAATTCAGAGCCATAGACAAATTAAGTCTACATTTGTTAATCTGGCTGTGGAAAATCCCAATAATTACATTTAAATGAACTTTTAGAAGATATTATGGCCCAGAGCCTGTTGTTATTACTCAGACTAAACTCCCACTGACCTTAAACCTTGTCTAGACAGAATAAAGTCTACAGTTGGTATGGCCACATAAGAGGCAATGTACAGACACATCACCAGAGCAGGAGGCCCAGAAGGAATTTGGCTCCCCTGAACTCCTCTAGAATGCCATTTGGATGCACCCACTGCTGCATCCTTTTGGGAAGGACATCTTAATCCTCTTACTGCACATTACCCACCCTCCTTGAGGTGCCATGGACGCATGGTGGGGACTGATGGAGCACAATTCCTCCACTCATCCAAATGTAGTTACACAAGCCATGCCGAATGAGGGCAGAAGACTCATTAAACCCACTCCCACCACTGTATGCCTGTGTTAGCAGTCTGACCTGTTATTAGTAATGGCCAAATTCCGCTCTCACTGACACTGGTATCAATCTGGAATAATGCCACTCTCTTCCAATCAGCTTTCTTCAGATTAATCACTCATTGACAGCAAAAGTTAACCATAATAGTTACTGAAAGCTCAGAGGGAGAAGTTTTGACCATTGGCAGGCAGGTGCCTGGGTCAGTCCTGGAAGGGGGCGACTTCTCAGCATAAAAAATTGGGCCTGGAGCAGTTGCCAGTTGCTGATGGTTGTTAGCCTCTGAGTGCTGCAACCTGTGACTCCCTCCTTTGTAGCTAAAGAGAAGGGAATGTTGCTACTTTGGTGACAGGCTGCACCTGGTGTTGGAGAAACCGGCCTCAACTGAACTGCAGCAGCTGCTGCTTTAAGCTGAAGCAAATCTAGTGGTGGATGGTGCAGCTGGAGACAGAGCAGATGAAGTTCATCCAGCTCAATTTTGGTTGTTAATAGAAAATTGATTAGTGGGGTTAATTTACAAAGGCAAGACCAGTAAGAGAAGATGCCGAGTCTTGAGACTTAACTGCCATGTGTTGGTAGGTAGAGGTGAGCAAGGTATTAGCTGAAATTGATCTTTGTGTATGTGTGACTGAGAGAGAGAGAGAGAGAGAGAGAGAGAGAGAGAGAGAGACTCTAGGTAGTGCAAGGTCCCCTTTACACTTGGATTACTTATTGTGAAGTTTCAGGTGCTATTTCTGCCTCTTCTGCCCCTCCAAACCAACATCATAGTTATTAAAAGTACAAGGACTACACAAACTCACTTCACTCTATTAAGGCCTTTTGTTATAATATTCCCCAATCTATCTATCTATCTATCTATCTATCTATCTATCTATCTATCTATCTATCTATCTATCTATCTATCTATCTATCTATCTATCTATCTATGATGTAGCTTGGATTCTAATTTCACTGAATCCTGTGATATAAATGGGTGAATAGGAGTCTATGGTCCCACCAGCAGTAGTCACACACATTGAGAAGACAAGACTCTGAAGGGCTTAGTTTCCAAGGATGTGCAGTATTATATACATTAAATGCACTAATATGCATTTATACTGAATGAATTTTTAATGTAATGTTTAAGTATTAACCATGCAGTTTTGGTTCATTAGTATATTAGTTCACTAACATTATTACTTAATGAGATACAATATGTTAATTAATATATTGACGGACTACTAATGGTTCATAATGTAAAGCAGAAACATGAATCGCAAATGAATAGCTTGAAACTTTATAATCTCCCTAGAGTAAAGGCTGACACATAGCCTCATTGCTCCAAAAGGAGGGCAGAACTGAACTGGGACTCAGAATCACAATCCCTCTCCCTTTCCTGCTTCACTCTGAGGAGAAGCAAAATTATTTCACCCCTTTGGGGTGGAACCACTTGCTGCATGCTCAGTCAGCTATAATGTCTTGGGAATGGAAGGATGGAGCCAGAGATCTTCTCCTTACTAGGGCCCTACCAAATTCACCGTTGACTTTGGTCAGTTTCATGGTCATCAGATTTTTAAAATCCTAAATTTCATGGTTTCAAATACTTAAATCTGAAATTTCATGGTGAATGTGAAAAATTGGGATAGGGGGTTGGGGGTAATAGGAGCCTATATAAGAAAAAAGACCCAAAAATTGGGACTGTCCCTATAAAATCGGGACATCTTGCCAACTTACTGGGGGCGGGGGGGAGTCGCAAGGCTATTGTGGGGGGGTTATCACAGTATTGCCATCCTTACTTCTGCACTGTTGCTGGCAGCAGTGCTGCCTTCAGGGTTGGGTGGCTGGAGAGCAGCGGCTGCTGGCCAAGCACCCAGCTCTGAAGGAAGCACCACCTCCAGCAGCAGCATCAAAGTGAAGGTGGCATGGTAAGGAGGGGTCCTCACTTTTGCGGGGCAGCTGCATGATGTGGGTGACCACACAGAGTGCTGTGGTTGGGGGTGGGTTCTATGTTAACCTTCCACACATACACAGCCAGCCCAAGGTCCTCTGAACCCCCGAGTACCAGGGTGCTGAGCCCGGAGCTGGTCTCGGGGTGCCCCGGCCGAGGGCTCCTACTGGATGCCAGGCTCCAGCTGCTGGTCCCGTGTAGGCTGGTGAGGGATGGGACTTCATTTTTCCTGAAGGGGCCATTCCTGGGGCCAAGTCAGACCCACCTCCAGGAACCTCCACTGTTTTCAGGAAGCTCTGCAGCTCCTGGCTGGGAGTCCAGCTCTGAAGGCAGAACCACCAGCAGCAGCAGTGCAGAAATAAGGGTGTCCTGGTATGGTATTTCCACCTTTACATCTGTGCTGCTGGCTTTGGCGCTGCCTTCAGAGCTGGTCTCCCAGCAAGGATCTGACACTCTCCAGCTGCCCAGCTCTGAAAGCAGTGCAGAAATAAGGGTGGCAATACCTGGCCCCCCTACAATCGCCTTGCAACCCCTCCCCCAACCAGATTTGGGTTGGGACCCCCAGTTTGAGAAATTCTGATCTCCACCAAGAAATCTGGATAGTGTAGGATAAAAGTACACAAAAGAACAAATTTCATGGTCTGTGATGCATTTTTCATGACCATGGATTTGGTAGGGCCCTATTCATTACCCATCCCCTTTAATCTCCTTCCTCTGTACTTGATTGCAGTGTCGAGTACCAGGCAAACAGCCCTTATTTTCTCCACCTGGCTAGAGTCACATTCTGCAATATTCTTTTCACTTGGGGCTACTTCTGAAAGCCTTTTGGAAACTATAGCCAATGGGAACCTGCCTATTTAGAGGTGTGAGCTGCTTAAAGTGTACATCTCCAAGTGTTCAAAGACTGCTTTGGTTTCATTTGTGCTTCTTCAAGGTGTTCAGTCTAATGTATAAAGCCCTACTCAGTTTAGGATGACTCTGTACCACACCACCTCTTTCTCCCCATGTAGCAGTGATCCTAGCAGATTCCAGACCTAGCAAAAAATCAGGATGATTTTACTGATAATCCTGAGATTTGAAAGTTTGGAGTTAGGGCCTTCCTGGTAGAGAGTTTAGGAATCCCTTTCTTCTACTACTTTGATAGCATCCAAGTCTTCTAGCTTTCTGGGCATGGTGTAGGAAACCATGGCATGGAGTCTTAACTCACTGCAGGTGACATGTCTTCCTGTCTGTTCTGGAATTAGCTCTTTTTCAAGCCCGACACTTCCTCTTGTAGTGTCTCCACCCATTGTCCTCTCTCACACTCTATGGACCCTCTCTCATTCCAAGGAGCTGCAACTTCCTCATCACGATTCAGTCAGGTCTCTGTGTGGTTTCCTCTTCTTGGGTACAGAGTCTCACTGCATCTGCTGTCCTATCAATGCCACTCCATAAGTGGTTGGTAGGGGAACCTGGGCACACCCATTTTCCAGGTTCCAGCCCAAGGACCCTACCACATGTAGTCAAGGTCTGCTCCATCCTCAGCCTTATTGTATCTCCCTGGGCTGCTTCCTGCTCCACCTCCCACAGGCTTTCTTCCCCACACTTCTCTCTTCTGGCTGCACCCTTCCCTCAGGGGAAGGCTCCTACTCTTTTGAACAGTTTTATCCGTCTCTCTCTATTGCATAGAGAGTAACTGCAAACTTCTCACTGCAGCCAATTTTCTGTTGCCAGTTTCCTGGGTTTATACTAGCCCAGACCACACCTGCATGGCTGGGTTCCATCTTCTAATCAAGGGTTAATTCTCCAGCTTAAGCCCCTCCTGTGCCCTATCTCAGGAACTGGCACTTTCCTCAGCTTCCTTAACGCTTTCCGCGGTTAGTGGGGGGTGAACACCGCACACACCCCATAGCCAGGCTTTCATCTGAAGGCATGTTTAGAAAGGTGATGTAGTTTGATGATTAGGTGAGTCTTCAGCTGTTGAAATTAGTCAAAACGTTTGGTATTTTTTTAACATTGTCCTATGCTTAAAGTTTATGTTAAATTCAGCTACATCCAGTATTTGCCTCTGTGTAAGTGAGACCATTGCTTCTTCAAAAAAAAAAAATTTTTTTTCATAAAGTGACCTATGGCATTTTCTTCCCAACAGACTTTTCTCTGAAATGAGTTACAGGTATTTGTATAGATTATAGCTCACATTTGCTGGGCTACATTTAAAGACAGGCAAGCAGTTGATAAAGCACTTGGTGGAGTTTTTCATCCATCAATCTTTGCACGGCCTGTGAAGCATATAGTATTATCTGTAAAACAGCATAATTTAATGTAAAAAAGACAGAGAAGGAGGGACATAGCAGCCTTATCTATGATTTGTTTTTAGATCAAATAATAATGTTTACAAAGGCAATGGGCACCCTTAAACCAATACTTATGTTTTCCCATCTGGTGCTTTAAAGAAGACTTTCATCCTCCCCAAAGCTGATTATTAAGGGAAACATAAATGTTTCATGTCTTAATGAAGAAATGACAATATGTTTGTGTTAGTAATGTATCTATTTTTAATATTTTCTTCCTGATCCCCCACTGATTATGAACACAACTATATGCTAATGCGGATGATCACTTTGAGAGCTTCACTTCTGTATTTGCTTAGAGAAGATCCCTCTTCTGAAAAGCAGCAGGCATGACTGATTTCAATGCTCTATAGACCCTCTCATAGGCATACCCTTATAAAAATGATGTAATACCTTTTATATCATAACAAGGGCCCCTTTTATTCTATGGCCCCACATAATTTACCTGCAGAATTTGCTACAGAATTTACTTCTTGCCACAGAACTGTGCTCCAGAATTTAGTATCTTACATTGGTAAATAGTTCTAGCTCACTGTAGTAGAAAGAGAGCATGAGACATGAGGCCTTGTAAAAGAGGCCCGGTAAGAGGCCTGAGACCTGAACTAAAGTAGTTGTCAAACCTTGATAATATAAAGCAAAGTTAGCAAACTTCAGGCTGTGAGCAAAAGTCAGACCCTGCTATAAAACATGTGCGCTTGATCCCAGCAACTGGCAAGAAGGTGGCTGGTATTGCAAAAATACACACATTCTTGAGAAGTACTAGGGCAGAGGAAAACTCATGCAAACACGTTGCAGAAGATGTGCTACTAGAACATCCTGATACCTAGTATCGACACACTCCCCAGAGATGATACAAAGACACACTGACCCCTTCTTAAAGATTAAATGATAGTGTGGTGAACAGAGATGTTTTGATTGAACCAACACGTGCAAGGTAAAGGGTGGTAACTAGCCATGTCAGAGAGGCACTATGTTACTTGTTTGGATAATAATATACTTTGCTTCTGTGTTAATCTCTTTCCTCTAACAATGTGAATATACTGCCTTTTGTTGGATGAAATATGTCAATCAGACCTGTTTGAATATGTGATCATGTTGTCCTCTGCTGACTGCAATATACTACTGATATTACTTATTTTGTAAACCCTACAGATATACTACTAAGAATAACATTAATGTTATTGATATTACTGCTAGTTATACCTGAATCAGTGTTACAATGAAGTAACAATAAGTAACCTGAAGTCTTTGACATTATTGCAGAAAACTGTACTGTTTTAATGGTTTTGAGCATCTCTATCATTCATTGGCAAATTCATAGAGCAAATAAACAGCGGATAATGAGTCGCCTAATTTTGCCTAAATGCAGTGCTGAGGTTGATAGTGATTAGAAAGCCAAATGACCAAAATCCCAAGTGAGCTATTAAATGGAGTTCTTAGATCACATCTTTCTTAATAAGATGGACAGTTCTTCTTTTTATCCCTTGACTAGTTAAACTTCTGATCATGTTTATTTTTGTGAGTTTATTACATAAATTTATATTAACACATTTAGTTTCCAGTGCCCGTAAGTACTGTCATAAAAGCAGAATCACTGAAGTGATGATATAAGATTTGTTAACTCTATTATGAAGCAAGCAGACTCTAGCTGGTATGAGCAATCACTACAGTCTGATTGGTATGTGGTGTTACAGCCCCAGTAATGCTTGCTGTGAGAATATTTTATTATTGGGATGAGTTATATACACATAGTGCAGTGATAATATCCAGAGGACCATATCTTATATTCATTTAGTAACATGTAGTTGTTAATACATGTTTATATATCCATGGTAGAGAGGAAAATTCATCCAGAAAGAAAATCTTGTAGTCTTGTCCAACAGTGTCAGAAAAACCTATAATAAGCAACAAATAACCCATAATAAGCAACGAATACAATGAAAATACCTCATATGCAGCACGCCCACCATATTTTATTCAATGCAGTGCATCCCAGTATTATACTGACAATTTAGCAGAGGTTTTGTGCTGAATTCTAGCAGTTTGTTTTAATCCACTAACACATATCACTGTAGCTAGCTAAGCTAAACTGACACATTTCACAATATCAGACATTCTTGAGTTTGCTCTTCTGTTCTGCTGAATAACTGGGTGCATGACAGTGTAGTGGTGATAACTTTTGCATCACACCTCAGGGAGTATAATAGAGCAGCTGCACATTCACTTCTAGTGTCCATGCCAATTTCACCTGGAGACAAATAGCCATGTCCTACACAGATCAGTTGATAGAAAAATGAAGAAAGGCTGTGTTCCATAAAATTCAAAACATTATAATTTAGAAGTGGCAATACCATTTATACACACTTCCCTGCTGTAGGGTATGAAAAGTTCCCATAGGTAAATTAGTCAACACTTCTTGAATTGCACTTTATTTCTGTTCCTAGACCTCTTTGTCCTCTGACTCAAACTGTGATTTACCATCTGGATGCTCACATTCCCCAACTCCACAATGGAAGATGGTGCCTGATTCAAAGCTTACTGATAAAAAAGAGAGTATTTCTATTCACTTCAAAGGGATTTGGATCAGGCCCTACTCCTGTTAGCATTGAGAACAGTCAGACTTGCCTTTGTGTAATTAGTAAACCTGTAAATGTAAGAATAACCACATAAGGTATTTAAAGGTATAATCAGACAGATTTAGAAAAGGCATAAATCTGCATCGTTGTATTAATTTAAATAATTTACATCACCTGAGAATTTGACCCAGCGTATGTCTGGATATAAATGCCACAGTATAATAAGAGTAGTTGCCTCAGTTTCAATTTTACCAACAATTATATGATAACTATAAATGAGTATTGACCTTTTAATGCTACCCACTTGACTTCAGAAGGCTTTGGCTCAGACCTATAACCAGGATAAATGAATGACACTGAAACATCTTGTATTTATGGTGTTTGTGACTTGCCCATCGGCTACTTTGCTGCAGCAATTAGCAAAGTATGCAAAACATGGTTCAGTGGGTAGCTCAATAGCCATGGACTTAGGAGACCTGGTGTTCAAACCCCTTGTCCGTGACAGACTTCATATGTGACCTTGGGGAAATCACTCAGTCTCCCCGTGTCTCAATTCCCCATCTGTAAAATGGGAAGAGGAGCACTTCCCTGCCTCACAAGATGGCTGTGCGGTACATAATTTAAACATTGTTGAAATGCTTTCAGCTCTGCTGATGAAAAAGTACTGTGTAAGAGCTAGGTGTTATAAATTTAATGTAATTTATATTTTTTAAAACAGGATATTGGCCACAATTTGTCACAATGACTATTTAAGTTGGTTAGTTCCTTTTGTTCTAGAAGTCAGGTGAGTTGTTTGTTTATCTTTTAAAGCTAGGTGCTTTGAGCTTGAACTGAGTCAGTGGATTCTGTGTACTGTATTTGACATCTGCTGCAAACATTTAGAAGGCAACAACCTAACAGTGCAAAACAAGTTATTTCAGTTGTACATCCAGCAAATAGCATTGCAGTTTCTTGGGGTTTATGTAAGTCTGTGATTCAAGCACTTTCAGCTACGGATTTATTTAATACAGCATATGATTGCTCGATTTTCATGAGATTACATAGGAGATCCAAGTGTTTTAACAAGTCTCTCCCATTAAAATAGCAAAGATTAACTTTCTGACTAAGCCAGAATGCATTATGTAGTGATAAGCTAACTGCACTGGCAAACTGGAAAGTAGGAAATATCCCTAGGTATAGAATGGAGAATGAATAATAACAAGAGAGAAGAGAGAAAACAGGCTGATGATTCAATGGACATGTTGACTTTATACTAGACATGTTTCAAATCCAATCCATGTCCCAGTGATTAAACAGGGCACTACGACCTATGTGGTATCCCTTCACTTCCAGTGCAATCCACATGATAGATGGGGAGCTGCCTAAGCTATCCAGTGGCAGACAATGATGACAAAGGTGTGGCTTAAGCCCCACCCCACTCACCCAGAATACTCACCCAGAATACTCTTCCAGAGGTGGGGGAAAATATATCAATAGGGGTCTCTCACCTCTCAGAAATATTTGAACCACTTAGCTATGGGATGTGGAACTCCTTCAGTCTCTCCTGTTGAAGCTGTTGCTCTGAGGCTATGTCTATACTTGGAGCTAGGGTGGTTCCCAGGACACTCAGACATACCCATGCTAGCTCTCAACAAGTTAGTATGCTAAAATATCAGTGTAACTGCCACAACATAAGCAGTGGTGAGTGGCAGCATGGGTTAACTTCCTTCAGTACATATCCATGAGGCTCAGTAGGGTTTCCACTGGGGCCACTAGC
Organism: Sternotherus odoratus; assembly: GCA_032164245.1. Taxonomy (NCBI): domain Eukaryota; kingdom Metazoa; phylum Chordata; order Testudines; family Kinosternidae; genus Sternotherus; species Sternotherus odoratus. The sequence continues at coordinate 243,615,083 of JAVMKO010000001.1, forward strand.
CCATGCCACCAGTGCCTGTGCTACTGCGGCTACACGTCCATATCTGGTGAGCTAGCTCAAGAAGAGCTAGTGTGAGTCTGTATACATGAGCTGGGAATCACACACCCCAGCTTTAAACGTAGACCTAGCTACAGAGCAACAACTTCAATAGCAGAGGTTGAGGGGCACCCAAGGGATTGTGTGTAATTGTTCCAGGTTACTGGGTGGGAGCTCTAACCAGTTCTGTGTTGTATTGTTGAAAAGGAACCCAGCCCTTGTTGCTGCCAACTCCACTGGCAGAAAGGCTACATATGGAGGACAAAACAACGTCTGTAGAGCATCCAGGCACCAAATACTATTACATTTAGAGTCCGAGAAGGAACAACAATACTGGAAACTCCTGCTGAAACTAATACAGATGTTTCTGATGGAGATGGAGTGATTTATACCAACAGTTTGTGTGGCCAATGAAGAACCAGGATTGCTCAGTCCCTCAGTTGCATGAAAAAAGTCTGATTCAGATACAAAGGGACTGGCTTTAGTTTCACTTTTAGAGTTTTTGAGTTTGGAGCTGTGAGAGAAGGAGAGCAGCTCAGGAAGTCTCTACTTAACTCCCATTCCGCACAGAGGGAGACTTCAAACTTCTGTGGGATCTAGTGCATGGTTAGATAATTCCAGCCCTTCAGAGAGGTATGTCTGGAGTGGCAGAGATCTAACTCAGCACTAGCTTCCAAGAGCCACCTGAGACCACCACAGGGCTTCAGGAAGTCAGGAGAGGGGTGAAAACACTGTAAGAGGGCCCTTTTGTTTTCTTTACCTGGCCAAATTTTGCAGCACTGCTACATTCATCCCCAGGCTCATCCTAGGCATTCCATCTGCCTGGGAACGTGCCAGGGAGGGAGCTGGGGTTTATGGTATTGTTGTGAATGTCTGGAGGTGGAAAATCTATTATATTTGTCTTTTAGTTAATCTTGTCCCATCCCTAAAGTTAGAGCCTCTTTTTTTTCTTTTCCCAATAAAGTCCTCTGTGTTATACAGGTTTGTGTTATCCCTCATGGAAGGGATAACCTCCCTCTACTTCCACCAGGAAAGTACATATGTTGAAACCCATGATAAAGTTATTGTGATTTACAATTATGTGGAAAGTTGTCCCAGTGGGAAATAAATCAGCTATCCAAAAGAAATTTTAGTTGTGAATGAAGGTGGCAATAAAAATTAAAATGCCTGATGGCTGTCAGTTCATTTAAGAGGGAAAATAAGCTAATTTAGACACCTAAATCTCGTCTTGTAATTATCCACAGTCTGCTCCTGTATTCATTTTACTTAGGTTAGGGTTACCATCTGTAATACTACCTAAAATGAATGGAGTGGGGAGAACCTTATGTTCCCAGGAAAAGGTCTGTCATTGTGGATATAGTTTCCTAGAGCACTTTCAATGTTTGTTTCCCTGTGATACCATGGCGAGGTCCCCTAACATGGCGAGGTCCCCTAAAGTGTCCCCTAACATGCTTATGCTGAGCTTAGATTGGAGAGTTTGCATTCAGGAATTCTGTAACACAGTAGAGACAGTAAGACTGGCAAATAGTCCTGAATGGGGAAATACTATACATCATCTTTACTCCACAATCTGAGAATAAAATCATTCAAAGCACTACTGTTTTCCCTTCTTTTTTTTGCAATATATTACACTAAGACTTCATGAAACTGATAGCACACAGGTAATGTATTAGTGTAATATGAGCATCAGATCAGCCAAACTCTATTGACATCTGACTCATGGCATTGTCCAGGAATAATGGATCCAGGGTTGGGTGCTTTTTTTTTTCTTGTTGTGTGTTTTTTTTAGTTAGAAGTCATATGATATTTCCTGATGCCAGTCTGATGGACTAACACTAAATTGGCTCTCTGGCATTATTTTTGGCACAATAGTGCTGGATTTATTACTCTGCAGTTCAACCACACTAAGGGCCTGCCAACTGCAAAGCCACATTTCATAGTCAAGCTCGGATTAGCTCATGTGATGAGAAAGACATTAATAATGTGTGACTGGGGCTTGAAATACTACTTTATTTTTTCTATGAAAGGAAAGGATGAAACTCCAGGATTTAAGAGACATGATCTGTTGTCTATGTAATACAGCAGGGATCGGCAACCTTTGACACGCAGTCCATCAGGGAAATCTGCTGGCAGGCCGGGCCGGTTTGTTTATCTGCCGCTTCTGCAGGTTTAGCCAATTGCAGCCTCCACTGGCCATGGTTCGCCATTCCAGGCCAATGGGGGCTGCAGGAAGTGTCATGAGCCAAGGGATGTGCTGGCTGCCACTTCCTGCAGCCTCCATTGGCCTGGACTAGAGAACCGCAGCCAGTGGGAGTTGTGATTGGCCAAATCTGTGAACGCTGCAGATGAACAAAGCAGCCCGGCCCACCTTCAAGTTTCCCTGACAGGCCACATGCCAAAGGTTGCTGATCCCTGTAATGCAGTGATAGTTTACGTTAGGGTTTTTTTTTCAATATAAGACAATGAGTTTTCAAATTCATGTTAGAGGAAATTGCTTTCCAATTTCCACTTCAAATAAAAAGTCCAAAACAACTTATAACAAGTTCTCCCAACCTTGCCACTGACCTGCCTAGTCTACCTGGTCTTACTCAGAGGTACTGCATGGCCACTTATACTTTCCACCTCTTGAAGCAAGTGGCCAGGGAGTGGCAAGGAATAGGCAGAGATTTAGCTCCATCCCCATGTCAACATAACAGTCCCCAGAGCTGAGCTGTCTCAGAGGAGGTGGTAATTTGACTTTCATTAAGACCAACAACAAATTATTTTCCCTGAAGTAAAGAGGAAATGATGGCTCTGGATTCCTTCCCTGGAAGACTCCTGCGGTGACACAGCACTCTCTGCCCAAGGGAAATGGGCAGCTAAGATAGCTTTGCTTCCTTCTCCTATGTTGTTCTAGAGTGGCCCCTGAGATAAGATAGACAGCTTTGGGGCCTAAGTTATAGCAGCTTGCTGGAGCAGCCTTATGGGATATGCCCAGAATCTTTACAGCACTCCATATTGCAGCCCCTCCCACAGCACATCCTCTAAGCAAGGGCAAAGGCTTGTGGAGGGGTCATCAAAGATAGACTTACAGCTGTCTTTTACCATGCCCTTGCCAAGGGAGCCCTCTACTAATACCAGGAAATTTAGAGCTCCTTATTTTCATTCCCAGCTCTTTTATGAAACTGAAAGGGCCGGAGTAGGGGTGAGAGTCTCACCCTTTATTTAAATAAGAATAAAGTTATGATGTATTTAATCTCAGACATACAATAAGTACCGGTTTAGTGACAGATTTGTTACTACTCAGTTCAGAAACTTTACATTCAACTCCTTAATAAGTGCCTTGTTTTTACATTTAATGCTGATTGCTTGATGGAAATCACAACTTTCTTGTTAGTCTTGGAATCTGTTCAGATTGGAATTCTTGTGCATGCTTATGAGAAGCTATACAAAGAACCTAGTGTAACTTTAGTGCTTAAAGCCTTCAAAGTAAATAAAACCCTTTAGTTCTTGGATATCTGTGCAGTGGAGATATATTGGAAACAGGTCAAAGAATTAACACACAGTTTGAGTCAATAGATTTTTTTTCCCATTAAAATTGAAAGCTATTTCCGCTCAGTAGTTACACACACATAGGCTGAAAGAAACCCTTAATGTGGACTATTCCATTATCATGTGGACTGATCATATTCCTCACATGGACTTGCTTCGTTATATGGACCAAACTCTCTTTATGGTCACCACTCATTATCTACTAGACATTAGAGACAAATTGTCACACAGTCTGTAATAATACAATCATAAAAGTTCAAGAATCAAAATCTTACTGATGCTGCCATTATAGTTAAAGGGAAAGAGCGCTTAATTTGGGTACTGCTATTCTTTTAATGAAATATATTTTAATAGCTTTTAAATGTAGGTCTAGTGCAGGGGTGGGCAAATATTTTGGCCTGAGGGCCACATGGGGCTGTAAAACGGTATGAAGGGCCAGATAGAGAAGGCTGTGCCTCCCCAAATAGCATGGCCCTTGTCCCTATTCACTCCCTCCCACTTCCCGCCCCCTCACTTCCCCTCTCAGAATCCCCGACCCATCCAACCCCCCTCTCCCCCCGCTCTTTGTCCCCTGACCGCACCCTCCAGAGATCCCACACTTAACCATCCCCGGGACTCCACTCCCCTATCTAAGCCCCCCTGTCCCCTGACCACAGCCACCCCCTTATGCCCCCTTACAGGCCCCCTCGCACGCCCTATCCAACTGCTCCCTGTCTCCTGTCCCCTGACCACCCTGAGCCATATCCACACCCCCAGCCCCTCGCTCCCCCTTCCGTTACTGCCCTCCCCCATGTCTCAATCCCATCCAACCACCTCCTGTTCCTGGACTTCCCCCCTGCACCCTCTTGCCCCTTATCCATCCCCCCACACACACACACCGATTCATGCTGCTGCAATGCTCCCGGTCAGGAGCAGTGGGCCGGAGTGCTATCGGCATGGCTTCAGGGGAGGTGGGACTATGGGGGAGGGCTGGGGTTCACCTCCCTGGCCAGGAGCTCAGGCAGGCCACACAGGGTGGTCCCAGAGGCCAGATGTGGCCCATAGTCTGTAGTTTTCCCATCCCTGGTCTAGTAGAACCAAAAAAAGAATTGGCATTAGAACTCATTTGTATGAAAGATGGCACAGATATTTTCTGAAATAAATGAGGTTTATGCTAATGTGGAGGAGCAGGGATAATTGTGGTTTATTTATTTTGCCTTTGACTTCTTTTATATCCACATGTGAGGTTTGGATGAACATATGCCTATCTCATAGAACTGGAAGGACCTTAGAAGGTCATGGAGTCCAACCCCTTGCCTATACTAGCAGGACCAAATACTGTCACCTGACTGATTTTTTTGCCCCAGATCCCTAAATGGCCCCTTCAAGGATTGAACTCACAACTCTGGGTTTAGTAGGCCAATACTGAAACCACTGTGCTATCCCCCACCCCCTGTTTTATCATAAAAAATAATCAATCTAAGCATTAAATGTTAATGCTCATGCTTATCACAAATATCACCTTCCTCCACAAATGGACCACCCGAGGAGTATTCAGTGGGACTAAAGGGGCCAGAATCCAGCCTTGAGTGAATCAAATAGACACTCAGATCTGAAAATGATTGGAAATACTCTTGTGCTGAATGTAAACATCCTTATAAGTAATGCTTGAAAAGATGATATTAACTTAAAAAGCTTGTACCTAAAATCTATGGCACAATTCCCCTTTGCAACTATAGGCCCCAAATCAAGAAAGCATTTAAGCAAATCCTAACCTTTGGTTTTGAAGTGGGATGCTTTCCTAGAAAAGGGCCTAAAAATGAATAAGTTATCTGATGTTGTTTTGTAATGTGGATTTAGAGTACATCTATACTACCCACCCAAACGGCAAGTAGTGTTCGATGTATCAGGAATCAATTTATCGCGTCTCATCTATATGCGATAAATCAGTCCCCAAATGCACTCCCTGTCGAATCCAGAACTCCATCTCCCCAAGAGAAGGAAGCAGAGTCGATGGGGGAGCGGCAGCGGTCGACTCGGCACCACGAGGACAGACAGGTAAGTCAACCTAAGATACTTCGACTTCAGCTGCGCTATTTGTGTAGTATGTACTACATGAAAACTAATCACAAATACTAAGTTTTAAAAGGAAAACTTTATTATATCATAACATTTGAAAAGTTCAGTAAAATCAAACTATAAGTTTGTCAATGAAAACACATGAATGTAACACTGAATTTGGCAAATAAACAGTATAATGAGATTTAGGTCTGAGATTGTACCTGCTGCTTCACAATATATTAATGAAATGTTAATTCCAGCAGTAAACAAGGTAAAATTATGTCCTCACTGGCATCATAGGGCTATTTAAATATTAGTTGCTAAGATTAAGTTAAAATACTTAGCATAATTTGACTGTAAAAGTAATTTCAGTCAGGCTAGGCATTTAGGATAACAAAGCATTCTTAAATAAGCCCCACTGGATTTTTTAACCACAAATGTGATCAATCTTTTCTTCATTAATTAAGCTCATAAGTAAGTATTTAAAATGTAATTCCCATTAGTTCAGTAAATCTCTTTTCAGTAAACCAGAATTAAAGCACTTATAAGAGGATCAAGACTTGAACTGAGTATAACAACTTACATTTCACGATTGATTTTTATCTCTTAACAGGAACTCCCTTTTAATAAGCATTAGTTTGCATTACATAGTCAGAGGCAAGATTTCAAAATGTGCATGAGGTACAGGATGTACCATAATAAAGACACTGTGCCAGAAATAAATTTGTACTATATGCCTAACAATAAGATTCCAAATGTCAAAAAGTATAGAAATATCTCCTAAGCTGAAAAAAAAAAATATGTGTCCCTAGGCAGGGAAAGAGAATCAAATCCATCTCAGGCAAAAGATCTGATTACAATAACTAGTTTTATGTATCTATCTGTCAGTTTTAGGGTTTATATTACCATCCATTACCGTAGTATCTGAGTGCCTTCCATGTAAAATAGATTAATAATAGCAAAGTCCCTAACATACTTCATAAAGTCTCTGGTTCTTGCACCCTTTTGAGGATAAATAACTGCAATAACATACTACATTCAAAATTGCATACTAATTAGAGCTATATGGAACATTTTTGACTATTTTGTATAAATATTCTGTTTCATCAAAGCTAAAGTGATTCATGGAAGCATATTCAAGTAACTGCTGCAGGATATGGAACTGGAGGGACAGAGATTGAGTCAGTCTAGGAAAAATCTAGGGAGCTATCCTAGGCCAGCAGATAAGTATGCTGTTGGAGCACCGTCCCTTCTGTTTACCTGACCGGCAAGGGGGCTCAATTACATATTTCAACCAGGCTGCCCACTAAAATCTGCCACTGCTATAAAACAAACAAGCAATTAAAAAACAACTATGGCTTCAAAGTAGCAAATAAAATGTAGTGGGGGGAAAGCAAAATCATAAAGATGTGTGCATAAAATGCTAAACAACCACATGATCTCACTGTTGCCTTAAACCCCTTTCTTCCTATCTTTCTTTCTCTCTTTTCTTTTTGGGAGTTTGTTTGTCGCTTTAAAGTTATTTCTCTGTAAAGCATCATAGCACCGTATGCTTCATAAATATAGTTAATATTGCTCTTACTAATGATATAAATGATCAACTTTCGAATACCTTTGTGAAGTAGGTAAGAATGTGTTACGCTTTCCATTTCACAGATGGGACTGGGACAAAAAGAAGTGCAAAAACTGGCTTGAAGCCACACAGAAAGCTACTGGCTGTGCCATGAGCAGAACTCAGGAGCATCTGGGTCCATGCTTAGTCTATTATAGAATGACCAGACAGCACAAGTGAAAAATCAGGACAGGGGAGCCTATTTAAGAAAAAGACCCAAAAATCAGGACCATCCATATAAAATCGGGACATCTGGTCACCCTAGTCTATTCGATCTCCTGTGACTCCAGCATGTGCCGGATGAATAGAACCTCCTGGTGCTTCTGATAATAAAATCATTGTGAACTGTGAAAAACCAACAGCAGAATGCTCCAAAGAAGCTTTAATGTTGGTAAAAGGCCAGTCACATTGTCACATATGGAAGCCATCATGAAAACCAAAGATGGGGCATTCCAAATCACTCAGCTGCATGGGCTTGAAGATTCCAGGTTGCAAACTGTAAGTGGATTCACATTGGTGGTTTCTAGAAAAACTGTAATCAAATTCACGGATTAAGCTAACCCAGTATTCTGTGTTCCTAGTCAGTTATTTGTCCCAGATTTATTATATTGCTGAGCAGCTTTATGTTTGCTTAGGATCACACTGAGAAAGATTTCAGTCTGGAAGCTTGGCTCTAAATCTGCTATTACTAGAACAAATGTACTTGTGCATTCAAAGGATGGGAAAAAGCTCAGATACTGATTAATCTAGTGCAGCACTTGCAATGTGGGATAGCCCCAGTTTTCTGAGAAAATCTGATAATATGAAATGATCGGGTCAAGATGCAGTAATAAAGGAGAGCAACCACCTGGAGGCATTTTACCATTCTTTGCACACTCCTTCATGTCATCCTAACACAAATGCCTACATCACTCATTGTAGACTCCCCTCTTGACAGTCAACCATTAAAATTCAATAATTATTTCACTGCAGTCACCACAGTATGTACAAGCAACAAAACCAAATATATTGGATTGTGAAGAATAAGTTAAAATGATGCTTTTTTATTATATTATGTCATCATAACACACACACACTTCTATACGAGAAGAGGAGTTAAAAAAATATCTGGGCCCTGTTAAAGTCAATGGGAATTTTTTCAGTGACTTCAGGAGGCCAAGATTTCACCCAAGAATTTTAAAATTAAGTAGAACCACATCAAGTAAACTCAACAAACCAAAGGAGCTAGGGGAGATGGAGGGTTCAAAAAAGAGGGGGAGTGCTGGGAGTGGGGAAGATGAGTGGTGGGATGCTAGCTGACAAAAGTGGATTTTAAAGAGGGGGTGGCAAGGACCGTTTGCTCACTTGGCACAGGAGAGGAGAAAGGCTGAGCCATCTGTAGGGGAAAGAACAGGCAAAAGCTTAGAGTGGTGACTTAGAGAAGGCATCCTAGGTCAATTGGTCTAGAAAACACATTTATTTGGATACATTTGGCAATGAATCTACTGAACTCTCTGCTCTACTCATCAAACTGTAGCCAATGCCTTTGATTTCATGATTCCAATATAGCACACCATAGATCAGTCTTCCCAACAATTTGGAATTGCATACAAGTATCCTTACCCAGGAAGTCTGGATAATGCACTTATTGTAATGATTAATCATTTTATTTATTTGTTTGTTTGTTTTCCAGTTCTGTACCTTACAGTAAAATCTGCTAAAACATACAGATTTAGTGAATAGGAGCATGCTAATGGAACATTACTCCATTTCCCCCTTCATTTGTGTTATAAGAGGTGTCTCTTAAATATTTTTTTGACATATGTAATCTAAAGATATCCAGTTGCTCAAAAGCAAATGATGTTGAAGCAGCTTTCACCTGAAGAGTTCTGGTGAAAACCTCCAGTGGCCTCCTAGTGAAGAACTCCTAGTGCTTTGGATGGTGAGGTCTGTCAATTTAGCAGCAGCCTCCCCCTGAAGGTTTTTGCTGGTCAGAGAAGGATGGAATTGTGCCATGAGAAGCTGTTTCCACCCTTCCTATCCCACCCTTCAGCAGCAGAATTTCTCCTTCCTTTCACTTAGCAGATCCTTTTATTGTCTCCCTGCTACCAGCAAATCCCTAGCTGGTCACTCTCATTCCCCTTTCAGAGCTCTAGATAAAACATACATTTTCTGTCTCTATGAATTTTTATTCTAACTAGTGGAGCTCTTCTTCCCCTAATGCTTAATTGCATAGCCATACCACCTGGTTCAACTGCCTGCTGGCCAATCATCTTTAAATCCATTCCTTTTGTTATATGCAAGAGAACGGGAAAGAATGTGAGCAGTGGAGAGGCAGAGAAATGTGTGGACTCTAGTCCAACTTTGATTGGACCATGTAAATATCTACAGAGAGGGAGAGACAGAAATTAGAAGGTGGGGTAGAGGAGTGAAAAGAGCATGGAAACAGACTATGAAAGCAGAAGCAAGCAGGAGGATTTGATAAGGAGGGATAAAGGAAGGGGTTGGGAGCATGCTGAAAACAAATCATGGTGAAAGTAAGGATGATGGGACAGATGGTTCATTATTGTTAACAAATAGGGAGCTATCAATAAGCAATGTGTCAAAAACAGAGGACAGCAAACCAGTAGTAGAGGGTGATCATGGACGTCCTTTATTAGGTAATTATTAAATGGAGCAGGCCTATTGCCAGTAGTTGTGTGTGCATGCCTTTCTCAACTTTTTGACCATTCAGGAACCTACTGGACTCTAACAGATGTTTTGTTTCCTATTCTTCCTGGCATCTCACACACACAGATCAGCATTCAGTAGCTCTTCTCTTTGATGAACACTTAAAGAAGAGATTATTCAAATGGCCCCACATGACTCTAATGAATCAATATTCTTTTTTTTTATTTAAAGAACACCACCTGTCATACTGCTGATTTCTTTTTTGTGGAGCTTTAAGACTCCAAAAGTTACTTAGAGAGAATGAAACTGCTAGCAAATGGTTCTGATTCAAATTGTCAGCACCTTTATTAATTGAATTAACTCTTGGGATTGTGCTTGTTTTTGTTTGTTATATTGCTTTTTAGGCAATATACTAACATTCCCTACCATAGATTTCCTTTAATCAAAGAGAACTGGAACATTTGGAAAATAACTTTGTATTCTATATTGAATCATACTACACCTTAGTTAATTCACTGATGAAGATTTGTCCTTAACATTTAGGAAAGGTGTTCCCCACATTCCTTTTTTCCTTCTTGAGGCTAGCTCACATGGAGAGTAGTGGCACTTGTTGTCCCAATGGCATAGTCAGTCACACAAAGCAGACATGGCACCATACTACAGCTAATCTACTCTCGTAAACTCTATGCTTAATTCTGTTCTGATCTAATAAAGGTCTTTAAGATTATACTTCATTTTTATGGCACTTGTGTATCCACCGTGACACTCTTCTACTGACCTGGCTACTGCATGAATGCAAGACTAAGTAACTCCTTCCCTCTCATATCTCTTACACTGTCATTGTATGATGCTAATCATGCTAGTTTTGACATCTCAGTGGCAATCTTCTCTCACAGCCATCTCCATGCTTTCTCCTACCTTAAACTCTACTCACTGAATATCCTCAGCAGGTCTGCAAAGCCACTACCCTCTTTTCCTCTGAATCCTACTCAAGATCTTTTCTCTCTGCAAGACCTACTACAAGTTAGTTGGCTAGGTCATTGACTTATTTATTCCCTTTCTCTATTCAGTGTCATATTCTGCCAACTTATGCATGTTGAGTCGTCCCACTGAAATGAATATAACATCTTGCAGAGTCAGGTATGATTCCGTTTGAGAAAACAATAACAGAATAACACCCCTCTGTGAAATAAATCATCATTTATGTAGAGAAGTGTTGAATGTCATGAGGAAAGGATACAAGGAGACTATTAGCCATCTCTCAGTCAATTTATGATGCAACTTTACCGTGGTATCTGACCATTAGGATATGGATACAGTAAAATTCAAGGCAGTTTTGGATTGCATAAACAAAGTGCATTAAAAATATAAGCATGGAATAGGAAAGGATGCGAAAATAGCATTTCCTAGCATCGGCTCTCATATGCATCTACAAACCTTTCTCATTTGTTAAACATAGAAATGAACACATTTAAGACAGCCAAGTGTTTGGTTGTTTTGGTTTTTTTTAAAATGTACCACATATGGAAAATATTTTATAAAGGATTACAGAAAAAATAGTATCTTTTTTTATTAAGGGATAGAAGCAAGTTAAAATAAAACACTGATAATATGGCAGAGTATCACAGTTTTATTACTTTCAAATGAAAGAAAAACATAATCCGCAGTGGTTTTGTTCTTGTCCTGATTCAAGTTTCAACAAAATTCATATTTAATTAATGTTATACAGCAGGATTTTGTAGAATAGAATTTATTTATTTATAATGAAACTTAAACTACACGGTAATAATGTGACCTTAGGAAAAATACAATACCAGGAATGCTGTATCTTTGTTCTCTCTCAAACTCTCGTATTACCCTATAACAAAACAGCACTGGATTATAGTGACATTACTTCAATACAATGCAAATGTAGGTATGTAATTCTGATGCCCAGCCTGGCATCACAATGCCAGTGATGAATCATAGCTTAGTTTAGACTCAAAGTCTATGGCTATCAATTTAACATTCTCTGTTCTGTGCTAGAATCTGAGCTGAAGCTCATTGAAGTTAATAGCAAGACTCCCATTGGCTTCAGTGGGCTTTTGATCGAGCCTTTATTGAGCAGGAAAAAGCTATATGTCAGTCAGAACTCATGTAATAAACATGCCGTAACTTTATCAAATTGCAAAAGGAAACTTGGGCATTTATTTTAACGATAGCTGTTTTAAGTGAGCATGCAGACAAACAGAAAGATAGATAGGTCTAATGCTGTCACTAACTACCCACTCATCTAGCCTCTCTTTTTCCCCCAGAGTGGGACATAATACTGTATCCACTTGCTTTACAAAGGTAAAAAAGTGTTTCTCAACTGTCTTCTGATCTTCATATAAAAACTCTTCATATCATTATTAATTCTTATGATTATACTTATTATATTGTTATTCAAGATCCCCAAATCTAGATCACACTTTAATTCATGTGGTTAAAAACTAAGCTGTGAGGTAATGTACCTAGAACTGCAAGCTGTGCTTGGGTCACTATGAGTAAAAAGTAGTGAGCATTCTAGGAGTTCTACAGTAGGATAGGTTTGAAACTCATAGTCACAGTGTCTAAATGGCTGTCAGTCCTGCAAATACTACATATGGATTCTTAACCAGAGATTTTGAGTTGAGTTCAGCTCTTGCATATCTCCAACTACTCCAGGAGAGATGAATAGTTACTAGGGTGAAAAATTTGCAGTTGCACACATATAAGCATACTGGTACAAACTAGCAAATTTTAGACATACAAAACATCTGGACTGGAAGTGATAGGTACTCATACATGAAAGAGCTATCATCACCTTCCTCTATTTAGGCAATAGTGTTGACATAATAGATTTCTCTACGGAACTTTACTTGGTACCATGGGACATTTTGATTAAAAGATTAGAACTATATAAAATCATCACTGGAAGTTTACAGGTGACACAAAAATTGGGAGAGCTGTAAATAATGAAGTGGACAGGTCAGTTTCCAAACTCTGATAATCAAAGTGAGTTCTTTCTCCCAGGCTAATTTTACTCTTAGTGAAAACTGTGCAAATCCCCCTTTTTTCAAATGCCAATGGCAAAGAGCGGGTTTATACAGGTGAGACTGAATGGAAACTACCTGATGATGCATAATAAAAGTACCTATTCTCTCAGCTGAGTTGGCTCACCGGGGCTAATAGGAGTAAAAAGCAGTAACATCTTTTGTTACTAAGGTGAACAGTCATGATTCTGAATGCACAGAGGTGGCAGACTTGTTGCACAAACAACATTCAAGACCAGAACTACTCATGAGGAGAAAATTGGAATATTGGGTTCTGTTATTTTAAAAGTGGCTTTCAGCTGACCTAGTTACAAGATTCTACCCCACTATGTGGAGTGAGCTATGATTGCAGATATGGCCCTGAATATTCTCTTCAGTGAGGGAGAAAACTTTACTATGTATCAGAGACATGACCAGGACATGGGTAGTCGGATCTAACGGTCGGAGCCTTGGGGGGTAGCCATGCCTAAAGATTATAGCAGAGTCAAGGATCAGGACCACAAGACACTCGGATGTGTAGTCAAGAGCAGAATTCAGGGTCAGAGCCAGGAAGCAGAGGCTGAAGGCCAGAGACAATGGGTGAGTTGGAGACATGGTCAGGAAGCAAAGCCAGGGTCACATCCAGGAATGTGAAGATATTAAAAGGCAGGGGCTAAAGCAGGCATGAGAGCAAGCAGGGCAGGAGGCCAAGGCAGGTGCAGAAAGCAGGACCAAACACAGCAGCGAGCACGGAACGTGTTGAGCAGCCAGTGAGCTCTGCCTGTTTCTCAGTGAATCAGGAAGTAAAATCAATCAGTAAGTCCCTGCTATGATCAGTCATTTCCAACGTGTTGTTGTGAGACTGGCCCTACTGCAGCTGGCTCTCCGATGTATCGCATCCCTGCAGTATCAATCTTCACTTGGATTAGACATGGTGACTTTGTTAAAGGGTCACCGGTGGGGCCTTTTGCCCCCAGATAGGCTAGGAATCTGCAACAAGCAGGCCCAAAGCCTGCAGATGAGACCTATGGTGCACTAGACTGTCCACTATCCCCACCAATAGCACACTCTGCTCTCCTACTATGCTGCTGTTGGGTTCTCCACCATGAGTGTGCATTCCTATCCCATGCTGAATCCCATGCATCAACATCCACAACTATTTAATGTCATCTGCATTCCCTTTCCCACTGAATGATGCCGAGTTCAGCAATGCTCATTGGCTCTGTCTGCACCACAACCAGTTTATCTCTCAAACACAATGTTCATACAGAGGGGCTTGCACCATATGCATGGTGTGGCTAAACATTTAGCAAAGCCAACCTTCTCCTCCATGTATCCTTCACATATAATAATGAATATAAATCTAAAGTTAGGAATTATAGAAAATTGATATGGGAAGCAAAGGAACACTGGAGAAATCTACAGAAAAATAATACGATTTGTTTTCCCCCTTGGAAAGCAAGGATTCTGAAAAGATCTGGGGGTTTTGTGGATAAGCAGCTGAATGTGAACTCCCACTGTGACACAGTGGCCAAAAGAGCTAATGAGATCCTGGGATGCATAAATAGGGGAATCTAGAGTAGAAATAAAAAGGTTATTTTCTTTTTATACTTGACACCGATGTGACTGCTTCTGGAATGCAAGGTCCAGTTGTGGTTCCCACAATTCAAGAAGGATGTTGATAAATTGGAGAGGAGTCAGAGAAGGGCCATGAGGCTTACTAAAGGGTTAGAACAGGGATCGGCAATGTTGGCACGTGGGACCACAAGGTAAGCAGCCTTAGCGGGCCCCACCACTTTGTTTACCTGTAGTTTTGCCAACTGCAGCTCCCACTGGCCATGGTTCGCCGTCCCGGTCCAATGGGGGCTGTGGGAAATGGTGGCCAGCACCGCACCGCTTTCCCCAGGCCCCGTTGGACTGGGACGGTGAACCGCAGCCAGTGGGAGCTGTGGTCGGCAAAACGCCAGGTAAACAAAGTGGCGAGGCCCACTAAGGGTGCTTACCCTGTGGTCCCACGTGCCAACGTTGCCGATCCCTGGGTTAGAAAATATGCCTTACATTGATAAACTCACAAACTTAATCTATTTATTTTAACAAAGAGAAGATTAAGGGGTGACATGATTACAGCCTATAAGTATCTACATAGGAAACAAATATTTAATAATGGGCTCTTTAATCTAGCAGAGAAAGACATGATCCAATGTCTGGAAGTTGAAGCTAGAGAAACTCAGAATGATAATAAGATATACACTTTTAACTGTGAAAGAATTAACCATTGCAATAATTTACCAAGGGTTGTAGAGGCATATCCATCACTAAACAGCTTCTAAATCAAGATTGGATGATTTTCTGGAAAGTTCTACCATATGTGTTATATGGGAGGTCAGACTAGATGATCGCAATAGTCCCTTTTGGCCTTTGAATCTATGAATGCAGAAGATCTCTGGAGTAACAGAAAAGGTCTGAAGTATAATTATGGTTCACCAGCCAACCATAACATTATTATGAAACCTCTTATTACATAGCAAATATGTTAAAAACACAATTAATGAGCAAAATAATCTAATTATTAAACCCGAGGAAACAAATACAATATATTTCAGGTAAATCAGCATTAATTTTCATATCTAGTGACCTCCCTAAAGCATCTATTCCCAAAAAATAGGGAAAGAAATCAAAGCAAATATTTGATTTAACTCCTTCACCTTCTACTTATTTGCAAGTACATTCTTCAAGATTTTGTTCACAATAACTATTAAAAAAAAAGGAAATGACATCCTTCTTTTCAGATGACTACATAAATTGAGAAGAGGAACAGGTCAATGGATCACTGGAAATATTTTAAATCTTGTCATGGGTTTGTAAAACTGTGATTATTTTGCATTCTGCATAGCTAGAATCTCGACCCATTTCTTATTGCAGGGATCATGAACCTCGGCACGTGGGACCACAGGGTAAGCATCCTTAGTGGGCCCCGCCGGTTTGTTTACTTGCCGGTTCGCTGATCACGACTCCTATTGGCCATGGTTCACTGTCCCAGTCCAATAGGGGCTGTGGGATTGGCAAACCGGTAAGTAAACAAACCAGTGGGGCCCGCTAAGGGTGCTTACCCTGTGGTGCCCCGTGCCAAGGTTAACTATCCCTGTCTTATTGTTTTATGCAGGAATATGAGTAGGGATATATATATATATATATATATATATGAAGGAATATGAGTAGGGATTATATATATATATATATATATATGCAGTAAAGGATGAAGGTAGAATCAAGCTAATTTGTCCTATGTTATTTGAATAACATGAATTCAATGGGCTCAGTCTTTCCTTTTCAAATAATATAGCTAAAGTTTTATTTTGTTTTGTTTTGTTTTTCATTATTTATAGGTCATTATTCAATAACTAAAGCAAACTGAATTTTCATTCCTTTAGCATATCTGTTTTGTTTAGTTTTAATCTTTGAAAAATTCCTTTTTTGTTCAGTCTCACTGGTTGGTGGTGTTATTTGCGTGATTACCATTTAGTTATTCTGGATAACCTTGCAATATGTGAATCTCTGTTCTCTTATTGATTATTCACTGATTGTTTGGCAGGCTTCCTGCTTGCGATGTATTCAACATTTTTTTGTTAGTTTTTGAGTCTGACTAGTTGGTATTCAAATTCTTTTTCATCCTGCTTAATTGTATTTGTATACCTGATCTGCTAGAGTTATACTTCTTTTTATTTTCTTCAATAAGATTTGATATCCAATTTGCAAAGGATGCATTTTTGCCTCTAACCCCATATTTTACTATTGTTTAGCCATGGTCGGGGGGGGGGAGGGGAGGGGTTGCTTTTGTTTTGTTTTGGGATTTTTTGGTCCTCTTAATATATTTTAATTTGGGGTATACATTTAATTATGGTGCTGTTAAAAAGGTTCCACGCAGCTTGCAGGCATTTCACTCTGCTGACTGTTCCTTTTAATTTTCATTTAACTAGCTTCCTTATTTTTGTGTAGTTCTCCTTTTTTGAAGCGTAATGCTGTTGTGGCGAGCCTTTGGGGATTTTTTGTTTAAACTTAATTAGATTGTGGTCTCTATTACCAAGCAGTCCAGCAGTCCAAGCTATCTCTTGGACCAGATCCTATGTTCCACTTAGAATTAAGTCAGGATTTGACTTTCCCCTTGTGAATTCCAGGAATGGCTGCTCCAATGGTGTCAAGAAATGGTGTCATTTAAGATTTTTACTATATTTGACTCTATTCGTTTTTTTCACATGTAGTGCCATTCCCGCAACAGCATGACCGACTCTGTCATGAATATATATAGTGCTCTGTTTTGCAGTGCCCCATTGATTATCATTGTTCTATCAAGTTTCTCTGATGCCTATTTCAGTGGAACCCTGCTATAACGCGACAAATGAGATCCAAGAAATCCCATCGCGCTAAATGCAGGGTCGCGTTATAGCGGGGGTCCCAGCCCCCGACAGGCGTGGGGCTGGCTTCTCTCTCCGCTGCCCAGCAGAGGAGAGAATCTGCGCCCCGCACCTGCCGGGACAGAGAACTTTGGTGCTGCAGATTGCAGCCCTGGAGTTCTCTGTGGAAGCCACTGCCCCTGTGCCTGCTGGGGGCAGGGGAAACCGGAACTGGAACTGGAAGTATTTCAGAGAATGCTACCATGGAGGTAAATTAATCCCTTATCTGGCAGCCTAAATTTGGCCTTCAGGATTTCTTTCCTACCTTTCCCTATGTCATTGGTACCTACATGTACCATAACAACCTGCTTCTCCCCAGCACTGTGCGCAAGTTCTGTCTAGCCATCTTGGGAGATCTGCAACTGTTACACCAGGCAAACCGTTCACCATGCAGTTCTCACCATTGTCAGAAACCCAGCTATCTATATTTTTAATGATTTCATCCTGCATTACAATGATCTGTCTCTTTCCAATAACTGGTATTCACTCCCCAAGAAAGGTATCCTTAGTGCAAGAGGATACCATGACATCATCTAGAAGAAGGGTGCCAACTACAAGATTGTTTCTTTCATCTCCAATTTGATGTTGTGCTTCATCCTCCTGAACAATTCAGACTGGAGGTGTCACAGAAAGTGTCATCTGTCACTGCTCTGTCTCTCTTAGTTTCTCCAGTTCAGCCACTCTGGTCTCAAGAGCCCATACTCAGCCTCAGAGGGTCATGAACTCCTTACACCGAACATATGCCACCTGCCCACAAGGCAGGTAATCATACATGCTGCATGCAGTGCAATAAACTGGATAGTTCCTACACTGCTGCTGGACTTCTGCCTGCATTTTCTTATGCAGCTTTTTGTGGGGGAAGAGGAATATTGTTTGCTTTTTGGGGTGATAGTTATTGACCTAAGTTTAGAGAATGTTAGGTGTACTGGCTCTCATGCTTCCTGTCTCAACTCCGTTGCAAATCCACCATGTTTCCTGCTCCTGTTCGCTAGCCCGAATTTTATTTGTTGTCATTATTACCATTAATTTTGCTTTCCTCTGCAATTTCTGGTTTTATATAGGAAAGGAAGCAAAAGTACAGTACTAAAATACCATAAGAAAAGCTGTTTTCACTCTATTTCCAGCCCATCTGGCACCAGGAAGAAAATCTGCTCTCGTAAGCTTTCCAGACCCAATTTTTGCAGACCTAAGGGATTCAAAGTTCAGATAAGTCTGTAAAGATTTGTGTACTTATCTGAATTGAACCAAACTTCTGAACCTTTTAAAATTTGCCCATTACTAACTTCCATTACTTCTGAGAACCCATATTACATATTCACATACAGGCAAGTGGGTATCACTCAGGCCTTGGTTTAAATGTACTGCAACCATTATAAAAAAAAAGACTCTTTTGAAAACATCAAACTAGTTAGCACAGATCCTGTAAGTGGAGAATGCTGAAAACATAAGTAAACTATAGTTTAAATGCTGAACATAGGAAGAAAAAATATACTCACACACACAGGAGCAAATGCAATTTAATTGAGGGAAGTGACTAAATTAGTAGGACCCCACACTATCACACCTTTGAAAGCAAGTAGATGTTAATAAACAAAAAAATCTGCTTTTTTAAAAGAAATAAAATGTATAAAATTATGCACTGATTAATTTGTAAAATGAAATTCATAAATTGCTTGAGAACCTGCTGCAATTAATAGCAGTAAGCTCATTACCATACTTTATTTTTTTACTAATTTTTTTAACAACGGACCTTGTGACTAAAAATGAATCATTCGAGGAGGTCCTCTTCAAGGAAGTAGCACAATATTAAAATGATTTTAAAGGGCTATCCCAAAAGCCTAACAATCACAAACTATCTTAATTTTGGAGATACATTGGTTCAGACACTGGGCCAAGTATCTCATTCTCTGGTTCGGAAGAGCCTGTACAAACCTTTAAAGTAAATATACTTCTCTCTTGGAAACCAAGCACAGGAGTCAAATGTAATTGCTAAGACTATATGACAGATTCAAGTTCAAAATAAGGGCGAGGTAAGACTCCTTTTTCTTTGCTCTCAGTCCAGGCCAATATAGGTGCTAGGCCTCCAAACTGATGCAAAATGGTTATTAATAAAATTATAATAATTTAGATTTTGTTATTACAAAATTATGTTTGCCTTTGCTGAATTTAGGTGATATTTATAATTATTTTAATACATATGATGATAGGAGAATAATAGGTTACATGCTTATATTTTCATTGCTTATTTTATTAAATGAAATGTTCAGACTAGTTAAAGGAATTCCTAGCAAATATCTGTTTTCTCCCAGCAAGTGACAGGCACAAAAAGCTTCAAGGAGAATGCCTCTCCTTGGCCATAAATCTCTACTTATCACCTCCAGGTCTGATTGCACAGGCTGGAATGCAGCTTTAGAATTTCATTTTTGCTTTGATATTCGATATAGTTTTATGCCCCATTAGGAAGATATATTTCAGTATTAATTGTTGTGAATGTTGCCTTACACAGAATGTTTGAGAGAAATTTTGATTGAGAATTGTAAGTGAAGCTCTTGTAGATTGTAATCTAAGGAACTCTTTGATTACAAGGCAAACAGGAATGTCTTCTCAAAAAGCAGGAAACTTCTCCCTTTTTAGAAGTTGTGAAGATAATCAGTTTGATGTATATCCTAGGCTTTCTCCTCAGAGCATATTCGTGGAAAAATATGCTCTGAGGAGAAAGTCTGGGAGATACACCTTAACACATACAAAACTCCCTTTATCAAACAAAGACACTCCACCAGAGAAATAGATTTAATTATGGAATGGAGCACCCAAATCCCCAGAGAGAAGCTGCTTCAGTACAGATATAAAACCCACTCTGACTGCACACTTGTAGTTGTCATCTACCACGCCACACTGAAACCCATACAGGATATCATCAAACAACTACAACCCATTCTCGATGGGGACCGCATCCTGAAAGAAGTGTTTCCTGAATCGCATCTTCTGACCTTCAAACAACCTTCCAACCTCTCCAAGCTCAACGCCAAAAGCAACTTCCCCACAGACCAAGACACATCAACTCAAACCCCGCCAGAATAACAGATGGAAAACCTACAGACATATCTCCACTGCTATAATGATCAGTTCCCCCTTGCCCCCACAACACACCTCTGAAGATCCATAAATACTAGACATGCCTATAACAACATGTAGTGTACCTCATCCAGTGCACTAAATGTCCCAATGAATAGCAACTATGTGGGTTAAACCAGACAGTCACTATGCTGTTGAACGAACTCACACAGGAAAATGATAAAAGACAAAAAACACCACATCATATGTGGGTAAACACTTTTCAAAATGTGATCACTCAATATCTGACCTATCAGTCCTCATCCTCAAAGAAAACCTGCACAATACTTTCAAAATACAAGAATGGGAGCTTAAATTAAGAACTTTTCCACACATTAAAAATCATGGACTGAATAGAGACACAGCAATCTATAACCCATTAGCAACCCCCCCCCCAACAGCTGACTTTTCCTGCTCCTCCTCTCCTTCCTTCCCCCACCTCCCATGACTGGAAGGATGTTAACGGACCACTTAATCTTGAGTGGTCCCTTGAAATATGTGTTAACTATTTATGCTAAACAATCTGTTCTACCAGTGTAGTTAGCTGTGATAGTACATTTCAGCTGTGAAGAAGAGTTCCGTGTAAGCTCATGTCTTTTATCAACAGAAGTTAGTCCAATAAAAGACATTACTTCATCCACCTTGTCTCTTCTCTTTTAAAGATTTAAGTCTCCATTCATTTAACTTTAAGGAAAATATTATAGTTGGAAAAATGTACTTTTAACTTCATATTTCCTTTTTAAGATCAAAATCTTTGTTTATCTCTTAAATTCTTAAAATGGTAGAAGTTTGTGACACTGAGCTAGAGAAGGTTAAAGGGCCCGCAGGCTGAATAACCCAAAATCGACCTTTAAGGACATATTTGAGAAGTATTGAGTGGCAAACAATGCCATTTCTTGTAGATATATTTTAAAGACATGTTAAGTAGACTAAATTCTTTGAAATATAAACCATTAATGTTATAGAATTAGAGGTAGATACTAATTGTATCTTTCTGCATTTACCTATATTTTGTTAGAAGTTAACAATGTAACCCGAGTAGCTGGTGGGTGCTAATTAATTTTTGTGTCTTAACTACATTATATTATGCACACAGAAGGTTCAGTTAACCATAAGATCAAAGATGGAAGATATTGAGTAAATAATATTACGTACTTTGTCTTCATCTTAAAATGTCTGTCCCATAATTTAATACCTTGATAGTTTGAATACATAATTGCCTTATGTTAATTAATACCGGTAGTTTACCTGTGTATACATAGGAACTAGAAGCTTAGCTTCAAAGCAACAATATACACTGCCTATTCTTCATCCAGTAAGACCCTGGCTGTGATGTTTGCTGTCAAGATACTATCAGCTTGCTAGAGAACTGTAAAGAAAGTTTTGGACTATCCCTGCAAATTCTCATAGAAAAGTTTGAACAGACTCTACAGCCTAGTGGATTATAACCTATTGAACTGATTCTAGAAGGACTTTTACAAACCAACACCCTCACCATTTCTGCTATGAAATTGACCAAAGAACTTTATTCATATCTGTATGTATATTGCTATTTTAACCAACTAATTCTCTTTGTTTTCATTTTTAAATAAATCTTAGATTAGTTAATAAAATTGTCTTCAAGCATATATTTGGGTAAGATCTGAAATATTCATTGACCTGGTAGGTAACGTGTCTGATATCTTGGGACTGGAAGAATTTAAAATATGATGAATAAGGTTTTAAATAACCCTTACCATATAGACTTTGCTGTCTGGGCAAGAACTAAAGGCTGGATTGCTTAAAGGGAAATGTATTTTAGCTTCCTGGTAATCAGTCAGGTATTACAGAAGCTGTTTTGTTATTGGCTTGGTAAATCTAATTAGTTGAATAAACCACCAGTTTTGGAGATCATCTGCCCCATTCTTTGCAGTTTTCCCTGATTGAGAATTTTCACTGTGGACTCTCCAGTGACCACAGTCACAGCTTCATTTGTGATGTTAATTTGCAAATGTTTTACATCTACATCAATAACTTACTGGTACTCATTCCTATGTGAAAATTAAGGTGTTTTATTTACCATTATGGATTCACATGATCTTGCTACAATTGGTTACTACTATTAGAAGTCATTTGAGTATCAAATATTTATTTTAACTGGGGAACTAATTAGACATTTGGCAAAGTTTCAGTAACTTCCTTACCCCACTCATTAAGACAAGAATCAAGGATTATTAAAAAGAGACTGCCTTCTTTGATGACCATTTATGTTTAAAGACTCTCCTTAAAAATCGTTTACGTTTAAAAAAACTATTTTGAAAGCTCCTTGAAAGACTTTTATATTGAAAATAGGAGTTCTTGGACTCATGTGAAAGAGAATTTCATCTACTGAATCCTGATGGAATTAAAGGGATATCTCAGAAAATTTACTGAATAAAAGAAAGAGTTAATGTTTAAAGATATCCTGAGAATGTCTTGCCACAAAGACAAAAGCAATATGCAAACGTATCTCTCTCTCTCTGCCCGTCACCCCCCAGGTGGGGTATGGGCTACCAACCACAGAGCACTCCATCTCTGTTGTTAGTGTTTCAGTAGCAAGTTGGTTCCCTAAAGGGTGGAGTTGCTAGCCCCACACCCATGTTAAGCCTACAGCACCTGGTATTCCTAGGAGGTCTCCCATCCAAGTACTAGCCATGCCCGACCTGCTTAGCTTCCAAGATCAGACAGGATCAGGCATGTTAAGTGTGGTTTAGCTATATATGCAAATATATAAGTTTAAGATAATTTACAGTCCTTCTGCATATACATTAGCAGATTATGTTACTGCCAAGCAAAGCCCATGAGGCTATTAAGCCAACAAAATGGTGACAGTGATTTGTATTTGGATTCAGACAAGTCCCTAAAAGAGGTATGACTTCCACCTTTAGTAAGAGTATGGAAAGAGAGAGGTGTCCAGTAGACAGATGATAATTTCCTTCAATATTCTGAATAAACTTTACTGAATTAAGTTTAATAGCTGTGAGGTCCATTGTATGAAAATGAAAGAATGTATTGTAGGATTGTTTGTAACTTTTCTAGAGACAGGACTAATATAAATGTTAGGAACTTCAAAGAACTGTTTGGGACAATACATGTGAAGTGGGTTTCCTAGGAGAAACTTGTGAGGGCCTTTGAAGTTAGGACTTGTGGAGAAACAAACATTGTCTACTGATTACCTGCTGCTAGAAACTCCAAATCAAAGATTCCTTGAACTTAGGGTTGCCAACTTTCTAATTTCTTAAAACCAGACACTACAGGACCCTCGCCCCCATCACTCACTATCCTGCCCACAGTTGTTCACTCCCTCACATCACTCATTTGCTCCCCTTCCCCTGTGACTCATCGGCCACTTGCAGAGCTGGATTGGGAGCTGACATGGAGTCTACCTGCCTGCCTGTCCACAAGATGCAGATAGGAGGCAGCCATGACTTAGAAGGGGCTGGTGCAGATTGATGACCAGGTGGTGTCCCTCTCGCCCCATAATCTTCTGTCTACTGCTCTGGCCCTTCCTGGTCCCCACCCTGCCAGCTAGGATGGCAGGAGATTGCGGACAGGCAGGAGGTGGCATTTTCAGGCAGCAAGCCCCCTGTTCTGGTGGCCCTGCAGGCGGTAACCAGACTGACTGGACACTGTACAGGCGTCTTTCGACTGGACTTTCCAGCTTAAATTGGGCAGCCTTACTTGAGCTATATGAAGAATGGTCTAAACTTTTCATGAGGATGCTATTTCATGAAGCTCTTATGAACTTGTGACCATAGACAAAATCCCTTTGTGTAGTTTGAAGGATTACTCCTGCCAGAGTCCATGTCGAGTAGGGGTGATCTCTGGCAAGCTTATTAGTATGTGTGTAGATTCTTTTATTGTTTTTCATATGTTGTCTCTATAGTGCATTCATCATAAGAATAAATAAGCTTGCATAAAAAGAGCTGTGTAATAGCTTAACTGTGGGCAGTTACAGTATTATTAGTCTCTCAATAGGAAGAAAAAGATCTACTTGGGCAGACTATATTTTGCTGACAATACGACAGTGAAGGCAGGGAACTGTCCCGTCAGAAGGGAGAGAAACACATGAGAATGGATGCACTTGCTGCTCCATAGAGGATTACACATGTATTTTCCCTGAACTCCAACAACAGTTACAGAGCTAGCTGAACCTCTTTCTGGAAGCTCTAGTGCACCCCTTCCCCCCAAGTATCAGGTCTCATGATTTTATCTATCTAGAGTTAGAATTTAGCTAATCAATTTCTAGCCTGAGTAGAAGACTACAGTATCTGTTGTTTTTTTTCTCCTGAAGGTCCAGAAGTTCTTTTCTTCAGAAGACTATAACCAGTGTGTACACTGATCAGACAGCCTTCTTAAACCAAATTAGGATTAAATGATTATTTGAACAGTAGGAACAAAGTATTCAGAGGAAAAAAGGATTTTTAAACAGTTTACATGCAGGTCTACCTTAGCTAAAAGTAACTGATGATAACCTAGGCAGCCCTAGCTACCTCAGACAACCCCAAAGGGATCCTGTGTCTCAGTCTGCTTCCCCCAAACAACTACCCATCTCTTGAAAATGGTGCTTTTTAAACCTGTGAGAGGTTGGGTTTTTTTCAGATTTCCAGTGTTCCTGGGCCTTTTCCTAGGCTGGATTTGTCCCTTAACAGTGTTGAAGTGCTTGCTAAGGGTTAGCTTATCTTGAGCAATTATTTCTTTTCTGGTTTGTTTTCCAGACAGCTTCCTATTAAAATAAACCAATGTAATGATTCCACAAATATTCCAATACATAGGTCAACATAAGTATTCATAAATCATTACAAAGGAGTTCTACATGCAGCACAAAGGGTATATATATTCCTAAACTGAGACACCAGCTCCTTACTCTCATCTGAAGTGCAGACTCTGCAGCCTGTTCATCTTACCTTATCCAAGCAAATAAACATCAGCAAGACCAAGAACAAAGGAACCATCATTCAGCACTAAGAACCAATCATCCACTCCATCACTGCTCTGCAAATGAAAACATCATCAGACTTCAGTGTCATTGCTTTGATGATGATTATAAAAGCATTGGCACTTAAATTGTTCTGATACTAACTTTAATGGGATATCGAAATACTTTTGTAACCAAGGTACTAACAACTTTTAGTAAAACGCCATAATGGTAAGCCAGTGTCCTCCTGGAGAGAAGACATGAACTAACCTTGGTGAACAGAGAAACAGTGGGACCAACTTTGAACTTAAGATACATTCATTAATTTGTCTGTTTTAAGACCCTCCCTGGAGTGATCTGGTGAGTTTATAAGGCAATTGAAACTCACGAATGATTTATTTTAGGTAACTAAGTTAAATACTTTCTTCAGCTCATGGGAGTGCTTACATCTGCCCATTTATTAACTGTTTATATTTTCCATGATAAATGAAGCAGGATTCACCTATCCTTAAATGAATGTCCTTGCCCATCCATAAACTGTATTAGTTACCTCTGATACACTAAGACAGGACTTTCTACTCATATAAGGAATAATATACTATGTTTTCACCTTGCCTAGAGAAAAAGGGTCACTACCTGGATGAGGCCATGCTCTAAGAGGTAACCCCTGCTGAAAACTCTACAGAGAGAGGCATAAAGAGGAGATTGTGACTGAAGTAACCATTGTTTTCTCCTTTCTCGTGTTTCTCTTTTTTCCTTTTCTTTCTTAATATTCATTAATCAATTTACAGTGAAATTTTGCTTGACTTCATTTGCAATGTCCCCTAAGGCATGGTAAGAACCATAAATGACAAAATAAACAGGCTCACATTCGGAATTGTCATTAAGATACACAATTATTCATATTTGGCCTGTTTCTTGTTCTTCTAGACACATTTTAATAATTTTGGGAATAAAATTACCTAGCGCTCAACCCTTTAAAGTACTAATTTCTTCCCCTTGTCTACTCACACCTAAAAATGTTTCCCTAGCTCCAATGAGTTTCTGAAATGCTCAGATTCTATCGCAATGGGAACCACAAAAGTACGTCGATAGAGAAATAGTGTTTGTTTGACATCTCTACTTCGATAGGCTGTTATAAAGATTATGGCTACAATGATCAGACACCAAATGTGAAAAATTGGGACATAGGGTGGGGGTAATAGGAGACTATATAAGAAAAAGACCCCAAAATCAGGACTGTTGCTATGAAATTGGGACATCTGGTCACCCTAATTATGGCCCTGATTCTGATCTCAGTTATATGGCTGTAAATCTGGACTAAATTGACTGATAGTGGTTGGAATTACCTTTTTGTTACTATGGGTCATATCTTCAGCTTGTGTAAATTGTTTTGGCTCCATTGAAATCTGTACTTATTTTTCTTGAGTTATGAAATCAAGGGGGATTGTTCTTAAACCTGTTCTTAAAAACCTCCAATTATAGAGATTCCACAATCTCTCTTGGAAGCCCGTTTCAGAACTTAACTATCCTTTTAGTTAGAAAGGTTTTCCTAATAGCCAACCTAAATCTCCCTTGATTCAGATCAAGCCCATTACTACTTCTTCTACCTTCAATGGACATGGAGAGCAATTGATTACCACCTTCTTTATAACAACCCTTAACATATTTGAAGACTTTTTTTGAAGTCTTTTTTTCTCAAGACTAAACATGATCAGTCTTTCCTCATAAATCAGGTTTTCTAAACCTTTTATCATTTTTGTTGCTCTCTTCTGGACTCTCTCCAATTTGTCCAAATCTTTCCCAAAGTGTAGTGCTCATAATTGGACACCGTACTCCAGCTGAGGCCTCACTAGCGTTGAGTAGAGTAGGACAATTACATACATGCAACACTCCTGTTAATACACACCAGAATGATTATAGTCTTTTTTGTAGTTGCATTACATTGTTTACTCATATTCAATTTATGATCCACTATCACCCCAGATCCTCTTCAGCAACACAACAGCTTAGCCAGTAATCCCTCTCTTTATAGTTGTTTTTGGTGGGGTTTTCACCCCCACAGTAGCCTAGAAGGAGTTGATGGGGCTAAGAACAGGTCATTAAATAGACAGGTGACAGCTTAGAGGAATTAGGTGGCCTAACCCCTGAATGGTGATGGAGTCCAACAGAGAAGGAGCAGACCCGGTGTATATAAAGGCAGGAAGCTGATAGCAGAAGGGGTGAGGGAACCTCCGGCTACTCTTGGGATGTTAGAGAAGAAAGGAAGTAAAGCCAGGTGGAGAATAGAAACCTCAGGGGATCCAGGCCCTGAAAGAAGGTTTTAATCAGAAACCTCGTCACTTGAAAACCTGAGAGGTGTAGTAGGAAAAGGTCCAGGGAAATAATAAAAAGGTGGGACATTGTAGACCTTGACTACTGATTAAAGGGTCCCTGGGCTAAAACCCAAAGTAAAAGGTGGGCCTAGGTTACCCTACCAACCACTGGGGAAGTGACATAGTCAGGGTAGAGAGGGAGAAGACTGCCATTTTGAATGGAGAGACTTTGATAATCCCTATAAGGGAAAAACATACAGTGACCTGGTAGTAGGGCTGAGCCACAAAAAGAGGTCCCTGAATTTCAGACAGGAAGAAGTGACAGAATGCATGAGCAAGAAACAAAAGGAGATGTTGGACCTGGAAGGCGCTAATCCCTAGTGCAGCCAGGAAGAGGCACTCTAGCAGCAAGTGAACCCTGTGACATTGTATGTTTAAATTTTTTCTTCCTATGTGAAGTGCTTTGAATCTCATTTTGTTCATTTCAAACTAATTCTTCTTATTGGAAACATATTTTTTAAACTCATTACAATCATGTATTCTAGCTAATACTGCATTTGTAACAATGTATAAATATACTTGCAGAAGGAGAGAGATAGCCTGTTACCTTATAATTGTCATATATATTACATTATTTTAATGGTCAGCAACTGCCATACGCACCAAGTAGATTTCTTTTTCATTATGTGCATTCTATAATCTAGAACAAATCACTGAGCTGGCAGGTTGTCATCCAAATCCCTTTGAGATCAACGTGAGTCTCTACCCTGACTTCAGTGGATTTTGGATCAGGCTCTTAGATGGAAAATTTAAGAACTGACTTTGAATATCCTAACAATAAAGTTTCCTCCCTTCCCGAAGTGAGATAGTCATTATTTATGTGACAACAGCGAGGCCTGACAGTAGCACTGATGTCATCTTGGGGTTGGCATCAACTTAATTTGAAATAAAAATGATTGATTTTTCTAATCGTCATTTAGAATAGTGCCTTTATATTGATTACTGTGTTGTTGCTTAATAACAAACTCGGCACTTAGACAATAAAATGTATATTCGGTTGATTTTAGATAAGTATCACACCATGTTAGCCTTAATTTCCTTATTCCACAACATCATGGGTAGTCATTTGTAAAAATTATCATTTTCACTGACTGTCATCCTTATAGATAGTCAATTATATTCTGTGGCACAATTTTCTCTGATTAAATCTCCTTGCTATAAAGAACACACTCACGGTGTTTTAGAAAATGGAAAATAACATAGATCAGTGAACTAGTATCAACCTGCCAACAGAAGAGAAAGTTAATACATTCAGATGGTAGTAATACTCCAGTCTAATTACACTGAATGGTCCCTCTCTCAACTCTCTAGGCATGGTACATTTGTTGCTGTTTGTTTAAGAACTTGATTGTACACTGTTTAATAGACTTCAGAGGATGGTCAAAGGGGGTTGATTATAAGGAACAAATAACTGAAAATAGAGTTAATTTGATTAAAATGAGATTTCTTAACCATGAAAAATGTTTCTGAGCATTCAAATGTTAGAGAATCTGACTACATTTCATCTACACCTATTTATTGTACTCTTTTTATTTTTATTTATTTTAACTTCATCCAAAGTCTATCCTGTGGTCAGCACTATAGAATCTCAACAGCAGAAAATTATATCTTTAATATATTTATTTTACTATGTATAAGAGATCATGCTACTTTCATCAATGTCTTTGTCCGGAAATAAGAGGACACATCTTACACCTACTGAGAGGAAGATCAGACCCTATGTTCTTTAATAGCAATACTGTATATCTAAAAAGAAACTTAGGTTTTAGACATTAGAGAAAATACTAAAGTCAAACTTAACAATAAAAAAGCACTTTACAGTGCACAATACAAATAGCAATATAAATTTTCAAATTTACTCTCCCTTTCTTAAGAACATAAGAATGGTCATACTGGGTCCATCCAGCCCCATATCCTGTCTACCGACAATGGCCAATGCCAGGTGCCCTGGAGTGAGTGAACCTAACAGTTAATGATCAAGTGATCTCTCTCCTGCCTTCCATCACCACCCTCTAAAAAATTCCTTACCCATCCTGGCTAATAGCCATTAATGGACTTAACCTCCATGAATTTATCCATGAATTCTTCACAAATTTACTTGTTTGAATTTATTCAGCATGGGTTTTATTCATTTTTCATAATAAATTGATCAGTTTTCTATGAGCATTTTCAATTAGGGTTGTGCTAGTTGTTAACTCAAAAGGGCATATGGTACAGTTTCCTCTCTCAGTTGGATGAGTAGGGTTTGAACTCTGATTGAATGTATAAAATTTCAAGATTCTAGGTTCTTGAGACTATGGAAATGTATTTTGCCACTTGAACAGAAGAACATGGAAAAGTCAAATTACAAATATATTATTTCTTTCAGTACTTAAAGTCACATCATGATGAATTGTACCAAATGTTAGGTTGAAATTATAGCCCAGAGAAAACAAATAAATTAATTGTTTCAGTTTTGGTAGGCATCAGTAAAAAGTCCTATTAATAACACTATGTAAACTGAAATACATGTGTTATACTTTTGTTTACTCCATGTGATTATATCTCCCCTTAATAGCTGACCCTAAGGAAGATAAAAGCTGACTATTTACTAATAATTATAGACCCACTCCTTTACCTGAAGTGATAGGGGCTATGCTTTTGATTCTGAAGATTGAGGATTCAAACCCAGGGTTGACTCATGTTTCAAGGAAGCACACTAATTATTGAACTCATGTGGACTACATATCCTTCAGTATAGGTTATCTAATGGGAGAGTATATAATAGCCAATTCACAGCCCATCATTGTGTTGTAATACACTCTTTCTGTTCTTCATATAACTTAAAGCCTGATCTTGCAAGTCCTACCTCATGTGAGTAGTTGAATAGTTCCCTGGAGATTCGTGGGGTTACTCAAGTGAGGGAAAACTATTTGTGTGAGTAAGACTCAGGTCCTTATACTCTAAAATCTTTAGAACAAATGTTCTGGCCCAGCTCCTCAACGTATGTAGGTGCCTAACTTCCATTGAAAACAATGGAAGTGTGGTGATTTGTATAGTTTGTATAGTTGTTCCTGTATAGTTAATGATTTCTGTATGAGATTATGAATTCTCTGTATGTATCTTTACCAAGTTACGTCTACATTCAAAATGGAGTTTATGCTTGTCTTCTTGGTTGTGCTTTTTCCTCTGTGTGAGACTAGAATTCCAAAGGTGGGTAGCAAAGAGTCCAGAACACCCCCCGCCAAAAAAAAAACAAAAAACGACTGGGTTGTTGGATTAAGCATGACCGTTGAAATGCAATTTCTCTAGACAGAAGACTGGCCCATAGCCGGAGGAACTGGTTTAGCTAGGGAGATGCAATGAGGTTACCTGTAGGGACTGACTAAGAGGTAACCTGACAGAGAATCTGGAAGGTTAGAAAAGGACAGGAGCTGATTTCTTTGATATTTGTCTATTTGCCCTTACTAAAAATCAGAACTGCAGATTTGCCTTCCTGAACACAGATGGACCCCAGAGAATTCCCAAAGGAAGGGTAAACTAGTGAGGGGCGTTACATTCATGGTGTGTGTTGTTTTCTAAATGATTTGTGTTCTCTTGTTCGTTTTTTCTTTTCTAAATGATTTGTTCTCTCTTCTTAAGTTTCTTTATTTATTTCTTAAGTAGAGAACAGTGCTGTTAGAATTCTGTGCAAAGCCTGTCTTTCTGCCTGCTTCATGCTATGCCTATTATGTGGCCCCCGAAAGAGGAAAACCAGAAGGCTCACACCTGGGAGTGGAGTTCTAGGAGAGGATGGATTTAAGATACTGGGATATCTTGAGGGTCAGTGCTGGACTTGGGGACCTAAGACAGGTAGGCTATAGGACCCCCTTTCTATGATAGGCTAATAAACATAACTGGTGCCCAAGAAATATGCCATTGATGCTAAGGGAATAAACACTGCTGCAGCCAGCTCAGACCAAGGGCAGCCAGCACATGAGGGATTCTACATATTGTTCTCTTCACAGAAATCTCTGGAGCTGCCAGAAGGGGAGACCTGGCCAGATATGTGACAGGGAGTTAGATGTTTAAATGCCTTTGAGGATGTGGGAATCTACCTTTTTCTAGTTTTGTTAAGTACTATGCACCTCCGTGGTACTTGACAAAGTACTACTAATACTAATAACCAAAATGACTAATTTTAGTAATGTATTTTGCCTTCTCAATAACCTTGAGAATTGGTTGATGCCTTTGCTATCATTGCCCACAGAAATGTTGTGACCTCCATGGGTGATCATAAAACTTACATGACTGACTCATGCTATGAAACCACTGTTACCAGTCTTTGTGCCTCTTGAAACTGGCAGGTTCAAAGATGACTTTAAAAAACCCTTCATAAATATCATTAAAAGGAGAGACACAAAAAAGGCAACTCCAAAAGGAAAGGCAAGATGTGGATGAAATTAATCTTTTTTGTACCTGCAGGTATCCCTTAAATTGAACTTCACACTGCTTGGCTTTATGGGAAATTTTGAGTCATTCCTGAAAGTGCCAGCTCTAGAAGGGACTTGTCTGGTAACAGTGTTACTATAGCATGAGTCAGCCATATTTTCAGGGATAATGTGTTATTTCTGGAATCAACGATATCCAAAATGGCACGAT
This sequence comes from Sternotherus odoratus, assembly GCA_032164245.1. Lineage (NCBI taxonomy): Eukaryota > Metazoa > Chordata > Testudines > Kinosternidae > Sternotherus > Sternotherus odoratus. Next base: position 243,647,479 of record JAVMKO010000001.1, read on the forward strand.
CACCAGTTACCAAGGAGGTTGAACAGGCAAAATTAAATCAGTGGTCTTTGATCCATGTCTTACAAGATAGTCTGACAGTGAACATCAGACCAAAGATGAATTTGTAGCAAGGGAAGAAACAATGTAGAAAATTGTGCATAAAATCACCATTAGATGCAAATAACAACTGAAATATCAGAGAAATGGACCTAGATCTTGGAATGCCTTCATAAAGCAAGAAAATACAATAATACAGGATTAAGATGATGTATGTGAATGAGCTGAGGAGGCTTGTGTATTTCCCACAGAGAGTACTGTATGCAACTGTGCTTTGGACGATAAATTATGAAAGCTGATAAATATGACTGTCTTCAGTAGCTCTGAGCATAATCAAATACTTCAGCACTTGCATATCTTTACCTGTCCCTTTTGTCAGCAAAAAACTACAGAAATGGTGAAGTAACTTTTGAAAATACTTTCACTTATGGGGGGAGGGATAGCTCAGTGATTTGAGCATTGGTGTGCTTAAACCCAGGGTTGTAAGCTCAATCTTTGAGGGAGCCAATTAGGGGTGTGGGGCAAAACTGGGATTTGGTCCCCCTTTGAGCAGGGGTTTGGACTAGATGATTTCCTGAGGTCCCTTCCAACTCTGAAATTCTTTGGCTTTCTTTAAACCACCATCACAGTTCCAAACCTTTACATTTTCTTGCTAAATGCAGCCCTGGAATGAGGACGCTGCTTATAAAACAAACAAAAAAAAGCTGTTATTATTTTATGTTTAACACTCTTGATTTCACAAAGGGCAAAAGGCCCTTTCAAGTTGTGTTTAAGAGTAGTTTAGAACTGAGCATTTTGGAAAATGATAGATACAAAGAGCCTTGAACAATGTGTGCCTGTTCCTTGTCTGTTTTTCACTGTAGCTTCCATTCACAAAGTAGTGAACCCTCAGGCAGCAAAATGCCTTGCAGTAATTATCCCCAAATATTTGATATTTATGAAAATGCAATTTGCTGTGGAACATACTTCTCTAGCTCCACTATAAAGGCACGTTACAACAGCACATTCTAGCACTGCTATAATTATTAGGCTGTCACTGGTTCCATGTTTTCTGGGGCTATTTCTTCTCTTGTAAAAAATTGCTACCGGCTAAAACTTGGCATTAGAACTGATGTGGGGAAAAATCTTCTTGTCTAGGAAATCTGCAACAATTTGAAAATCTGAGGATTTATATATGGAAATGTGAGGCCAGATTCAAAGCAAAGCAGCCATAAATTGGTTGTCAGGCTTATCGGTCAAGTCGGAGCACCACTGAAAAGCTAGATGATGCCAGTGGATCTGGCCCATGTTCTAGCTGATAACACGTTTGATTTGGCAATTCAAAAATAACGTCCAACAGTAAGAGGAGAAGTGGTGATGTTGCTGCATTAGAAAATAGCACTGGTAGTGAGCAAGACTGACAAAGCAGGGTTCAATAGTGGCTAGTTTATGAGGTCACATAGAGAAAGAGGGACTCTTCCACCTGACACTCATTACCAAGTCTGCGTAAGAGCCACACAAAGCTGGACCGTCTGCTCCAGGAGGAGCAAGGACTATAGGCAGAAGCAAGTCTCTGAACCCCAATGGCCTCACTCATAGTGAGGCTAATATGCTGTGCTCTTTATATTGCTATCATCCCAATGCCATCAGGACCTCTAAGAGATATTGTTCAGTGTCTTCCGAGACATCTTTTGAGAGCCACAGATGAGGGGCTGTGTATAAATGCCACAATATTTAGATCCTGATAGGCTATTTTACAAAGAAAATTCCTCTTAAAGACTCTCCTAAAAAGATAATCTATAAACTGTCACCTGTCCTAAGAAATAAGGGTCCAATTTTGCTGTAAAAATGGCAGAATTTGATCCATAAAGAGCATAAAGGGCAAGACCTGGAAAAATGTGCTGCTTCTGAAAAAACAACGAGGTGTCAGGTGGCACCTTAAAGACTAACAGATTTATTTGGGCATAAACTTTCGTGAGTAAAAAAACACTTCTTCAGATAAGTGTTTTTTTTACTTATGAAAGCTTATGCCCAAATAAATCTGTTAGTCTTTAAGGTGCCACCGGACTCCTTGTTGTTTTTATGGATACAGACTAACACAGCTACCCCTCTGATACCTGCTTTTGAAGAACGAATCCATTTTTCATTTCTTCTTAGCAAGCTATCATGTGGAGCCAGATCCTGAGAGATGCTGAGCACCCATGACACCAGTACCCCTGCTGGTGCTGAGGGGCCTGCACGTCTCAGGCACATGGCCTTGAGAAGCAAGTGGATGGCACATTCCAGAGATCACATGCTTAGAATGCACATAGGTAAATTTCAGCCAAGATATGACTTGCTGCTACTGGGTATACAGCTGCCATAAGTAAATGCCCTGTACTGTGCGCTGAAGGGATTCATTTGGATTTTAGTTATCAAAAACTGTTGGAAAGAAATGTGGCTTATGGGTGGGAGCATGGGACTGGGAATGACACACTGCTGAATTGTACGTTATAAGCACAGGGCTAGAAGTCAGGATATCTGTTCTATTCCTTGTTCTATAACTAACTCACTGGTTGATAGTGGACAAATTACTTAAGCATTAAGATATAGAGCAGGGGTAGGCAACCTTTCAGAGGTGGTGTGCCGGGTCTTCATTTATTCAGCGAAATTTAAGGCTTCACTTGCCAGTCTGGAAGGGGCGGGGCTTCGGGCACAGGGGGTCAGTCTTCACCATTTGGGGGTTCCCCCCCCCCGCAAGGTCCTGCCAGCCAGGGTCTCAGTCCGCTGCCAGCCTGGGTGAAGGCACCGAGTGGGGCAGGCGGGGACCCCAGCTGGCAAGGGGCCAGCAGGGGGAACCCCAGAGCGGAGGCAGGCTGAGCGGCTCAACGTGACGCTGCTTTGGGGTTTCCCCCGCAGGCTCCTGCTAGCTGGGGTCCCGCTGCCTGCCCCAGTCAGCTCCCGCTGCTAGTCCGGGTATAGGGAACTCAGGCTGGCAGTGGGCTGGCAGGAGCCTGTGGGGGAAACCCCAAAGCAGCAGCGGGCTGAACGCTTAGCCCACCGCCACTCTGGGGTTTCCCCTGCTAGTCCCTTGTGAGCTGGGGTCCCACCACTTGCCCCACTCAGCTCCCACTGCCAGCCTGGGTTCCCAACAGGGGAAATTGGCTTGCGTGCCACTGTTGGCACGCATGCCATAGGTTGATGACCCCTGATATAGAGAGATTAAGGCCAAATTTTTCAAGATCAAATACTTAAAATTAGGTACCAATATCTAACTGTAGATACCTCAATTAAGCTAGTTTCCAGCAGGTCTTTTGAAATCAATGTGATATGCTGTCTTTCTTCTCTTATGAAATTAGGCCATTTATGCCAAGTTGGTAACTAAATGTAGTCAACAACATTTGACCATTTTATCTTAACCCCTTTTTCACTGTCTCTCTCTCTCTCTCTCTCTCTTTTTACCCATTTTTAAAATGGAAATAACATCTATCTACCTTATAGGTCTATTAGGAGGCAAAATTCATTAATGTTTATAAAAAGCTTTTGTCATTCCTGGATGGAAGGTATTATAAAAGTGCAGCATTATTATATATTCAGGAAGCAGAGCAGAGTGAATATTATAAGGGCTTGCTATCCTCTGAACCTTTCATCCGAGAGCTGACACATAGTCCTTAACTCACCCCAGTCTTTGCTGCGTACTCGAAATGCAGTCATATGATGTTGTGAGACCACAGCCTTACACAGTCACAATAGAATGAGTTTGGGGTGGACTATGGGCCTAAACTTTCAGTGTTAATTCTGGTTTGCTTTTTTTAGATTTCAGTTGCTCTCCGAGGGACCATTTTCCATGCAGCCGTGTGCAGAGCTATAGACAAGGCAGCTCATTCTGGCTCTAATGGACATTGTCACATTTTCCACAGATCTTTAACTCGCTCTTGTTCGTAATAGCCATTACTGGTAACAGATTTTGCTAAAATGAAACCCAGGGCATAATTCTGCTCTAACTTATATTGGTGTAAATCTGGTCCAACTTCTTTAAAATCAGTATAAACTCAGTGAGAGGAGAATTTGCCTCTCTATATAGTGAGGGAGAGAAAATCTTCCACTTTTCCACTTTTTGCATCAACAAGGTTTCTTCAGTTACTCCACTGAAATCTTCAGAGCTCTTTCTTGTTAAAGGAAGTGAAGATTCACACCAAACTTTTTCAGTATTTGCATTTGTCAGACAAAAATATTGGTCAGATCAGATCACAGATCTATGAGACATAGACATAAGGATGGGTAAGAAATCCTTCCAAAATCCTTCTGTTGCAGCCAGTGGTTATCCATAGGACATCCAGTAACTTGGACTGGACAATTATTTCAGCCTCTGGAACATTACACATCAACACTTCAACTCTTAAAATAAAATTCTCCAAATCAGCTCAAATAAAAGCAATCAGTATAATGATTCATATAAATGAGCATTCTTTATAAACAAATCCAGCTATGTCTCTACACATTCACTTGTTATTCTAATGGACAGCAACTTCTGATGCTGTAGGAATAGTATGAGCAGGTGGGCCAGATATGTAATGGCCCAAGTGTGTTGTGGGCTTGTGAAGGATCCCACATGTTTAGGCCATTACTAAAATATTTAAATTAATGGTTGTTCTGATGAAGTCTTATCTATATATATAAAAGTCAAATGGTGTATGCGTGTATGCATGCGTGCGTGCGTGTATGTACGTTCCCTTACTCCTTCCACACCGTTTTAGCTAGAGACTTGAAATTTGGTACAGTTATAGACCTTAGGGTCCTAATCAGGGTAAGAGTTGAAAATTTTTCAAATCTCACCTCTGATGCCCCCAGGGGTGAAATTCTTTAAAGCCCATTCACATCAGCTGGGCAGCAGGTTAACACCTGCTGTTCTCTGTGACATAGTTATGATGTAATAATACCCTCCTCCAACGGACCCCGCACTCGCTCAGCTCTCTCCCCCCAACCCCCCTCCAACGGACCCCACACTCGCTCAGCTCTCTTCCCCCCATCCAGGGGCCCCCACATTCACTGAGCTCTCTCCCCCCTCAGGAAAGAATCAAAAAAATTTAAAATCTCACCCCCTCCCTCCCTCCAACGCCCCCCCCACCCGCTCAGCTCCCCCCCCCCCCCCAACGGACCTTGCACTCACTCAGCTCTCTCGCCCATCAGGTAAGAATCAAATTTTTTTAAAATCTCCCCCTCCTCCCCCCACTCCAATGCCCCCCACCCACTCGCTCAGCTCTCTCCCTCCTCCCACCCTCCAACGGACCCCGCACTCGCTCAGCTCTCTTCCCCCCATTCAAGGGCCCCCACACTCACTGAGCTCTCTCCCCCCTCAGAGGAAAGAATCAAAAATGTTTAAAATCTCACCCACCCCCCTCCCTCCCTCCAACGGCCCCCACACTCGCTCAGCTCTCTTCGAGCAATGCTGGGTCCCCTTCCCCCCCTCCGACGGACCCGAGCAACGCTGGGTATTTCTGCTAGTACATAATAAAGATAAGATTTTCAACAGTACAGAGTATTGCAGATGGATAGGAAACAATGTTCCCATCCTAAATCAGGCCAAAAAGTTGAAATCTCAAAAAAAAATGATTGAGGCAATTGAAATGCTTCATTTTGATCATTTCAAAACACTCTGTGCAGATTTCAGCCTTTCCTTACATTTTTTTTACTATAAATTAACTTTCTTTTAGAATAAAAAATAATAATTTTAAGCAAAAAAAGATAACTTTTCATTTTGAAAATGTCAAAACAGGATATTTTTACAGTTCTGAAACTTTTTTTTCTAAACAGAAAACTCATTGAAACAGAGCCTTCCTCAAAAATATTTGATTTTGACAAATTGGCATTTTTCAACAAAAAAATTTCTTTGAAAACAAACACCACTAAAAACCCCCAACCCTTACCAGCTCTACTGTACTCAGCATTGTCCTACCTTTGTTCCTTTACAAATGTAACCCCCTGCCAGGCCAAGTCGATAGCAGCAAAGGCCAGGTTCAGTACATAGGGGTTCCCTCTCCACCACACAATGCAAAACCAGCTTGAGCCCCTACCCAGTGACCTGGGAAAATCTTACACCCTCTCCTGGGTGCCTCAAAGAGATGATACTTCCCCTCTTGCAAGCACAGAGTCTTGGTTTATCAGAAAATCTTTAATAACATGAGGTAAATGACATCAGCATTAAAATGGGAAAATACCAAACCATGAGTAAAAACCCACCCCAGCAAATTGGGTTGTGTCCTTTCCCTTTGGTTCTTGAGTGCCCCACAGAATGGGTCTCCAATCTCAGTGAGCCTCTAAGTGCTACTGTAATACAAATATAAATAATAATGGGACAGAATAAAGTCTGAGGTGCTTTTCACACTTACTAACAAAAGCGGGAGTACGTTGAACTAGTATATTTAACTCTCACTCAAACATGATTCCTCCTCTTCTGACCCATTATTGTTGTTGTGCATTATATCAAAAATCATGCTGTCTGGTGTGCAATATGAGACATAAAGCACTTAATAGAAAATATAATGTTTGATTAGTGCTTTTTACATGCAACATTTTCTGAAGGGTCACTTTGATATGGTTCTTTTTTTCTCCCCAAACGCCAGCTAATATGCTTCAGCTCATTGTGTTTCATTTATACGTCTTTATTTCATTGCATGCTGTTTCCTCCCAAACACAAGCAATGCTGTATTTACTGCAAGAAGAAACACAGAGGTGATAAACTGAAAATGAAAAAACCTCACCTCATTTTTGTATGTTATATGTACATAAATTTAGATGAAACTCTCCTTAGAACTCACAAGAGGAGAAACCACTATGAACAATTCTGCTGGAATGTCGATGGAGGCTCTTGTATTATGTGAAACTGTAGGGATTTATTTTAGTTTGCAATCCGGAGATTACACATCAGGCTATATTCAAAATGCAACTACATTCCAGATTATTCTCTAAAATGAATAGCTGTACCAAATGAAGCAAAATTGCTGATTTATACTAAGGAGGAAAAACGAGGTAAAAGTAGTATTGTCCAAATGGCACAGAAAAGAGAAAAATACCAGAACAAACAGAGAAGTCAGCAAGGCTAATGGCTAAAGTAAATGCTGCAGCCTTGCAAACTGCCATGATGACTTACCAGCCCAAGCACAAAATCTACTTATGTCTTTTGCCATGATCATTGACAACACTGAAAATATATTTTACTTATCCATCAAAAACTATTTCTTGCCCTGTGTAGAATTTTGCAAGGATGAAAGGGGGGGGGAAAGTATATGGAATAAGACAGAGCAAACAAAAATGGATCACAAAAAAAATTCTGGAGAAAGTAGCAAACATTCAATCTTGAAACAGTCAGTAAGCAGAAGCTGGAAGATGTAGAATGAAAAAAAATAGACTCCAGAATAAAATGTCATGAACAGTTTATTTTGTTGTCTCTTCTTCTTAAACTGTTTCACAGGGTTAGTGATCCTTTAAGCCCTTACTAGTGTCTGCATCAGGATTTTTAAGAATTCTGGAGAACCAAAAAAAGGAGGGGCGGTTGAATCCAGAGTTGGCAAAATGTAGGGTTTTTCATTTCCCCACACCAATAATACCCTGCAAACTCTGTTTGCAGCAAGTGGCACTGGGTGAAGTTTTATAGGTGTGCTTGAAGATCTAAATCTATAAAACCAAAATCTCCAATAATCCCCACCGTCCATCCACACACTCTCTTGTAGAGAGAGTTGTTAGGCTATGGACTGAAGAACATCTATGTCAGGGATCATCAACCTTGGCATGCAGGACTGCAGGGTAAGCACCCTTAGCAGACCCCACTGATTTGTTTACTTGCCGTTTCACCAACTACAGCTCCCACTGGATGCAGTTCTCCATCCCAGTCCAATGGGGGCTGTGGGAAGCGATGGCTAGCACCACGCCGCTTCCCGCAGCCCCGGTTGGACCGGGACGGCAAACCGGGGCCAGTGGGAGTTGTGGTCGGTGAAACGGCAGGTTAATTAATTAATAAATGGAGATATACCAATCTCCTAGAACTGGAAAGACCTTGAAGGTCATCGAGTCCAGTCCCCTACCTACACTAGCAGGATCGAGTACTGTCCCCTGACAGATTTTTTGCCCCAGATCCCTAAATGGCCCCCTCAAGGATTGAACTCACAACCCTGAGTTTAGCAGGCCAATGCTCAAACCACTGAGCTATCCCTCCCCCCTAAACAAACAGTGGTAAACAAACCAGTGGGGCCCGCTAAGGGTGCTTACCCTGAAGTCCCGCGTGCCAAGGTTACCAATCCCTGATCTATGTCCTTGGGTTAAGAGTAGCAGCACTTGTTGTCAGATGCAGGAGCATTTCCCAGTTCTGACTGATGATTTAGGAGGTGGGGTTTCCTGCTCCCACACTTCCAAAGGTGCTTTGGGATTTGCTTGCAATTATTCTTCCCCAGTGACCGACACCAAAGACCCTGGGAAGTACAGCCACCCTATGCCACCTAAACATCCTGGAAAGAGATCATCCAACCTCAGACAAGAATGGCCAGGCCTCTGTCCTTTATCCCACTCACCTCAGAAGATATTTAAAACAAAGTTGGCTGTTCCTCAGAGCCTGGCATGTTGGCCATTTGACTGGGGAGCCTGTCTGTGGTGAGAGTGAGGGATTAATGATCCTAGGAGTGTGTAAACATCAGTTCATTCCATGAATATTCATGGACACGGGCTGCTAGGGTTTTTTTTTTCCACACTTCACAGCAGAATCCAAGTTCACCTGATTTCAGGGATCTTAATTAATTCCTCACACAGCCCTGATGAAAATGTCCCCCTACCGCGTGACCTTCAGTAAGTCACTTCAACGTCCACTGCCTCTCACCCCTTGTCTGAATTGTCAATTTAGATCATCAACCCCTGCGGCCAGTGGGAGAGGCGATTGGCCAAACTTAAGGATGAGATAGGTAAACAAACTAGCTCAGCCCTCCAGGGGGCTTACCCTGGTGGGCCGCATGGCAATCCCTGAATTATATATATCTGTATTGTGCCATATGTATCTTTACAGGTCACTCTATAATTTGGAGATGGGTGAATAATTCTAAGAAAACCAGGACATAATGTGTTTGAATACACAAATAAACGTATGGAAAAAGATTCAACGTTCTAGTATTGCAAGGCTGCATTCTTAAGAGTCAGGCAAACTGCTGGAAGAGTAACCCTGAGGAGCATATTCTGCCCTTACTACTTTACATGGAGCTTGTATTGCACAACCCTTGCTGAATTTAGGCTTTGGTTTCTCTGCCTCCTTGCCTGTCTTTTCTTGTCCTTTTCCCTGACTGTTCTACTTCTATGTACAAAAAGAGTGACCATATAGTTTCCTTTTAGGAAGCAAGGAAGAACAGAAGTATAATCCCCATGAAAGAGTGTTGTGTGTGACTTCAGCTTTGCCACATCTAATGGCAGCTGTCCCAGCAATCAGACTCTTCAAAAATTTAAATGTATGATATAGAGAAACTGAAGGCATAATAGCTCTGTAGCTATATAAACCATCTTTCTGTGCCCCAGGTGAGCTATTTAAACTTCTCTCAAATTCATCCATTTAGGGTGAGACGCTAACTGCTTTGGCTTATCATATGTTCCAAAATCCCTTTCCACGCATGTCATATGGATATTCCAGTAATCTTCAGGGCTATGGTAGTATTTTAAAAAGAGGATCAAATTTACTGTGTAGAATTCCATGTACATTCTTTAGTTAGTCTTTAAGGTGCCATAGGACTCTTTGTCACTTCTGCAATTCCATGTAGTTTTGTAATGGAGAAGTCGGTATACTTTGTTCTCTCATATGTAATTTTTTTCTGGTAAGGGACTGGTTTGAATGGATGCTGTATAGTTTTCTGTGGTGAGGCTGATCAATAATTAATGATAATAATTAATATCTAGCACTTTTATAGCACTTTCCATCAGACATGACAAACCGGTTGGAAAAAAATGCAAAAATTGGACTTGTTTTTGGATTAATTGGCTTGAGAGTTGCTTGTTTGGCTTGTGCACTTGTTGTACTTGTTACAAGCTTGTTACTTGTTGTAGCTTGTTGTTTGTTTGTTGTTGTTTTTTTGGTTGGCTCCCCACAAGAAGGAGCGGTGCAGGGGTAAGAAGCAGGGGCAAGAGGCAAGCAGGGGCAAAGGTTGAGATAGTTAGGGATGCACAGCAGGACCATCACAGCTCCAGACTGCACGCCAGGGAAATCTAGTCACATACTGTGTGTTGGGGTTGTTAGGGATTGGCTTGTTTTGGCTTTGTTTTGAAATGGGATTATCTTGATTTTGGGCTTATTGTGAAATTTGGGGTGTTTATTTACTGTGTGAAAGTTGGCCACTATGCTTTCCATCCATAGAGCTCATGATTTCATTATTATAGTGTGTTCTTTTATGCCATATGGAGTCATAATTCTGGGCCATATTCTCTCATTCTTATTCATTTGGTTGAAATCAGTGGGACAATTTGAACAGTAAGGGCCAAATTTACAGAGGTGCCTAATAATACATATAGATACCTAATGACCTTTACAAAAGCACCTAAACACTGGAGTTGCTACCTAATATGCTTAGGCCTGCTTTTGAATCCCACTAGCTGCTAATCTACATTCTTAGCCCCCTAAGAATCTGGCTCTAGGATTAGAGCTGGTTGGGAATTTTCTAGTGAAATATTTTGTCAGAAAATGTTATTCATCAAAATCAAATCTTTGTTGGAAAGATCTGGTTTTGAAGAATTTCCTAATTTGAAAAAATTCAAAATTGGCAATGTCTCATGAATATTTTATAAATGAAAAGTTGTGTGTCTAGTTCAAAATGGGTTTTAGTTTTTGAAAGTTATTTTTGTTAATTTATAGTTTTTTAAAAAGGGAGGGATTAAAAAATTTCCAAAGGTCAAAATCAAAAAGAAACACTGAAATTATTGGCATGAAACATTTTCATTGACCTGACCTTGATTTTGTTTGCTTTTTAAATTTGGATTATCGATTCACAAAATTTTTCAAGATTTTGATTTTTTTTGGTCCTGATGTGGGACGGGAAAATTTTTTGAAATCTCAAAATGCCTTGTGAGACAGGTCAGACAGGAAATACATTTCCTAACTACCTCTACTTAATACACTATTCAACCTGAGTAAGCAGGCTCCATAGAGTTTGCATCTTTTTGATTTAACAGTGCATTGTTAAACCAGGATAATATTTATGTAAAGTAGGAAAATAGTTTTATTATTATTTTAATCTGAGAAGCAGTAGAATTTTAGGCAATACTGACAAAGATGAAGTATCTATGCATCACAAGTAGTTGCTCATATAATGTGTTTATTGAAGCTTTGAGTGAACAGACCAGACTGATTACCGCTTTGGCAAATAGGGTGAGGTAATGCATAAGTTTAAGACTATTTAGGTCCGGTAGTTGAGAATTTAAAGGCTTGAAAAGGCAAATATGGTTTGACACCTAGTAACATTTACAAAGAACTCCATGTTTCTTTTAGAAATTTTGCAAATAGCAGTATATGTATAAATAAGCCATCATGCTGGTATCTTGAAGCTTACAATAGATATTTGAACCAAACATATTCTCTGCAGTATGTTGGGTAACAGTCAATTAGGCATGGATATACTGGATACCTGCAGTTACTAAAGCAGGATACTTACTTCAATACCCATCTATCCCTACTAAAATTTTAAAAAAGGAAAGAAAAAACCCCCCAAGACCCTGATAACCCAATACTTCTAAACAGAGGAATAAAAGCTAAATATAATCCTGACTGTGTGCTTTTCACAGCCTGTTGTTGCAGCATCAATAAATATTATAGTTTTAAATTTAAGACTCAAAGCATTTATAGAACACTGCAAGCAAGATAAAATATTTAGTGCCACTTTGTTTTGGGCTTCATCTTTCTAGAGTGTTTTGTGCCTCGTGTCACATAAGTTATTTGATTTACTTTCACCTGTGTCCAGTTGCTTAAATAGATCTCTTTATTAAGATGCAGCGAGGTAGTAAGTGAATGGGTCCATTCCATCTGGCTACTCAGCACCACATAATACTGAATAGTACATGGAAAGCATTTGCTGATCACAGAAAAAAATGAAAAATTATAAAATGTCAGAGCTCAAGTTCAGAGCTGTTCTGTAAAGTAGGGTTTCTTAGTGTTTTGTTGGAACACTCATAATTCATCTTCATAGTTATTCACATCACATCCAGGAAGCAGGTACTTTTAGGAAGGCTATAAAATGTCTGATACTCTAACTGAGGTTCAAACGAGAACTCTGAACACAATTACATTAACCCATACACACACACACACAGAAGTGACCATATATATGTCATTAGACATCCACCCCAGGATAATGCATACAATTTAATCTACATATTTTTAGTAGTAAGAGTACTTAATAACAGAATAACCTTGACCAAAGAACATAGAAACTTGTGTGATATACACTGGCATATTTTTCTAAGATTAGAACCAATTTTATATCCTAAATGACCTCTTTCCTTCCTTTATGTTAACCATAGTTATACAGCATATAAATATATTCTTAATTTTAATATCACATATTGTACTATTATATTAATACCCAACTTGGATATAAGTTCCCATAGACTGCACTGGAAATGTGCTCTCTATAAATCCATCAAACTTTTTATAACTATGAAAAGTATTTCTAACTGTTACTAATGAGTTTTCAATATTTAATCCCATCCAAAACAACAACTTTAAGCACAAATGCATTAGAAAAATGAATAGCTACAGATACATTGTGTCCCTTCCTATCAACCTGCCCTGTCCTGTTATATCATCTTAGCTTTAAATGATGATAATCTGATGCACTGAGTCAAAATATTAGTATCTGCCATAATACAGAAGAAAACACGTTCTGTCATGGGGTTCTACTTAAAAAGTGAAGATTTGAGCATCACATTTTCCAGACCTGACCTCTTTCTATTTAAAGGAGAATGTCTATTGAGCTAAAGCAGACAAAGCAATAAATGGCCTTTGTGGAGCAGAGGCATTTAATCAACAGCAAAAGTTGTTCCCTGCAACTATACTCCGGTGCCACACACATTATTACTACCAAGAGGGCAGCTTCAGGCAATGCCATCTTACAAAAAATGCATGTTTTCTTCGTTTCTGAGGCTTTAGACGCCTTGTGATGTATTTCTGTCACTAGCTTCCTGAGACTATTAAATGATACTAACATAAGGAACGTGGCTGGCTTTGGATACAGGAGCAGGAGGGCAATCTAAAACTAACAGTCGTGCCAAGGCTTATCCCCTCTGATTATTAAGAGCAAGGCGACTCTTGAGGCAGCATGGTCTAGAATAGGGCACTGGATTAAAACTTGGGAGACATGGATCCTATTCCTAGATCTGTCACTGATCTTCTCAGTGACCTTAAGCAAGTCATTTCCTCTCTCTGTGCCTTTTTTCTCTCATAACATTGGTCAGCCTTGTCCATTTAGATTCTAAACTCTTATGCGTGTGTTTGTGCAGTGCCGAGCACAATAGGGCCCTAACACAAGAGGTCTCTAGGCACTAGTGCAACCCTAATAATGAATAATAAGTGGAATTATTATTAATAGTGTGTGGAACTAGCCAATGTGGCTCAATTTGGGGAGGATGTCTCCTCTCTGGGACTGCACAAAACCCTTCCTCAATTGCTTCATGTGGAAAGAGCTCTACAAGTTAATGCAGTAGGGCCGGGAGCTGGAGACTCTCCAGGCCATGGTTGGGTGCATTTGTAAACACTTTTTTTACTTTATCACAAAATAAAGCATATGTATCGTCTTTGCATGCATTTGTCTCTATGTATGCTCTGGGCCTCCTTACAATATTAAAAATCCTTCAAATGGACAAGAAGACCAGATGGAATGCCCTATTTACTGCCATACTCATAATCCCTATCACTATATCTGACCCACTTCCTTAAAATCCTCTGGACGGTCCAGGCCCTCTCCCAGAAGTATCTTCTTACCCCCTTCCTAAGTCCCCAGGCTTATGAGTGTGTCTGGCAGGTCAACAGATCCAGGCTCTGGTGGTCCAAAGACTGAAGTCCTAAAAAGCAAGGAGCCGGAGAATGGCATGCCAGCAGCTCCCTCACATTTAAGATAAGTTCAGGCATCTCTGTTGATCTTCCCTGTATCCTAATCCCCACACTCAAAGGAAATATCTACACTGTAATAAGAGATCAGCAGCTGGGCTGTGGCTGGCCCAGGTCAGCTGACTTGGACTCAATGAGTGTGGGCTGCTAAAAATTACTATGTAGAAATTTGGGCTCAGGTTGGAGCCAGGGCTCTCCTCCCTCATGGGGTCCCAAAGCTTAGGCTCCAGCCTGAGCCCAAAGCCTGAGCAATTTTACAGCCCTGCATCCCAATCCCTGTGAGCCCAAATTAGCTGACCCAGGTCAGCCACAAGTGTTTAATTAATTCGGGGGGGGGGGGGGGGGAGAACTACGGCCTGTGGGCCCCATCTGGCCCATGAGACCGGCCTGCATGGCCCTGAGCTCCCGGCTGGGGAGGCTGCTCCAGCTCCCAGCCCCTTCTCCGGAGCCTCAGCATGCAACTCGGGCAGCGCTCTGGAGGGCAGGGCTGCACGTCTAGCTCTGTGTGGCTCCCAGACATGAGCAGTGTGGTAAGAGGACCGCGGGGTCGGATAAGGGGCAGGGTAATCCTGGAGGGTGGCCAGGGGACAGGGATCAGGGGGCAGCTGGATGGGGCAGAGGTTCTGGGTGGGGGAGATTGGATAGGCATGGGAGTCCCGGGGGACAATCAGGAGGCAGAGGTGTGGATAGGGATTGGGACAGTCAGGGGACATGGACCAGGGAGGGTTGGGTAGGGGGTGGAGTTTAAGGGGGCAGTTAAGATGGGAAGGTCTCAGGAGGGAGTGGTAAGGGGATAAAGAGCAGGAGGGTTGGATGGGTTAGGGATTCTGAGGACGGCAGTCGGAGCGGGAAATGGGAGGAGGTTGGATAGGGGGAGGGGACAGACTGTGGAGGAACAGCCTTCCCTACCCATCCCTCCATGCAATTTTGCAACCTGGATGTCGCCCTCGGGCCAAAAAGTTTGCCCACCCCTGGTTTAATTTCTCTGTTGATGTACACTGAGTGAGTTGGGTGGAAAAGGTCTGATCTGGCTGGATTAATGTAATGTCATTTTAATGAGAGTTTTAGAGGCAAAATTTCTGTAGTGTGTGTCCCATATAACACAGGGATTCTATGTGCCTAAATCAAGCATGAATCTCTTGGGAGATTTGCCCTTTATTTTTGTTTGTGAGAGAATGTTGTTAGATTTTTATGGCAATCTGAGGGCCTGAAATTATTTTCTTTCGTGTATTTCAAAGCACTTCTTTATTCGAGGCCATTTGAAAATGGATGACAAGTAGTAATTGTAAGGATGGATAGGTACCCTCTTAGCACTTTTATAAACTGAAATCAATAAATATATTCAGTCAGAGCAGCTGAATCTCATATGTCAATGTTTCCCTTGAATACAGTGAAACACAATTGTTTCGTAGGACAGATCGCTGTGGTTTAATATGGTAAGTATTATTATGCTAATGACCCATGGTGCAGGGTCTTTACTGTAACTTAGAGCAACACCATGCAAGCACAGAAAATGCTTTCAAACTCTGCAAAGGTGAAAGCAACAGAGAATTATATCTTTAATTTACCAAGATGCTGTTCCAGGACAATTTTCCACGGATTATAAACATATGTTAAGTTATGTTCAAACACTAGTGAAGTCTTTTTAGATGAACTACTGGCCTACAACAAGTTTAAAGCACAATAAAGGATCTTTCTATGAGATAAAACCACAACATATTCCATATGAAAGGACCTTGGTAGTAGAGATTAGATTTCACTAAATTATAATATAATATTGCCTATGCTGAACATTATAATTTCATCATACCTTGATAGGATTTCAGTATTTGTAAGTATGTTGTGGCATAGCTTAATGATTAGGTTGTAATATTTAGGTTTCCTGTACATAAAATGTCAACCAAAGCTAGAATTAAAATCTCATTTTTAGCAGATCCAGAATCTGTATTAAAATGTCATTTTTATTGAAGTGTATTATTGCAGATGGAAGTATCTACTCTCTGTTCAGAATGAGAATTACAGGTGCTTTGAAATTAATGAGCCAGAATAAAACTCACACCTCACAAGGTTAATTTAAGCTGGTCCTACTTCATGTTTTTTCTGGAGTTTTACATTATGTAAATTACGGGCGGTGATGTGAAACTTCAGGAAAACCCTCAAGTCACTAAGATAGGTCACAGAGCTGGAACGGGAATTAGAATAGCTGGGGATCAAAGGGATTGTCCCCACCTTGTCATTCATTGAAACTCTTCCTTTTTCTGCAAGCTTTTGCAGAAACGCTGCTTTATTTCTTCTATGAGATTATCTGAGACATAAACTCCTTCAAAGTCCCCCCCCCCCCAAAAAAAAGAAGAAAAAAGAAAACATCTTGGAATTAAAACTTCCAGAAATAAATAAATAAACAAACAAACAAAAGAGAAACTTTATGGTGCTTAAAATGATTCAAATAGACTGAAGTCCCCTAGTAAATATTCATTCTTTTCTCTATAGAGTTTTCAGTTAAGAATTGCAATTCACTTAAAAAAAAATCATAAACAGTAATTATTCGGTCACTTGTCATTAGTATTAGATTTCAGGACAAAAGACCAAGAAGGAAAAAAATAATATAGGCCTGAACTGGTGTAAATCAGTGTATTTCCATTGACTTCCCAAGAGCTACACCTATTTATGCCAGACCAGTGTCTGGAGGCATGTTTTCAATGCAGCTGTTATGTATTTTACAGCATATGTTCCAGGTGTATTTACCTTTAAGGTATAGATTTCATGGCATTAATATGATTATTTAAAACACTATTTTAAATTACCACATTCATGCTATTTAAAATACAAAGTATGCCAGTGTCATCTTATACAGTGTACATGTCAAAATACTGTGAAGGGTTTTCTTTATATGTTTGTTTATTTGTCCCTGTCTGGGAAAGATTCTATATCTCAATTTCAAAAGGAATAGTAAAGAAAGTGAAGAAAAGCCAACCCTTATTTTGACATGTGCAGGCACCTGTGCAGGTTATAATAAAGCTGTTTTGGATGAAGCTAGCTTCATTAGGTGGAGGGATAGCTCAATGATTTTTTGAGCATTGGCCTGCTACACACAGGGTTGTGAGTTTAATCCTTGAAGGGGCCAAATAGGGCTTGGTCCTGCTTTGATCAAGGGGTTGGACTAGATGATCTTATGAAGTCCCTTGTTTTTTTTAAGACACAGACCTGCATAGAGAGCACTGTGGAGCCTCATTACCCAAGAAGGA
Organism: Sternotherus odoratus; assembly: GCA_032164245.1. Taxonomy (NCBI): domain Eukaryota; kingdom Metazoa; phylum Chordata; order Testudines; family Kinosternidae; genus Sternotherus; species Sternotherus odoratus. The sequence continues at coordinate 243,664,837 of JAVMKO010000001.1, forward strand.
GCACTAATGAAATTCTATCTCTGGCAGTTGCTCCCAGAGCTGCACCTTTTGCATGGAAGATTCACCATTTGCATCCTCCATTCAGTGGGGAAAGATTGCTCCCTGGGGTGCTGCTCTCACTCCACTGGCTACTGTGGTAGATGGTGGAGGCAGTGGTGCATGCCTCATCCCACCCTCTTTTCAACAGTCTGCTCCCAGATCCCTGCATTCCCCAGAGTTTGGGGACTGTCCTTGTAAACTGGGGGAAAGTTGCATGTGTGCCTCTCCACTCCTTTACAGCCATACTAAATGGTGGTCCCATATGCAGAGCCAAGATAAACAAGCTGTTTATAAGGGGATAGAGAGAGAGATGGAATTCACCCCTGTCACCCGTTGGCAAGTAGTTCCAAATATTGCTAGTCACTATAGAAGTCCATGAGCTGTATCATGGCTGCATTTCTGCATATATGTTGGTACTTTTGACTAGTGGATCAGCATACTTCAGACCTACAGACTATACCTTCACTTTCTCCTCATTGCGCCCGTGCCTGCCCCATTGACTGGTGTGTCCAGTGGCCGAGGTTCACAGTGCCTTCTCCACAGCCTGGCTTCCTACACAGAGTACATTGAACCTGCACCTCTCCTGCTCAGCCCACATTGGCTTCTGTAGCTGAGAAGCCCAGCTCTCTGCTCTGAATGGATAAAGCCAGTTTCCATTTTCCATGGGAGACGTAAAAGAGTAGGACTAGATGTGTTCTTGTTTCTCCTACTGGAGTCTCAAGAGGATTGTTTTACAATCCTTAGCCCTGTAAAAATGTCTGCAGCTGCTCAGCCACTGGAACACCTGGAGACAGACTCATCATAGGGATCTGTGGAAATGGGAAGAACACAGCTTTGTTAAACGAACTCTCTGCACTGTCACCCATAGACCGTATGGGGATTTCTGTTCCCTTGCTACCTGGGATGACCTGTGCCTGCAGACACCACCCAGTGCATAGGTAAAACATGTGCCCCAAAAGACTCTTCATCCTTTAACCTTATGTACAATGCTGTGCTAATTTTTGGTTTTGACGGTTTTCTATTCTGAGCCCACTAGAGATTTTCCTGCAGGGCACAAGGAGCCCTTGGAAACCAGCTCCCATCACCTTGGTAGCTCTTGTCCATGGAGCAAATGGGTTAATTTTTAGGCAGTGGCTATTTTGTTGTTGTTGATATTCCATAGAGTTCTAAACTGACCTCCCTTCGGATAGGTCACCAGTTTCATCGTCATTTCATGGGGCTTCCATGCCCCTGAAGGCCTCATATCATTTATATGAATGCAGTGCACTGATGTCTGTTGTTTAGTTTTGTATTCCCATGAGTACACTAGAGATTTTCTTACCCAACACCTTCTGCAAAATGAAATAGGGATATTTTTTCCAGGCGGGAACTGTTTTTCATTTTAAAGATGTCACACAAACATAAAATTGATATATTTATGCCAGAAGACATTATACTTCCCGTGAGCAATTATGGAAGCAATAAAACATAAGACAAAGAGCTGTGAGAGCTTGGGAAAACTCACCTGGCAAGCCAGTTTGCTTTTTCAAAAATAAAAATAAATAAACTGATGAAAGCTCCATGAGTTTACGATCCTGGAGTTTAATTAAAAGCAACAGAGAAAAATCTCCAAGACAAACAGTACACTTGGCTTGGAGTGATCATATCCTTGGCAGACGAAGGGTCAGATCCAACCATACCCTGTGACCACTTTGTGCCACACTGCCAGCCAGAATCAGCCTTAAATTGGCCATTGGATGATAGGTGGCCACTGGAGGATCACTCTGGGAAAGGGGACTCTTTCGTGGCATGTGTCAATGCAGCAGCTCTAACATGCAACTGCCAATGTAAGCGGAGCAGTTTGGTAAAGAGAGCAAAGCAGGAGCATCTCTGAATTCTAGAATATTTCCCACACTAGCCTCTTTGAGCCTTTGGCACCTGGCATGTGCCAGAGGAGAAGACCAGAACACAGGCAGTCTGGGATCATGTAAATGCCACTTTTGAGTGTGTCCCTCAACCACAACTGAAATCTGGGCCCAAATCTTCCTTTTCCACACCCTGACTGACCAGACTATATAAATATTTAGCCAAATTCTGCCCTCACACAATTTTGGAAGCCAAGGAGAACCATCGGCCCAAAACTGCTTTTGAACCTTTTTTTTCCCCAGTTGTTATTCTTGAATCACCAGAAGTAAATGAAAGGATAATCATGTTTGTCATGCTCATTAATTTTATCTGAAACTATGGACTATATTCTGCACTGTCCTTCACCTCATGTAGTCAATTATTCCTATTCAAAGTTCACAGTGTGTGACCTGCTAGAGGTTCACACTCCTTTGTATAGCTGTAAATGTCTACACAAGCTGTAAGGCAGTGAGGAATCCTCATGTGCTCATCTGAAGGTAGAATTTACTACTTAACAAGTCTTTTAAAAATCTCCCAGAAATACTGCTCTTCTACTTCTCCTTGGAGCTCCGTCCATGTTATTTCATTCTCCTCTTTCTCAGCCATCATGATTCTACAAATTGCACTTTTCACTTGTTTTTCATACTGATTCTAACAGACAATTGACTTTGAGCGTGGACTTGTTCACCAGCTTTTGACCGCACTGCTTCTGGATTTACTGTTCAGAAGGAATTCATGAAACATTTCAGTATGCTGAATTGTTACAAGCTATACCACACCAAACATGAATTAATTTGTCTCTCTCTTTGTTTTTAACCTTACTTAGCTTTTCCCCAATCTTTATCCCTTTCATTAAAATCTTTATGGAAGAGATTGAATAGAAACAGAACTCTTAATAAAGAAATATTTTAATTTTTCTACTATTTAGGCTTTAGAAACATGATTCTTTTAAATTTAATTAATAACACTATGATTTGTTATGGTAATAACAACAAACAAACACACCTTTATTTCTAATGGTCTTCTTTAAATTTGTCATAATAAATAACCATCACAGTGTGTTAGCTTTTATTCTACACTTTTTCATGGTTATTGATCTGCACTTAACAATAATTCATGGTGTTCAATCGACTTTATGAGGCTATAAGTACTATCCGTCAGCAGGTTCTACTAACCAGAAAACCATTCGTTTACATCACATTCTTCAGTTTAAACAATTATCTTATAGTTGGAAGAATGACAGTTTCCAATACTGTAACTGGGTAGTAAACAGAGATTACCCAGCATGGAAAAATGAATAATAAAGAGGCAGTGAGAAACGCATCCTCTAGATGTTCTCTGTCAGCCCTCAAATTTACTACCTTCCAAAGGTAACAAGACTCATCTTTATGGCTAAGCCTTTCCCAAGTGGATTTAAGTTAAGTCATGCAGCCAAATTCTGCTTGCATTGATGCCAACAAAAATCTGGGGTAACTTTGCACATTATATAGGGCCCAGGTCTGCTGACCATAATACTCACATTGACTTAATTAGCAGTGTCAGATGAGGAGTACTCTAGACTGTGTAAAGAATGACTGTATCAGACTGGGTCACATGCTCATCTCCATTCACTTTGTGCTACTCAAGTGACACAAAAGAAGCTGAAGCTTCATTAAGGTGACCAGCCGCAGCCGCGCTTTAGAGGACTCTGCTTAAAATGTGGCTGTGGCAGCACTTTAATGTCCCTGCTCTTTTTGCACCCCACCATCGGTGGCCCTGTCAGTAGGGACCCGGCAGGGCCATTGATGGCGGGGTCGCAAAAAGGGCAGCAATATTAAAGCAGGTTCCTTTAAAGTGCTGCTGCAGCAAAAGGACCCTGTCTAAAGTGCTGCCATGGCTGGCGGAGCAGAGCGGAGTGGCTTGCGGTGAAGGCTGCAGCAGAATCCCATGGAGAGTTGGAGCAGTTGGCCTTGGACCACATAAAGTGCCCCTTTACCTCCCCCTCCATTTTCACACAGGCTGGGGGAGGAGGTGTATAAAACCCTGCAGATGAACTTTTGAACTCTGGGGCTGCACTGACCAGAGACGGAAACTTTTGGGTTGCTGGACTTTTGGGACTTTGCATGACTTTGGGATTGTGGGACTGAAGAACCAAAGGGAAAGGACACGGCACATCTGCTTGGGGAAGGGAGTGAATGCTCTGGTTCATGGTTCGTTTTATGAATTCTGTTTGTGGTGTTTCCCCAACATAATGCCACATTGTTTCTCTCTGTTATTAAAAGGTTTTTGCTACACTCAGACTCCATGCTTGCGGGAGGGGAAGTATTGCCTCTTTGAGGCGCCCAGAGCGGTGGTATGTATTTGTCCCAGATCACTGGGTGGGGCCTTGAGACAGTTTTGCATTGTGTTATTGGAACAGAACCTGTAGATACTGAACCCGACTCTTGTTGCTGCCAACTCTGACAGGCAGAAAGGCTACACAACTATTCATTGGGAGAGAAGAATGCACCCTCCCATCTTTTCCTTTCTTTCTTTCTTTCTTTCTTTCTTTCTTTCTTTCTTTCTTTCTTTCTTTCTTTCTTTCTTTCTTTCTTTCTTTCTTTCTAACTCACAATTCAGATGCATGGTGATAGGTTCACTACAAGTTGTTTTAATAAACGAGCTAAAGCATACAATGGCAGGAAAACAATGTCACATCCCATGGGTTCAAGCTGCAGCTAAATTTTCACCCTGCTGCTGAACTCTGGCAAAAAGGCCAAACAGGCTCCTCAGAACTCATAAGCTGACTGCTGTTTGCCCCATAAATTCACTTTCCATTACAAACTTGATTGTGCTCATTAGGCTTGCAGAAAAGAATCATCTAAACAAATTTGGAAACATTGCTCCAGAAAACTGATTGAAAATTTAAACTTAATGTCACCAAGGGAGCCGTAAGAGCTGTTGAAATGAAGAGTAATATCAGAATTAAAGCACCAAGTTGCTCATCATATTCTGGAAGGGTGTATGGAAGTGGGTAAGGGGTGAGGCCTCAGCTCAGGCTGCATGAAAAGGAATGTGAGGGGAAAGAACTGAGCATCAGGCCATATACACTCTATCCAGTTAAGCGCACCATCCTCTGAAGTGAATCAGGTAGCCCAGAATCCATATTCTAGTGGCTCATGAGTCATTGCACAAAAAGAACAGTGAGGGCAAAACTTCTTCCTCTCTGAATTTCTGTGATGGAGAGGATAGTCTAAGCCCTCTACCCCCAACTCCCTCCCTCAAATGATGGGGAGTATATAACCCACTAGAGCAGGTAGTGAAGGAGTTAATTCCTTACAATGGAGGTCAATCTACTGAATGGGACATTCACCTGGGGTCAACAAGACAGGAATTTAAATAAAAAGAGGTCTCTTGAGGTGAAAGATTCTTTTTCCAGTCCAAGGTGGAGTTGAGACAACCTGTCTGAGCATCCAGGAGAATGGACCACAGTCAGCTGGGGGAGGCTCTTGGGAGAGACTGTGATTTCTTATTTCTGTTTTGATATATAATGAGTGAAAGACACCTTTCAAAAGTCCAGTAGTAGGGGCTAAAAATGGAGTGAAGATAGGGTGACCAGATGTCCCGATAAAATCGGGACTGTCCCGATATTTCGTTGTTTGTCCCACGTCCCGACGGAGGTATGGCCGGGACTGTTAATTGTCCCGATATTTTGGCTCGGGGCTGCTGCCAGGAAAGGGTGGGCAGTAGGACCCTGCGACTCCTAAGAACAGGAGCCGCAAGTCCCTGCCACAACAAGCACTGGCTCCATCCTGGCCAATGGGAGCTGCGGGCATAGACCCCCCCCCAGCTTTCAGCCAATGGCAGCTGGAGCCAGTGCTTCTGGCCCATGGCCGGCATAGCACGTGGAGTGCAGGGCTCCCCTCCCCCGCTGACCCTAGGAGCCAGATCAGAAAAGCCAGGTAAGGGCGGGAGAGGGGGGGCTGCGGGCTGACGGGAGCCAAGGCCCTGGGTCCCCAGCCCGTGGTTTCGGAGGGGGGGGTTTGCCCCCAGCCAGAGGCAGGGCTGCCTGGAGAATGGGGGGTGGCGCAGCTGCCTGGAGAATGGGGGGGGCGGCTGCCTGGAGAATGGGGGGGGCTTCTGCCCCCGACCCGCTTTGGGGCTGTGCGGCTGTGCAGTGCCCGGAGCTGGGGGGGGGGGGGCTGGTGCCCCGACCCATGGCGGGGCTTTGCAGTGCTCGGAGCTGGCGGGGGAGGGCTGGTGCCCCCGACCCACGGTGGGGCTGTGTGGTGCCCAGAGCTGGGGGGGACTGGTGCCCCTGACCCGTGCTCGGAGCTGGGGGGGGGGCTGGTGCCCCTGACCCACAGCAGGGCTTGCCCGGATGGGGGGGAGGGTCTTGGTGCCCCTGACCCACGGTGGGGCTGTGCCTGGAGCTAGGAGGAGGGCTGGTGCCCCGACCTGCGGAGGAGCTGTGTGTGTGTGTGGGGGGGGGGGGTCCTGTGCCCCAGGAGAAGGGGGGCAGGACCTGGGGCAGGGTGGGGGTGGAGTCTGGGAGGAGCAGGGGTGGACTGTGGGCGGGGCCCCAGTGTGTCCCGATATTCTGGTCCAGTGATCTGGTCACCCTAAGTGAAGATGGGGTCTATTTCTCTGAAAATTGGCTGGAACAGGGCTGGGTGGGCACTGTGCCCTGAAGCCAGAGTCTTAGAAATAGAGTCTTAACAATAAGGCCAAAGCCTTAAAAAAAAAGAACTTGAAACTCTTCTTATATCATGGTTTCCTGTACTTTTAGATCCTGCCACTACAGTTTAGTACTAGCCTTCATGCTCTCTCTACAAAAGGAAGATCCACACAGAGCCCAGTGGCACAAGACACCATGCTCTTGATCCCTTCATCAATGGTTGGCTGGACAAGGTGGATGTTAAAAGGCAGATGAGTTGTGCCCTGTGAGAGGCAGCACTGGAGCCCTAAACTGTCAAAAATCATGAGATTTCCTTTAAAATCATGACTTTAAGAAACAAAGCTTTCTAGTTTGTCTTCTGCTGTTTGAACCTTCAGGATACACTTGGGTCACATTTTCCAGTTTTTTTCTCTGCAGCGACGATGGCTAAAAAATTGTGATTTGAGGGATTTTTATAACTTAAAAAAAGAGGTGAGGGTAGTGCTCAGATTTTCATGTCATCACTTGCCTTCAGGAACTGGGAGTTTGAGTCATACATCAAATATAATGAGATCTGTGATAAAATCACAAGGAGCTGGTGTGACCGTTAATGGGTAAAGTATACTTCTGACCTCTCGTGATCTTGTCAACGCACCCCCTCCCAGGTCTCAGACCTTTAGCCATCACCTGGGTATCATGACCATCCATCCCGAATTGGGTGGAACAGTCCCAAAATGCAGAATGCAGGTCCCGGACTGAATGATTGATTCTAAGGCAGCATTTGTCCCTGATTTCCTGCAGCACACCTTTTCACCTGCCTGAAGCTCAAGTGTGGTGTCCACACTCCTCCCAGTGGGAGTGGGGGGCTGAGGTGGGCATTAGACCCCTTTGCCACAAAGCCTGGTCCCCTGCTCCTCCTCCTCCTCCTCCTGAGGCCCCGCCCCTTGGCCAGCCCAGAAGGTGAAGCTAGGCAGTAGTAAGACCTACACAGGAAGCCTGGGGCACTCCGGAGAGCCCTGGACCCTCCACCTACTCTGGTTGGCACAGTCTGGAGGCTGTTCTCATGCACCCTGGTTCCCTGCCCATGGCAGCTGGAGTGTCCAGGGCTCCTCACAGCACACTGGGCTCTCTAGGCAGCTCTTACCATGTCCCATCTCTGGCTTTCAGTCTGGCCAGGTGATGGGGCTGCAGGGGGAAGAGGAGGAGTGGGGGTGTAGATGCTTGGAGGAAGAGGAGGGGCAGGAAGTAAAGGCTTGGGGAAAGAGGAGGAACAGAGGTTGGGCCATGGAGGCGGGCAGGTCTCCTCCCTGTTTCCTGCTTTTGCCTGAGTTTGGATGAAATCACATGATTCTCCCACTCTCAGATCAAACCCTGGGTTACAGTCCTCCAATATTAACCACGGTTTACCTTAGTTTGTCTGACTTAAGCTATGTCTACACTTTCAAAGGGTTATCTATGTTGCTATTTAATTTAACAGGCACTGGGTTCCCAAGAAGAGACTGCAAAGATCCGCAAGTTTATTCAGCGATGGGGAACATGATACATCGGCAAGTAGATCCCTGGGTCAAAATTTTCAGAAGTGGCTAGAGATTTGGGTCCCTCCGCTTTTGGGCACCCACACTGCGACAACATAAAAGGGACTAACTTTCAGAGTGTGTTTCATCCTTGATCTGCAAAGCAAAGTCCACTATGATGCCTCAACTTAGACACCCCAAATCACTAGTCACACAAGAAAATCTTTGGCATGTTATATATTCCTACTCAAACTGTAAACTCTGTTGGACTGGAACTATTAGTCTGTATGGAACTCTGAACAATAGGATTCCTGTTGGAGGTCTCAGTGTTCCTGCAGTACAAAGTATGAATAATGAGAGGTGGTGAGAGAGCTTATAAATACAAAGGAATATTTACTGTGCACACTTATTTTGGCTCTAGGGAAGGAGGAATTTATCAAGGGGACCAAAAGATGTGTGGTCTAGAAGAAAATAGAAGTTATAATGCAGTACAGCTTAGAAGGTTTTTTATTGTTGGGTTGTGTGGGGATTTGTGTGTGTGTTGTTTTTTGTTGTTGTTGTTGTTTTTTTTACCAAAGCTGGAACTTGGTCAAGGAAAGAAAGCTCTTGTGACCTGACTAGAGGTCTCCGTTTGTATCTCTAGGAAGAGATAGGCCATTAGTGGAGAGTTTTGAGTGTTTGTTCTTTTTTTGTTATTGATTTTTCTTTCAACCACTCTGCTGTGAATTCAACTCTGACTGAGTCATAACCAGACCAAACATAATGTAAAAGAACAAATTTCAAACCAGTTAGTCAAGCAAAAAGCCATTGCTCTCTCCAAAAGCCCTAACCCCGATTCTTGACAATCTCCCCAGGTTATTTTGGTTCATTAACTAAATTTTTGTTAGCAGAACTTAAAATCATGTCAAATTGGCTTCCACTAGAACTTCTGTTCTAGCTAGTGGGAGCACTTTTCATCTGAGGAAAAGAGCTGTTGCAAATCTAAGAGGGACAGAATGTGCAAGCTAAAGTTCCTTATTTTGAAGGTGTTTGCAGTATTGTTAGAGTTGTGTTGGTTCTGGGATATTAGGGAGATTAGGTGGGTCAAGTAGCATCTTTTATTGGATCAGCTTCTGCTGGTGAAAGAGACAAGCTTTAGAGCTTAAACAGAGATCTTCACAAGTCCACAGCAAGGACACCTTGACTCTTGGAAGCTAAAATACCTTCTTGGAGTTATTAAATATTCAATCAAAAATAAATCTTCAAAAGGAGCAATAGTAGGGACTTACTCACAGCTGCCATCTTTTCTCTATTCCATCTGATGAAGGAGTCCCTGGGACTGAACGTAATTTAAAAAAAAAATAAAAGTCAACTCTTATTGGAATTGAACTTGGCCTATTGTTAAATGTAGCGTGTTTGTAGTGTGCATGCTATTTCAGTAGAGAATTACATTGAAAAGGAATGTAACTTAGTCTTCACTAGCGATACCCCAAAATAGAGAGATTTCAGAAACGACTCGTACTCATAAGGTTATGGGGGATAAGGATCCATTTTTTAACCTCCTCTGGAAAGTTCTAGAGGGAAGGATATAGAGGGCCCTAGAAATTTTGAGATTGACTCTGGAGTTTCCTCCACATTGGTCTCCTTAGAGAATGGTCTTTAAGAGATGATAATTGAGGCAGGGGATTTAGGGAACTCAGGCCATACACTCCCCCCCCCCCAATGCATTCTCAATCAGAAGGACTTGGGCCCCCTGCTTGAACTCTCTCTTCAAAGTTATTTTCAACTTTCCCTTATGGTACGTGTAGACTCTCAGCCTCATGTGTATTTAGCCTTAGATAGAGTTTACCTCCAGTTTTGGCCTTCATTCCCAAGCAATCCGACTTCAAGAAGACCCGCCGGGGGAGGGGGGAGCAAGTCCTTCTGATCGAGGCACAGTCCATTGACAGTATGAGGCCGTTAGCAGCCCCCGGCGTGACGGGACCTGATCTTCTCAGAGTCGGGTTGCTTGGGAAAGGCGCCCAAAGCTGGTGGTAACCTCTATCTCTAAATAAAGTGTCTCCTGCTCAATATTAAGAAAATTTGAATTGGTTTCTTAGACTCTAGCTAAAATTCTAGCTGCTCCAAGTTTGGGATCAGTGGAGCTCCTTAAATGTAGGATAACATTCACATCAAGACAAAGAAGTCACGAACTCATTTTTAAATTGAATATCTATTTTATTTTTTGCATAAGGTTTTGTGAGCTATAGCCCACTTCATCATATGCATAGAATGGAACACACAGAAGTAAGTTGCATTTATATACACAGAAAGCATAAAAAGTTGGAAATTACCATACCAATTCTAAGAGGCTGTTTAATTTGGATGAGCCATTATCAGCAGGAGGGGGGGGGAACCAAACCTTTTGTAGTGATAATCAAGTGGATCTGTGTCTGACAGTTGACAAGAAGGTGTGAAGGAAACGTTACTAGGGAAATAGATTCAATTAGTGTAATGAGTAAGCCATTTACAGTCCTTGTTTTACCCTTGGTTAATAGTGTCCAGGGAGATTGAAGTGTTCTCCTACTGGTTTTTGAATGTTATGATTCCTGATGTCAAATTTGTGTCCATTTATTCTTTTGCATAGAGACTGTCTGCAAAAGAATAAATGGACACAAATGGATACATAACTTTCAAAAACCAGTAGGAGAACACTTCAATCTCCCTGGCCATTCTATTATAGACTTGAAGGTGTCAATTTTAAAACAGAAAAACTTCCAAAACAGCCTCCAACAAGAAGCTGACAAACTGGAATTAATTTACAAATTGGACACCATCAACCAAAGGTTCAATGAGGACTGTGAATTGCTTATTCATTACAGTAATTGAAAGCCAACAAAAGCTTATGCTGAAATAAATTGGTTAGTCGCTAAGAGGCCACAAGTATTCCTCATTTTCTTTACGGATACAGACTAATATGGCTGCTAATCTTAAACCTATTTTATTTTTGTCTCTGTCTGGGTTTTGATTAGTTACTGTGCTGGAAAATGGCCAAAAGAGAAGTAGGAAGAATATAGAGATTCCTTTAAATGATTGGGGCCCACTTAGTTTTATCTACTGTTTATATAGCTCAGTAATAAATGGAACATATACACAGAGGCACTTTCTCTGCCCCAAAAGCTTAATAAATAATAAATAATAAATAATAAATAATATAATACAAATAAGGAAAACATATTGGACATATTTCACTGATGATGTAATTGGAATTGCTTGAAAAGTAGGGTTTAATGAGGAGTTTTAAGGAGGGAGGTGTTGTGTGGTGGCCAAAACAGACCTTTCCAGGAATAACAGAAGCATGGAAGTAGACATGAAGCTGAGAGAGGTGAAAGAATATGAAAACAGCAATAAAGTAGAAGGGCAAGCTAATGAGAGCAATAGTATAGGGCAGGTGGCAATTAAAGATGTGGATAGTTAAGGAAGTGAAGTGGCAAATGGCTGGCTAGCTTCAGAGGTGTTGGCTATAATCACAGGCGCAGACAATCATGCCTGTTAGCTGGAGCAATTTAAGTGAAACAGAATACTTTACTGAAAAAAAAAAGACTCCATTGTTTTCAATAAAATTCCATCTGTGATTAATGTTATTAGCTCCTAAAAATTTTAGGGGCTGGTTCTGCTACCCTTGTTCACATTTTCTGCATGACTTAGTCTTAATGATCTCAATAGGACAACCTGTGGAGTAATGAACTATTCTACATAAGTAAGAGTGGCAAAATTGAGCTTTCATTTAAGCTGCTAATTACCATGCAATGCATTATATGAAAGCACAAGTTCTATGTTGCTTTTAAAGAATATTTATGAATTTTAATTTTCACTTGTATTGGTCTCTTTGCCTGCTTTACGCATGAATAAAGTTGCCATTTGACCTACATGCTTCTCTGATCTTCTTCATTACTGCAATTTGGAAATTTTATCGCAGGAATTGAGACATTTTGCAGCTATTATAACACAGCACAGAATTCAATTTACTCAGCTCACATTTTGTTGCTTAGGAATCTGTTTGTTTTTACTCCCTTGAGGACCCTTATAGGAAGATGGATAAACTATCAGATATAATTAAGGGAAAGGGTTCTGTATCATGCAGCATATGAAATATAGTTCTCCCTGCTAAACAAAGCCAACCAAAGTTAATCAGACAAGGTGCTTAGGATATGAACATGCAGGAGGACTTTTTTTTATTTTGCATGTACTTGTGGAGCCCCTCCAAGTGCACTAAAAAGATTTTTTTAGTTCCGCTTGCTGAATAACTGCCTAAAAGTTTAAGAGGAGCTTAGAAAGTGTGTAGGCCTTTTGATGGCTCTCTGCACAGGAGTGAAATTTACTCTTAATCTCTGGGAAAATACATATAGTGTAAGATCCATTCCTAGGGTAACCGTACTGACTTCAACATACCCCTATGACTCTAAATAAAGACCCTAAATAAATAATTATAATGGAGTGAGGTTGTTTATACATGAGCGATTTTGGTGCATGGCATACTAAAATTGGTGGAAACTCCATTCTGCCAGCTTAATATATGTGTGTTAAGAGAGAGCTCTTAATCATTTGCAAATGTTTAAATAATGTTGTGCAAAACCTCCAGATGGTACTAATGTTTGGCAGACAGACAAATGTTAGTACCATTCCTGTTTGAGCCTATAGTAGGATAAATCCAAAGTTCTGTGGTTGCAGAGGCCCTGAGAGCTTCCATTTCCATATAACCCTCTTGCTGGAGCTGAAATTTTCATATTTCCATTCCTATTTGAAAATGTGTACATGTGCATTTGACTACATTCTGTGAAACTGTCATGGAAGAAGAAAGAGGAGGAAAAGAGTTACCCTCACGTTTTGTTTTTTTCTGAAATACTGTGATCACATCTCTTTCTTTCCTTCCACTTATAACTTACAAGAGACCCAAAGCCTGTAGGCCTACTACAATTGGACCAGAATAAATGAAAAAGTTGACTCTGATGCTGGAACCCATCTACCCCTGTTCTTCCTGTGCAAAATAGCTGATTCCCACTGAATTTATGGGATCCTGTTATCATACCATGATTTCAGCCAGGCAACAAGCTAACATGCATGTGATAACGGTTAGATCTTGAACTGGGATTCAGGGACCATTATTCTATTCCTGGTTCTGCTGCTAACTTTCTGTTTTCCAACTGACTTGATAGGAGCTCACATTGGCTGCCACTGAAGTCAATGAAAAGACTCCAGCTGCCTTTAATGGAATTTTGAGTGGACCTTCTGTAACCTTCAGGAAGTCCCTGAGTCCTTTAGTGCCTCCGTTTACCCACTGGTAAAATGAGGATAATACTTCTGTGCTTTCTAGGGAAGTGGTGAGAATACTTGAATGAAAGGCAATCTAGAAATGCAAACATGGTGTTTTACATTACAGCTTTATAAGCCTTTGCTCCAAGCAGGAATACAAAAAAAATTAAATTAAAGATCCTGCATGAATCTGTGCTATGAATCCCATACTACCCCAGTGATTCCAATATGGTTTCACTGGGTATAGTACCTAATGTGAGGGAAAAAACAGGTTGAGGCTATGAAAAGTGTTATTTTTCCATAAGAAAACATTGTGAGCTTTTTTTAATTAAAAAGCATGACACAATAAAACATGCCTCACTATACAACTGATACCAGAACTGGGTAAATGACTGATTTGGGGCTTTCTGGCAGCTTTGAAAAACTGAAAATTAAAGGTTTAGTTCAGGTTGAGCCAAACTTCAAAACTTCATTGAATCAAAAAAGTTAGTCTGGGATAAAATAAAACATGTTTTTCAAACAGAACCATTTTGTTTCTGAGCATCTTTAAAGGGCTAGATTCACTGGGTTCATATCCCCGCTTCACAGGGGGGATTTGAACTTGACTTGCCCCATCCCAGGTGAGTGCTTTAATAACCCGGCTAAAAGTTATAAGCCTGAAGGAAGGGTGGACAATGCGGAGAAGCACCATCATTACCTGCGGCTCTGGCTGCTTTGTGAATCTAGCTAGATTTTTATTTATTTTTATTGGTATTGTTAATGAAACTATTAGGAAAATTCATGTCAAATTTTCATATAGTTTTGTGTTGACCAAACATGCATTTTTCAGCAAATAAACTATTTGTCAAAAAAATTGCCCAGCTCTCATTGATTCTAGTCAGCCTTCAAAAGCAGTTCTCATGGTAACACTCCAGGAGTCAGTCAGCCTTGAAGAGGAACAGAACGTCTACAACACATTTCTACCAGGTCTCTGCTAGGCAAAATGCTCAGGCTGCCTCTGCTTATAAATCTGTAGTCAAATAGGGTTGAAAAAACAAATCTATGTCCTGTGCTCTTACATTTTTCCAAACACAAGTATGACTGAGACAAAGAGAGAGTAAAAAGTACACCCCTCACCAACATAAGTTTCACTGACAAAAGCATTGGTGTGGACAGCTCTGTTGTCAGTGGGAGATGCTCTCCCGCCAACGTAGCTACCCCCGCTTGTTTGGGATATAGAGCGGCTACACAGGAGACCTTATGGCAGCATAGCTGTAGTAATACAGCTCTGCCACTGTAAGATCCATAGTGTAGACATACCATTGAGAAACCAATGGACTATGACCAAGGAGAATGCATCTTTCAAAAACAGACAGGATCAGCTAGGCCTTGTCTGAAGTGGGTGCCCGTTGGTAGGAAGGAGTAAACAGCCTATCCCCTCAGTGAGCTCCCTTTGTAACAGCCAGACGGAGTTTCAGTCCCTCCCTGCACATTAGCACTGCAGGCTATGCTCTTTCTCTATCTCTCCAAGGTGTGTGGCTACTCAAAAGTAGATCAGAGGCAGATACAGCTGGTCAAAATCTTAAATTTGTTGAGGTCGGGGAGATGAAGGGAAGAGAGACAAACGTCTCCTGAACAATTTTTTTTTACAAGAAAATTACTTTTTCACCAGTTCTAGTGGCAAGGCTATAGCTCCCCCATTCCTGTGCACCAGCAGGAATGGCTAGCCAGCCTCACAAGATGGAGCAAGCTGCATCTCAAACTGCAGTGAAGTAGCAGGTTGCGCACCTTGGAGTTCAGGATGGGAGAGTGCACCCTGGAGTTCAGGATGGGAGAGTGCACTGCCCCAACACACTGATGTGCCTAAACGGCAATAACAAAAGCCTAATTCACAAAGGAGTTTCCTAAAATGCACCCCCAAGAACTTTTTAAGCCAACCTATTTTGCATGCAAAAGATGTAGATGTCACTAAGATCCTAGTCCTGCTAACAATTATCATTGTATATAATTTAAAATTTATTCATGTTCATAGTTATACATTGCATAATTATTGGTAAGATTGGGATTATGCCTTGTCTATGGTTTAGTGTATTGTTAATAGTGAGATGCATGTGTCACCTGTTGAAATGTAATAGTGTATTGAGAAGCGACATAGACTCCTGTGGCACCTTAAAGACGAAAAAAAGTATTGGAGCATAAGCTTTCGTGGGCTAATACCCACTTTGTCAGATGCATGCATCCAACGAAGCGGGTATTAGCCCACGAAAGCTTATGCTTCAATACTTTTGTTCGTCTTTAAGGTGCCACAGGACTCTTTGTCACTTCTGCAGATCCAGACTAACACGGCTACCTCTGATTCTAGGGTATTGAGAAGAATAGACAAGATGCTCATAATGCTTGATTCTGGCCTCAAAATTTATGAACTTATTGTTCTATAGAGAGACTTGTAAATGTATTTTTATTACCATTCTCAGTGCAAATACAAATTCAAAGATTAAGCTAGAATACACAATATGACCCTGGGAATGCTAGGGTAGAAAACTATAGAAACTGTGTTTAAAAAACATCAATCATTAAAGGTTCTCCCAAAGCTAATGTGGAAAAAATTAATAATCTGAGAGTTATCTACCAGACAGTTTTATTATATTAAAAAAAGGGTTCAAAATAGTTCCTACACTTGTGATGTTCAGCAGGTCTGTATGAATGAACAACCCAATTTAAAGGCTCTTCTTATAGTATTCTGTCCTTTTTTCAGCAGAAATGTCAAGAATTTTCATTTCTCCTCAATGAAACAATGGAAACTCTTTGATGTAGTTCATATTTAACTGATTTCTGTTGTCTCTAATTCTTTATTTCAAGGCAATGAAACATCAATAAAGGTTTCATGTAAATGAATTCTTTCTGTTAGAGCTCCCATCAAGCAAGGAATTTAATGGTCCCATTTTCCAGGAACATTTTATCTCTTCATCATTTGATGTTGCCTTGGAGGTAGAAAAAAAAAGATGTTATATATGAACAGATAAAGTTGAAAAATGAAAAGTGCCAAAAGTTATGTAAATAGACGAGGACACTATGCTGATCTTGTTTGTTTGTTTTAGCCCCAGGATATCTTTAACAACAAAATTCATATCATACTTCTTAAAGCTGTTTTGCATAGGAGAGCACAGAACTATACACTCCATTAATGGCTATCTATCCACTGTATTTAATGGCTTCAGGATTAGTAGAGCAATAATAATAATAATAATAATAATAATAATAATAATAATAATAATAATAATAATAATAATAATTAATAATAACTAATAATGATTGTAATGATAAATAAAAATAATAATAATAAAATTGCTAGCAACCCAGTTAGACTACGGGGACTGACATCTAAAATGCAGCTTATCATGGGTATCAGGAGACTTGGGAAGAAATTAGCTGGTAATAATCAGTATTGCTAAAGAGATATTTTGCAAACTACCAAAAAACTAACAGAAAATGGCATGGAGGGAGAATAAACCCTGGAAATGAGATCCCATCATTGTAGCGACTTCCTCTTTATCCCTCATTAGCACTTAAATACTTCAAATAGATAGCCCATTTTGACAATATTGGTATTAAAAATATCTACTGAATTATGATGCAATACCAAGCAGTATTTCCAAGGTACTACATACATCATCATGTATGTAGTATCAATAAATGCATAGTAGAGATGACTCTGAATCCAAACCTCTGATTAGTGCACCCTGCACACTGCCTTAATGCAGATCTGGAGCCATGATTTGTGTCTCTGATCTGTCTTTGTGCTTGATAACACATGACATCAGATATTGATCCCCACAGTCATGCAGAGAAGAACCTTTCTTCATAGGTAGGCTCAGTGAAATCATTAGAGTTATTTGTGAATAAGGTGCTAGTCAATATGACCAAGGAACACCAGTCTTTGGTGATCCTGTATTTTTATAAATGTGAATATTTTACAACAGCACTGGAGAAATGCAGTTATTACATTTCACTTCACATGTGTTTGAAATTATCCTTTTGTTTACATTAAAATATACTCCCATATACTAAATGAGAACTCTTTGAATTTTGGAAAAATATTCTGATTTTTGTCCAATCTATAGAAAACATATGTCAAATTCCCAATTGTGTTAACCTGAAATGTCCTTTTTGGCACAAGTAAGGGAAAAAGAAGAAGAGGCAAAAAAATAAATTTTCTTTCCTTGAATGACCATGATACTCTGACCATCTCATTTCTCAGGACTATCACCTTGGGGCCAATGGAGCGGTGCCAATCTACACTGGCAGATACTATGATCCTTAATCATACTTTCCCAGAGCCAGCAGAAACTGGGTTTATTACTACAAGCAGAAATACAATCAAAGGAAAGAAGAGGAGCTGCAAGGACAGTGGTGATGTTAGCAGCAATATTGCTTAAAAGAGTTATTTTTATTGTTAGTTCATAATGTGAATGCTGTAAGATATCACAGGAGCCCCTTGTGGGATGACATCTCTTTGAAAAAATAAAAAAGTGACATACCATGGAACAGATAAAATCACAGAGGTTCCTTACAGCACACCGTTGGTTAAGTAAGGAGACAGAGGCGAAACTAGTGGCATGTCTGAGGGTCTCTAATAGCAGGGAACTCCCCCAAACTCCTTTTCAGCAAATTTTCTGAGCCCATGTCCCATCTCTGTCCCCAATAAATTCTTCTCTAGATGTGGATCCTGAAACCTGTAGGCAGTTTCTCTGCGGGGTTCAGGGAGCATGGACCATTACTCTGGGATCAGATGTTACTTTCTGTACACATTGCAAGATCAGGGTGAGGCTTGGTCCTTTTTGTCTGCATAACAGTGAGGAAAAAAAGATGTATAATTTGTCTCCTTTTATGGTTTGGTTTTAAGCCTTTTGGAAAGAATTGAGGACAATGTTGTTCTGTTACCCCAATGTAATCCCACGATGTCATGGGAATTTCTCTGGCTTTACATGAGGAAAGTGAGAGCAGAGCCTTCAGGAAGTCAGTGGAAGTAAATCCAGAATCGTACTCTTTGATTTTAAGAGAGCACCTGAATACCCTTGAACAGAAGAAAAGAAAGGGCAGTAAAAATCTGGATTCTGGATTTTTCATCGTGGTCCCATGTACAAAGTGTGCATAATATGGAGCAAATCACAGAAGTCCATGAATGCATCACAATTGTTAAAGTTACAGTATGTTGCTGGGAATGGGATAGAGGATGGACAGGATGCCTGAACCTGCAGTGGTTCATGTCCCTGGAAAAGGCCCTGAATCCTGCAATGAGATGTGTGGAAGTGGACTCCCACCTCTGTGCAGAGAAATGTTGAAGTCAGTGGAGGCACCGAACACCCACAGCATGCATCTAATTTCAGAACTAGGACTAAGTAGGGATCCATCAACACCCATTGGCTAGGGCGGGTGGGGATGACACAGAAATTCCAAGGTGTTTGAAAACCCTTCAGCTGCAGGTATGATGCCTCACTTACTTCAATATTCAGGCTGTTTGCTGGGTCCAGAGGCCGCTTAAGACAATCTGCTGCCCTAGGCAAAACTTCAGTGTCACACCCGCCTCCAACTCTGTAGAACAGAGGTTTTCACTTGGGGAGTAGCAAGCCTTCTGGTGGTTCGTGGGTATGGTAGAAGTGGCTGGACCAAGCACCAGGTCCCAGCACCATTCACTCCAGTTTGACCCAGCCACCCCTGCTGCTCTATGCAGAATCTGCTGCCCTATAACTGGAGCAGCCTCTGGATGGATCTAGGATTTTGGACTTTGGGACAGTTAATCTACCTATGTGTTTAAATGTACAACCTGAATGTTGCATCAATGTAGCCTTTTGCACTGAATGTCTATGTTTTGTTAGTTAAAGTGGGGGCAACTGATGGCAGGAATCTAGCTGCAGTGCTATGAAGTTACACAGCTCATATTTGGGCAATGCTACAGCAATTACATTCCATAGATAACACAAAAGAGTGTAGCTAGTTCCGGCTGTACTCAGTTATGCAACTTATTTCACAGCTCTTGCGATGCTGGAACCAGTAGTGCAACTTAAAACTTAATAAAAAATACTTATGCCAAATCTTTTAATCTTAAAAGCCTGCTCTCATGATTTTATTCTAAGTTTCGTGATTATTTAATACTTTGTTAGAGCCCCAACTTCCGGAAACAAGTGATTACATGAGAATCTCAGCTTTCATTTTAAGATAGTAAGTATCTAACCCCCATGTTTGCAGAGAAAAGCTTGAAAATGTGCCCTGAGTTATGACCTAAAGGTTCAAAAATGAGAAGGCAAACAAAAAGAACCCTGAGTTGTATTTTAGATCTCATGAAATTTAAGCCAGTCTCACAATCTTGTTGGAGACTAACTCCTGTTTTTTAAACATTTAGCCTTTGCAATATTGTAGAGTTGATCACCTATAGCTATATTTAGGCCTCTGCATAACATCAGCCTTATTTTCAATCTTGCTGAGCTTCCATAATTCCTGTCAACACAAGTGGGAGAGATGAGTTCTTGGGGCACCTGAATGAGCTTACTTTCAGGAAAGTGCTTAAAGCTAGGTATTTCGTCTGTGAAAGGCAGGCTTTTCGAAAGCACTCATGGTTGGCCTAATTCTGCTGTTAGTGAACTCAGCAAGAGTGCTGCTACTGGCTTCTGTGGGAGCCGAGTTAGACCAACGCTTTGAAAATCCCCCTCTTATGTCTCACTTTACATTTTTAAACAATTATGACCTCATAAATCAAGAATAAGATTTTGAAAAAAGGAAGTCTAAAGTTAGATTCCCATGCACTGACTCCAATAAGGGGAGACCCCTCCAAAGCTTTTTGCAGTTGCTCAAAGTC
Organism: Sternotherus odoratus; assembly: GCA_032164245.1. Lineage (NCBI taxonomy): Eukaryota > Metazoa > Chordata > Testudines > Kinosternidae > Sternotherus > Sternotherus odoratus. Next base: position 243,684,992 of record JAVMKO010000001.1, read on the forward strand.
TCATAGGCCATGGAGCCAGTGGAGGGGTCTGGGGCAGTTACAAGCCCACCACTTTTAAGTAGGGGTCTCGTACCAAAACAGTACAGCTGCTGCTGGAATGTTGATCCAGCTGCATAGTACAACACTACGAAATTTGACCCAGTTGCCCCTCCATATAGACAGAAGGGCGGTGGGACAATTTTCAGTGAGTGATGTATGTGCAACTAGTGCACAGGATCGGGATACCTCTTAAATTTGATGCAGGCACCTCTTTGAATGGATGGAGAGGTGGTTAGGCCAAATTTCAGTGTGTGGTGTGCAACCTAATGTGGGGTTACAATGTCTCTGAAATTTGACCCAGCCACCCCTCTCTACATTCAGAGGGGCAACCGGGCCAAATTTCAGTGAGTGGTGTTGTGATCTGGCACACAGGGACGTTGTTCCTGCACAGCAGTGTGCAGGGAGAACTCATCTCTGGGTGGCCCCAGTTCAAGGAGAGAAGGAAGTCTCTCTTCCCAACAGAGATGTGATGTCCCCATTGGAGGATAGGTTCAGTGAGAAGGGACTGGAATGGGGACCCTGCCAGGGTGGGAAGCAGAGACTGCCCTGACCCTAAGAAATACCTGAGCTGACACGACTGCTCCTATGTCCAGATTTAGACACCTCTATAAGTGGCCTGATTTTCATAGACATTCGTGGGTGATCAGCAATCTACAAAATCAAGCCATTTTTTTATATAATTAGAAATAGACAAAGGAGCCTGACTGTCTTTAAAACTCTGGACCTAGATTTTTTTCCATTCTCCTTAGTGGGAATTATAAGACCTATGAAGCCTGAAGTTTGAAAGCTCAATCATCTTTGATTTATCCAAACATAAAAAAGCTCTTAGATTTCCTTCTAATGCAACAAGGTATCTCTTCCACTGGAAAAAAAACCTCTGAATTTCTTAAAACTTTTAAAACATCATTTTTCAGTTGGGACCAAGCATACAAATGTTCTACCCAAAAGGTGAAATTTTCAGAAAGTAATGTGTGGAACCCAAGAGTGAGGGATTTACAATGAAAGGAATCTTAGCTGTACTGTTTGCTTGCTACCGCAAATGTAGTATTTGCAAATGGATTAAAAACAACTCTAGCAAAAATAAAAATTTTCTACAAGTATAAAATGAATTGAAAGAAAGAATCATGAAAACTCAGTAAAGGACCTTGAGGTAAAAATGGATTTCTCTCTAAAGCTGTCTAGACAGTTCTGAGAAGCACTGGAAAGTCAACAGAATGTTTGGATATATGGCTATAATAACAGAGTATAATTCTAAAGGAACTGTAATGAGATTCTACTTTTCTTCAGTAAGCCTCATTCAGAATTTTAAGCTCCTGGTCATTACATTACTATAAAGATATAGCACTTGAAAAGGTCCAGAGTAAGGGGATACCGAATTTTTAAAAGATGAGCTATTATTTAAGCCATGTAAAAAAAGTCTAAATCTGCCACCTTAAAAGGTTTAAGATGTAATAAGAAGTATATTAACATTTGAAACAACTTCAGCCTGAGCCATTTTTATTAGTGCTGTATAGATGATAAGGAAATGAAGCAGATAGAAACTCAACAACTTAAACTGTTTAAGATAAAGAGGTACCGCTGGTTTTCCAGTTTTGCTGGTAGTTAAGCAACTATGTAGACTGGCCAATTAAATACAATGGATGCACAAGTGAAATTTGACTTTGGAGGAAAATGGGGGGAGAGTATACAAATACCAAAAAACATTTTTAAAGGGTATTTGTTTCCTGGGGGTTTAATATTTCTGGCTTTGGAGGCAACTAAAGTTTTATTCCAGGTAGTATGCCAGCTCAGAGCAGAACTAGCAGCAGTGGGGGTGGCGGTGAAAGACGTAGATGGCTTGTATCTACTTTTATTCTTCCCATGGCCCAGTAACTCTAAATACTCCTTTTGTCACAGTTAAGGGTTTGACCCCAGCAAATCACATAAAGGCAATACTTATATTCTATGGAGATGGGCTCTATAAAGAGTCCTAAGATAGATAACATTTGTGTTATAGTACCATCTAAAAAAACAGCTAAGTTTAGGGATGCATTGTGTGAGACGCTCTACATATACATAGTAAAAGACAGTTCCTGCTTTGAAAAGCTTACATTCCAAATAGAAAAGACAAAAGGTGTCAGATTAAAAAAAAATAGATAAAACCACAACTGAGTCATGTGTGAATTATTTTCATATAACAAAATAAGCCCAGGCAGACATGGGAGAGTACAGGGAAAGGGTATGCCTTTGGAGAATCAGCAGAATGCAGAAAATGTTTCTGTATTATCTGAAGTAATAATTGCTAAAGATACTTCTTAGAATTGAAATCATGGATCAAGTTCATTCCTGGTTTAGCTGCACTGCTGAGATACATCTGGCCCCATGTGTTTCTTGTGATTTTTGGTGATGAAGTAATTGACCACTAAGGGCCAAACTCTGCCCCTGGCTGTGCATGTCAATAAAAATTGTGTATATTCAGTCAGAGGTCCATATGGACATCTGAGTTTACTATTTGGCCTTAAAGGAATATGTTGTTGCAGCTGCTCTTCCAGAGAAATCATTTAGCTGTAAGTGAATAAAGAAAGAAAAAAATGGAAAATAATGTAACAATGGTATGCACTATTTTCCACATCCCTTTACATAAAAACAAAACAAAAACAAAAAACTTGTACTTTTTCCTGATTAACTTGAAAAGGAAGATGCTAATATTTGCCAGATGTCAACAAATATATGAGGCAAACATCTCATCCATTTGCTGAATGTGTCACCTGCCTCTGCTAAAATAAAGAGACTGAGGCAACATTGGTAGTAAGGAAAGAAAAAGTGAGTTTCAAAGATACAATGTTGTTTTTTTATTTTCTATATATATTTCTTTCCCAGGAGCAAAGGTGCTGAATGCTGCCTGGTCAAACTTCAGAACAGTCCCAGGTTGTAAATTTCTACTGAGTTTGGAGGCACAACTCTCTTTTGTAGGAAAGAGGTGCAGGAAGTTTCCTAGTTATGTGTCTTTCATAACCAAAGGTAAGTTGGATACTGGAGTAGTTAACCATCGTTGGGGCATCTTCTGAGTATCCATGGGCTTGTTCCAAACCCCCCAAAATTAATGGGAGACTTAAATAATAATAATGCCTTAATGTGTGCATTATTAATGACATACACTCTTCAGATCCTTCAATCCTTAAGCTCACAACTCTCACTGGTTACATAAAGACTGTAAGATCTGACCCGTAATGCATTTATAAAACAAAATATCAATTGTACATCAAGTCAAGAATGCTAGGTGAATTTGTCCTGTAGGACTCTGTAGTATTCTGATATTATACCTGTAAGGTCAAATATACATGAAGCTTCACAATCATGAGGATTTCACTACATAATGCCAAAAATAAATACATAAAACTCCATCCTCACTGAAATACTCCTTTCTGCAATATATTATAACATCACTCTCAGCTACCTGGTCTACCAAATGACTGCCAGAAGATGAGACTGAATGACGGAATGTTCTGTTCATTCCCTCTGAAGTGTCTAGAACTGGCCACTGTCAGAGACAGGATACTGGGCTAGATGGATCATTGGTCTGATTCAGTATGGCCTTTCATATGTTCCTATGTCTATGGATGAAATGCTGAGAGCAGACCCATTGCAATCACCCTCATTTAATGCAATCATGCTGCTTGCCTCCAACAAAGTGGGTATTAGCCCACGAAAGCTTATGCTTCAATACTTTAGTTCGTCTTTAAGGTGCCACAGGACTCTTTGTTACTTCTGCTATTCCAGACTAACATGGCTACCTCTCTGATTCTTGACCCTCATTTAAGACTCTTCTCCTAACTCTTTGGGAAATTCTTTGGATAATAGAGCCATCTTCAAGAATGAACTGCGCCTTTTCGTGATGCTCTGACTTTTCAAAAAGCACTGCATAGAGATTACAGTGAGGCTCTTTACAACTTTCAAACTATAACATTTTTATTTTTCCCTTGGCATTCTATAATAGCTGCTCTTTGCTGTTTGGCTGATGCTCTGTTTCTTGCCAAGATAGTGCTGGTTACAAAATCTAGCTTTCTTAAAGTGCAGGTAACTAAACTTTTGCTAAAAACAATCATTACGATGTTTCTTTTTTGCTTCTTGGATCAGTTATTTGGGGGATATAGGACTCTTTGGGGAGATTGATATATTCTTTCATTGCATGTAAGAAGTAAAAATATTTTTATCCTGATTTTTTGTATAAGTTTATCTAAATATGGTGTGCCAGCCCAAAAGTTCCCTCAGCAAACAGATTTCTCTGCCAAACAAAGAGTCTGGGCAACGTGACATAAATAGACTCATTATTCACTCTGAAGTCATTGCAGTAAACTCCTAAGAACCAATATCTAAGTATCTCATTTTGTGGTTATATGTGGCTCTGTGCTGCTTTAGTCATCAAAGCAATCTTCCATCCCCTAGTCTAAGCCTTTTTGAATGTGGAGACATTTTTGTTTTGTCGGCACTGCAATTTTCTTATAATAGTCTTTAAAAATGCATGAGAAATGATTCATTGTTCCAAGACTACTGAATCAGGCACTTTTATTGGTAGCTCGTATTCCTTATTCTGGTGACTTCTGAAGTTTTAAAATACATTTTTGGATATTTATTTTTATTCCAAAACCGTTATGTTGAAACCACTTAAGGCTTCTAAGTGACAACAATGTACTTGCCTATCAAATCACATACAATGCCTAGGCATTTAAAAGCAAGGAAAAGAAAATTTAAGTCCATCAGAAATCTGACACTTCACACATGATAGACAGATACAGTTTTTTCTTATCAAATACAAAGACTGGCATATTTCATCAGAACATATCAACTTTAACTCTGACCCGGTTAAGTATTATCTGGCTTCTGATATCTCAGTGTCTCTTCATTGTTACTTTTAAATGGGTGGGTGCGTGTGGGTGGGTGCACGTGCACAAACTACATTAGAAGGGCATTAAAGATTGTAAAGTTTTAGTCAGCTTAGGAAATGCCAGCATTAAGGTTGTCCCCATAGTGCTCTAAGTTCTCAGCATTTCTGCAAATCAGATCCCAGGGTCTCAAGTTGGGCACCCAATTAATATGTAAAGTTTGGTTTAAGTGACTGGGATAGAATCCTATTCTCCAGAGAAACGTTCAATTGACTTAACCCTGAAACTATTGTTTCTTTTCCCGCTATCCCCTGCCTCAGCCTCTGCACAATATCCAGCTGCCTCTACAAATGAGTCCTGCAGGCTACAGTCTCCTTCACTACACAGCCCTGATTTGTTTCCATAGCAGCCCCATGTGAGCTGAATGAGGCAGGGTTCCTGTGAAAAAATAAATGGCCATGCGATTAAAGATTGTATCCTAGTGCATATGCACAAGATGAGCAGATTAAAGCTGCACAATCAACCTTCATTTGGGTATTCCCTAAGTTGTGAGTGTTTGACTTTGTTAAAAGAATATTATGAAGGCTGCATAGTTTTTTGTGTATAAATCTTTACATATAACACAATCATCTGGGAATAGAACGTTCTGTTGACTAAGCACTTGGTGAAGACATCTAGCTGGAACATCCTTGATAAATCTCCCATAGACAGAATTACATGAGGACACCACTCCCAGGGTACTGGGTCCAAGAAGTCCCCCCTCCCCAAGCCAAATGTGATGGAGGAGGAAGAACAGGGCTCATAAACTCATAGACTCATAGACTTTAAGGTCAGAAGGGACCATTATGATCATCTAGTCCGACCTTCTGCACAACTCAGGTTATAGAACTTCACCCACCCGTTCTCACAATAAACCTCTCACCTATGTCTGAGCTATTGAAGTCCTCAAATCATGGTTTAAAGACTTCAAGGTGCAAAGAGTCCTCCAGCAAGTGACCTGTTCCCCACAGTCAGAGGAAGGCAAAAAAAACCCAGGGCCTCTGCCAATCTGCCCTGGACGAAGATTCCTTCCCGACCCCAAATATGGCAATCAGCTGAACCCCGAGCATGTCGGCAAGACTCACCAGCCAGACACCCAGGAAAAAATTCTCTGTAGTCAGAAAGAACTCTGTACTCTGAGAATACTCAGATCCCACCCCATCTAACATCCCATCACAGGCCATTGGGCATATTTGTCACTAATAGTCATGTGGGGAAAAGCCAGATACTAAAAGCCACAAACTCCCCCATGAAGGACCCAGGGCATCAGCAGTAGGACTCCTTTCAATCTCTGGCAACTGCAGGACAACTAGAGCTATTTGGAAAAATAGATTTTTATGGGAAAAATTGATGAAAATGATCATTTATATTTTTGTCAACTTTTAGCAGAAAAACAATCTCATTGCCAAACATCTGGAAACTTTTTGGATTTCAGACCAAATGTGCATTTGAAAAATCAACATTTTTTTGAAGAAACTAGACACCTTCACAATAATAAACTCCTCATTTAGTTAAAAAAAAAACACCTGTGTTTAATTTTTGATGGAAGATTTTCAACCAGCGTTAATGACAACCCATCAGTGATGGTTGCTAGCCATGTATATCATCAGAGAAAAGAAGGTTACATGGGACAGCTTCCACCTGTAAACAGTTAAGTTTACAGAGAAGAAACTGAAACACAGAGGAATTTGCTGGCTGTCCTAAGAACATATAGTCAGTGGTAGATTTAGAAATATAACTTGGATCTTGTCATTTCTAGGCCTTTTCTACATCTACTAGACAATGTTCCTTATAAGTTACTGCATCTTGCTCCATCTCTCCTGCGATTCATTATACCTTAATAGGGGACAGATGGGGTTTCAGCACTCATCTAAATACATTACCATGAGCTAAAGAGCGAGGTATTGATTTGTGTTCATCTTTTTTAACATCAACGCTAAAATTGGCAGTGCTTTCACAAATAATAGGATAAGACTTAGGAGTGTAGAGAAGCAATAGACAAATCTCAAAATGTTTGGAGTTTTGGATTCATGTAAGCTACCAAAAATTCAGATGCTTTTTCAGAGTTTATCATGTCTCATCCATCCTCAATTTTTCTTCTTGTCTCCTCAACTTTCTTTTCCTACCCCTTATATTCTCCAATCAGTCCCTTGCTCATCACACTTGCCAAAGCCCCAATACGCCTTTTATCCTTGTGGTAAGGGAGTCTTTTTAGCTGAGATGAATGCTACATTCAAGATCTTCTGTGCTCTGTGCTTCACATCATGGGTTCTTCAGTTCATCTGGCACCTCTGAATTCAGGGAAGGCCTGAAGGTTGAGTTTGAGGAACTGCAGAAAGCTGACCTGAGGAGTCTGTGTGGTTGGTTCACACGGACTTGCTGGGGTATCAGGAAAGACTCTTGGTTCTTGTATTTATGAAATAATTGAAAATAAACAACTTAATCTATTACTGGAAATCAAATGAGTATGACATGGTAAATCTTAAACTATTGCTGGTCTTTTTGAAGAAATATGAACGAATTTCCAAGATAATCCCAACAATCTCCCACACATCCATACACTTCTAATATTGTGGAAAGTTGTTTGTCCTTCTTTATACCCCAAATCTGCAACAGATGAATCTTGAGTTTAATATTTGACTAAAAGGAATAATTCTCACTGCATTAATGAGTTACATGACGTACCTATCTAGGGAAGAGACACAATGAACCTGACTGATAGAAGTAACCAATACAGCATGAATTGCAAAAAGTGAGTATTTTGCTAAGCTGCTCATAAACTACTTGCATACCAAGGATTATTACCTGAAGAAATTCACAAATCATTTCTAAACATGAGCAATTTTGAGAATATTTGTGAATAACAATACCGAGAACTCACTGAATAACTTACTTGTTATGGATTATTCTCAGTTCTGTTGTGGAGCTAATACACTCTAGAATGCACTGCAGGATTTCTCAATTCCTGGTCTTGCTTATTGTTCAACATGACAGCTTGGAAAACCCCAGTACGTTCAGAGGGAGAGATAGCTTCACAGCATTTCTAACATTTAAGATGCGGAGTAATGAGACTTGAAGTATAATAGGCCAGATAGTCTCCCACAGAACCAGTCAGAGGGAGAAGTAAATGAATTGGTTTGGCTAATGGCGAAGGAAACATTGCCTCAGTTTCACAGACTTCAGGAGGAGGAAAAGCTGTAGATCAAGGTGTAAATTCCATTTTCTGAGACATGTTTTCACCAGGTGCGTTTTAATCTTTAGGCTGGTACCAGCCACAAGTCCAGGAAGAGCTCACAGAGAGGATGTTCATATGAGTGTTTAAGAACTAGCAAAAGTAATGTAAATGATGCTAATACCTGATATATTATATATATATCCTTGTTTATTTGTTTACTTAATGACAAAATGATCAAGACTTTTTATCTAATTTCTAGCAACAGGACAGTGGAAACTGAAATTTTATGGGTTTTTTTCTTTATAAAAGAAGTAATTAGCCAATAAAAAGCAGATGAAAGAAGGGGTGTGGTGAACATTTTAAGCTTTCTCCTTTGAAAGAAAATGAAAGATAGTCTCTATCAAAGCCAGTGACATAAGAAAAAATGGCACAAACAACCCTTGTCTATAAGTCTTCCATAGATTTTTATTACGGCTAAGAAAAACAGCACCATTCTCACAGGGACTCACAACTCAATATCATGGAGTTGGCATAGATCAGACTGTTGTGGGTCTGATACTGGGACTTGGGTTCCTTCAGACGAGAGGCAAAATTTACGTCTTGGGCTATAGATAGATGAAAACTGTTTTTTGTTTTGTTTTGTTTGTTTTGCGAACAAACCTATATTCATGAGGGGAAACATGGACAGTAATGATACCTGGTGATTATGCCAAGAATCACTTGGACAAAAAGTAGTGTATGGGACAAACAGGGCCGGCTGTAACTGTTTTCCCATCCCAAGCAAAAAAAACCAAAGATTGTCTGGAATACCACCACATAAAATGTGCCGCCCCAAGCACACGCTTCCATGGCTGGTGCCTGGAGCTGGCTCTGGGGACAAAGCCAGATTCACAGGCCCTTATTAAAGAAATATTATTATACATACTGTATTTGTTGCCTACCTACTCTTTGCAATTTCCTGGAAAGAATAACAATGCTGAGAAATAATTTAAAGCCCATGATAGCCACACAACAAAATATTTTCTGCAGCTTTAGCACATGAAGCAGCAGAAAATTTCCCCCGTGCCTTCATCCTGATGCTTTTGTTATAGTTTGTGGAGGATGAATTATGGTAGCTACACCACTTATCTAGGTGGGAATGGAGGATTAACGACTTTAAAATTTGAGGACTTTAGACCCAATTCTCTATCAAACTGTCCTTAATATGGGACCGTTTCTTACTTCCTGTAGAATCACTCTACACAAGGCAAAATGACTACACAAGGTACCAAGCTGTGGAGAAAGAATCATGTCCAGAATTTTTGTTTCAGGTGTTGGGCTGGTCTTCACTACCCGCCGGATTGGCGGGTACTGATCAATCAATCGGGGATTGATTTATCGTGTCTCATCTAGATGCGATAAATCGATCCCCAAAGGCGCTCCCCGTCAACTCCGGTATTCCTGCTCACCGAGAGGCGCAAGCGGAGTCGATGGGAGAGCCCTCTGCCACTGTGAGGACGCCAGGTAAGTCGACCTAAGATGCTCCAACTTCAGCTACACTATTCACGTAGCTGAAGTTGCGTATCTTAGGTTGACCCCCCTCAGCCCTCCCCCCCCACTAGTGTAGACCTGGCCATAGACTCTATACCTCATATAAACTGACATAACTCCATTGAAGTTACAGCTGGGTCGATTTACACTAGCTGAGGGTCTTGTCCTACATAGTTTAAACTGATGTCAAATGCTGTAATCAAGAGCAGAACCAGCCCCCAATGGTGAGAATTGTATCTGTGATCTCCTAAATAGGAAAAGACCTGCAAGTGAATAATGCCCTCATTACAAGCTTAGCCTGCCCCCATCCACAACTGCAAACAGCTAGGCACTTGCATAACTGTGCCCGCATATGTAGCCCCAGAGAAGCCAATGGGATTGATGCATAAGAGTAAAGTTATGCATGTGCATATCTGTTTGCAGGTAAGTAACACCTATTAAACATATCTCCTACAAATGGTAGAACCTAGAGTTTTCCTCCACATTCTCTTGGCTTAGAAGCCCTGTAGGTTTCAGAACAAATCTTTGATTTGTTTCTGCATTCCTAAAAAATGGCTGCTGAGAAAGAGTTTTTACTTGACATTTTGAGAATGTGAGCTTGCCTTCTGCTTGACAGGTACCTCAGTTAAAAGCATCAGGGCAAATCATACATCTCTGCTGCTGTACGTGCTACTCTCGCGGCTAGTGCTGCTTTTCTGTTCCATTAATTTTATTAAAGGAAGGCTTTGTTTTATGATAACAACCACTGAAAGGAAAGAAGTAAAGAAACTACCTGACCAGCTGTGCCTGTGTAAGTGGATTATGAAGGGACAGGCAATTTTCTAAGAACAGTGTTCATTCAAACAGGAACTGATTATTAAACATCCTTATACTTATTCTAAAAGTATGCTTATTATTCTAAATGTTCATTAAATCTGTAAATGGTGGTATTGTGATGTGTCATTCCATATTCTTTATGAAAATATGCTTAGGAAATGAATATGACATAACTGATATATACATCATGCAAGATGGCTCATGTGAGCTATCATTTGAAAGGTTATGATTTACTGAATGGAAATATCCAATTTGTATGACTGTATCATTTCTGTATCTGATGTTAGGAATATTGACTGTGTATCTGTATTTCAACTATGCTACTTTGGGTGACACCCACTGCTAACACTTCAAGTACAACAATGGAAAATGGCCTATCAGTGAGGACAATGGATGGTGAAAATCTTGACCTTCCTGTGGATGCTCCATACTGCCATTGACTCACGGATACTGTGATAGTAAGTCAGGTGATCTTGTCATCTGATACTAAAACATTGCATGGCACCTTTTGTAACTTTCCACAGTAAGGGGAGGAAAGGAGTGGTCAAATTTGGGAAATAAAGGATTCCCACTGTGACATGTTTGGTCACAAAGACACCCTTGGGACTGTCACCTGAGGTGCCTGAATTACCTCTGAGCCCATTTTCCGTGCCAACTTGGGACTTCCAGAACCCTGTCTTGTTGATACAGACACACTAGCCTGCTGCAACACACACCCAGCTCTGGGGAGTCCATACTGAGACAGGGGTCTAGTGTGAAAGGAATATAACTGGAACTCTGAAACACAGAAGCATTGAAAACTGCCTGCAACAATATCTAGGGTGAGAAATATTATTTGTAACCAATATAGTTAGTGAAACTAGCGTTTGTGTTTTTGATTTCATTTACTTAGTAATCTGCTTTGTTCTGTTGGACATCACTTTTAGCACTTAAAATGTGCCCTCTTGTAGTTAATAAAATTTGTTTTGTTTATAATATAACCCAGTTTCTATAATTTTAACTGGGGGGTGGGAAGAGACAAGAAGTGTGAACACCACTCTTTGTAGGGGGCAAATTTCACAATATATTTTAGGTCTGCACTCCCAGGGAGGCGGGCATCTGAGTGCTGGAGCATGGAGCAAGTCCTTTAAGATGAGTCTTCCCAGAGCTGATCTACAGCTGGGTGTGACCCTGCCTGTGTGTATGTTAGAGGAGGTTTTAAGAGGCTGAATCAGCAAGACAGGCTAAAGGGGGCCCATTCTGGCAGAAGAGTTAGACTCACTGGTATCTGAGCACATCAGGTGGCTTCCTAAGGGATCCAAACCACAACAGTTATATCTTCTGGTACTTTTATAATAATTATACCTAGCTTTTCAGCTGTAGCTCTCTAAGCACTCTATGAAAGAGTGTATAATTTATCCCCATTATATAGATTAATAAACTGTGGCAAAGAGACAGATAGCAAGTGGTAGGGCTTCCATAACTTATGTTAACCATGTTATGCAGTATAATGTATTGTATATTTCATTTCCTTCTTTGGTTTTTGCCACACTGCTCATGAGCCCTTCTGAACTGATTTTGAATGAACTAGGGTCAATTTGTAGCAGCCTTTGTAGCTGGGGCCAGAAAGAAGCTCCCTCATGAGGCTGTGGCCAAAGACAAACAATGTCACCCATCCCCAAGGCCCACCCTCCACCAGATTTCACTCCCCTTCACTGGTGAGGCTGCCACAAATAGTCTTGGCAAGCTCCCTATCTGGAAAGAAGAAGGTTTATTGTATATGGAAGATTCAAGGCCATTGAGACTTTTATTTTTTACGATATTTTCATGTTCAGTGTTTAAAAGTCTTATCAAGTATTTGGAAAACAATAAGCTACATAAGAGGTGCTTAAAATGAATGGGAACTTAGCTCTCTTAGTTAAAATAATTAATATTTTAAAAATAAATAAAAGGAAGAAATGTTCACTATAACCAATTCTCAAGGTTGGCCTTAGTCATCTGCCAGTAATATGACCATATAAGAGTCGTCACTTCTGGAGGTATTCTGACATAGGCATTCTGTTTTAACACAATGCACAACTTTTCCTTTTCTTCTGTTGTTTTCACCCCCCACACTTTGAGGAGCATCCCAAACCACAAGAGCCTTCAGCTTTTCATGCCTCTTTCCCCCCCCCCCCCCCGCCATATATGGTGACAAGTGTCTGATACTAGACCTGAGTGAATATTCCCCTGTGGACAAGGACAAGGAAAGGGCCAGGCCAGATCAGACCAAGCATGGGTCAAAAGGTAAATCAGAAGAGAGGCAGCAGAGCCAGGGAGTCCTGGACTCCTGCCTACTTCCAAAAGCTTTAGAGGGGTCATGAGAGCAGCCCTTGCACCAGCAAAGATGTTAACTGCTTCCCTAGTTCTATCACAGGAAAGAGTCTGCCGTTATGTACATCTGAGACTTCATATACCTTGCTTCTCACAGAGCCCTGCCAAATGTAGGGTAAGATCTGTCAGTGTTACTGCCATAATCCATTCCGAAGGAGCAGTACACTTCAGTCCTGGAGTTCCCTTCAACTATTCCAGGTGAAAAATGTTCACTAATTGAGTCTTTACCAGCAAAAGGCAGCCAAAGTGCTTCCTCCATCTATCAGTGCTCCAGAAGCAATTTACTAGCTAACTCTTCGTGACTGTGATGGTCCCAGGTGGGAGTTCTGTTCTCCTTCCTTCCACAGCTATAAAAATACAACTAATCAAAGTAAGGTTAGGAAACATTTTTAGGAGTCTCTAAACCATCTCTGTGCTGTCCTCCTTACTGCCCGTGTCACCAGCAAACCATACGCCTATTAAAATCCCCATTGTCACACTCAAGCCAAAATGTGGCAGTGTAATCTGCTTCTCTAAATGCAAAATACCAACTATTCTGCCATGGCTCTCTGGTACTTACTCTGAATGATAAAATGCTTCTTTTATGCTCTCCTCTCACTATTATACTCCCAAGAAGTAAGGTCTTGTAAATTTTATGTAGATCTTAAAGCAATTTTAAGAGCCAGTATATTTTAAGAGATAGGGCAAAGAAATTACAAGCCAACAAATGTGTAGTGTGTTCTCCTGTAGCCTCAGTTATTAAACTGTAGAATAAATGTAGTGCTTCTTCTGCTAATTTAAGGAGAGGGACTAACAGGTATAACCACACTGTGATGAAACACCCATGTCAGCTGACTCTGGCTCATGGGGCTTTGCTGCAGGTCTAAAAACTGCAATATCAACCTCCAGGCTCAGACAGGAGCCCAGGCTCTGAGACCCTGCAAGTGAGGAGGGTCCCAGAGCCCAGACCACAGCCCAATCCCAGATGGCTACATTGCAGTTTTGTAGTCCCATGGGCCAAACCCCTTGAGCCAAAGCCAGCTGACCCAGGCCAGCTGTGGATGTTTCATTGCAATGTAGACATTCCCAGCATATACTTGAAGGAGGGACAAAGCCAAGACCCTGAGTCTGAACTCTTTCAAATTAAAGCCTATACGTGTCCTTCAGAATCAAAGTTCCAGATATGATCATGCGCCACAGTTTTAATCTCAGACTGGACACAAAAATTAGGAGAGACCCAGCCCCAATTCCTGCTTATCCTATGAGATTTTAGCTCAAGCTGGAGGAAATCTTCACAAGAAGAGTTCTGAGTTTTTCACTGGCAGCTATTTGATATTTCTTTTTTCAGTGCAATTGAATCAGAACTCAATTCATAATCCTGATACAGTCTGTTACCTGAATCCCCAAACAAGACCTCAAACTAATCTGGATCCAGGCATTGACTCCTCGACCTATCATTAATATTTGTGGACTACATCATGTTTATGAAGGATACATTGTAATATCCTAATCAGAACACCATCGTCTGCTGTAAATGAATTTTCAAAATATCTCTTTGAAAAAGTACAGTGAGCCAGAGGCCAGCTGGTGTTTATCTGTGTCACTCTATAAGAATCAAAGGATCTGGACCAGCTTTTTTTATTGTCACTATGCTTGTGAATTTGCTCTAAGAATTGATGAAAAAATATGAAATCTAATAGGGATATATACAATAAGTAATGAACTGTCTTCAGCAGTAATGAACTGTCTTCAGCAGGATTCTGCATATACCCCAGTGTCTCTCTGGGGTAGCTCTGACTAAAAAACTGGGATCTACCAGAGTCTGATCCTTGTCTCACTTGAAATGGTTCTACACTGACATCAAGGAAGTTACTCCTGCTTTGCAGCTGTGTATGTGAGAACAGAATTTGTCCCAGAGAGTCCAGGGGATTGGCCATCTCAGAGCTGTTGATGAGCAACAGAGCCTTTTACCTCCAGGTTACTGGTTCAAATCTGACTGCTTGTGCTGGCATTATAATCCCATGTAAATAGTGGGGGGTTTATAATGCCCAAAACCTAGAGCAGAAGACAAATTTTTAAAGGGGCAAATTAAAAATGGACAGCAAAACATCCATACAAATGGCCAACTGCATGCACAAACAAGCACTTGCTGTGCAATTAATTGTTTGCACTAGCAAAGGTAGGTTTCTAATTGCAGACATTGACACATTTGTGGGCACCATTTAAGTCGCTTTAAAAAAACCAGTTAGTCGTAGTCATCATCCATTTTAACAAATGCATCTGATGAAGTGAGCTATAGCCCACGAAAGCTTATGCTGAAATAAACTGGTTAGTCTCTAAGGTGCTATAAAGTCTTCCACGTCATCTTAACAAAGAGACCAAGAATAAATTAAGCATAGAACAAAGGATTCTAACCATCCAGATTTGGAATGAGACATATCAGTGAGGTAGCGTGGAGGGTCTTAACTGCTGTACTACACCTATTATGTGGATAAATTGAATATGTTAGTTTCTAGTGCTGTCATACTTACACCTTTCTTACATACCAAGTTCATGCCAAGATGTATAAGACACCATCTAGCTGAAGTTGCTGCTTCCAGAGAGCTAGATTGCTGAGAATCAGACCACAGAGGAGACTAAAGAGTTGTTGAGGTTTGTCATAAAATATGGAAGGGCTAAGTAGTTTTGTCTGAATCTATTCATGTATTCTAACAGAAGGAAAATGATTTGATTATATTATAAATATACTGCCTGGGTAAGATTTTTAAAGCCTTCCATTCAAGCGAGACTTCAGCTTAAATGTAAGTTTTTTTTAATAATGGCTTGATATTTTTTCTTTCCTCTTTCACATTAGTAACCACAATAAAAGCACTGCACATTTTTACACCTAGCTCTTTTCCAGTTTTATTAACAGCTAAAAGTGCTATGTTAAACACATCTAGATTTCAACTCAGTTTTTAGAAAACAGACCTAATAACATGTAAAAGCTTTGCCAGAGAATTTTGTGAAGGTCAATACTATAGCAGAGTTAAAAAAAGAACTAGATAAGTTAATGGAGTACAGGCAGATCATTGGCTACTAGTTAGGATGGGTAGGGATGGAGTCCCTTAACCCCTGTTTGCCAGAAGCTGGGAAAGGGTGACAGGAGATGGATCATTTGATGGTTACCTGTTCATTCCCTCAGAAGCCCCTGGCATTGGCCACTGTGAGAAGATAGGCTATTGGGCTACATTGACCTTTGGTTTGACCCAGTATGGCCATTCTATAGGGTTGCCAACTTTCTAATTGCACAAAACCAAACACCTTTGCTCTACTCTCTTCCCCACCCCTTGCCTGAGAACCTCCACTCATTCCATCATCCTCCCTCTGTCACTCATACTCCCCCACCCTCACTCACTTGCTCATTTTTACAGGGCTGGGGCAGAGGGTTAGGATGCAGGATGGTGTGAGGGCTCTGGCTTGGGGTGAAGGCTCTGGGATGAGTCCAGAAGTGAGTGGTTTAGGATGTGAGAGGGGGCTCCGGGCAGGGGCAGGGTTTTGGCATGTGGGAGGGGGTGAAGGCTCTCGGCTGCAGGCGAAGGCTCTGAGGTGGAGCCATAAATGAGAAGTTCAGGGTGCAGGAGGGGGCTCTGGGTTGGGGCAGGGAGTTGAAGTGTGGTAGGGTGAGGGCTATGGCTAGGGGTGTGGGCTTTGGGGAGGGGTCATGGATGAGGGGTTTAGAGTGTAGGAGAGGGCTTCAAGCTGGGGCTAAGAGGTTCTGCAGGAGCATGTTCTGAGATGGGGCAGGGAGTTAGGATGTGGGAGGGGTTTGGTGATGTGGGCCAGCTCCCCAGAAGCGGCGACTTATCCCTCAGCTCTGAGGCGGAGTTGTGACCAGGTGGCTCTGTGCAGTGCGCGCTTCCTCCACCCACAGGCACTGACCCCACAGAACTGTCACTCGGGGTAGGGGCAGCGTGTGGATCTGAACAGAGCCACCAGGGTCCCTTTTCGACTGGGTTTTCCAGTTGAAAACTGTATACCTAGCAACCCTACATTCTTATGTTCTTATGGTCCAAGAATCAGGAATCAAAACTCAGTCTCTTAATATGTATTTAATGATTTGTCAATATACTGTAGTTAAAATAACAGGAAAAGGAAAGGGGGACAGATTCTGCTTTCATTTACACCCAATGTAAATCTGGAGTAACTCCAACCTATGAGATGTAGATCTTCTAGCCATTGGGATCTAGGTTTCATGATCTCCTTACTCAAATATTGCAATCATTGTATCTGGGAATGAAGCCTAGCAGGCACTTAGAAGAAAATTTCAAAATACAGCAGCCTGTCTTCTCAGAAACACAGATCTCTGGACATGTCCCCCTGTCATCTGCTGTGTGCAATGGCATCCTACTGAATTCAGAATCCAATTTATGGTTTCAGTCTTCATTCAAAGCCTTTGATGGAAAAGGTCCAAGTCTCTCTCCAGAAACCATGACCTCCCGTGACAGCTATTACAGTCCACTAGAACTAGAAAGCACTCAACCAAAAGGAGAACTGAAAAGATAGAACTTGTGTTGTAAAAGTGAGTTTCATAGTCTCAATCAAATGATAAGAATGAACCTGGACTTTACAACTTTTAAATCAACATACAAAACCTATTTCTTCAACTTACCTTTGTTTAAATTATTCCCTTGTACAGTATTGTTTATATATATAAATCTCTCTCTATATATTGAAAGGCTAAAGGAGATTTAGTGCTATAATTGAAAGCAAAATCTGGCCCTGTCTACCTCCCCCACTCATACGTAAAGATCCAGTCTTTGTGAGATAGTACTTAGAAAGTATTGCTGCTGTTTTTTCCAGGGTCTCTTGACTACACTATTAAGCCACTCAATATACAATTCTACTCTGAAAATTGATTGTTAAAAAAGCTATCACAAAGTTTCATGTGTTTTAATGACTCCAGATCAAGGACCAGATCCTCAGCAGTTGCTCCATTGCTGACTAACAGCCAAATGAATTCTGTTTATAAGTCAAAATCCTTTTTCTTACTGCTGTCCCTAAAAAACTTTACTAAGGATCTGGAATTTTTTCTTCTTTTCATGTAGATTTTACCTTAACTACAGATGCTCTCAGTTACAACTGTACAATCCCATTGCCTCCAAGGGGGCTAGAGCCAGGAATAACTGTTTAGATCTTAGGATCATAGAATCATAGCATCACAGAATATCAGGGTTGGGTGGGACCTCAGGACATCATCTAGTCCAACCCCCTGTTCAAAGCAGGACCAATCCCCAACTAAGTCATCCCAGCCAAGGCTTTGTCAAGCCTGACCTCAAAAATCTCTAAGGAAGGAGATTCCACCATCTCCCTAGGTAACTCATTCTAGTGCTTCACCACCCTTCTAGTGAAAAAGTTTTTCCTAATATCCAACCTAAACCTCACGCACTGTAACTTGAGACCATTACTCCTTGTTCTGTCATCTGGTACCACTGAGAATAGTCGAGATCCATCCTCTTTGGAACCCTCTTTCAGGTAGTTGAAAGCAGCTATCAAATACCCCCTCATTCCTCTCTTCTGCAGACTAAACAATCCCACTTCCTTCAGCCTCTCCTTGTAATCCACGTACTCCAGCCCCCTAATCATTTTTTGTTGCCCTCCACTGGACTCCTTCCAATTTTTCCACATCCTTCTTGTAGTGTGGGGCCCAAAACTGAACACAGTACTCCAGATGAGGCCTCACCAATGCCAAATAGAGAGGAATGATCATGTCCCTCGATCTGCTGGCAATGCCCCTACTTATACAACCTAAAATGCTGTTAGCCTTCTTGGCAAGAAGGGCACACTGTTGACTCATATCCAGCTTCTCATCCACTGTAATCCCTAGGTCATTTTCTGCAGAACTACTGGCTAGCCATTCAGTGCCTAGTTTGTAGCAGTGCATGGGATTCTTCGGTCCTAAGTGCAGGACTCTGCACTTGTCCTTGTTGAACATCAGATTTCTTTTGGCCCAATTGTCTAATTTGTCAAGTCCCTCTGTATCCTATCCCTACCCTCCAGTGTATCTACCACTCTTCCCAGTTTAGTGTCATCCAAAAACTTGCTGAGGGTGCAGACCATGCCATCCTCGATATCATTAATGAAGATATTGAACAAAACCGGCCCCAGGATCAACCCTTGGGGCACTCCACTTGATACTGGCTGCCAACTAGACATAGAGCCATTGATAAAACTTGGTAAACAATTCTTGGAGACTAAGAAGGAACAGAATCCCACTCACACTCTTTTAGCACTATGAAGTCAAAATGGCTAACAGGAATAGTGAAATAAGATATTGTTGTCACTAAAGAAAACAGGATTTTGAATGTGTCCAAGGAATAGTACTGTTGAGCAGGACAGTGATTTTTCTATATAGCTGCTTTTCAGAACAGAACTGCAGTTTAATAGAACATGACACTGGTGTCACTCCATCAACTCCTGGTTTATCCTGGTGCAAGAGAGGGGCTTTTGTATATACTTGATCTTTGATGTAAGTGAAATATTTTATAATACTTCACTTTGATTGATGGTGCTTGGAGTGATATAATATTTATAGTTCTTTTAGCGGACAATCTTGCACAACTTCAGTCAATGAAAGAAGAAACATTTATGATCTGGAGTGGCTTGTGAACAGTTTTATGCCTGATTCCTTTTTATAACATGGAGAGACACTGGAATACAGTATCTGAAATTTTCTTTTCAATTTTTGTGAACTAGAATGAGTCATTTTCTTCTTATAATCTGGTACTAAGGGAAGGGTGGTGAAGGCCCTGGGGAATATGGAGGAAAAACCTCAATCCTGCAAACACTTGAGCAGTTGTATAACTTTACTTACATGAAATGGTCTTTTAGCCCAGATTCTCGTCTGGTTTAAATTGACATAGGGATCAATGTAGCTATACTGATTTTACATCAGCTCAGGATCTGGCCCACATAACACAGAATCAGTTGGTCTATGATAATAAATAACTGACAATCTTATTCATACAGCTACCCTGCCAAGGAAGACAGTCTCAAAATAATGGATTTACTTTGAAAGTTAGATTGTTCAGAATTCGGACAACAATAACATGTTATCTACTTTCCCAAAACAAAGGCAGCAAATCTTATAAAATGCCAACCACTTCAAGTGTGGAGCCCACAGAAAACTTAGAGTGGCTCTTATGATCTGTCTGTATCTTCTGTTCTCATGAGGAAGCAGGATATTGAAAGATATATTAATCCTGCTCTCAGACGCCTTTGTATGTTTGAGTACCATACCTTTGCATAGGAATGAACCAGATTGGCAGAGTGAAGGAAAGGTGCTAAGTGCATTTGAATAGGTATCTAGTTAGTCAAGCTTACTTTGTCTTCCACTATTGCCAGTCTTCAAGAATGAGGCATTTGTAACTAGTGATTCATCATCTTACCTACATTTGGAGGAAAGGAATCAGCGCAACTGCCTCTCCCTTTCCTCTTTTCCTTAATTGCTGATAAAACCTTTAATGCACTCACTATCTGGTTTGGTTTTAGTTTTAGCTACAGAGTTGGAGTGCTCTGTGGTTGGTGGCCCATACCCCGCCGGGGGGTGACGGGCAGAGAGAGAGAGAGAGAGAGACAGAACTAAATTGATTGCATAGGGCAGAGAACTCATTTTTGAGATCATGTTGGTCATCAAACCCAGTTAAATTTCTGTTTTAAAGGGGGGGATAAGGGCAGTGTGCTAACCTCATTCATACAATGACCTAATTTATGTCAAGAAAGCTGCTAGTTTAGACAGCTTGTGTCCCTCTTTCCCTTCCCCCCGCTCCCCACAGGCAAAAGGCCTATATATGGCTTACTGAACCATTTTGTTCCTATGTAAATTCAGGGTTTAAGTAGTAGGGAAGCCCTGTGCAGATCTATACAAGTAGGCAAATTCAGCCTTAAGCAACCAGGTAAGTTTATTTCAATAACAAATTTAATAGTTTACATTTGCATTTATGCTAATAATAAGTAATACCGTCTTCTGTTAAGGTAAGAATCAAGATTTAGTTTCCTGTGAGCTAATGGTTACTGAGACAAAGCTGGTGTAACTATTTATCTCAAGGGACACTTTTGATGTCCACTAAATTATAAAAGTCTGACTCTCACTTACATAAATAGCATAAGAATAGCAGAAATAGCAGAACAATGGGCTATCTATCCCAGTATCCAGTCTTCTAACAGTGGAGAGTGCCAGATGCTTCAAAGGGAATGAACAAAATAAGGCAATTCTGAATGATCCATCCTCTGTCAAGATCCAGCTTTTGGTAGTCAGAGGATTAGGAACACTCAGAGTCTGCATCCCTGATCGCCTTCCTAATAGCTACTGATAGACCTATCTACCACAAACATATCTAATTCTTTTTTTAAGCCAGTTATACTTTTGGTATTAACAGCATCCCATGGCACCAAATTCCATAAGTCAACCGAATGGTTCCTAACATTCTGTTAGCTTTTTTTAATTGGTGCTTCACACTGAGCAGATATTATCAGAGAACTACCCAAGATCTTTCATGAGTGATAACAGATAATTTAGATACCATCATTTTGTGTATAATGGGGATTGTTTTCCAATGTGCATAAGTTTGTACTTATCTGCATTGAATATCATCTGCCATTTTGTTGCCCAGTCACAGAATGTAGTGAGGTCCTCCTGTAACTCTTAGAAGTAAGTATTTTTTTATTGTCTGAAAATTTTGCCACCTCGCCCCCCCCCCCCCTTGAAATATGTTGAATAGCATAGATCCTTGGGATGCCCTGCTACTTACCTCTCTCCATTGTGAAAACTGACATCCTTTGTTTCTTATCTTTTAACCAGTTACTGATCTATGAGAGGGCCTTCCCTCTTATCCTATGACAGCTTACTTTGCTTAAGAGCCTTTGCTGTGGGACCTTGTCAAAGGCTTTCTGAAAGTCCAAGTACACTGTATCAACTGAATCGCTCTTATCCACATGCTTGTTGACTCCTTCAAAGAATTCTAGTAACTTGGTGTGGCATGATTTCCCTTTACAAAAACCATGTTGGTTCTTCCCCAACAGATCATGTTCATCTATGTGTCTAATAATTCTGTTCTTTACTATAGTTTCCATAAATTTGCCTGGAACTGAAATTAGGTTTACTGGCCTATAATTGCTAGGACTGCCTCTGAAGTAGGCTGACCATATGTACCGTTTTGAACGGGACAGTCCCGTTTTTTTCAGATTTCCCCACCGTCCCGTCTTTTTACTATAAATATCAATTTTGTCCCGTTTTTGGTAAGAAAAACGGCACGTGGCTTATTTCAGGGGCCCATGGCTGGGTCCCGCCTCCCGCAGCCCTTCGGCTTCAGTCCCTTCCCCTCACGAAGGCTCTGGGGAAGGGAGCTCAGCTGAGGGGGGAGGAGGCACTGCTTTGTCTGTGGCTCCAGTCTGAGAAGCGGTGCTGCAGCAGCAGCGAGGTAACTAGAGGTCATTCTTTGTGCTACCGGCAGGCAGAGAGAGGCTGCAGAGCTGGGGAACCTGCCCGAAAGCAACATCGCAGCTGAAGGCATCTCCCTTCCGCCACTGGACCTCTCTCTGCACGGGCAGCGAAGGAGCAATGTACTCAGCTTCCTCTTATTTTCCCCACACTCGGGGGCAAGCGTTAATCCCTTTGCGTTCAGTGATCCCTGGAGTCTGCCAGCCTCTCTGTCTGTCGGCGAAAGCTGAAGTTCTAAGAAACTTACTCAGTGGTATTACTTTCTAAATGGTCCTGATTTAAATGGTGGAGGGGGGGGAGGGAGAGGGGAGGCAGGGATATACAGATCTGAATCCTGAAAACCTCACATGTACAATCTGGAAAAAACAGCCATCTCCAGGAAAATTTTCTAAAACCATTTCCACAACAAACATTTCATTAGATGTAAGACTCTCCTTTACTGGAGTCCAATGGGAGGGAAAAAAATTTCCTCTCAGAGCTTAGTTCCATATTCTGCTTCCCCTAATAACCATGTTACATGCTCCTAGGGAGAGAATAACATCAGGAACAGGATCCATCATACAGATCCTAGAACAGCATCAAAGGGTGAGGAAAAATAGCCAGAGAGCAAGAAAGATAGTGTTGTAGTTGAGGCACAGGACTTGGAGCATGGAGTCCTGGGGTCTTGTTCTGGTTCTGCCACAGACTTCCTGCATGACCTCCGCCAACTCTCAAAGCCCAGCATTTTCAAAAGAAATCTCCGCACTAGACTGTCTTCACTTGCACAGTCAAACATGATTCATGAAGGCACCCTAGGCATGGTTTATCTAGGTGCTGAATACTCATACTGAGGTGTTAGCCTGAAATCAGACTAAATGTCTTTTAAGCTGGGCAACCAAAAATTAAAGCACCCAAAATTGGAAGCCACTTTGTAAATGTTGCCCTTAACTTTTCTTGGTAAAATGAGAATATTACTATTTACGGTACGCAGCAAGAGTGTTGTGAGGCCATATTTGTTACTATTTGTAAAACAATTTGTAAAACAATTAGAATTCTTTGATGAAGTTGCTATAAAAGTGCAACATTCTGTAATTTTAACATGAAAGATAATCAACCACTGAAATAGGTACCTGGGAATATGGTCTACTTCATCGGAGAAATATTCATGGTATGATCGTGGTGAAATACAGTCCCCCTCTATGTCTACCTAAATTTTTGTATGAGTTCTGTCACTGAAGAATAATTGTTAGCTCAAGTCAATATGTTCATGTAATAAAACTTTTTTATCGTCTTACTTTTTCATGAATACAGAATATTACATAACCCCGTCCCGTTTTTGCTATCCCAATGTCCCGTTTTTGTCTCAAGGAAATATGGTCAGCCTACTCTGAAGCCTTGTTAAAAAAATGGAATTACATTACCTACCCTATAGTCATCTGGTTCAGAGGATTATTTAAATGATAAGTTATATATCACAGTTAATAGCTCTGTAATTTCATATCTGAATTACTGTGGAACTCTTGGGTGAATACCATCTGGTCCTGGTGACTTATTGCTGATAAATGTATCAGTTTGTTCAAAAACATCTCACTCTGGGATAGTTTCCTAAAAAGAATGGCTCAGGTGTGGGGATCTCCCCCTGCTTCATCTGCAGTAAAGGCCTAATGGAAAAAAAGCAATTAGTTTTCCCACAATGTCTCACAGACATTAAGGTCAGAAGGGACCATTATGATCATCTAGTCTAACCTCCTCCTGCACAATGCCCACAACAATCTCACCCACAGATCCCAAAATGACTCCCTTAAGGATTGAACTCACAATCCTGGGCTTAGCAAGCCAATGATATAACCACTGAGCTATCTCTGCCCTTGCTGTTTTATCTTCCCTTAGCACTGTCATCATCTGGTTGGCAGGCTTCCTGTTTCAGATATAATTAAATATTTTCTTCGTTTATTTCTTTAGCTAGTTGTTCTTCAATTCTTTCTTGGACTGCCTTATTATACTTTTACTCTTGACTTGCAAGAATTTATACTCCCTTCTATTTTCCTCAGTAGGATTTGACCTCCAATATTTAAAGGATTCCTTTTTGTCTCAAACCTCCTCTTTTACTCGGCAGTTTAGCTATGGTTTCATTTTTTTTTTTTTTGGTCTTCTTCTACTGTTTTTACTTGCGGTATCATTTAAATGATCAGGTTGCTGATCCCTGATCTGAGTTGTGTGTTATCAAGGATGTAATAGTAATTATTCTCGATCCTAACCCCTTTATAATGTAA
The DNA here is from genome assembly GCA_032164245.1 of Sternotherus odoratus. Lineage (NCBI taxonomy): Eukaryota > Metazoa > Chordata > Testudines > Kinosternidae > Sternotherus > Sternotherus odoratus. The sequence goes on from JAVMKO010000001.1 coordinate 243,709,514, forward strand.
AAGCCTTTCTGATTCTTGAATAGCCAAAGCTGATATTAATCAAAGTCAGTAATGTCAGCCAGGGCAGGAATATTTGTAAAGAAATAGTTTTATCATTACTTATTATTATTTATAAAATAACAGACTAAACAATTTGGAAATATTTTCCAACACAAGAAACAGGGCAGTGGTTGCTGAATGTATCTAGGAGCACAGAATTGCAATATTTTCCATATGTCTCATAGATAATAAGGGATGATTGCTCAATGAAAGAGCTCTTTCCAAAATAAAACAGAGGATACAAATATATATTCTTATGCACATTAAATTGGCTCAGTTTCAAAATAGTATTAATTTGATTGATCGGTTCCTGATTGAAGTACATCATAGTTGCAAATTGAAAATGTTCCTTTTGAACTTGTATTATTAGAAATCTCTAAGATGGAGATTTTTTGAATGTACAAAGAAGAAAAAAAAACCTGGTTCTCACTGGTAATGCAGCTCTGTAAGTCCCAGGAAGATCCTCCTTGAAATTCTCTCTTTCAAAACCAAGAACCAGGAAAAAAAGAAGTGTGTCAGGAGAGAAAATTTTTTGCTCCAAGATGTATTGTTCTTTTTATGTTAATGGTAATTGCTTCCTCCAAACTGACTGTGGCAATGCACCTCCTTCACCTTATCAGGCTCAGTGTTTTCCACTCCTGCACTTAAGGGCCCCTAGAACAGGGATCGTCAACCTTGGCACACGGCACCACAGGATAAGCACTGTTGGCGGGCCCGGCCAGTTTGTTTATCTGCCACATCTGCAGGTTTGGCTGATAGCGGCTCCCACTGGCCATGGTTCGCCTCTCCGGTCCAATGGGGGCTGTGGGAAGCGGTGGCCAGAACTCTGGAGTCCCACTTCAGAGAGTTGATATTCCTCACTTTAGTTTCTTTTCTCAATATTTACAAGGTGGACCTCCGAATAAGATCCAAGCAGTACTCTTCAGCCAAACCAAAGAAACAAATTTATAACACAAAAAAGGGAATATTTTTTCATGCCCTCTGACTGGGGTGTTGCCTTGTTAGGCTAGTTCTATGGTGCATGTCCTCCAAATGGTCAGTTAGCTTGCTTGCTTCCCCTATAGGGAGGAGAGCAGCCTTGTGTCCTTGATGCCACTAACCCGATGCAGCTGGTCTCTCATTCTCTCTCTCATCTCTTCTCTCATTCTCTCACCAGATTAAGGGTTATTTTAGAGACATCATAATAGAGGCTCAACTTAAATATGTACCACAAATAAAAGAAAAATCAAAGTAAGAGAAAAAAAAGTGCCACAGTGGCTAAACAAGAAAGTAAAAGAATCAGTGCGAGGCAAAAGGTCATCCTTTAAAAAGTGAAAGTTAAATCCTAGAGAAGAAAATAGAAAGGAGCATAAACTCTGGCAAGTGAAGTGAAAAAATATAATTAGGAAGGCCAAAGATTCAAAACGTAATAGCAAAAAAAAATTAAGTACATTGGAAGGAGGAAGCAGGACGTCTGATAAACAACCAGTGGGCCACTGGACGATTGAGATGCTAAAGGAGTACTCAAGAATGATAAGGTCATTGTGAAGAAACTAAATGAATTCTTTGCATCAGTCTTCACAGTCTGAAGATGTGAGGGAGATTCCCAAACCTGAGCCTTTCTTTTCGGGTGACAAATCTGAGGAACTGCCTCAGATTGAGGTGTCATTGGAGGAAGTTTTGGAACAAATTAATAAATTAAAGAGTAATAAGTTACCAGGGCCAGATTGCATTCACACAAGAGCTCTGAAGGAATTCAAACATGAAATTGAAGAATTGTGGTTTGTAACCTATCATTTTAATCAACTTCAGTATGAAATGACTGCAGGATAGCTAATGTGATGCCAATTTTTGAAAAGGTCCCCAGAGGTAATGCCAGCAATTACAGGCCAGTAAGCCTGACTTCAGTACTGGGCAAAATGGTTGAAACTATAGTAAAGAACAGAATTGTCAGACACATAGATTAACATAATTTGTTGGGGAAGAGTCAACATGTTTTTTGCAATGGGAAATCATACCTCACTAATCTACTAAAAGAATTTGAGGAGGTCAGCAAGCATGTGGACAAAGGCAATCCAGTGGATATAATGTATCTATTTTCTGAAAGTTACCTCATCAAAAGCTCTTAAGCAAAGTAAGCTGTCACGGGTTAAGAGGGAAGGTCTTCTCATAGATCTGTAACTCATTATACATAGGAAACAAAGGGTAGGAATAAATGGTCAGGTTTTAGAATGGAGAGAGGAAAATAGTGGTGTCCCCCAGGGGTCTGTACTGGGACCAGTATTATTCATCATATTCATAAATGATCTGGAAAAAGGGGTAAACAATGAGGTGGCAAAATTTACAGATGATACAAAACTACTCAAGATAGTTTAGTTAAGTCCCAGGCAGATTGCAAAGAGCTACAAAGGGATCTCACAAAACTGGTGACTGGGCGACAAAATGTCAGATGAATATCACTGTTGATAAATGCAAACATAATCACAACCATATATATAAAATGATGGGGTCTAAATTAGCTGTTACTACTCAAGAAAGAGAACTTGGTATCATTGTGGATAGTTCTCTGAAAATATCCACCCAATGTGCTATTTTCAGAAAAGCAAGCGGAATGTTGGGAATAATTAGGAAAGGGATAGGTAATATGACAGAAAATATCTTATTGCCTATATAAAAATTAATGGTGTGCCCACATCTTTAATATTCTGTGCAGATATGGTCACCCTATCTCAAAAATAAAAGACATATTGGAATTTTGAAAAAGTTCAGAAAAACACAACAAAAATGATGAGGCATATAAAATAGCTTCCATATGAGGAGAGATCAATAAGACTGGGACTTTTCAGCTTAGAAAAGAGATGACTAAGGGAGGATAAGATAGTGGTCTATACAATCATAGCTGGCATGGATAAAGTAAATAAAGAAGAGTTATTTACTCCTGATAACACAAGAACTCAGGGTCACCAAATGAAATTAATAGATAGCAGTATAAAACAAACAAAAGGAAGTATTTCTTCACATAACACATGGTCAACCTGTGGAACTCTGCCAGAGGATGTTGTGAAGCCAAGACTATAACAGGTTTCAAAAAAGAACTAAATAAATTTATGGAGGATAAATGGCTATTAGAAAGGATGGGCAGGACTGGTGTCCCTAGCCTCTGTGTGCCAGAAGCTGGGAATGGGTTACAACGGATGGATCATTTCATGATTACCTGTTCTGTTTATTCCCTCTGGGGCACCGGAATTGTCAATTGTTGGAGGACAGGATACTGGGCAAGATAGACCTTTGGTGACCTGAGGTAACTTCTTTTCAGCTCATAGGGAAAATGACCTTTGCCATTTCAGGGCTGTTATACCTTCCCTCCACCACTTTTCTTATAGCTGTCATGACATTTTAACAATTATTAAGTTATTTCAGAAAGACTATGACTTTGGAATAAGGTAATAAGGCAATTAACGAAAGTGGAACATGTACTGTGTTTTACATGGAATTCCAGCATGCCGAGGCAGCAGACTTAAAAGAAACAAAAGGAAGTATTTTTTTCATACAACACTCAGTCAACCTGTGGAACTCTTTGCCAGAGGATGTTGTGAAGGCCAAGACTATAACAGGGTTCAAAAAGAACTAGATAAGTTCCTGGATGATAGGTCCATCAATCAATCTTAGACAAGATAGACAGGGATGGTGTCCCTAGCCACTGTTTTCCAGAAGCTGGAAATGGGCGACAACGGGGTGGATCACTTGATGATTACCTGTTCTGTTCATTCCCTCAGGGGTACTTGGCATTGGCCACTGTCAGACGACAGGATGGGCTGGATGGACCTTTGGTATGACCTAGTATGGCCATTCTTATGTTCTTATGAGATCATGTAAAAGGTTTCATTGTACAAAGCCAAGAACGACAACCTGAGCAACAGTATTACTTTGAGATAAACACAGATATTGTGATAAGAAAGGATTTTTTTATGTTTCCAGGCCAATGAGAATTAGATTTCTAGATTCAGGGCCAAGTCACTGCTGCTCCAGACTGGATGCTCTAGATTGGTAAAGTCACACTACACTCCAGCCTAGTACTCCTGTGCTGGAGTTAGCACAGGTTACGAGGGCCTGTCTGCACAGCACTTACACACCTGTGGCTGGCCTGCGCCAGCTGACTTAGGCTCACAAGACTCGAGCTAACGGGGCTGTTTAATTGCAATGTAGACTTCTGAGCTTGGGCCGGAGCCCTGGCTATAGGACCCTATGAATTGTGGTGGTCAAAGAGCTCAGACAGCACAACAAGCCCTGAAGTCTACACTGCAATGAAACTTCCCCACGAGCTCAAGTCACCTGGCACAGGCCAGCTGTGGGTTTTTGTTTGCAGTGTGGTTATACTCATTGTTACATCAAGCAGTCCCTCAGTGCAGATGAGGGTGGTTAATAGTACAATCTGGATATTCAAACAAGCTGGGAACATGGCCATTGTCTGTTTCCTCTGAGCACTGGCAAGCTGTAGAACTAGCTGTACAACCGGCTGTGGCAGGTTGGGCATAGAACATGCTGTCCACCAGAACCCCTGGAGGTAATAAAGCTCCTCTGAATCCATAAAGTCACAGTGCCCACAGACACTGTGGTTCAGGCAGTATATTCCCTCTGCTCTTTGTGGACCTCTTTCTTGGAGGTAGAGGGAAACTCACAGACACCTTTACAACGGTTCTAAGATATGTATATTGAGTTCAATTTAAAACACACACACACACCTTGCAGTTTCTGTAAAAAGAAAAGAAAAGCAAAATATTTTGAAGGAGGCTCAACATGGAAAACTTAAAGCAATTTTTATCCTCATGTACACTATGTAACCTTAGTGATGTTAATGAGGTTGCACAAAGGTAAAGGAGATAAAGAATATGGCATTAAATGTGTTTTGTCATAAGGATAAAGCCTATGCTAAGGACCAGTGTGTATCTGCACCACCTCATGAGACACAATTCTTTCTCCCAGGGATGAGTAATATACTGTTAGTCTAAACCAAGAGCATAGCTTCATTAACACTGGCTTATATGCACAGGCCAAGAGATAGGGAAGTGGAGTCAAAACTTCACTCATGGAGTAAGGAGGCACAAGGAATCACTCTGAAGGTCCATGTAGAACCACATAATGTTGGGGAGGGGGAAAAGAATTCTACCCTTTTATGCCCCTATATTCAAAGTTACAATCTAGAGCTAAATAGATTTCTGCTACTGTACCCATAGGTAGCATGATTTATGTTCTAATTTTGCATTTGAATCCCATAAATATTGTTTTTTTACATATATTGCAAATGGTTAAATATATTAGTAAAGTGGGTAAGATACTCTGTGGTTGGCAGTTGGTAACTAATAGCACAACAATCATTTCACATATTAAAAAAAACAGTATTACATAATTGCAGACAGAGTATTTATACCAGCCACATTGACAGTTAGCAGGTTTCTTTGAATAAATTCAGCAGAGGCCATGACCTGAATTAAGAGATTTAATGGCTGCTGACAGCATTGTATTTATGTGATTGGCATGATCCAGTATACACAGATGAGGCTGAGCTTGGCCAAAAGCGTTTAATCATCTGCGCCTTGGCAATGTATTGGGTCTGTTTTGATAGGAAGAACAAGGAAGAGAAGTGAGGACAGGTCTCAAATCTCTGTCATTGCGGAGTTGAGGAGGAAATTCCTTACATAGTGTTGCTGCAAAGATTTTACATTACAGTGGGATGAAATTTTTAAAAATGGCTGCTGTACTTAGTGCTTAATATCATATTGTTTTGTGTTATTTATGTGCCAAGCATGAAGATGCACCAACATCAATTAACAGTTTAAGTGGAATTGTGGAGATATTGGGTCTAATTCTCCTCCAGTTTACACAACTGTAATTCATGGGCTGTAGTTACAGCATGGCATAAATCCAGATCATCAGAGGAAGTGAAGATAGGTAGAAGGGCAAAGTGCCAGGGTATCGAACAGTGGGCCAGCATCCTCTGTGCATTGTATTGCTGTGTCCTGTGGGGTTCTCTGTAAATCAGTTCATTTTAGTGCAGCATTTCTCAAATGTGGCTCCCGGAGGATTTTTTTGCAAAAGCAAAAGCTTGGGAGGAGACTGGGGGAGGGGAGAGAAGTGAGGGGAACATTGTCCCCCAAAGCTGTTGATAATGGAAGACACAATTTAAAGGATTGACCATCCCCAAAACAGCTTAAGCCATGGCTCCCCCAGGCAGGATAGCCCCCCTTACCTTCAATATCCCCTCCCAGAAAGCAGTGGCCCTTCCCTGCAGCACACAGCTGTTGCTTCTAAATAGTTGTTACCAAGGGCAGCAAGATGCGCTGCCTTGGTGTTTTTGCTGGCACCACCAGCAGGGTTCAACACCCTGCACCATGCAGCCTCCTCAGGGGCTCTGGGCAGCACCTCTGGAGACACATAGCCAATGTGCTGAGTGCTTGAGGTGTCTCTTGTCGGTGGAGGCAGCTGCAGCATTCAGTCGCCAGGGTGCTCCCCTGAACAGCTGTCCCACTCCTGTCGTGACCCCACCCAGCCGGGGCATAGAGAGTCAGGGACTCCCCAGGAGGCTGGTGAGTTCTCAACCTACCTTCGCTAGGTGGGGCTCTTGCTGAAAGGCCATGGGAAGCAGAAACAGAGAGATGGGTGGGCGGTTCAATGTGAATATGTGCATATTTATTTGTTTTTCCTAAAGCAAATTACATATTTTATGAAAGATTATCAGATGATCCACCCACAAGAGTTGGTGGCCACACTCTGAGGCTACCCAAATTTTTGTTGTGAGAACCTCGGTTCTATTGTGCTGGCTGATAAGGGAGGAGCTAGGTTGGGGTTAATGGTGGATCCACCACTACTCAAATCCTCCTCCTATCCCCACCCTGGTATCCCTGATGCATGGGCTCTGGAACCATGCGAGCGACACAAGCTATGGGATTTAGGAGCAGTCTTGGACAAGCTTTGCTACCACTCTGCATCTTTAGAGTCAAGATTTCTCTTCTTTTGCCCTGTAGAGATTCCCAGTGCACAGTCTAGTGAGCTGGTCTCTGTTTTAGAACCAGAAGTTAGCCCGAAATGTGGAGTTTCACAGTATCAGGAGCAAGCTATTTGCAATTGTGGAGGCCTCTTCTGCAGCCTTGAAAGTGCTATGGAGTCTCAGCTTCATTCCTCTCAGCAGGGAAGCAGTGAGGAAAACTAAATCCAGCAGTCTTTTCCAAAGGTCTGATTTCCAAAGGTCTGCCTTGTACCTTTTGTAATAATTTCCGTTTATGGAAAGTGGGTGTAAATTGCCACCATTCAGATTCAGTAGAATTTTCCTCTCATTTTACACAGTTGCCAATGACAGCTCATAGTGAGAGACTGAGGAGAATGTGGCTCAAGCTTTTCACAGACAAAACGCCCATTGATTTCCAAGGGAATTTTGCTTACATAAGGACTACATGACTTTTCACTATAACATTTTCACTAAAGCTGAGTTAACTGCAAGAGCAAGTTCCAGTGTAATTAGTCTCCTGACTTTAGTGATTCACCAAAGTTACCAGCTATTTCCTTCCTTCTGCAGTTTTGGGTGCATTGGTAGTCCTCTCTCTCTCTCTCTGGCATGGAGAAAAAACAGGGAGTCCTCTTGTATGACATGACACTAAGAGAGAATTTATTTCCAAGAGGATTTGGCCAGGTGCAGTGATTTAGGTAGATAGATTTGTTTGGTGTTTAATGATTTTAACTTTGTTTGTTGATCGTTGCCTAACAAGCTGTGGCAGATAGGCCATTAAAATAAATTTATTGTTATCATGCCAATGATTGGGTGGGGCATCTTGGCAACTGAAGCTACTTTGCTTGTTGTTTCAAACTGTTCCAGTGCCTCTGGCACAAATAATTAAAAAGTAATAAGTAAAAAAGGAATTTAGATTGTAATCTCTGAGGTGCAGAGACCATTTCCTCCTCTGTATTTTATATAACTTTAAAGACATGCAGTCAGAGCCAAATAAGAAGTATAATAGTTATTTTAGCTTACATTGGACTGGGACGGCGAACTGTGGCCAGTGGGAGCCGCGGCCAGCAAAACGGCAAGTAAACAAACCAGCAACGCCCGCTAAGGGTGCTTACCCTGCGGTGCTGCATGCCAAGGTTGCCGAATCCTGGTTTAGAACATCAGGGGTCTGGTTCTTCTCTCACTTACATGACTGAATAGTGGGACAAAAACCACAGACTTCATTAGTCGTATGTGTATAGAATTCCTACAAGTAGGGAGTCAGGCTCTAAAGCAAATGCAAATGCATAACTGACACTATGGCATTCCCCAATCTCCAGTATTCAGTACATGTCAGTAGTGAGAAGAAGCAAGGCCAAAGTACACTGTCCTATATTCTCTGACTATGACACAGCCTCTTGAATGTATGATTTCAAAAGGGCAGAATTTAGAGCAGCCCTGAGGTTGCTCTAAATGATGAGTGGTTCAGAACCAGCCTACATCAGCCCCCGAGGTTAGGGAAACAAAAAGGTGCTTAAAGTCAACTGTGCTCTGTCTTTCCACAGCTATGCTGAACAGAGCTCTGCTGTAGCTGAGGATCTGCTACCATGTGACTCCACTGAATTCAAGTAGAAAGTAGAATCTGGCCCCAGCTCTTTCAAGTATTACTTTTTCCAGGTCTCTCCTTCCTAGGTACTGTCAAACATTGTATGATCCAAATTACCTTCCATATTAAGCTACTCTTCAACTCTCCCTCCATGTGTGGGTACCACATAGGGATGAGCCCAAGTCGAAAAAGGCAGAATGTAGATCTCAGACACGCCTAATATAAGGCATTTTTCACATCTGGAAGGAAAAATCTTTTCAACCTCATTTTTATGATAAAGCAAAATAAGAACACCACACTACATTTTCTTTTTTATTGTTGGTGAATCAATGCAGTGTTTTTCACATAGTCTTTCCTATGCCATTATTCTCAAATACAGTATAGACTACCCAAGGCTGTTCTTGTCAGAATTGAGAGTAAATGGCACAATTCAGAAGACAGTACGAGCTAGTGTGGATTATTAGTGGACCCTGATAAATATCTGATGATTTTGTTAGTCAGTGTAGAGAGAAGCTTGTCTGGGGTGTGGAGGAAATTTGTTTCTTTGGAACTTTACTGGCTCTTTACAGCATTGTATGATTTAGATATTTATGAAAGAATAAGCAGTTTATTATTACTACGAGACTGATGACACTGTAACTCTAAAGGCACCCAGAGAATATGTGGGGATGTGTTGAACTGCGGACACCTCTGACAACACTATTTAAATAATAGACCATTCAGGTTGAGAGCCATTTCTTGAGGTCCTAAATTCCCAATAAGTTTAATCCTTTTATTCATTAGACCCTATTTTGTCCACAACTCTGTCAGTTCTCCCTAACCATAAGCATTTGTCCCCTCATTTGTAGATAATGTGAAGGATTTTGAGTGCATTCACTTGACCTTTCGTGATGAGAGGCCCATGAGAGGTTACCAAAACCATGGAAAAAAACAAGTGGTTTCAGGATGACAAGGCAAGGGATGGAAAGGAAAATGGGCTTGGTACAACCCAAATATTGCCACAAATAGATTAAATAAATATAATCTAGCTAATCTTCATCATGCAGCAAGACACAGATTTTATCAAACAGCAGTTAATTCACCTTCATGGTATAGTACAAGTATTTTTCACAGTACAGCAGTTTAATCAATAGAACAGTTACATAAGACAGCACAAGTGTGTGTGCAGATAATAAACAATGGAAGATGTGAAGTCTTAGAACAGTAATAAAACCAGTGTGAAGAAGTAGTAGACATAAGTGTACGAAAGTAGTATACAGCAGAGAGAAGACAGTAGGGTGACCAGACAGCAAATGTGGAAAATCGGTACAGGAGGTTGGGGGTAATAGAAGCCTATATAAGAAAAAGACCCCAAAATAGGGACTGTCCCTATAAAATCGGGATATCTGGTCACCCTAGAAGCCAGGTACTGAGCTAATTTAATAAGGGCTGTGGAATCAGAGAAACAGGGAGGCAGAAACATGACACTACAACAGCTTGCTACACCTAAAGGATCCAAGAAGAGTTGGGAGAGTGTGACCAAGAGGAGGCCAAAGAGTGAATGGGAATAGGGTAGGTGAGCTGGATGTGGGCATTAAAGATGCCTAGAGGTGAATGGAACAATTTGGGAATGAAGCATAGCTCTCTGCCATGAACAGCATTGTGTTATTACATACTAAACCAAGTGTGCATCACCAGATAATTAGTCTTTAGAGAAAAACACACAGTGTGCTTGAGAATCCATATTTGCATTCTGTCATTCAGTTGATATTACTACACTTACCTCAGTGACAAAAAGGAAATGTGGCCGACATTGCATACAAGGAGATATAGGGCTCAGGCAACTGTTTCAATTTTCCTTTTGATGTCTTTAGCATTTTTTCAGTGTGTCCTTTGAACTGAATTCATTTAATAAAACAAGGAAATTATCATATATATGTATTCATATACATATATATGATAAGATATATATATATATGAACACAAACAAAATCATATAAACCTGTGTATCATTAGCCATGACAGATTGGATACATTCGGGAAATGGGGTTACTGAGAAATAAGGGATATTGGAAGATAGGTGCAATTACTTCACAGCACTAATGTGATGAAACTTACCTACTTCCTAGCAATTAAGCAAGGGATGCCAGGGGCTGTGAGGGTGGGAAAGATGTTGACTTAGGTTAGAGTACAAAACACTATCTGCATAATAATGGGCCTCTGGGGGAGAAAAAAACATTGTGTGGGGAGAAGCAGTTAATTGTATATGCAGGTTCAAAGAATCTTCTGAAACAATATTGAAGTGGCAGATGAATTCACTTCCCACCATTGGGCACTAGTACAAAATTAATTGTCCCCGTGCGAATGCAACCTTGGACTCTACCTCTAAAATGCTAATGCAAAGGACTTGAATGCTGACTTCAAAAGCTCTGAGAAGCACAGATGCCACCCTCACTTTATAGGTACAGGGGAATTATGCACATGCATATTCGTCTCACATTTTCAATTAAGAGAGAGAGAGAGCGTAAGTCCTCAGAAAGGAGAGGTGGGGAGAGATGGAGTATGAAGGAGGAGATACTGACAGTCAAACAGGTTTGAGAAGTGGAAACCCAAGTTCCCTACATACAGTAGACTCTCGATTATCCACGATGATAGGAAAAAAATTAATCCTTGTTAACAAAATCCCGGATAGTCACCATCCATAGGAAATATGCGGGGGAGGGGGAGGGGAGTTAGTTCACCAGCCACCCTGCACCAGGGGGAGGGGGAGTTGGTTCGCTGGCTGCCCTGTGCCCTGGTGGGTTTTGGGGTTTTTTTGTGTTGGGGGGGCGGGCAACAAAGCCGGAGCCGGCCCTGCGAGTTACGCATATATTTTTTTGACATCCTGGTTAATCCACAACCTGGTTAACCCGATCCTGGATAATCGAGAGTCTACTGTATATGTCAGCCCAGTTGCCTGAAGCTTTAGAGCAGTGATTCTCAACCTGAGACCCATGGGCCACTTGTGGCCCAATTAGCACATAGCTGCAGCCCATGTGACATCTTCAGGGCCATACAGTTAGTATATGGATTGTGGGGATACAGCCCACCTAACACAAAAAGAGTTTCATATGTGACTCACAATGGTAAATAGGTTAAGAACCATTGCTATAGACCGGTTCTTAAACTGTGGGTCGGGACCTCAAAGTGGGTTTTAATGGGGTTACACAGACTGGTTGTTAGACTTGCTGGGGTCCAGGGCCAAAGCCCAAGCCCAAGCCACACCACCTGGGGCTGAAGCTGATGCCCAAGCACCACCACCAAGGGTAAGGTTGCATGTCCCCCAACCAGAGCTGAAGCCCTTAAGCTTATTTGCCACCCCGGGGGAAGGCAGGGCTCGAGCAGGCTCGGTCTTCGGTCTCCCCCTCCTGGGATCATGTAGTAATTTTTGCTGTCAGAAGGCGGTCAGGTTGCAATGAAGTTTGAGAACCGCCGTATAGAGAATAAAAGAGCTCTCTATTTCCACCTGTTTCTGAAAAGAGAGAAGAGCAGCCCAGGGATGATTAAGGACTGCACTAGGGCAGGGCTCCATAGGAGAATGAACTCTCTGCTGGCATCTGTTTGCAGAACTGGCGCCAGCTTTTTTGCCACCCTAGGCGGCAAAGACAAAAAAATTCCCTTCAGCAGAGAGGAGTTGCCACCGAATTGCTGCAGGTGCCCGAAGACGAGAGGAGTGGAGTCACCACCGAAATGCCGCCGGCGGCCAAAGTCAAATGGAGAAGTTGCTGCCAAAATGCCACCAACGCTGGAGGAGGAAGTGGTGAGTTGCCGCAAAAATCCGCCCTCCAAGTCATGCCGCCCTAGGCAACCACCTAGGTTGCCTAATGGCTTGCGCCGGCCCTGTCTGTTGGAGAGTAAGAGGAATTAACTGCATGGGCGAGGGCCTCATTTTCTTTATGGTTAGATGACAGTTTTCGGCATTTGGGTTAAAAAAGGAGTTCAGTTTTGAGTTTTGGGTTAATAAAATGCTATTGATCGTGTTGGGAAATACAAGAACAAGACATTGATATCAAATATGCCTGGGTTTGCCCTGACATACACAACTGTCAGGTTCTATGGGGGCAGGGAGTCTGGACAGAGTTAAGGGATGGAAAGAGAGGTGGGGTGGAGAGGTGAAGTTTCCTACTACCTATGGAGGACCCCTTGGTGAGGACTCTGCAAAATAATGCTAGCTATAACTCTTCCCTTTCTATAAAGCTGAGCTGGGGCTGTTGTAGAACAGTGGACTCTGCAGAGAAGAGAGGGGCTTTGAGGTAATGGTTGGTGCTGAGTGGCTGGGGCAGAGTAGCAGTGACAGCCTTGAGGTGATTGCTGGTGCGTAGTGCAGGTGGAAGCACCTTCAAGGTGATGGATGGCACAGAGTAGAGACTGTGGTTTTCAGGCAGTGGGTGTTGTAGAGCAGAGGCAGCTGGAGCAGAGCTGAGGTGGCTTGGGCTGAAGTCAGAGAGAGTAGCAGCCTAACTAAAGGACTCTGATGTGGCCCTTCCTACCCAGCAATGAAGCTGAAATCACCCCTGCTCAGGCGGTAAAGACCCCAGGCAGAACTGCCCTACCTGCATCCTTGGATTCCTCTAACTCATGACAGCTAACTCTGAGTAGGACGCTGGGGAAGAGGGAAGTGGCTGCAATGCACCACAAGTGCTTGGTGGGCCGAGGTTGGGACTATGGTTAATGCACACTTAGGGATGGAAGTCTTACCTCATACCAGCTGTTGAGCTATTAATTGCTGGTTTTCCTGAAGTCCTTCTGTTCTCTCTTCCACCCCTTTTTCACTCCTAAGAAAGTTATCTTTGTTTTAAGCCCTGGACTCAGTGTTTGTGAGTGGGGAGGCATTGCCCATCAGGAATGTCCAGATTGGTGTGTATAGTTCCCCATGTTTCTGGGAGGGGATTGAGCCTGTTTTAAGGAAACTTGTGCTTAACTTACATGTTCATGGTGAGAGAGAAACTCCTTTTTTATTTCTTATTCTCTGTGGGATGGGGATACAAATTTCCACATAAATGTTAGCAGCAGAAGTATGGAAAATGTTGCTGGAGAGAAAAAGATCTCCCTCTTAATACTGAATGGTTTTGTGATGCTCTAGGAAGGTGCATTTGTGTACTGACTCATGTCTCATCATGGGTTTCAAGTATATGTTGTAAATTGCAACATAATGAAATGCAATAAAAGGTTTCCTGTCTGTCTGATTTTTAGACATTTCCATTTGAAACAAGCAGCACTGAAAAATACTCATGTTTTCGCAGTAGAATGGCTGCCTCATGTTGTGCTACAGAATTAGGAAAACAGTTGGAGAAATTATTCCTGAATGTTTGTTCATCAAATCTGAGAAGAAAATTGATGTAACAATGATTGTACCACCATTGTGTGTGTGTGTGTGTGTGTGTGTGTGTGTGTGTGTGTGTGTGTGTGTTTGTGAACAGGCTTGAGACTGAGCTTTGTCTGCCCAATTGTTTGGAGAGATGCCTTTATTCATGTAAATACTGCTATCCATGCACAGAAACACATACTTTCACATGAATGAGAATTTGTACATGAACAGGCATATTCATTCTGGAATTGGTCACCCAACCATACTCATTTCACAGGCTTAAGAATCAGGGTATTTGCGATATAAAGAATGAATTGGAGAGTTCTGAAATACAGACTCTTACAAGTAAAAAGTGAATACAACGTTATCTTAGGTAGCAGTAAGAAGGATAAAGAAAGATAGAAGGTAGGTTGGGGGATACATTAGTATCGGACAAGTCCTCTCTCTAGGGACATGTGACACATAGCCTAACCTTAGTATGTGTATTTAAAATATTGTTGTATGGGGCACTTAATAGGAAAATACCCTAAACTCCTACCCTAGCACTAAGTTAATTAATCATGTAAAATGGATAGGGGTAAGTGAACACACTCTTCACACTGCACAAATACATATGATTAACTGTAGTGAATGGCTAATGACAGTAAAACATAAAATTAAGGCTGGTAGATTCAATCCATGCCCTTGGCACATATATAACCTGATGGGTAGTGCTATGTATCTGAAGACAGAAAACAGCAATTCTCACTTCTCTGGCCAAAGCCAAGACAGTCAGGCAATGATCCTGACAAGGAACTGGGTGCAATATAAATGTATACCCTACATCCCATTATTTGCATGAATAAGACCAGAAAAAAATGAATGTAAATTCTGCTATGCAGATAACAACTTATTTTTTTCTAAAAAAAATATTATGGAAAGCTTAAGATTTCATATCATAAGAACATAAGAACTGCCATACTGGGTCACATCAATGTTCCAACTAGCCTAGTAACCTGTCTTCTGACAATGGTCAATCCCAGGTGCTTCAGAAGGAATGAACAAAGCAGGTAATCATCACGTGATCCATCCCCTGTTGCCCATTCCCAGCTTCTGGCAAACAGAGTATGATTTTGCATCCATGATCATCCTAATGGCTCATCCTCCTTGAATATATCTAGTTCTTTTATGAACCCTGTTATAGTCTTGGTCTTCACAACATCTTCTGGCAAATGGTTCCACGAGTTGACTGTGTGTTGTGTGAAGAAATACTTCCTTGTGTTTATTTTAAATCTGCTGCATGTTAATTTCATTTGGTGACCCCTAGTTCTTGTACTATGAGGAGGAAATATCACTTCCTTATATACTTTCTCCACACCAGCCATGATTTTATAACCTCTGTCTTATCCCTCATTAGTCATCTCTTTTCCAAGCTGAAAAGTTCCAGTCTTATTAATCTATTCTCCTATGGAAGCTGTTCAATATCCCTAACCATTTTTGTTGCCTTTTTCTGCACCTTTTCCAATTCCAATATATCCTTCTGAGATGGCGGTCAACATCTGCATGCAGCATTCAAGGTGGGTGTACCATAGATTTATATGGAGGCAATGTGATATTTTCTGTCTTATTATCTATCCCTTTCCTAATGATTCTGTTCACTGTTCACAGAATCACCTGTCCCTTGATTGTGTTTGTCTCAGGGTTATTTTATTTACCTTTTGGGGAAGTATGAAACAGGAACGATAACAAGTAAGTTTGCCCTTGTAATGGGAGTGTAAGATTTGATAAGTGAAAAAAACAATGTAACACTGTCAATATATATTGATTGGATTGCAGTATTTGTAATTCATGTTTTGTTGGTGAGTTACAGGACATACATCACATAGGGTGAAATTCTATGTTGTGCCCCTAAAGGTATGTCTTCACTACCTGCTGGATCAGCGGGTAGTGATCGATTTATCGGGGATCGATTTATCATGTCTCATTTAAATGTGATAAATTGATCCCCAAAGGTGCTCCCCATCGACTCCGGAATGCCAGCTCTCCAAGAGGTACAAACGGAGTTGACAGGGGAGCCCGCTGCTGCCATGATAACACCAGGTAAGTAGACCTAAGATGCGCCGACTCAGCTACGTTATTCACGTAGCTGAAGTTGTGTATCTTAGGTTTAACCCCCCCCTCTCCCCCTGTAGCGGGGTGACCACCCGCTCCCCCCTGAAAAGGGGATGGGTAGCCCCGGGAAGGGGCTTGTAGCAGCCCAGGACCGGGGTTGTGGCTGGGAGCCTTCTAGCAGGCTTAATTGGGTAGCAGGCTCAGCTGAAAGGCCACGCCCCAAACACAGGCCTGTATAAAAGCCTGAGAGCCAAGGGCCTGGGGGAAGAGACAGTCTCCTCTGGAAGCAGAGAGAGACAGGCCTAGCTGTGGGGAGGCAGTGAGCAAGGTACCTGGACTGGGGCACGGTTGGGACTAGGCACTGGAAGCTAGGGAGCTCTAGCCTGAGAGCCCCAGACTGCAAGACCCGACGGGGGGCCTGACCCAGGGGTACTAGTCAGTCTCCCTGAGCCATAAACAGGGTACCTGGACTGGGACAGGGTGAGGGCAAGGCAACTGGGAGCCAGGGGAGCTTCAAAGCTCTAGTGAGAGGGCCCCAGGCTGCTGAGCCTAGCGAAGGCCCATCCACAGGGTACTGGGACTGCAAGGGGGCAGCCCTGGGCTTGGTAGAAGCAGCTAGCCAACCCTTCTTGCCTGTAATGAACAGCCTGATACTGCAGTCCGCCTCAGTGTGTGGAGGCAACTGGTGACTAGCAGAGGCAAAACCTGAGGCAAGGTAGGGATAGTGGGTGCAGGGTTCCCCAGGGAGGGGACACCCTAAGACTCGGGGGGTTCTGCAAGGGTGCAGCACCCTCAGTTCGTGGGCACCGGGGTCCGGGAGGGACACGGGGCCAGAACAGGAGCAGACATCAGGCAGCAGAGGGCGCTCCAGACGCTGCAAAGAGCTAATTTCCGAGACGACCAGTGGGAGGCGCCGCTGGGTGAGTGACCAACCGCTCTGCTACCCTCCCCCCCCCCACTAGTGTAGACCAGGCCTAAAAGGCCTAATAGCTCACAGTTGAATGTGATAGGGAGAGCAAGGACTAGATGACTGTGGGCCAACTTTGCACTCTAATTCTTGGTTTCTTTGATGACTCTGGTGTAATAATGGGTACATCTACAATGCACACTCCTTATAGCCATGTGTAGAGTTCATACACTGCACACCTTCTAGCACAGGCAAAACAATCAGGGTAGATGGTGAGGCACTCCTTAAGCGAGTAGATTACAGACATGCCAGAACCTTAGGGTATGTCCCCAGATATGTACCCTACAAGGCTCTCTACATGCCTAAGCAGTGGCTCCCCCATCTATACTATTTTAACAGTGTAGAGTCCTACTGCGTCCCTGCTGCAGGAGTTTTTTTCTGCCTCAAGGAAAGGCTGTGGCACGTGGGAGGCATAGGAAAAGCCTCCACTGCTGGAGCTTTTTCCCACTAAAGGGAGCCTTTCACCCCATTCTCTGACACAACCAATCCTCCCTGGCATAGACACTACATCAGGGCTTCCAAGGGGTTTCTGGGAAGACAGACATATGGCTTCTGCAGTTCCTATGCCAGGGAAATCCTGTGCTGGCCATTATTGTGTCTTTATGGTTTCTGGCCCTATAGCCACCATAAAAGGGGCATAGTGGAGATCCCATAGTATTGTTTCTGTTCCATGATTAGGATATTTATGTAATTATCCAATATAGCATGAACTGGGAATCTCAAAATTTGTCTTAAATACACCTTTCAAAATTAATATTCTGTTGGTTAATTAAACTCATTATTTAAGATACAATGTGAAGTGCATATTTGATAATATTCACATTTCTAAAGACCAGCAGACAAAGAATTATTTAGTAAAAAGATTAATTAATAATGAAGAATGTTTTTTCACTCTGTTCACAGACTATATGGGGGAAGGAAAAAAGGTGAAATTTCTCAAATAAGCTATTAAACTTACTTAGTTCTAATCCCTATTCCTTTTTTCTTTCTTTTTTTTTTTTGCACACTGATAATATTCACAACTTTTACCATTACATATATGACATGATTGCTACCCATATTGTTTTCAATTCAGATACAAGGAGTACAATTCCGACCATAATGCACCAGCTGATGGCATAAATGTTGGAGCGTTACGGATGCTTGGAGTCATCATAACTTGGAGACTTTGTGAAATATGTGCTTTTCAGGAGGCATTTGAAAGAGGAGGGAAACTGTTTAGTGAAAGCTGCTGCTCCCATCCCACAAATGACCATCATGTTTTCTACATGGGGGTTGGATTAGATGACCTCCTAAATTCCCTTCCAACCCTGGTATTCTATGATTCTATTGTTTTAATAGGAAAAGGAGGCATCTTTTAATTACTTGTGTGTGTATATATACACACACCGAGAAAATGCCTACATATTTCTAAGGAATCTTTTTCTAAAGAATACAAGAGCTGAAAGGCTGTAGAAGTGTTTTTCCAAGCTAAGCTGATGGATAAAATTGGAAAGTCCCCTGAGGCACAGTGGTTGTTTTGGCTTAATATAACTTTGACCTTTGATCTTTAAGGTATTCATTTTATTTTTACAAATAAGGTGGCCTACACCCTATGTTCAGCTCTTTGTCATTCAGCTTCTTGGAGACTCTGCAAGTTTGTGCTCATATACTCTCTCTCTCTCTCTCTCTCTCTCTCTCTCTCTCTCCTTTTCTCTCCCTTTTATTCCCTAATTATCTATCCTTAATGTCTAATAGTCCCTTTTAGATGCCTTATGCTGCATTAGAGAACTGCTGCATTTCTGAGAAGCCAATAATGCATTAATAACTCCTCCAGTGAAATGTCCTTTTAGTTATTAGCTCACTCACTAATGTAGTTAAATTGTGTATAGTTAGGATTATGTTTGACATTGTTAAGGTTAATGAACTAATGATAAACAGCAATAGACGTACTTGCCAATAAATGAAGTAATTACGTTTGTGAGCAATTTTTTTCTCTACCTAGATACCTTGGCATTTGAAATTGTGTATTCCTAATTCAATGATTAAGCACATATGTTCATAGACTCTTAGCCAATTCCTGCTTAACTTACTCATGCAAACAGTCCAATTGACATCAGTGGTAGTACTTACAATAGTAAATTGAGCGGGATTTGGCTCTTTAAGTAACTTCAAAGTGTTCTGGACTCAACTGTATGACTTATTTAATTAAACTGAAACTAATATCAATAAAGAAAACCAAACACAAAAATTCAGTGCTAGATGATACCATTTATTGGGCTCACTAGAAGTAAAACCTGTATATTTGCAGCTGTTCCACTGCATGCTGTGATCTCATCTGATCTCAGAAGTGACACAGAGACGATGTGTGACCTTTAAGGAATACCTATAATATTTAAGGACATAGCACTGGGGATTCAATGGGTAAATCACAACTGAAACTAAATTGTCAAAAACAAAAGGTCATTTAAAATTCTGACTAGAGCAGAAGAAATCTGCCAGCGAAGCAACCTAATAGCAGTGTTCCCTCAAAGCCCTCTGACATCCAGCAGCCTCCATTAGCCTCATGACCATCCAAACAAGTCTTTCACTTCAATTAGAAAGTTGCACCCAGTTTCAAATTGTCAAAGGTACTAGGTCTATGACAAGGGCATGAATTTCATCCCCTTTCCTCCAGACCCTGACCTGATTAAAAATAAGTTGTGGCCAGCTATAAGAAGCTAAACCAAAAACAATCTGGCATAGGCCTTTGTCATATCGGCCAGAAACCCTGAAAAGTCTTCCAAAATTATTTCCATAGGCATTGAAATCACCCAGCATAATTGGTCTGGGTGAGTTGGATGGGACCGAGAGGCTCCATACCACCAAGAAGGTCTTAAGGAGACGGACATGCTCCCCAATGGCAATTAAAGGGTTAGAGTATGCCTCTGGACCCAGTGAGCCCTCACCCCACTCCACCTGAAGCCAATGTCAAGGGTAAAGAGGGAAGATAAAAGGAAAGGGACTAGGCCATATCAGAACATCAGGAAGGAGAGCAAAGCTCTGTGTCTCATGGTGGGGGAGAAGCTTGGTTGCAGCTCTGAGATGAGATTGCTTGCCAGTTGGATCAACCCCCCTGGAAGGGATTACTGAATCCTGGGAAGAGAATCCACTGAAGCTCACACTGTTTTAGAAATAAGCCCTAAACACAAAAGTGGAGCCCCACTGAAGGTTTGTGGGATGACCCTAGCTTTGAGGTCTCTATTTTCCTTCTTGTTAACCTTTGAACTTCAATGCCCCAAGGGAAGTAGGACTGAAGGATGATTTGGATCGAAGACCAAAGCCCCACTATCTGGACCTCTAAGGATATGTCCACACTGCAAATAGAAACCTGAGGCTGGCTTGTGCAAGCTGACTTGGGCTCCTAGAGCTCGGGCTATAGGGAAGTTTAGACTGTGGTGTAGACTTCTGGGCTACAACCAGAGCTCTGGGCCCTCAGAAGTCTGCACTGCAATTAAACAGCCCCAGAGCCTGAATCTGAGCCCTGCGATCCTGAGCCATCTGGCATGGGCCAGCCACTTGTCTCTAATTGAAGTATTGTTTTACCCTAAGGGCTTGTCTCTACTATCCGCCGGATTGGCGGGTAGCGATCGATCTGTTAGCGATCGATTTCTCGCGTCTGGTGAGGACGCGAGAAATCAATCGCCCGCGGCACCCCCGTGGACTCCGGAACTCCAGCTTGCCGGGAGGTGCAAATTGGAGTCAACGGGGGAGCGCGCTGCCAACTGCTGCTGCCGTGAGAATGGCAGGTAAGTCGGCTGGAGATATGCAAACTTCAGTGATTAACATAGCTGAAGTTGCATATCTGCAGTTGATCCCCTCCTCCCCCTTTCCCCCGGTAGTGAAGACCAGACAAAACAGACCAATGGGGACCTGCAGCATAGTGAGTTGTGCCCTGGAAGGCCACAAGGGGGCTCTGACCCAGCAACAAAGTTATAAGAGTCTTATCATTATGAAGTGCAATATATTTGGCTCAGTTGGGATTCTGTTTAATATGTTAGTACCTGCTATTTAGATCCCAAAAGGGACAAATTAAACTTTATTATAATATGAGTATGATACTTTGCTGCTGCAAATCATACTAGTGTATTTAAATAGCAAGGTTCATGTCAGTGGAGCTCCTCTGAAATACACCAGGATACACCAGGATACACCAGGATCTCATTCTGTGCATACAATTTTGTGGGCTGTGGGTTTTTTATTTGTTTGTTTGTTTGTTTGTTTTATAGAACAACAAATTTTAAAGTAATACCATTTTTTTACATAAGCATATAACAAGAAAACAGAATACATGGAGATGCTAGTAATTTGCTAACAGTAATACCATAATGAAATCAGGAGCATGGAAGAGTACACAACTACAATATCATGTGATCAACTTTATCAACATAGTGATAAATATTACCCATATATAAATGCATATTATAATATATATTGCATTCAAAGACAACGTTTCTGTGATTGTATCAACCCGTTAGAATTCTATATATCTTTTTGTGTTAACTAATATGGAACTTCCCAAATAATAATGAATGGATGTACCCTCAAGCTATGTTTTTATTTAAAGAAACATGGCCATTAGAGGTCCAAGATTTGCTCCTTTTGTCAGAACAAATGCATAGGTTCTGGTACTGGGGTTGCTACAGCAACCATGGCTTAAAGTGGTTTTCATTCTATACGGGGTTTACAATTTGGTTCAATGGTTCTAAGCACCTCCTCTATAAAAAATTGTTCCAGCATTCTTGAACAAATAATAAAGTTATCATTGGGAAACCCTCCAACAGGTTGGCTGTTCACACAAAGTTATAGGACCAAATTGTTTTAATTTATACCTCTCTAACCGTAGATATGTTTTGTAGGTTTTAAAGGGGCTGCAGTTAACATTGTTTGCATTTCTGGTATACCGTTAACCGTGATATACACAATTTCCTATTGAACTGGGATAACTTTTAAAATTGCTTGTGTATGAGGGGGATATTTATAGTTTAATTTATTAAAATGATTTCACCCCTTTAAGTCACACTTGTCTTTTTTCTTCTAAAAAGTCATACATTGAGTTTGTCTTCCGTATTTAATGACAAGTAGTTTAAATATAACTTAGCTGATAGACATACTGGGCCAGATTGTTCAAGGCTGCTGAGGGCAATATTTTCAATTTCCACTGAAGTAAATGGAAGCAAAGGGAACTCATCACATCCCAGGACTGGATTTAAAGTAGAATAAGTTCTTTTGATATTGTGTAAATAGAAGTGTTGTTTGGAAGTGAATGAGATGTTCACCTATTTAAAAAAATGCCACTGGCAATGTGTAAGACACTTCTCATAACGCTTTCTGAAACTGACACTACTTTTCTATTTGCAGCACTTTAATGGGATTCAGTGTCAACACACAGATCTCAGAATGATGTAAATGAACATTATGGAGATGATTTTGAAAGGTCAAATGGAACATGTCAGCATATGCCTCTGGAGAATATTAGTAAATCAAGTAGGGTAAAATGAACCCATGCCAGTACAGGTATATGGAGGCGATGTTACAATGTCAGAATAAAATGAAACAAATGCAAGTCTACTGCTAATAAATTTTACCATGATGAGTCAATATCAAAATAACCTTTTCCCTGTTTCTGTAATAACCCTTTCATGGTAGCTGACATCCAGTCCAGCATCTCTATCAATGGTCAATTAATCCCACTGACACCTGTGAATATTTGTCTGCCTCCCTTTCAAGTTAGAAGATGGGGAAGTGAGAACAGTTGGACCTTCTACACTTTCCCAAAGACTTTGAGAGATAGGTACTAAACTACATTCCAGGGAACAGTTCAAACTACAGAGGGATGGGAAGGGAAGTGGAGGGGAGAAGAGTGTTGGGCAAAGATTGCCAAAGGGTTTTGCTGGACCCGAGCAACTCTATCTTCAGTCATACTGCAGCATTTGGGATCAGCTGAAGCACTTGTGCTCAGTGTCCCCTGGTGCAAATGGAGGGGGAGCTATGATAGTGACCCAACAGGCACATTGAAAGATGCAGCTGTTCTCACAGGCTTCTCTTGGGGGCAGGAGATTGATTTGACAGCAGAGCATATAAAATGTTTTCCATGAATATTCATTTGAATTGTTAAATGAACTTGCTTCTCTACGTTTGCATCTCTAAGTTTCCTTCCCTCACGTATTCTGGTTTGCTGGCAAGATTTTCACAGACACAATGAATTTTAAATGAATATCACAGGAATGTTCCTGTAAAGTGAATTTCAGACTTGCAATCTCAAGTATTGAAACAGGAAAGCTGACCAAAATCCAGCTATATGACTAATGGTCTAATTAAAACTCTTGAATTCAGAATATGAAATGCTTGCAATTAAATGCTCATAAACAAGCTACAGACCAAAAGAAATGTTTTGCAATAACTAAAGTTCAAGAAATGTTTACATCTGTTCTTGGACAACTTGAAAACAGAAAAATGCAAAATTACTTTCTGTGATCTATTTGCCCCATTTTTGAGAGGGGAATAATTGCTCTTTTAGGCAAGTAATATATTGTGGGACTGATAAACTTTTGTTCTTTATTTGATTTGGAATAAAATTTTTGCACTGGGTAGCTCATTGCACAGACAATTTAGAAAGGTGAACCAATAAATAATATATTTTAAATGGAGGTAAATCATAACAGGATGAACTGAGGATGAAGTTGCAGCAAATGTATTTGTTTAATTCATAACAATAATGGTGAAGATTAATTAATCTTAATGATAAATTTGCTACATATTCAAGCTTTATAATATTTTGATGGTTTCTCCAAAGTACTAAAATGCCTTGGATCACAATAAGTACAAAATCTTTTATTTGAAGTAAGCGCGTTTGTTTGTTTTTAAAATTAAACTGCTCAAAAAACATCTGAATCTCCAGTATCCAAATGGATTATTTTTCACAATTCTTTAACTTCATTTAAGCCAATTAAATAAACAACAATGTTCAAGCATACAATTTGCATATTAAGATTCAACTTGCTTTGATATTGTTTCAAATATTGAAAGTACAATACAGAATAGAAATGCTGACATTTTAGTTCTAGCTTTATGTCCTATAATACTTTAATAAAGCCTTCAGGTTCTGTAATAGTTTGTTCTTTATAATTAAAAATTATTCAAGCAAGAAACCTTTTCCCAATGAAAGGAAATTAACTGAAACTGGTTTTTACTACATTGATAAATCGAGCATGAAGAGCTATTGTTTTAATTAGTGTATAGAAAAAAGCAAAAATTATCCTAGAAGACATGATCAAGTAGACCCTTAGAAATATAATGTATTTTCAGCTTCCTTCAGGCTCAAGAACTCAATGAATGGTGAAAGACACGGGAGTCACCACTTGCTCCTATAGGTTCATAAGAGGTTTTATTAAGTCAACGATTTACATTGTTTCCAGGGTGGTAACAATGCTTGGGTTTTCAAGAGAAACTAGTTCACAATACAGCCTGAAAGAGGGAGCTGCCATGGGAAAATAAAATCAAATAAAAACAACTGTTACTCATAGGGAAGAGCCAAAAAAAAAATGGCTATAAGGGGAGTCTTCCCAGAAAAATCCCCACGGGATCAGCCCTACGGGATGAGGAGGCATGTGTATAATTAATGTTTTTAATACTCTATATTTTTGCTACAAGGAAAAGAGTTTACAGAACACTACAGTGAAATCCGCCTAACATATCCCAGTCTGCAAAACCGAGATCCTGTCCCTCTACTCTGGTTGCTTTATAATGTTCTGGTCAAGGAAAAGTAATCAGGAAAGCTGTGTAATGGATCTGCTAAGCAAGGAATCACAAATTCCTATCAGCCCCCACCCCACATCCCCTTTCTCCGGACCAGGTAAGGGAGAAGGTCCTGAACCAAGAAGTGGAGGGGCTGTTTGGAAGGCAGTGGGGGCCGGTGCATGGCAAACAAGGAGCTGCAGGGAAGCTGAAATAGGATATAGTGCATGGCAAGCAGGAGCTGGAGAGAACCTGAATTCAGAGTGGAATCCCCAAGAACTGTATGCAGAGCTGCAACTGCCAGTCATTACAGCTAGGTTCAGTGGTCTACAGCCTTATGAGGGAGCAGGAGCGGTTGGACAGAGAGCCAGTGCAACGGGGCCCCAAGGACAGACAATAACTATCCTGGAAATCTGCATGTGCCTCTTTGCTTGGAATAGGGACAGGACTGGGGAGGTCAACCCAGACACTAGGCCTCAAGAGCCATGACTCTTGATTGGACTTCCCTAAGGACCCAAACAAAAACAAAGAACGTGCTCTCTTTGAACTGTTTAAACCTCTGTACTTAGGGTATCTGCACCTTTCCTGTTCCTGCCAGCCCTAGTAAAATGCTCTGCTACTTAACTATGTGCCTCAGTGATTATTGGGACTGACTACGGTTACAAGCCCTTCCTGCTGAAGCACCTACTGTGTTTGACTCAGAGTCATGGTACATCTGGCATGCTGATGGAACCCTAGGGTTTGGTGTACTGAACAGCCCCAATAACTACAGGTGGCTTAACTTGCTGAGAGAATTTCCCCCATGGTTTGCATAGGAAATGCAGCTCCTACACCATTTCCTTCCTACATCCCAACAGAGGTGTTTTAACCAGTTAACTGGTATGGTGATACCAGTCAGCAATGTGCTCTTGGGGAACCAGGGCTCAGTATCTAGCCTGTCTGACTAATGAAAGACACCTCTGCTTGAAGCAAAACCAATCAGAAGAAAGACTTACAGAAGCAGTGAAAAGGTGGTGGGAGACACAATGGGAAACAGAGATTCCAAGGCAAGAATCGCATTGAACTCTGGGATCAGAAAAGCAAGGAAGCACTGCATTATGGGGGATCTCTGCTCCAGATGTTAATGAACCTATGTCTGCACACACCCAGCTCAGCAGTTATCAGACCAATTCCAGTAATGAATCCTTGGGCTGGTCCCCACTAGGGCTTAACGTTGACTTTATCAAGGTAAAGTCGATTTAAGCCTGTACCCGTCCTCACATGCATGCCCTTAAAGTCGATTTAAAGGGACCTTAAAATCGACTTCTGTACTCCTCCCTAACGAGAGGAGTAGCTGAAATCGACCTCTCTCTGGGTCGACTGTGAGCTAGTGAGGATGCATGTGACTGTAAGCCTCCGACCTTCCGAGCAGCTCCGCGCCAGACCCTCCCCCCCCCGCCCGCCCGAGCAGCTCCGCGGACCCCCGTGCCCGCCCGAGCAGCCCTGCGCCGGACCCCCCCGCCCGCCCGCCCGAGCAGCCCCGCGCTGGACCCCCCCGCCCGAGCAGGGGGGGGGGGAGCCGGCACGGGGCTGCTCGGGCGGGCACGGGAGTCCGCGGAGCTGCTCGAGCGGGCGGGGGGGGGGATCCGCGGAGCTGCTCGGGCGGGCAGGGGGTCCGGCGCAGGGCTGCTCGGGCGGTCGGGGGGTCCGGCGCGGGGCTGCTCGGAAAGGTGGTGCCAGCTGGGGACTCCCGGCACTGTGGGATACCTACCCACAGTGCAATGCTGGCTATGTCGACCCCTGCAAAAGTTTAAGGACAGACACTGTTGACCTGCTGTCCTTTGTGGGGACGCACTAAGTCGATTTTATAAAGTCTACTTTAGAAAATTGACTTAAGGGAATTCAACCTACTGCTGTAGTGAAGACATACCCCTTGACTGATATCCAAAATATTGAAGCTGACTAATTGCATTGTGAGCTCCCTCGAAGGAAGACCACCCATAGCCAGGAATAATCAGTTCCTATTTTCTAGCCTAAAGTTCTCCTTTGAACCATTGTTGTTTCCCCTCAAAAATCCCTACCCACACTCAAGTAAGTGTTCTGATGCATGGATCCAAACTCTGCATCAGTTCCACTGGGACTTCATCTTTTTCTGACTGATCGTGCTGGAGGTTCTGCCTGTCTCCAGCACTCAGGACCCTGAGCTACCACCATCACCTGGGAACCCCAACCAGTTCAAGCTTCATAGAGTGATGAGACCAAGGATGTGCGCTCTCTCTCTCTCTCTCTCTCTCTCTCTCTCTCTCTCTCTCTTTCTCTCTCTGTGTTTTCTTTTCTACTTCAGGTATAACTTTTTAACTCTGACTTGTTTGATCAGTTTTTGTAGTCTTTAATAATGTAACTGTTTTGTCTGTTTAGGCTCTCCTTGAGTGGTTATCACTGTTATTCAATAAATAACTTTTATGGTTAATGTGATTGCTTCTGTCTCTGTCTCTTTTGTATGTTGGCTTCCCCATTTACTCTACAGCGATGCTCCTCTTACCTAAGCTAAAGATCCCTGTAGCACCCAAAAATGGGGTTTGCTCATCAAGAGGCTTACTTCAGGACAATTGTAACATGAAAGTGGGGATATGGACATGCTGAACCTGTGACACTTAAGGATGGCAGCTTAGAAGTGCTGCTTGACACAGTCTGCTGAGTCCAGGGGTATATAACAGGTCAGATTGAGAGTGCTGATTGACCCGGTCCTTTCAGATGTGCTCTGTTTCTGTGTGTGTATGTGCAGTGTGTGTGTGTTCATCTGCTTCTGGGACCAGGGGAACCTTCCCCTGCGGAATTTAGTTCATGCAGGATAGCTCCAGTAGGAGGGGACTTGCAGGAGAGAGAAGTAGACTTCCATATGAACACACAAGTGACACAATCAGTAAATTGATAGAATTACAGGGTTAAGAGTAACCCTAATAAATAAGCATACCCCAAAGTAATGGGCAGGTCTGGTAAAAATGGCTGGAGCAATACTGTTCTTGGAAAATTTCTAGCTGAAATATTGGTCCTTGAGAGCACAGCTAGTAGGTATAGATTAGAGCAGCTCTGAGTCAGCTCTAAATTATGCTGGGGATCAAGCCACCATTGTTACTAATCCCAGTACCTGGAAACTGAAAATAACTTCTTTGCAGTAACCTTATCCTCTGTGTCCACCACATACTGGACACAGATGAGAATCTGCACACATATCTATTTAGGAATTATAATATTTTCACCCCAGAAGCTTGTCCTTGGCAGTTGTTCCTCTAACTCCACAGCTGTCACCAATAGAATCCAACAAGACTCAGTCCCCTACTTCAAATTATTGAACATTTATATGAAGCTAGTGAAACCAGGGCAGTCAAAGTGCCCATAGTATGCGGATGACACTCAGCTCTGTATTTCCTTTACATGAGACATAAATGGCACTCTCGCTCAGCATTCTCAGTGCTTAGTTAAGATAACACCAGATTGAAAAGAGGAATCAGGCAAGACTGAGGTAATGGTGGGTAGTAGGGGGAACAATTTACCTCATCCATAATATTCTATTTAGGTTATTTGCTCTCAGACACTTAAATCTTCCTGCAGTCCCTATCCAGCCAATGATAATGGATGTCCAAATACACTTGCAAAGCAAAATTTTCACTTCCATCTGCAACTGGCCAGATGATTTCACCACATTATGCCTATGTCCACACAGGAATAAAAAACCTGTTGCTGGCCCCAAGTCAGCTGACTCAAACCATAGGGCTAAAACATAAATATGTAGATATTCGGGCTCAAGCTGAAACCTAACTCCTGGGACCCTGCAAAGGTGGAGTGTCCCAGAGCTTGGGCTCCAGCCAAAGCCTGAACATCTACACAGCAATTTTAGTCCCTCTAATGCCTCCAACCCCCTACATGGCGCGAGCCCTCCAAGCCCGAGTCAACTGACCCAGTGGACATATTGTGAGGCCTTTATCCTCATGTAGACATACTCTGTGTCTCACACAGTCATGACCTCTGGGCATGATTACTGCACCTTATACCTAGGAATGAATCCATGAAAAGGCTCCTACAGATACAAACACAGCCACCCATTTGTGTTGCAAGGGAGACTGGTGGGAGGTAGCTTAAACTGTATGCTTTATTCTCTGAACTGGCTTGCCATTGAATGCATCCATTCAGTTCAAGGTCTCCATCCCGATCTTCAACGCCCTTTCTGTCCCTAATTACCTGAGATTACCTCTCCATCTATAAGTATTCCCTATTTTTATGGAGAATAATGACATTTTTTACTAATAAGGGAGACTCATCAGGAGGTATAACTTTCACAGAAGCTGGAACTAGATGTGAAACTTGCTACCTAAACAGATTGGAATGATTGGAATGACACACTTTCAGAACTAAGTGCAAATCTCATCAGCTTGACTAATCTTACCCTCAATAAATTCTTCACATACAGCTCCCACTCACACATAAAAAAACCAAACCCACACCTTTTAAACTAATTCTACTACTTCCTCAGGGCTGGGAAGCAGAAGAGAGATTATTTCTATTTTCAGAAAGGAGAAAAGGAATAAATTTAATAACATTTATAAGTTCCCATGTTTAGAACACTTAGCTTCCGTCACTTGGAACTGTGGAGCCATTTTACTGCTCTTTACTTTAAAATGGGACATCTGTTAGTTTTGCTAAACTTATCCCTTTCTTTCCCGCAGAACATGCATTTTCCTCTAGCCTTACCAACCTACTGTGCTTATTAGTTTTGCACATTAGAAAGGAAACCACAATCTAGATTTTGTTTTTAAGCTCCCTTTAATCTCCAGCTTCACTTCGCCCACCTTTTTCTTAGACAATTTGAACCATACTAGGTTTCATGTCTGCCCTGCTTCCGCCACTGATAATTTTGAAATTATATCAACTCTTGATAAAAACAAACTTCCCAGTGTGCTTTCCAGAAGGCTTTGACTTGAGGTAATAAAAGTACTGATTTAAAATTTTATTAAAGCTAATGTTAAAAATGACAACATGCACAAATTGAAGAGTAGGGTACTGGACATCTGGAGTCAAACTGGGGTTATGGGAGATTTTAGGTAATGGATACAGGGTTTACAAGGTACGTGCATATCACATATCCAGCATAGATCCAGATTGGGATGTGGGAGTTTTTTAAAGTGTCAGTGTATAGGTGTGTTTGGGTACGCCACCCCTGGGGTGTAGCGAAAGTCCAAGTCAGTGGTGGTGTAGGCAATAAGTACATGGGTGGGGTGCGTCCCTCTGTTTGTCAGGGAAGGAGGGATGGGTTGTTTCCTTGTTCAGGGGTCTCAACTTCAACTTATCCAACCCCTTATCCTATTCAGTCCTTATCTAATCCAACTTTCTTGGGCACTCAGAAAAATTTGGCCCTTTTATCCCAACTTCATATGCAGGTTTCCAGTCCCATAAGAAACAATAAAATACAAACCCTAGACCCACTGAATAGCATACTCGCTCCTGTTACTGCTGATCTTTCCATGTTTGAATGTTTGTTAAGATGAAGGATCAAGACTTTTCTTACCTGTCTTCTTGTAGTCATGGCTGTAGTTTCAGTTATTATGACTTGTTTCAGATAAGGCCATTCACAGCCAATTCTTTCATCTGTTAAAAAAGACTTTTATTATTATACTAAGGCAGACTCTCTAGTGAGAAAATTCAAATACTTTTCTGTGAGTTAAGTTTTCATTACTTCCATTGGCTCATTTCCTAATCTATTAAAGAAAGATCTAATTTACAATTAAGCACTATTTGTTATTAAATCAAAAGCTTCTTCTGTAATATCCTCTAATTCTACTACCTATGGCATGTTTCTATTGCTCAAAATGGTCTCAAAAATAATTAAGATGGATTGAAGCTGCTATTCAGTCTCAAAAAGTCAGCAATCAAATTGTTCCAGATATGTCCTTTTGATCCCGATTTAACTTCCACTGCAGGCTTTTTTTTTTCATATTCAAATAGAACTGATATGATTGCAAAACAGCCATAATATATATGATATTTTTCTCCTAAATCTCTGTTCATTATAAATGGAGATGGACCAATACAACAAAATTAGTTCCAAGTTTTGAGGCCGTCTCCTGCCCCATATAAGTACCTGACACAGAGTAAGCTCCAGAGAGGTAGCCGAGTTAGTCTGGAATTGCAGAAGAGACAGGGTCCTGTGGCGCCTTAAAGACTAACTAAACTAGTGAAGCATAAGCTTTTGTGGGCTAATATCCACTTTGTTGGATGCTTTGACACTCAGAGGGCAGACTGAGACTGAGGCTGGTTGACAGAAAATGTACTTTATTTATAAAATAAACATGTTTGATCATCCAGAGTACATACCCTAAGTATGTCTGATGTGTCCTTCTGATTCCAGTGGAAACAAGTTACTGGTTGGTGATGTCTCATATCCCTTCATTGGTGATGAAGTCTTTTCAATAGTGCCCAGAATCTTTAGGAGGAACTTATTTTAAAGCTGTCTAGTTTTATGTCTGAAGTATCGGTACAGCTCCAGCTCTGGCAGCCATATGGGTTACCGCTGAAGTCTGTGCAGGCTGTCAAAGGCCTTTTGAAAATCAACAAAGTTGATGATAAGGGTAGCCTGCCATTCTATTCATGCTTCTGTGATGGTCCATAGTGGGAGTAGCTCATCTACACAGGATCTGTTGGGCCTAAATCCAGCCTGTTTTTACTCTAAGCTTTGCATCTGCTTCTTCACCTTGTGTAGCATCACACAGCAGAAAGCTTTCTCTGCAACATAGAGGAGGGTGTTAGGGGGAAGCCGACGACTGCGGCAGCTGTGGCAGAGCGGTGGGGACCAAGCGGCGGGTCAAAACACGACGAGATCTACTACCTTCTTCAAAATAGCACGGGGGGGGGGGGGTCAGCCTCAGACGAGGCACACACAGGCATAAGTTTCACAGTTTTTCGCAGACTAGCTGCTGAATCCTACAAAAACCAATAACTCATTTGTTGCGGATGGTCCTCCTAAATCTGGCCCCTCATACCCCGTAAAGCAGCCCTATCAAAAGAACCATATGATGGCCATCTTTCCTCAGTGGCCAATACTGCAGTATATCCAGTCCAATTCACCATACATACACCAACTTTTTCTTAGTCGTACCCATTTGGACCGGAAGTTTTCCTCCTTCCCATAACTTATTCATCAGGCATAGAGGACTCTTCTCAGGGATACTCATTCCCTGACCCATGGTGTCTAACAGTAGCTCTATCAACTGTCTCTTACCCCTACGTCCGACGGCCCAGCCACCGGTGCCGAAGCGGCTGGGAGAAATCTCCCGTGGCGCCTGCCGATTCAGACACAGGGCATCTATCCCCGTCAGGCGTGGGAGCCGCCAGTCAATCCCGGACGAGCCCCCAGGATTGTTAGGGGAAAATTAATGGCGCATCTCTCCTCTTTACCTTGAACCCCGGGTAGAAGTAGCAGAGTTGAGGCAAGAAGCTCATAAGCAGTCAGAGAACACTGAAGAAGCACACAACCCAACTTTGATTAAAGGGGAAACTGAGTCACCCTCCTCTCGGTCAAGAAAGGGGGGGTAGCAGCTTCGTTTATTATGGGTACCAGGCAAACTTTATAGAGTATATCACAAAGGGGAGGGGGGGTGGAGTGAGGTAGGTAGTTACTTGAAGCATGCATGTCAGTAGACCATTACGCCAATTAGAGGTCGTTGCCCTTCTAATGCAGCTGGTCTTCAGACCTTGGTAGCAGCTACATTATTCTAACACTTTATGAATACATAGTCTATACTCACATAAATAGGAGTAACAGCATGAATACAATGCAATCTAGAGATAACAACACACTAGCCACATACAGCGAGGGTTTGCAGACTTTGCAGCTTCATAGCCAAGGCTACATTCCAGACACTGATAGCACTATAATAACTCTTTAGTGTCAAAGCAGCATTTCACTTAGCCTCTGTAAAACCCCCAGCTAATGATTTTACAACCATGCAGAGTTAACTATGTGATTGCTGGTTAGCACGAGTAAATGGTTAGAACGAGCAGGGGAAACTGATTTTACCTGACAAGGGTGACTCCTCTTCAGTCAGAATACCTGAAGATCACCTCCTCTTTGGGAACTCTGACAATGAATCCCTGTTTTCCACTGGTCTTTATCCCAAACTTCATTGAATAGCCCTGTCAGTTTCATAAAGATGAATGGTATCAAGTGGTTTTTAGCATTTCTGCTGTAATTTGAGGACTTCCCAATGCTTTATTATTTTTCAGCTTCTTGATTGAAGCCTGTACTTCTGACATCTTTACTAAACTGATGTGACTATCAAATTGATCAGATTTGCATGTTTATAGATGTTGGGGACTATGTGAAATCCTCTGCCTAGCTATTTTTCTCTTCTACCTTAGTTGTAAACATTTTCCCATAATTGCTTTTTATTGATCCACTTTCTATTTTGAAATTTCCATACAGGGTTTTAGACACTTAGTAAATGTCTCCAAGGTTTCCTATTGTAGCAGCAGCTTCATCTTCAGCTGCTAGAACGTTAAATATACCTCCATTGAGCTTTCCTGGCATTGTTTTTCACTGCTTTGTCTGCTTTCTCGTACTCCTCCTTTGCTTTCTCCAATATTTTGTTGATCTTAGAGTCAAGAGTTTTCCTTTCAGTAACTTTTTCTTTCCTTGGTGAGACATCATGTCTCTTGGCTTACCCAGTTCTTGCTGTGTCTGTGCTGTCACTGCAACAGGTCCAGTCTGCATTTCATCATCCTCTGCCTCCGGCAGTGCCTCAAACCTGTTCCTTAGTTCTAGTTGGAATTTCTCACAACACTGTTTTGTTTTCCATTTTGTACTATTGATTTTCGGCACCGTTTTCTGTTTAAAGCTGAAAAAAGAACTATTTTAATTTCAGTTTAGCAAGGTAAAGATTGTGATCACTGCTGATATCTGTTGCTAGATATGGTCTTGCGTCTTGGACAGAAGACCTGAATCTTGAGCTCATCCAGATATGGTATCTGGCAAATTCCACATTTCTTTGTGAGGAAACTGGGTCAGCACAATTCAATGAAAATGTCATTATTTTGGTTGGTGACCAACACAGGGTTACCCGTTGCTCTTTTCATTCCTTCATTGTCACATTCTACTTCAGCATTAAAGTCACTGATCAGCAGGAGTAAGTCATGTTTTGCTATTCTGTCAGTCACATTCTGGAGGCAATTATGGAACTAATCTTTATTCTCATTGCTGTGTTCCTGTGCCAGAGAATAGCACTGCATGATTGACATCTTTAGGAATCTGGTTTGGAGTCTGACATATATGATAGGTTCCCAGTTGATGACTGATTTTATTTCCACAGAATTTGTCATAATGAGGGCAACGCCTTCTGAATATTTGTTGTCACCAGGACCTGAATATTAACATTAGCTGTTTCTTCTCTTCCTTAAGTCCTTCTTACCCCTATCTGTCAATCTGCTCTCACTGGTGCCCAATTTTCAAGTCAATAGTTATGATCTGCCAGATCTTTGAAGTTTGAAGACATTGATCTATGTAACATTTTGTTCAGGACACCCAAAACTGTAAGCTATTGTGTTTTCCCTCTTCCTCAACAAGAGTGAGCTTTGCTGGAGGTTAGACTGTATCAGATCCCTGCCACACCAGTAAACTCCTTGACACTCTGCCAGTCTAAACACTGTCTGGCAGGTAACAATCAGTGAACCTGAGTTCCAGTGATGTCTCCTGGCAGTGTCCAGTCCCTCTCACTGGACAATCGCATACGTTGATTTTGCTGCCTCCAAAGAGACAAAGCACAAACCAGCCTGCCTGAGGACTCCCACTTTAATTCAATATAACAGCTCTGAGATTATTTACAGTAAAACTAAGAATAAGATTATTAACAAAGAACAAAGATTTAAGTGTCACCAAGCTAGAAAAAAAATATACATGCGGTTAATAAACAAAACATGCTTTCTAGTGACCAAAACTTATTTTAGCACGTTACGATCTTTGCCTAAGCTGTTTTCTCACTTACATCAAATTAATACATATCTAATCCTCTAGTCCAATTTTCAGAGGCTCAGAAGGTGCAGTTCCCTATGTCCTCTAAGTGATGAATAACTAGAATGTCTTTTGCTTCCCCTTATATTTTCTGAAGCCCATTGTCTCTGTTTCTATTGCCAGAAAGATTTCCCAGGGGGTGCAGACTTGTCCCCTGGTGTTCTCACTAAGATGCTGCTTGTTAGCTTGGTTGTTTTTTTACCTTATATGTAAATGTACTTGCATTGTCCTCTGCCTATAATCCAGCCAGGTAGACAAGTAATTCCACATTCTTTTGTCTAGAGCAGGCTTGACCCCTTCACTTTCTCTAAACCATGTTTTAAGAACATACTTCCAGCACACATATATAATGCTTTATACACAACCATTGATTTTCAGGATCAGCATGTCATTAGTTTAAATGCTACCTTATATGACATAGTTTTGATACATATTATGACAGTGTGTTGGGGGTAGTGAGTATGTCAGGCCTGATATGAGTTACAGTAAAGTGGACCCTCTGCTAGCTGACATTGAGGGGCTCTTAGGGTCACAATCTCCTACTTCAATTGTTGTAGGCGCTTCAGTGATCTGTATGCTATGTATGCTCAAAAAGTATGTTACACTCCCCCCCTTGTCTCCTCTCCCTCTCTGAATACTTGTGAAGTGGCTTTTCCCCACCCCTCCTTCCTGGAGTGCTTGGGAGATGAATGGGCTGTTTGAATAGCTAGAAGACAGAAGAGCTCCAATGGTAGACAAGGTGTCTGGAACTCTAATTGGGCAACGATAATATACCCAAAGCATGGACACTGCATGGATCCAGCCTGAGGGAGTGTGACCAACCAAATGCAGCCAAGTCATCTCTAGTCGCAGGCCAGGAGCTGGTCCTTAAAAGGGGAAGGTGCCATGTGCTCTCTCTCTCAAGCTTGTACCTCCCAAGAAGGCCCTTCGCCCGGACCAACTGAGTTGCATTCCATCTGCCTTGGGAAGATTTACCTTCATCACACCATCCATTGCTGCGCTGTTGGACACTTACCGCAAAAGATCCTGACACTCCAGTGCTGTGCTTGTCCTGGGAGCGTGAGTATGTGAGTGTGACCTGCCCCCCTCTTCCTCCCGCCCCCCACTTTGAAACTTAGAGATCAATGTAATAAATGTGCTGCTTTCTGCCAAACCCTGGTGGGTCATTAATCCTCCCTAAGCTTAGTAGCTGGCCCAAATGTTGGGTAACACTATAACCAACTTTAAAATGTTTTCTTTTTGCCAGCATCAAATGTTTTGGGATCTGTTTTACAGAGACTGCTTTTCAGTAGGAACTCTCCCCATTTTGTCTGGGTTTGAAACCATCATCCACACCAAACTGAATCAGATGGGGTTCAATGGAGTTATGTCAGCAGAAAATGTGTCCCTAGTTCCACACTTTGGCTGAAATGCATCTGTGGTGTGAAGGATCCAAACGTTCTATGCCATGCTTAAGTCTCACTTCAGTCTTCTTTGGGAGAGTTAAGTAGGAACCAGGTGATGCTGAAGTTCAATACAGGAGTGAATTTCACCCAGTAATAGCAGTAGCATCTTCCAAAAAAATGCTCTCAGATCATGTTCAGAATTTGGATAGTTTTTAGCCAATTTAAAGCATTTCAGACACGTCTATATGCATTTCAGAGAGCTCAGCATCCTCCTGCCTTTACCTTTTCTTCATCAAGAGGTACTCACCCATGCTTTAACATGGCAATATTGTCAGCATTGAATGGTATGGTCTCCTATAATATTAGCTTCTGTGACCCTTGACATATCTGAGTTTAAAAACGTCTAACTTGTGAATTTTCATTTTCTGAATTGTGCGTACTATTGCTATGTCTTACTCCATTTATTTCAGTGGAAATCCTGAGAAGTTTAGGCCCTGTTTTAAAGTTTCCTGGCAGAAATGTCCACTCCAGCCCAACTTTACAAGCAATCTGTTGCTATACAGAGAGAATTAGAGATGCTGGCTCATTTTCTCTCACAGCAATTTCTGCTTGACCTACAATGAGCAAATGTCTTTTTGGACATATTGCAATTAAAGAAATGGCCAAGTGATTTTCATTAGTTTTAATACATTTAACATGTATTTTGTTAATCAAAGCAACTCATGTCCTTCTCTGCATAATTATATTCTGTCATTTAATAAAACAGTAAATTCCTGCCAGAGCACAGCGAATCACTTTTCAATGTGGCACAAAAAAGCATCAGAACACCCTGATTCCACAGTGTAAAGCATGCACCAAGTTGTATGTATAGGAAAAGAACTTAATCAGACACATCTAGTCACCAAAATATTTATTCTCTATTATACTGGGCGTTTCCTCATAAAGTATGTTGTGCTACTTCTTAAAACACTAAAAATAATGTTATATTTTACTATATGCTCTTATATTAAGCCCCATTCTTTTTCTGCTTTACCTTAGTTAATAGTAGAAGTTCTCATCTACTAAAATTTCAGTTGACTTGAGTGCTTGTAATAGCCAAGCCCATTCCTAACTGGTACCTGTAAATCAAAATAGTGTGGATTGGATGCATTTCTTAATTACTAGTGCTCTTTAATGAATTACTCTTTAAATTACTACCTAATAGCTACAGTCTAGAAGCATTATATTTTTCCTATCATTCAACTCCATCATCACCAAGAAACAAGAATTTGCCATCTATGATATGTGCTACATGCAAAGATCAGCAGTGGCACACAACAGTCTACATCTGTCTTTTGTAGTGTCTACACCCTCTCTGGAGGTTTTGTGTTTGTATTTATGAATGAGTTTGCAATTAGTTGCCAGATATAATGGTAGCAACAAGGGAGGAGATACTTAATTATCCAAATTACTTTACAAAACGGTATCATGTTGTTATGTCCACAGGCACTTTCTCTAAGAATAATGTTCTCCATAAATGGATCCGTGTTTCAGTCACAGCCAACTCTCTCCACTCTCTCCTTTCCCTCTCAGGTTATTACAGCAGACTCTCAATTATCCAGGATTGGGTTAACCAGGTTGTGGATTAACCAGGATGTCAATTAAAATACTCATAACTCGTAGGGCCGGCTCTGGCTTTGTTGCCGCCCCAAGCACACACAAAAAAAACCCCAACCCACCAGTGCGTAGGGCAGCCAGTGAACCAACATCCCCTTACCCCCGGCGCAGGGTGGCTGCTGAACTAAATCCCCCTCCCCCATATTTCCTATGGATGGTGATTATCCAGGATTTTATTAACCAGGATTAATTTTTTTCTATCATCCTGGATAATCGAGAGTCTACTGTATTTGATTATTCATTTCTATAAATGCTGGTAGCTAGTTTTGGTTGAGTGTAGATTATTGACATGCAATGTGTTATACGAGTGGCTGCCAGTTCTTTCATTTATGATGCTATTTCAAATTATATGAGTCTCATTCCTTTCATATCACATGGCAGCAAAGAGGGAGAAAAAATCACCGACTGCCAACTGGAAGTTTTCAGTAGCTTTGCAAGCTAGTAGTAGAATAAGCAATAGAAGAAGAGTGATCACACAGGAAGTTAATTCCTTTTGGAATGTTTTACCACCTTGAAAGATATGTGTTCCTTGACATTACAGGGAATTAGGATACCTTTTACAAGCGGTAACAATCTAAATAAGTCTTCAGTACAGAAATTGATAACCTATACTTAAAATGGGGAGTATTGTACTATGTGTGCCCTACACTAAATGAGAATTGGCAGATGAATCAAAAGAAATTGAAGCATTTGAGAGAAAA
This sequence comes from Sternotherus odoratus, assembly GCA_032164245.1. NCBI lineage: Eukaryota > Metazoa > Chordata > Testudines > Kinosternidae > Sternotherus > Sternotherus odoratus. The sequence goes on from JAVMKO010000001.1 coordinate 243,748,034, forward strand.
AGGTCCACAGATGTGTCTGTCCCAACTTCCTCTTTTGTGGGGGTTTCCTCCCTTTTAAAATTTGTTTGGCATTTCAAACATAAACTTTGTTACGCACAATTAGCCTACTTCACAGGGCTCACATGTTAGAGCTTCAACAAGCAATAAGGCAAGTGTAACCCACACGCCTTTGGGGTAGTGATGGGGTAGCAATAAGGCAAGTGTAACCCACACGCCTTTGGGCAAGTGTAACCCACATGCCTTTGGGGTAGCATATTCTCCTATTTAGATTGTTACCGCTTGTAAAAGGTACCCTAATTCCCTGTAATGTCAAGGAACACATATCTTTCAAGGTGGTAAAACATTCCAAAAGGAATTAACTTCCTGTGTGATCACTCTTCTTCTATTGCTTATTCTACTACTAGCTTGCAAAGCTACTGAAAACTTCCAGTGGCACTAAGACCACTTAGAGGGAGAGATAAAATGAGTGCTCTACAGCCTTACCTAAGAGGCTTTTGGCTCATGCAGTAAAGGCTTATGCACTAAGCTCTAGAGATTCCCCAGTTCAATCCCACCCACCAACAACCGGGGTCTATCAGCATTACAGAAGCACTACAAGGAAATGTGTGGGAAAATAAAAATGCTAAGGTAAGGTAACTTGCTTTAAGTTTGGTTACATGCTAAGATATAGCACTTTGCAGAATCCAAATAAAGCATTTTGATATAATTAGCGACCAAAAGGACTCAACATTGGTGAATTGCTTAAAGTCCTAATTCTCCAAAATACACAACTTTTAAACAAAAACTAATTTGATCTTGTTCTTTTTTAGCCACCTAAGTATTGCATCATATATACGATCATGTGTATGGTGCAAAAGGCCCACCTCATGTGCAGATTAATACAGCATAGCTCCAATGAAGAATAACCAACTTTTGTGTCAGAGGAATGCACAGGGGCATGAAGGCAAAGGGACAGATTCTAATACTTTTACTCATCTTCATTTCAGAGGGACTTCTTGGGCAGTAAAATACTATTTCACAGGACTATGGGGTTTCAGAGTCTGGCTCATAATTGGTAAAGTGCACTAGTTAGTGTGTCAAACTTTTTTTCATCCCCTCTGATAACTTTGTGGGATCAGGACATTAAAGATATAAATGCTACGCTGTATGGAAGGAAAAGAAACTGCTATCTTGCCTAGTGATGTTTGCAAGTGTTGCTGTCATGACTGAGGTCTGTGGCTTCTTGTAAAACTGTACTCAGGCACACATAGCCAGGATGATCCACCAAACTCTTTAGCCAAAACAAATGGAAGTAATTTTTAACTATACTATCAGCATCGATCTTTTTCTACTGTGTTATCTAATTTTCCATCTCCTTCAGTCCTAGGGTGACCAGATAGCAAGTGTGAAAAATCAGGACAGAGGGTGGAGATAATAGGAGTCAATATAAGAAAAAGCCACAAATATCAGGACTGTCTTTATAAAATCAGGACATCTGGTCACCCAGTCCCATCTGCTTTAACCCCTGCTTGTCCCAACAAATGGCAGCTTTAGAAAAGAAAAGAAAACTAGAAAACTATTCCTTGCACACACACTCTACTCTTAATTACCCAAGATGTACTCTAATATTATTAAAGAAGCTTAGAGTAAAATATGTTCCTAGCTCTGTAAGAATTTATTAAGGTCTGTTGCATAGTTTGCATTTTTTTCCATCTGACACTGCAGATGTGCCTTTTCATTAGTCACTGGCACAACTGAAAGGATTTGCCGAAGGGTCTGGCGGGAATACAGTATCTGGTCAGAATCTAGCTTCTGTACTAATGGGAAATCTTGCATGCTCAATTTAACATTCATGTGTTAATTCCTTCAGTACCATTCCGACAGGTAGGTGCTAAGTACCTCAACATTCAGAAGCACTTCACATTTTCTGAGCAATTTATGCCCATCTCTAGTTAAAAGATACATTAGGCCAAAATCCTTGATCAAGCACACTGAGTACAGTGGAGTTCCACTAGATGTGAAATTGGCTCTTGGTTAGGGTGACCAGATGTCCTGATTTTATAGGGACAATTTCGATTTTGGGGACTTTTTCTTATATAGGCTCCTATTATCCCACACTCCCGTCCTGATTTTTCACATTTGCTTTCTGGTCATTCTGCTCCTGGTATGCTACTATATCCTATTATTTTGCACGAAAACAAACAGTTTAGTACTACTGGTCCAAATCCCAAAGTACCCAAATCCTCCATTTTCATAGGGGCTGTATTTGGGCAAAACCCCCTGTAGCTTACATATTTTGCTTCTGTAAGAAATCAGTAAAAGACTTTGAGATTTGATCCATTACTTTTAATAATAGCAGTATGGTGTACATAGTTATGATCTATGAAGGGCAGAAGAACAGAATGTGTTCCTTGAGATTACAGGGAATTAGGATACCTTTTACAACAGGTAACAATCCAAATAAATCTGCAGTAGAGAAATTGATAACCCTATTCTCTATACCTATGGCATGATATTTCATTGTTAATGTATCTTTACTATATCTGGGAATAGAACACGCTGCTTCATTTTTCAATACATTGAGTAGGAAAGTGAAACAATTTACAGAAACCTGTGACCTCCATACAATTGAAATAAATGTGCACTCATTGAGAATATGAAAAGTGACCTTTTTTTCCTTTAGGCTGTTGACATTGTTTGGGATTGCACTCATTAAAAAATGAGACCTTCAAGTATTATTTCAAAAGACAGCAATGGGATCACCCATTTGTCTCGTGGCAATGTGTTGCACTTTCCTGTGGGGCACTGAGGTTAGTTCCCTGGCTGTCAGACTAGGGCATCCAAAAATGGGTAGGTAAAAATGACAAATCAGAATGAATTTACAGCAGCAGATCAAAAGCCTCATAATGCATCTGATTAAAAATATGATGGGCACTGACTGTCCAGTGATTTCATGTGTACAGTCACAATGCTTTAGTGAGAACTCTGCAGTGGAATGTTTACTGTTTTAAAAACCTTAGGCAAACAAGAAGTATTAAATTCCCCATCTGCAGCCTGGAATTTCCTAAATTTCTCTGAAGGATGACCTCCAAACTTTAATTTTGTTCTGGACATGCATATTAGTATTCCTGATCTCATTGAACCCAGGTAAGCTTTGATATACTTTCTGACTGCCTTAACCAGACTCAAGTGAGTACTAGTCACAGACTCAGACTCAGTTATTAAACATAACAGTTCATGCTTCATTATGTCCACTTCAGCTAATCATTATGTTATAATTACAAATATAATCATTTAATTCAATAAAAAACCAAATGCAAGGCATTTATTAGTGACTCATCTCTGTTTTCTGTGAATGGGGCTACTGCAGTAATGTTGAATTGCCATTTACTGTTTGATGACATTGTTATCAAACAGTAAAGGGGGGGTGGGGGGATAGCTCAGTGGTTTGAGCATTGGCCTGCTAAACCCAGGGTTGTGAGTTCAATCCTTGAGGGGGCCATTTAGGGATCTGGGGCAAAAAATCTGTCAGGGGACAGTACTTGATCCTGCTAGTGTAGGCAGGCGGATCCTGCTAGTGTAGGCAGGGGACTGGACTCGATGACCTTCAAGGTCTTTCCAGTTCTAGGAGATTTGTATATCTCCATTGGTATATCTCCATCTCATTTTTATTTATTTATTATTATTAGGGGAATGAAAAATAATGCTACATTGCCTTCTGCATCGTAAATTGTCCATGATTGGTACCGATTGATTTTCTACATTTTTTCCATTAGGATTTCATACAGTGAATTGATTTTATATAATATTTTACATTGTTGTTTTTTACTGAAGATCTCAGAATAATTGGATAATTTCTATTTTAGTTTACCAATTAGACTGACGAGGTGGTGTAATTAATTTCCTGACTCTCGTTAAGCATATTATTTCTACTGGGAAAAAAAGCTATTAATCCTTTCTAGATAGAACACTCTTCTCTTTTCTGAAACTTGAAGAACTAAGTCCCACAAAATAAAAGCATGAGCCTTTAATATGTTGTTAGTGTCTGTTACAGCTTTTCCCCTATTCCATTTTGTTTCTTACAGCTGTCCCCTTACTCCATTTTGTTTTTGTTCTCCTCCTGTGGCCGCCCCTCCCTGGCTGTTAAGTTGTTTACCAGGGCCACTGCCCTTCTCAAAGGGAGGGCCCCTTAAGTTGTTTACCAAGAGCCATTGCCCTTCACAAAGGGATGGCCACTTGTGCTGCGTGCTAAGTGAGACGACTGCCCTGTTCAAAGGGTTGGTCCTGTTATCACCTTGTTAAACCTGGGCTCGGTGTAGGGTAGGAGCTGCAAGACCTAATGTGTTTTTGAGATCCTGGGCATGAGTCATAGGCCTCATGTGCTTTTGAGTCCTAAGGTGGGAACTCACACCTATGGTCCAGGACTCTGCCCAGGCATGTCTCTATGCTCACCTGCAGTTTTTCCCTGTATCTCCTCCCCTATGACAGAAGGAGCCTATCAGGATTACTGGTGGGGAAACTGCCTGAGTTTGCCTTTAAGAACAGGCATTTTTGAAACAAACATCAGAAAGGTTCCTGCATTGCTACCTGGTCTGATCAGCCAGGGGTTCTGGGGGGTCCTTTCTCCGCTCTCGTTTTTTTTTTTGAGTGTACCCCCGTTTTAAACCCCCCCCCCACGAAGAACGAATTGCTGCCTGAGAGACCTCCTGATTATCAAGACCATACTGAGCCCTCCTTGCTTCTTCTGATGTTGTTGCTGCTTCTGCCTTTGCTGCTGCCTTGGGGACTGGTAAGAATCCCTCTGTGAAACTTTCTATACTTTTATTACTTTAGCTGCTGGCTCTGTTTCCCCAGCACACAGACTCAAACTAAACCTTGGTCTGTGTCTTAAAACCTCTCTTAAACTCCTTGGTCTATATCTGTAATCTGTTTCTTGCTTTGCAGCGCCTTTGCTGCTAGAAATAAGCCTGTGCCTTCCTGGACTGTATCCTGGGCTGCCAGCTTGCAGCCACCACTAGTTAAATCCCCCTGCCCCCCTTGGAGCTGTATCCTGGGCACACACCACTCTGCCCTCTGAAACTACCCCTAGTATAGGGTGCACCCATTAGGTTAGATTTTGTCTTTTAGTCTAGATAAGTTGTAATTTCATTTTGCATAGCTGTAGTTAATTTAGGTTTAGCAAATTGCTTGCATTGTACCCTGTAAGTTAGCCTTAAAGAATTGTTGCGTTGTGTTTTGTTACTTGCTAATTTGTGTAGTTTTGGTTAAGTTAAATCATAGATAAGATTTTGCTGTGTTTTGTATAATTTTGTCTCTCTGCTGTTTAAACTTGCAGCCTGTCTGTTCTGTGTCTCCCTGAGTTTAAATCTCCCTCCACCATGTGCTCCTCTTCCCCCATCCCCCAACCTTACTTCTCTACCATTTTCTCTCTCTCTCTCTCTCTCTCTCTCTCTCTCTCTCTCTCTCTCTTCCTCTCTGCTGTTTCAACTTACAGCCTGTCTTCTCTCTCTCTTTCTAGCATAAAACCCCATTGGTTACCCCTTTTCTCTCTAACACACCTCACATTTTACATTTACACCACTGAGACACATTTTTACCTAAAATTATTGGTTAACACATTTTACCCATACTGTTAGTCGGTTACATGCTGCTGTGACACACTCTTTAAATAGAAATTGTTAGCTACTTGTTATTTATACTTCAGTGTTAATTGGTTACCAACTGTACTGTACCCCACTGTATTGTACCCCACTGTATTGTACCCCACTATTGAAACCCCCTATCCCATTTACTAAAAGAAACCCCTCCCCAATTGTCTACTTTAACAAACCCCATACCCCTCACTATTGAATTTTCCCTGTTTTTGCATTTTCTTAATAAAGTTTATTTTGCACCCCACCTGTGTGGTAATTGCTCCCCAAGATCCCATATACCTGCTGGCAGGGACAGTTAGATTCAGCAAAAAAGCCTACTGTCCCAATAATGTTATAAGACCATAAAAATGGTTTAGGCAAACTATGCTAAAAAAGACACATTCTTTTCCTACCTATGGAGCAGAAGTGAACCTCTTTATTTCATTTAGAAGTAGCTGCACCTGTCCAAGTCCAACACCTTTTCATGTCATTGATTTCACTGATATTGAATTATGCCTCCATGTCTCAGTACTCTGATAAGAAGGGAACATGGAACTGTTTTATCCCATGATGAATGAGAAAGCGGAAAACTGTTCCACTCACGAGGTAAGATAAAAATGAGATCTTGTCAGGTATACAATCACACCCACTTTGACTTGAATTTAATTATTACTGGTGCTTGCTCTTTTCCATTTCTATGCCCTGTATGTACACTGGAATATTTATTTTCTAGTAAAGTTACAGAGATCTTAATAATTCTTAAATACTTTGAAAACTGGATGTAAGATTTTCAGAAGATTCTAATAGCTAAGTTTTGGAGTCTATATGGTATAAGTTATTAAGTAGGAATTCACCCTTATGCAGAGAGGGCCAGAACAATTGCCTGTGCACCATATGAATCCCACATAAGCCCTATTTTGGGACCTTGACATGGGACTAAATTGGTGTGCAGGCCTTTGTGCTAGTTCTCTGCACACAGATGAACTTCACGATATGTGAATAAAGAAACTGAGGGACCAATGATTGATCTTGTCCTGAGCTTGTATCACATGCTTCAGAGGAAGCAACAATATGCCTGCAAATCAGACAGTTGTACAAAATTACAAAGACCACATGGAAAAATTTCTTCCTGCTCTCATTTGTTGATCAGTTTATATCATATGTAAAAAAAAACGAGCTTAAGCTGAAAAAATTAGATATAGATTCTGATCCTTCTGCATTCCTCTTCCCAAACTGGGATATGCAAATCTGGCTCTTGGCTTTGAACATCTCAAATAACAAATGAGTATTTGGCATGGCTACCTACTACAGTTGACTGGTGATATGTAAAGTGCTTTTCCGCTCTGCGTCAATGGCTCAAATCAAAGACAGACTGAAAATCATTTCAGTACATATGGTTGGTTTGGTAGCCTACTGTCCACAAAATAAATTGGTGGTCACAGTCCATTCTTTAAAGGACACATCAATATTTATATTTAAAGACCTTCAGGGCCATTAGTATTCATTGGCAAATGAGCTGGCAATCTCTGAAGTGAAACCAGGAACTAAACAGACATGGGGAGAGAATTAACTTCTCTTTCTCAAACTGGGTCTCTTCAGAGCATTTTGGCAGGACAAGGTATGACATCTATTCGGTAAATATAAACATAAATCTGTAGTCTTCTGGGCTGTCAAACTGGTACCTTCCCTGATTGCTAGAAATTGATTTAGAACATAATAAATGTATACTATATTATACAAGAAAGAGAGTGATTATACACATAACTTGATTGTCCATTGCTGTGTATGCCAACACATACCAGTGCATCCACTAGTATTTCCTAAACAAAGTCTTCCTAGTTAGTTAAACAAAAAAATGATTTCCAAGGAGTTCTAGACATTAAAATAGCAATCTCATCAGCTTCAAGAGATTTTTCAAATACAACTTTTTTCAACATTCAGATTCCCTTCAGCATCTCTAAGCTGTTACTAGACCAAATAATAGAAAGTTCTGTTGTATAGGTCTGCATTCTCATTTGCAAGGCCCAATATGTCATTCTGCCAGAGTAAAGATGTCTTAAAGTCAGTATAACTATACTCTATACCTAGTCCTTTACACTGACAAAGCACTGTTAAGAGGCTTTAATGTGAATAAAAAAACAGCAAACTATTTACTTCCAAGGAACAGTTTTTCATGAATACATAAAGCTTTTATTAACATACACTATTGCCATGAATAGAACTATGTCCAGTGTGTCATTGTGGGATTACCCATTAAAATAGGTACCATTCAGCAGGAGTCAGGGTGGCATAATTGGATCTTATTTTAAACAAACATAGGTGCAAATTGCTGCCCAGGTTGCCAACCACCTCTACTTCCCCTACCAGTTCTTCCCTATTTGTGAGCATCAGGTCAAAAGGAGCATGGTATCTAATTGGTTCCTCCAGCACTTGCACCAGGAAGTTGTCCCCAACACTCTCCAAAACTTCCTTGCTCTCCCAGAAGATGTCAGTCATTGATTTGGTGGTGTATAGCAGACACCTATCATGACATCATCCTTGTCATTCTTACCTCTAAACTGAACCCAAACACTTTCAACAGGCTTTTCTCCAGTTTTATGCTGGAGCTCTGAGCAATCATACTTCTCTCTTACAAACAGTGCAATTCCTCCACCTTTTCTCCCCTGCTTGTCCTTCCTGAACAGTTTATACCTATCCATGACAATGTTCTAGTAATGTCTGTTACCCCACCAAGTCTCTGCTATTCCAGTCACATCATAGTTCCTTGACTGGAGTTGGGGTTGGTCCTGTTTGAGCAGGGGGTTGGACGAGATGACATCCTGAGGTCACTTCCAACCCTAATATTCTTTGATTCTATGATTTTATGACTATGCCAGGACATCCAATTCTTCCTTCTTATTTCCTAGGCCTCTTGTGTCATGTACAGGCACCTAAGATAACTAGCCAATTGCCCTACTTTCTCAGTATGAACTTCCCTTCCCTGTTGCACCTTCCTCCTTCTGTTTCCTCCCAGTATCCCACTTCCCACTTACCTCAGGGCTTACATCTCCATCCACGAGTTTAACGCCTTCCTCACTAGGTTAGAAGGCCTGCCTGCGAAAATGCTCTTCCCTCTCTTCATTAGGTGGATCCCGTCTCTTCCTAGCAATTCTTCTTCCTGGAACAATATCCCATGATCAAAGAATCCAAAGCCCTTTCTCTGACACCACCTGCACAACCACACATTTATTTCCACAATTCGATAGTCCCTGCTTGGGCCTTTTCTTTCAACAGGGAGGATGGACAAGAACACAACTTGTGCCTTAAACTCCTTTATCATTCCCAGAACCAAGTAGTCTGCAGACTTAAGGTCATTTTTGACAGTATCATTGGTGCCGACATGGAGAAGTAGGAAGGGGTAGCAGTCTGAGGACTTGATCAGTCTCAGCAGACACTCTCTCATATTCTGAAATCTAGCTCCAAGCAAGCAGCACACTTCTCAAGTTTTTAGACAGCAGATAGATGACTCTGTCCCCATTAGGAGGGAGTCCCTGGCCTCCACCACCCATCTCCTCCTCTTGGGAGTGGTGGTCATTGAACCCTATCCCTAGGACAATGCAATCCATGTCTTCTGGTCGATAGGGGTCTCCATCTGATCCCTTCCCTCAGATGACCCTTCCAAACCATTATTTAACATAGTACCTGTGCAGAGAGCCTGAAAGCAGTTTTTTTCTTCTATCTGCATTGGGAGTACATGGGTTCTCCCCTTTCTTCTTCTGGAGATCACAGGATACCAATTTTCTTCCCCATTCTGAACTGCCCTCTCTGATTCTTCAACATGCTGTGCCTTCAATACCAAACACTGACTTCTATCTAGAAAGTCTTATTTTCTTCTGATGCAACACAGGGTTGATACGTGGGTCTCTAGTCCTTTAATCTTTTCTTCCAATATGGATACCAGTTTGCACTTAGTACAGATGAAGAATAGGTAGGGGAAGTAGAAGTGGGTAGCAACATTGGCAGCAGTGACCATGAACTGGTCAAGTTCAGGGTCCTGACAAAAGGAAGAAAGGAGAGCAACAGAATATGGACCCTAGACTTCAGAAAAGGACTTTGATATTCCCAGGGAACTGATGGGCAGATCCCATGGGAGGCTAATATAAGGGGGAAAGGAGTCCAGAAGAGCTGGCTGCATTTTAAAGAAGCCTTATTGAGGGCACCGTAACAAATTATCCCAAGATGAAGAAAGAATAGCAAATATGGCAAGTGACCAGCTTGGTTTAATAGAGAAATCTTCGGTAAGCTTAAACACAAAAAGGAAGCTTACAAGAAGTGGAAACGTGGACAGATTACTAGGGAGGCAGATAAAAATATGCTGCTTGAGCGTGCAGCAGTGTAATCAGGAAGGCCAAAGCACAATTGGAGTTGCAGTTAGCAAGGGATTTGAAGTCTAACAAGAATGGTTTCTACAGGTATGTTGGCAACCAAAAGTCAGGGAAAGTATGGGACCCTTACTGAATCGGGGAGACAACCTAGTGAGAGACGATGTGGAAGAAGCTGAAATGATCAATGTTTTTATGCCTGGGCCTTCACAGACAAGGTCAGCTGCCAGATTGCTGCACTGGCCAGAACAGTATGGGGAGGAGGTAAGCAGCCCTCAATGGTAGAAGAACAGGTTAAGGATTATTTAGATAAACTGGACAAGCACAAGTTCATGGGTCAAGAAGGGTTGGGTGATGTGATTGCAGAGCCATAGTCCATTATATTTGAAAACTCGTGGTGATTTAGGGAGCTCCTGTATGACTGGAAAAAGGAAAATATAGTACCCATATTTAAAACAGGAAGAAGGAAAATTCAGAGAACAGCCTCACTTCAGTCCCTGGAAATATCATGGAGAAGACCCTCAAGGAATCCATTTTGAACTACTTGGAGGAGAGGAATGTGATTGGGAACAGTCAACGTGGATTCACCGGGGGCAAGTCATACCTGACCAGTCTGATTGGCTTCTGTGATGAGATAACTGTCTCTGTGGATATGGGGAAAGTGGTGGACATGATATACCTTGACTTTAGCAAAGCTTTTGATACGGTCTCCTACAGTATTCTTGATAGTAAATTAAAGAAGTACGGATTGGAAGAATGGACTATAAGGTGGATAGAAAGCTGGCTAGATTGTCGGGCTCAAGGGTAGTGATCAATGTCTCAATGTCCAGTTGGCAGCTGATATCAAGCAGAGTGGTCCGGGGTTGGTCCTGTGGCCGGTTTTGTTCAATATCTTCATTAATGATCTGAATGATGGTTTGGTCTGCCAGGATTGGACCATTAAAAAAAAATCAGTCTACACTTTGTTTTTTCATTGAAGATTACCAAATGATTCATCCTCATCAGATTCGCAGATGACACTAAACTGGAGGGAGAGGTATGCTGGAGGGTAGTGATAGAGTTCATTGTAACCTAGATATATTGGAGGATTGGGCAAAATAAATCTGATAAGATTCAACAAGGACAAGTGCAGAGTCCTGCACTTAGGATGGAAGAATCCCATGCACTGCAAAAGGCTGGGGACCGACTAGATAAAATGCAGTTCTGCAGAAAAAGACCATGGGATTACAGTGGATGAGAAGCTGGATATGAGTCAACAGTGTATCCTTGCTGCCAACAAGACTAATGGCACATTGGGCTGCATTAGTAGGAGCATTGCCAGCACATCAAGGGAGGTGAATATTCCTCTCTATACAGCACTGATGAGGCTACATTTGTAATATTACATCCAGTTTTAGGGCCCCCACTACAGAAAGGATGTGGACAAATTCGAGAGAGTCTGGCAGAGATCAACAAAAAATGATTAGGGGGCTTGGGCACATGACTTGTGAGGAGAGACTGAGGGAAATGGGCTTCTTTAGTCTGCAGAAGAGAAGAGTGGGGGTGGGGGAGTTGATAGCAGCCTTCAACTACCTGACAGGGTATTCCAAAGAGAATGGAACTAGGCTGTTTTCAGTGGTGGCAGATAAGAGAACAAGGAGCAATGGTCTCAAGTTGCGGTGGGGGAGGTCTAGGTTGGATATTAGGAAAAACTATTTCACTAGAAAGGTGGTGAAGCACTGGAATGGGTTACTTAGGGAGTGGAATCTCTATCATTAGAGGTTTTAAAGGCCCAGCTTGACAAAGCCCTGGCTGGGATGATGTAGTTAAGGTTAGTCCTGTTTTCAGTGGGAGTTTGGACTAGATGACCTCCAGAGGTCTCTTCCAACCCTAATCTTCTATGATTCTATGGTATTGCATATTACAACATACTATACTAAATATTTATTCCCAGACACTTTTATCTTATAGGATTACCCACACACATTTCTGAAACAAGTAGACATTAAGAAAGATTTTACTCTTTCATGGGGAACTGCTATTTGCAAATAAATGGATTGCTTCTGGAAAAGGCTATTATGCATTTATCTTACAGCACTATGATTGAAAATTAGCTTCTTGTTGTCTTGCACTATTTGGAGCATTGTAATTATGTTCTTTTAACTTGATTATCCTTCCCTTGTTAGTCCTTTCAGATGGCTTCATTTTGTTATTAGCATTTACTGGCAGTGAAAATTTGCAAGATGTATTCCATTAGAACCTTCTGCTTTCAGAAAATTATAACTTCCTCAATTTTATTCTTTTCAGTTGCATGCTTGCTTTCATCTCAAATGGTTAGTTTGGTTTGAGGGGTATTTTTAAAAACACTTTTATTTTAATAATGGAGGGGAAATATACATATTTGCTATTTTAAAGGAATCCAAAATTGTGTTTGGGATTTTGTTTTGTTTTTGACATAGTTCTGAATGTCATGAAACTTAGAACATTGAATGTAACCCATAGTATCAGAGAAGTTATTGATGGAAAGTGAAGTCTACCAAGACAAGATTGCTCCACTATCCTATATTTACAAGGGTTTTGTCAAGTTAAATTTTAAACAAGAGATGGATGATCTATTTGCAGCAAAGAAATGCATCCTTTTTTTCTGTTTTGAATTTTCTGTATACAGACTTCAATTTTTATAAAGCTGTTCATTAGCTGAGATTGTTGGATGAATGTTTTTATTTGTAATATTTCTTTGTATTGTGGCTGTGGCTACAAGCCACCAAATCAAGGATGAAGAACCCACTGTATAAACATAATACAAAAAGTTAGTTCCTGGCCTACATACCTTGCAATCAAAATGTGAGTCAAGAAACAACAGGTAGATCCTACAAACAGATGTGGAGAGTACATGGTAAGAGTGAGACAGATATGTGTATAGCCTTTGTCTTGAAGACCTTTATTTTCTGTGTTACTTGACAGACTTTTGTATTTAGGCATGAATTTGTGATTCATTCTGCACAACTCTCTCCAAGATCCTGAATATCCACAACACTAAATCCTCTGGAGGCCATAGTTAGGCCCACAAGGAGAGCTCTATAGCTGCCTTTGCAGGCTGTAAAGCTCCTGACTGGGTCTGGAGGCATTGTGTCTGCAGAGGACAGAGAAGCAGATTGCCTCAGCGCGCTGATAGACATTTGTAGGATATTTTCCTATATCCTCTCCAGCAAAGATTGGTAATATTTGAATTCCTTTTGGCGGTAAGTATTGGGGAAAAGAATTACTTACTTCCATGAGGAGTCTCCATAATATGGCGCAAAGGTGTCAGTGGGGGTATTCGAAGGATTACTGCACAGAAGTAATCAACAGCACTCTGAAATTCTGCTTCTCATTTTTTTTTCTGTGACCTATTTCAATACTGCATAGAGATTGTCCCTTTAGCTCTTCCTGATATTCTACGAGTGTGCAATTCATATGCAAACTTGGACATGGGCTGCTGCTGTCTATTTCTGTGTGGAAAGTAATGTCATAGATGATGATAATGTAACTCCATTTTAAAAGAGAGGATTTAGATTACTCTTTTTTTCCCCTTTCACATCCCACCTATAGTCTTAAGCAAATCTGGGGCAAAAATCTAGAATGTCAGAGATGTTTACTAAATGGGACAGTTCTGGTGTTTCCTGAAACAGAGCCTGCACTTAAAAAATAATCTGTTTGAAAAGATTCCATTGGCCTGAGTGAAACTCTCTCTACAGAAAACAGGGAACATCAATGGGACTAGTAAAATATATAAAAATGAAATAAACTCCTTCAGTGCAGCCTCCATAGTGAAGGTCAGTTTGATTCATATAGTATGTGAGTCTGGATTTATCTTTTGATTAGGACTGTCAATTAATCACAGTTAACTCAAGCGATTAACTCAAAACAAATTAACTTGGTTAAAGAAATTAACTGTTTTAATAATACAATATCAATTTAAATTTATTATAAATATTTTGGGTTTTTCTACATTTTCAAATATATTGATTTCAATTACAGCACAGAATATAAAGTGTCTAGTGCTCACGTTATATTATTATTTTTTATTACAAATATTTGCACTATAAAAAAGATAAACAAAAGATATGGTATTTCTCAATTCTCCTCGTAGTTCAATCTCTTTGATCACAAAAATGTAACTTTAAAATGTCATACTTTTTTTTACATAACTTGGCTCAAAAACGAAACAGTGCCAACGAATCTTAGAGCCTACAAGTCCACTCAGTCCTACTTCTTGTTCAGTCACTAAGACAAGCAATTTTGTTTACATTTACAGGAGATAGTGCTGTAAGTGAAAGTGAGAACATGTGTTCATATGGCACAGTAAGCCTGTGGTGCAAGGTATTTACTTGCCAGTTATGCTAAACATTCAAGTGCCCCTTCATGCTTTGACTTGTAGATTTTGTTTATCATTTTTACAATGCACATTTTTTTAATTACAAATACTATTAAGTGAGCACACTACACTGTATTCTGCATTATAATGGAAATAAATATATTTGAAAATGTAGAAAAATAATCCAGAAATATTTATAATAAATTTAAATTGGTATTCTATTATTATTTAACAGTGATTTAAACCGCAATTAATCACAATTAATTTTATTTAGTCTAATGCTTAATAATGATTATTATTTTTAATCTGTTGATGGTCCTAGTTTTTATATTTATTTGGTGCTGATTTCAGTGATATAACTGGAAGAACTGGTTTTTTCCCCTCTGCTATCCAAGTTATGTCTGTTATAGATGATAAATAGTTTGTGTATATATAATACATTGAGCTTTCTGATTATGTGTGGAAACCTATGATCTTACGTCATGCCACTATATATCATAAATATAGTATAAGAGGACAGAATCAGGCCCAGAGAGCACAACTCTCCAACATTTGTGTGGTATCTGGAAAAAAAATTGTGTTTGATTCTGCTTTTATCTCTCCCACAAATGAACTGGAAAAGCATGTCTAAAGATTGGAACATGACTATTTGAAGCATCAAGGGGAAGCACTGTAGTATCATTTTCTGCATATTTCAATGAATGATTACCTATTTTGTATTTGAGATATCTTGGTAGGACATATATTTTAATGGTTCATGCACTAGCCATTTGGATTAGTGATAGAAGTATTTTTTGTTTTAAATCTTTATATTACAGTGAAACCTCGATATAACGGACTAATTCGGGCGGGGGGGTGTCCGTTAAAACCGAAAGTCCGTTATTTAATAATTTTTTTAAATTATGAAATAACGGACTTTCGGGTGACAACGGACACCCCCTCGCCCGAATTAGTCCGTTATATGGAGCAGTGAGTTGGCCCACCCCACCCCCTCCCCCCGCCTGGCTTCCCGCTGCGGGGAGCCGGGCGGGAGCTCTCAAACCCCCCCCGCTCCCCGTTGCGGGGAGCCGGGCGGGGGGGTTGACAGCTCCCGCCTGGCTCCACCCAGCGGGAAGCCCGGTGGGAGCTGTCAACCCCCCCGCCCGGCTTCCCGCTGGGGGGAGCCGAGCGGGGGCTCTCAAATGCCCCCCCCCCGCCCGGCTCGCCGCTGCGAGGAGCCGGGCGGGGGGGGTTGACAGCTCCCGCCCGGCTCCCCCCAGCGGGAAGCCCGGCGGGAGCTGTCAAACCCCCCGCCTGGCTTCCCGCTGGGGGGAGCCGAGCGGGGGCTCTCAAATGCCCCCCCCCACCCGGCTCCCCGCTGCGAGGAGCCGGGCGGGGGGGTTGACAGCTCCCGCTTGGCTCCCCCCTGCGGGAAGCCCGGCGGGAGCTGTCAAACCCCCCGCCCGGCTTCCCACTGCGGGGAGCTGGGCGGGGGCTCTCAAATGCCCCCCCCACCCGGCTCCCCGTTGCGGGGAGCCGGGCGGGGGGGTTGACAACTCCCGCCCGGCTCCCCGCAGAGGGGAGCCGGGCGGGAGCTGTCAGCCCACCCGCCCGGCTCCCCGTTGCGGGGAGCCGGGCGGGGGAGCGGGGGGGTTTGACAGCTCCCGCAGGGGTCCCCGCTGCGGGGAACCGGACGGGAGCTGTCAACCCAGCCGGCTCCCTGGGGCGGGAGCCGGCAGCCCCCAATAACGGATTTCGGATGCATCGGAAATTTTGTCCGTTGCATCCGAAGTCCGTTAAATCGGGGTCCGTTAAATCGAGGGTTTACTGTATATTATATTATATTATATTATATTATATTATATTATATTATATTATATTATATTATTGTTGTTGTACTATTTAATAATTATTTTGTTTAAATGGTTTGAGGTAGTCTTTCTTAGTTAGATTCTTAATAAGTAACCTTAATATTATTGCAAGACACTAGAAACCCTCTTTATTGCATTTCATGACAGCAAGAGAGAAAATGTTTTCAGACAAAGATGCCCAATTCAGAAACAAGTTGTTGAAGGGAGAAGATAGAGTCAAAGTGTCTGTGTCTGTCAGGGACGGCTCCAGGCACCAGTGAAGGAAGCAGGTGCCTGGGGTGACCAAAATTAGGGGGCGGCACTCCATCCATTATTAGGGCGGCACGTCTTGTTCTTCAGCGGCAATAATCGCTCCTCTTCATTCCTCGCCGGAAATTTGGCAGCGGGTCCTTCTGTCCTCTTCTTTCTGCGACGGAAGATCTTTGGTGGCACAACTTGGGGGTTTCTTTTTGTTTTTCTTCACCGCTTGCGTCAGCAAAAAAGCTGGAGCCGGCCCTGGTCTCTGTAACATTCTGCAAAACTCATCTGTCTACCATAGCCTTCCCATCATAACCAAAGACAAGGGATTTCACTACAATATGATAAGAATACATCAATTGCCATACAAACGTTTCATTCTTAACATTGTCTTGTCCAGTGCCTTGACTCTGACAGTGATAAGCACCAAGTGCTTCATAGAAACAGCAAACAGACAATAGTGGACAACACTGGTATACTCAACCCAGAGGAAAATTTCTTCATAGTTGCCATGAGTTAGTGCTTGTCTTATTCCTGACTTACATTTTTCCTTGACTAATATAAATGTGAATATTATCATTGGCCATTTATATGTTCAATCTTTTTTGAATTCTGTTGAGCTCTTAGCCTCCACAATATTTTGTTGCGATGAGTTCCACAGGTCAATCACATATTATAATTAAATTACATTTATTTTTATCTTTCTAAATTTATTACCATTTAGTTTCACCAAGTGTCCCTTCTTTATGTATTTTGTAAAATGATAAATGAAGAAGCCATTATATCTCTTCAATCAGCCGTACCAGTCTGTATATATCCATTGTGTCCCTCTTATTCGTCACCTCTCCAACAAGACAGTCCCTTTTCCTACAGCTCTCCAATAATTCTCATTGCATCTTTCTGCAGCCCATAGATTGCTATGAAATTTTTTTTCACACAAATATACTTTTTGAAACTAAACACACCAATTCCCAGTGAAATGTTACCAGAAAATTAGGTAATCTAATCTTCATTCATGGGGAAACCTATTTTTTACAACCTTTGCTGAGCTCTTCTTCAAATGTGCTAGGAACTGTGCCAAATCAAACTGATACCTTATGGAAGGTTCAGATAATTTCAGATAAGTATTCCATTCTTGTGTAGGTTTCCTTCTGCTTCCCCTTCCCTTTTGCTTGTTTCTAATATTTCATATTCTCCATAGTGGGGGGGTCACAATAGGTCTGGTAACTTCTTCTGGGCTCATTGCCATCTTGAGAACTTGTATATTTTAGGGCTTCCAGAGGGTCAGAATTGTGCAATACATTATTTATCTCCTTTAACCCAGGCAAAACCTGGCGTATGCAAGATGTGAAAATTCCAGATGGCCTAGCAGATCATGACAGATGTGTTGAGTTACCACCAGAGATTTCATAGAATATCAATAAAGACAGCAGCAAAATAGATCTTGGATAAAGGAGTAAAGAGGGTGAATGCTGGGAAGAATTTGGGAGAAAGAGAAGCAACAGAGTAAGAAGAGAAGGTCACTTGCCACCTTTACTACACTCATCCCTCTGAAATCTGAGTATTGTCATGATAGTGTGTGAACACCTAGGTCTAGGCTAGATGCGTAAGCCAAATAGCTGATTTATAATCAAAGGTGAAAAAAGAGAGGAATCGGATGAGAATCTTATTGGGAGAAGGAAAGATGGGACACAGGAAGGAGAAACAATTGGTTTGGAAGGAGGGAGAAGAAAAGATGGTGTATTGATGACGAGGGATGGTGACAATCTCTAAAGGTTCAAAGAAGCATTAATTTGGGAAGGGGATTTTCCAGAGGAAACCTATAAGCTTTCTAAGGTTTGCCAATCACAAGTAAAAGAGAACAGTGGAAATAACCAGATATGTTTAATAGAAAGAAAATAACTTTACTCAGTCTCTGTTAAAATAGCTGTTTCATATGTGCTATCACACGTACCAGAGATACACTTTAATACGCCCTGATCCCACAAACACTGATGTACATATTTTAACTCTAATGGCATTATGCACATTCTTAAAATTACACACGTGTGTTAGCAGGTTTTAGGCCATGTTTTGTAGTGTTTGGAACCTAATTTTGTTTCAAATAGAACAAAAAAACCAGAGGTATATCAAGATAAAGCATCACTGCACAATCGCTATGTCTGCACTACAAACTAGGGGTGTGGTTTTCCTGCTCGTGAATACATATTGTGCTAACTCTCATCAAGCTAGTGCAAGTACAAAGAGCAGTGTAGCTGTGGCAGCATAAGTAGCAGCATAAGCCATGCTGAGTACGTATTATGTTCAGGGAGGTTTGTAAACTGCACAGCTCAGCCGAGCCTCTGCTGTTGCTACCAGTGTCTTTACAGCTACATTGCTATTCATGCTCACATTAGCACGATGACAGCTAGCACAAGTATGTGTACATGATCGGGGAATCACATCCCTAGCTTGTAATATAGACATAGCCTAAAAGTGGGGTTTTGGGGAATGGTGTTCCAGCCTAGATTATAAAGACAAGTGAAATATGCTTGAAGGCAAGAGGTGAAGGCAGGCTCTTCCCAGCATAACAAGAACCGTTTCTTCTGTGCCCTCATATTGAATAAAGTCACGCCTAACGGTATTTCCTCCCAGGGGATATGATACGATAGATACAGACAATCTCTGGTACTGTGAGGACTGTTGCACCAGGAAAATTGTCACCATGTGAGGCAAGCAAAAGGCGACTTCCCCTGAGGGCTGCTTCTCTGACAGTTTCACCACAGTCCTATGACCTGGAACTTCCAGCTTCATCCTGGTGATGGGAAAATAAAAGCAGGCTTCTCCCTACCAGAGCTAGTAACAACTCCTTTGAGGCCTTCATTCCTGGCCCAGTTTAAATCAGGTGAGATGGAAAGCCAATGAAAGCAATGTACCCAGCACACACCAAGGTTTGCTTATTTCCACCCAATCCTTTTTAGGTGGATTTGTTATTCTGAGCCTCATTATCTCCCTTGCATGTAGTCTTGACCAGACCAAGATATTGCCTGAGTGTCAAGTCTCAGTAGGGATGGGCAACAACTAGTACCTGATTCAGGCAGTGCATATTAGAAAAGTTAGTCTGGTTGAGCTAAGCTCCAGAGTTTGGGATCCAAACTGAAGGACTGGGTGACAAAGGGGCTTTCTTTCTGATGAGAGGGTGGGCAAGACCAATTTGGAAGGCAGATCACATAACTGTCCCATTTCCTGATGGCATGAACTCTGAGACAGGCCAAGAGACAGGATAATTACTACATAGGCAGACATAAGACATGTTCTTTTTGTGCAGTGCTTGCTGGAGAAGGAATTTGTATGTGTCCCCCTTCGGCGGGAACTGAAGAGAAGGATGGAGAAGGGCCTTTGTAGAAGACTAAACAGAGGGCAATTTGAATTTTACAAGGAAATGATTTTGTTTTATCTGCCCCAAATAAGAATTTCTCTGTCTTCTATCCCCAGGTTTTAAGGATTAGTTATGAGGAGAGAGTTACACAATATTGCCTCTGTCTGATTTCTAGACCTGTGAATGTTTTTTTCTACCATTGACATCAGTGGTAGATGAGCCATAAGTCTACCTCAGGCCAGGACAGGTCAGAAGTGTCCTTTCTTGAAGGAGGGAAATTGATGTTTGTGGTGAGAAATCAGATGAGAAGAACCCAGCCGTGGGTGGGAGAGGTGACAGATGCCCTGCCTAAACCAGTTGCATGTGGAGATACATTTAATTGCATATAGATTTTACCATTGGAGTCTAGGTGCAAAGAGACGGTAGCCAGGATAATATCAAAGCCAAGTTAATCACGCACATTATCTCAAGTATCTCAAGGATTTTTTTTTTAAAAAAAACATTTCCTGTGTTCTATTCATTATTCAGTATCCTGGGTCCTGCAGGTTGGGCAGTTTAAGGGCTGCAAGACTAGTGCTAGAATAAATATACATGATCAGAATTCCACAACACCAATTTGGAGCTGATCCTTCTTTGCAGCAGGTCTGAGTTTGTCCCTCTTTCTTTGTGATTCATCGCAAGCTGCAAAGCACATTTACTTTCAGAGATAACTCACGCTGTCAGACAAGTAAACTGAGGATGAAACTGAAACAGAATTTTATAGTGCTTCTAAACATGACTGGACCATTCAATCAGTGTTAAGTACAAGAGTCTGAAGCTTCAGAGTAGTACAGGAAAAACAAACAAAAACCTGTGAAAGGTTCAGCTCTCTGAGTTGAAATCAGAACAAATATCAGATGAGAGAATAATGATTAAATAATTAGGAAAAAATGCATCATGCAAATATGAATGACCTGAATTTATTACAAGTAGTCTTACAAAGGGCATCTCAGAAGATGATGGTGAAAACGTCAAAGTAGTTCAGTTACTGAGCTGAAGCATCATGAGTCGTAAACAGTCCATTTCTCCAGTGACAATTATTGCCACAAATAATGCAGGCATAAAGGCAAGGTCCAAAGATGAAGCCAGAATACTATTAGCACTTGAGGCCTTCTGTGCTTTCCTTTTCCCTTTCTTCACTTTCATCTCTCTCAAGCACCTCTCTTCAGCCTCTGACTCTCTGGTGAAATGTAGCACTCTATTCTAGCCAGTTACTAGCTGCAGCTTCCCATCTTGCAGTGTCAATTTGAAAGTGTTGCAGTCCCTTTTGCAAACATCCTTGAATCTGAGCCTAGGTTGGCTCACTGGCATTGGAGTGATCCATAAGGTCTCCGTACAGGCAATCCATTGGATGTCTCCATTGTCCATACCAGATGAGCAAGCCCACGGAGATGTCTGTTTTTCAGAATAGTGATTATATGTAGAAATTTTGTTTTCTCGAAGACTTCAGTTTCAGGAACTGGGGTTTCCCACTTGTTTGGAATACGGCAAAGATAGCAGATGTGGAAGGTAATTAGCCTGTTCTCATGTCTGCTGTTGGTAGACCAAGTCTCACCGCCATACAGCAGAATGCTCAAAACTCATGTCTGGTTAAACCAATAGCTTGGTATTCAGTGTCAATTTCCTGTTATCGCACACACACTTGTTCAGTTGGCTGAATCATAGAATTGTAGGACTGGAAGGGACTTTGAGAGATCACCTAATCCAGACCCCACCACTCATGGCAGAACTAAGTATTACCTAGACCATCCCTGATAGGTGTTTGTCTAACCTGCTCTTAAAAATCTCAAAGGCGGAGTTTCCACAACCTCCCAAGGCAATTTATTCTAGTGCTTAATTACCCTGACAGGAAGATTTACCTAAAAACCAACTGAATCCACCTTTGCCGCAATTTAAGTCCATTGCTTCTTGTCCTATCCCCAGGGGTTAAGGAAAACATTTTTTCTTCCTCCTCTTTGTAACAAGTTTTTGTGAACTTGAAAACTGTTACCATGTCCCCTCTCAATCTTCTTTTCCTCAGATTAAACAAACCCATTTTTTTCAGTATTCCCTCATAGGTCGAGACCATGTTTTCTAGACCTTTAATATTTCTTTGTTTTCTTCTCTGGATTTCTCCAGTTTGTCCACATCTTTTGTGAAATGTGGCACCCCAAACTGGACACAATACTCCAGAGGCCTAATCAATGTGTAGTACAGTGGGAGAATTGCTTCTAGTGTCTTGCTTACAACACTCCTGCTAATACATCCCAGAATGATGTTCACTTTTTTTGCAAGTTTGTACTGTGGACTCATATGTAGCTTCTACTGACCCCCAGCTCTCTTTCCTGGGGAGGACAGATAGCTCAGTGTTTTGATCATTGGCCTGCTAAACCCAAGGTTGTGAGTTCAATCCTTGAGGGGGCCATTTAGGGATCTGAGGCAAAAAAAAAATCTGTTGGGGGACAGTACTTGGTTCCGCTAGCAAAGGCAGGGGACTGGACTTGATGGCCTTTCCAGTGATGGGTATGTTTATATTCTGTGGCACTCCTTCCTGGGCAGTCATTTCACATTTTCTATGTGTGCAACTGATTGTTCCTTCCTAAGAGAAATATGTTGCATTTGTCCTTATTGAATTTCATTGTATTTATTTCAGACCATTTCTCCAGTTTGTCCAGACCACTTTGAATTTTAATCCTATCCCCCAAAGCATTTGCAATCAATCTAAGCTTACCACCCACAAACTTTATAACTGTACTCTCTGTTCCAGTGTAGTAATTGCCTTTCTGATGTGAGAATTAAGATTGTCATCCAAAGATAAATTATCTGATATACATGATCCTAGGTAGCAGGATCTACCTTGTGCACAATGTCTACCATGATGCTCTCTAATAAAACTTCTGGTACAGTCAACACACTCTGAACTATAATCATTGTCTTCTTTAGGCTGATGGTTAGTCCAAATTCTTCACAAGCTAACACAAAGCTATTGCAAAGTTGCTAGAACTCCTTTTCATTGTGTCTGGTGAGCACTGAGTCATCAGTAAAAAGAAGTTATCTTAGCAGCAGCTGTTTGGCTTTGCTTTTTCCTCTTAAATGTGCATTGCTGAAAAGTTTTCCATCTAACTTTGTATGAAGATATACACCCTTGGTGCCAAATGAGAAAGCACTATGAGGCAGGAGAGAGAAGAATATAACAGAGTGCCAAAACTCATCCAGAGTTTGACACCACTGTGGTTTTCTAACCTGTCAGAATGATCATAATCAAACTAAACTGTAGTCATCAGAGAAGAATCAGATCATAGTGAGGAAGATGTGAGGGCAGCCAATTCTCTCTAGCAATTGGAAAAAGGCCATTACTGCAGACAAGTAAAAAGCCTCAGTAAAATCTTTGAAAGCTAAGTAGAGAGCTTTCCCTCATTCTTGATGCTTTTCTTTAAGCTTTCTTAGTGCAAGCTGTCTTAGGCCCTCCAATCACATCATGATAGTCTTCCTCTTCTGGGATATCAAATGTCTTAGGACCTACTGTGCCATGTAGTCTTCCTATTCACTGCCCCTTAACAGTGCCGCTTCCCCAATGATTGGTGTGTAGAGGCCCGCCTTCCACACTGGCTTCCAGCCAATGGACCCTACAACAAGATGTCAAAGTCTGCACAGTCCTGAACCTCAAAGCTGTAACCCTGGGCTATTTCCTACCTTGCCTTCTCTCACCCTGAGAAGAACTGCAGCCTGACTCTCTGCAGGCCCACAGTTGTATAGTCCCCTCCTGTTCCTGTTCAGCTGAGCCTTGTCTTTAATTAGTCCTTGCTCCCAGTCTCCTCCAAGCTAGGTGGCTAATTGGCCCACCTGCCACCTTAATCCCTTCAGGCCTTGTGAGGTTTGGACACTCATCACAGGGTGACAGTTAAATGCAGTTGGTGCCAGTGTCCAAATCTGGGTTGTTTCTGGAGATCTTTTGCCAATGATCGCCTTGGAAGTAAGTGTTGATAATACACAATCTTCAGTGGGTCCAGAGCTTTTGTAGTATTTGCCCACTACCTTTCATTTTTCCCACTCCGTGGTGGCCAATACATAGTGGCCCACCTCTTGAACTGAGCGAATTCTAGTGTTGAAATACATAGGGTAGCTTGCCCAGTGGTAGCTTACTAATGACGCTGTCAAGTTGCTGATACAATAAGTCCTTCTCTTCCAAAATGGAGGAAAGTTTTGGAGCAAAAGTACTGATGATCTTGGCAAAGCCACCCATGGTGCATACTCTTAGTGATATGATACATTAAGATTTTGCAACCGAACAACTGGTGCTCCTGGGTGCTAACCAGTTTTTGACTGCAAAACCCAACCTGTCTTCATGGTGAGTGTGACACTCTATACCTCGGGAGAATACCCTAAACCCCCATGTACATCTTTATAAACTAATTGTGTGGTATCCAGTGCAAAGTTTGTCATGTTGGGTGTCTTTGGAAGGCTCATGATAACATGGTTGTTATGGTGATGTTATAGTAATTGTTACAGCAGAGGAGTTGAGACCAGGAAATTGCCAGGTGATAGTATACCAGAATATAGACAACCCAACTCACATTGGGGTGTGGGTTGCTTTCCCCCAGGCTGCTGAGACATAGAGAGCAGTTATGGGAAAGCTGCTGGGAAAGATTAATCTGATCAAATGGGAAACACCTGCTGAGGTAAATCACGCTGATACAAGCCACGTTGTTTTTTTTGGGGGGGGGGTTTCGGGTGCAGTATGTGCATTAGCGGTTGGGACTGTTGTAAATAGCAGGACTTCTGCAAATCTCCTTAGACTATGCAAGACCTCAGTGGAGAAATAGTTACTCCCTTCTAGAACTAACTGTTGCAAGATGTAACTGTTTGAGGAGTTGAGAAATTGCTTCCCTACACCTACTGTGACATTTCACCAATTATATATGGGTAATTACTATTTTATTAGATTTGGATGCCTCTTTGATTTCTCTCAACATCATGAACTCAATAGTCTGCTTGTGACCCAAAGGCCACCGATATAGAGCACAGATCACAGCCCTCTAGGAGACAGGGAAGGACTCGGTAATGGGAGGGGGAAACACAGGGTAACCCCAAAAGAGAAGTTAGATATTCTACATATTTACAGTCCTGGAGTTGGGAGACCGCCCTCTAAAGGGCCAGACAATGGGCAAGATCCCCTTGAACACTTGTCTTGAGACTCTGAGGCACCAAAATTCTGGAAACATGATTAAATTAAGAGCCCACACAGAGGGAAAGGCTGGAGGGAAAGAAAAGCCAGTGACTGATTTAATGGGAGAGAGTCAAAGGGTAATGAACAAACTAACCTCAAACCAGACTGTCTGAATAGAGGGTGTGGTAACATAAAGATACTTGTAAACATCCATCTGTGATTTTAAAAATTTGGTTTTAATGTTAAGTTTTAGGGATAAGAATTTTGATATGGATATTTAAACCTTATAGTGATGCTATTTTTCAATTAATACCTGCGAGCTTGTTTAAAGCTTATCACAGCAGAGAAACCATAAAAAAACCTGTTTTGCGGTGTGTGAATAGAGAAACTGAGGCACACTGTCTCACTGCCTTAATGGCTAAAAACCAAGAGAACTATAACACAAACTGCCTTCAAGCTAGTAGTGACTAACCCTCTTGCAATGGGGACAAAGCCAAGAGGAAAGAAAGGACTTGCTAAAAGGAAGAGACATTTTGCCATTGTCTCTCTCTTCCACCTACATCTACAGACACTACCATCACCAAGCAACTGAACCACGGATCAAAGGGGAGAGCCTGGCTGAAGAGCCAGCCTGTGGTGAGAAGCATCTAATTTTGTAAGGGCACTGAAAGTGTTAAAATCAGCTTAGACTGCATTTTGCTTTTATTTCATTTGACCAAATCTGACTTCTTATGCTTTGACTTGTAATAATTTAAAATCAATCTTTATAGTTAATAACTCTGTTTATTCTACCTGAAACAGTGTGTTTTGTTCGCAGTGTGTCAAAGGCTCCCCTTGGGATAACAAGTCTGGTACATATAAATTTCTTTGTTGAAGTGACAAACTTATATAAGCTTGTAGCGTCCAGCGGGCATAACTGGACACTGCAAGATGGAGGTTTCTAGTGTTGTTTCTGAGACTGGAGATATTGGCTAGGGTCATTTGCTTGAATGAGGGTGTGCATGAACAGAACAGGAGTTGGGGTTCTCACAGGAGAGGAGGATAAGTCTGGCTCCCAAAGTCAAGGATTGGCGAGGCCTAGCAGATCACCGGTCCAGATAACACCAGCGGGAAACGTCACAATGGGTTTGTTTGCTGCTTCTATGCCAGAAAAAGGTGAAGTGCAGCTCACGTACAGAGTCTGTGTCTGACTCCAGAGACTGTGGCTATGTTGATGTTAACAGCTTTCAGTCAATAATGACAGACTTTCTAGGTCCTTGACATCCTCTAGATTGTTAGCTATAGCAGTGCACATTGTCCTCACATTCCAACAAGTTAGTTTAAATAGGGCAACTGTGATACCTGAATGTTAAGCATATACACCTCGGCCGCAAAAAACACAAACAAACAAAATGGTGACAGAGGTTTTCCTTAGGATGAAAGCCTCCCTTTCAGCAGCATTATTGACTAGGCCCAAAGATTTGGTGACCAAGATGTTTGGAAACCAGCATAGCAGAACTGAGCAGCAGAGACACCTGATGTCTTCTTCATAGAATATTTGGGTTAGGATTTTGTCCCCTAGTCTTTGTTCATAGATCATAGAATCTCAGAGTTGGAAGGGACTTCAGGAGATCATCTAGTCCAAACCCCTGCTCAAAGCAGGACCAATCCCATTTTTGCCGCATATCCCTAAATGGCCCTCTCAAGGATTGAACTCACAACCCTGGCAGGCCAATGCTCAAACAACTGAGCTATCCCTCCCCCACACCCAAAAAAAATTACACAAGCCTGGGTTTAGCAGGCCAATGCTCAAACCACTGAGCTCTCCCTCCCCGCCTAGTTCAAATGAGAAGTAGATGAGGAAGGAGTGCCAGATGGAGTCTCTCTTTTGAGGACATTATTTTTCAATCAACTGGGGGGCTGGCATATCTGCCTATGTCTCAGTGTGTGGTGGGGTTTCTGATTTAGTCACCAAGCTAGCAACCTCCACTGGATTGTGTGGTACCATTGGCAGGTCTTCACCGTAAATTAATACTACTAATAATTAAGATAGATGTAAATAATTTCACAAGTGAAAAGTACTAAGCAATTAACTCTTATCAGCTCCCTATGTGGACAATACAGTAACTCCTGTTGTTTTTAGCTTATAGATAGTGAAATTGAAACAGACAGGTTAAGTGAATTTCCCAAGGCCAATGGGAATCCGTATTGGAGCCAAGACTAGAACTCATGAATTCATTGTTCCCACTTCAGCATTTGGGGTCTTAAACTGCACCTTTAAATTATTTTTTGTGGTAATTCTTTAGATGAAGTGCCTTTTTGAGTCACAGTTTGAAAATAAATGTGTAATGTTTTATCCCATTTAAAATAATTAACCCAAGTTTTACCCTATTGTTCGCTGAGAGCAACTGGAAGTTACAACAGCAAAGCATTGTAAGGCATCCAACAGGGAAGGTGGTGACACAGCCCCTCGCTGGTCTTGAATGTCATAGCGGGTCAGGATGTTCAGTGAGTTCATGAGTTATGCAGAACCATTAACCAAAACCATTATATAAAGGCAGGGTGCAGCCACCTCTATAGCCTAAAGCTGACAGTGGTGGTTATGGAATGGCTGTGGGGTCTGTGCAACTGCTTCATGTGGTAACTATGGGCTGGGGGAGGATTACATCTGACCAATTACATCCTTACAAAGCCTATATAGTTGGAGTGTGCATAGAAGACAAGAAATTTTCACCTTCCATCCTGAATTCAATGGGAGTGTTGCTTGAGTAAGGACTGCAGGATTTGGCCTGAAATATTTTGAAGCATACTAACCACAAATGCTTAAAATATAAGATAAAAGAGTATTGTTTATCTTTTCGCTTTCCATATATTTTTGGTACCCTTTATCTTTTGTATTACTGAAGAGCCAAGTGGACCTAACCCAATCAAAGCTCTCTTATGCTGAGCACTATACAAATTATTATGATTATAATACTATTCATAGCTTCCTTGTACATTATTTTCTAGCTTTGATTTTTTTGTTATAATTATCATTCCATTCTCACTTGTTCTAGATACACATGCAATTGAATGATATCAGGATTAGGAGGTAATCACTCCTTCCTTGTCTCTATTATTCTTTTTTCTCTGTATTAGTTTGTTTGGTCGTCTTTTGAATTCATAACATTGTTCATTTTTGCTTAATCTTCTATTTGCTGTTTTGTTGTTAGAATGGTTATAAGTGTCTTTAATGGTGTTTCCCTGTGCTATGGTTCATGTTTCCTTACTGTATACTCTTTTTTTTATATTTGTTTCAACAAATAATTTGCTGTAAGCCATAAGTCCTCTATTTTCTTTACAGAAGCAATATTTTTAAATGTCCTTACCAAAATCCTCTCTTCTTTGATTCTGCTTTTTAGGGGGGAAAGATCTTGAGATCATGAAGGTTAAGGCAAGACCTTAACCTTCATGATTAAGATTTGATAGCTGATAGGGAGATTTAATAGCTGCTTTCAACTACCTGAAAGGGGGTTCTAAAGAGGATGGATCTAGACTGTTCTCAGTGGTACCAGATTACAGAACAAGGAGTAATGGTCTCAAGTTGCAGTTGGGAAGGTGTAGATTGGGTATTAGGAAAAACTTTTTTACTAGGAAGTTGGTGAAGCCTTGGAATGGGTTACCTAGGGAGGTGGTAGAATCACCTTCCTTAGAGGTTTTTAAAGTCAGGCTTGACAAAGCCGTGGCTGGGATGATTTAGTTGGGGATTGATCCTGCTTTGAGCAGGGAGTTGGACTAGATGACCTTCAGAGGTCCCTTCCAACCTTAATATTCTATGATTCTATGATAAGACATTTTTGGACCTTAAGCTTAGGTAAGAAACTGTAAAAAAGCTGGTATGTGATGGAATATTTTTTTTGCATTTATGAAGTCACAGACAATGACAGTCAATCTCTTCCCCTTGCAATTAATATGCCAGTATAAAAATAAGCTGAAAACATCGGATACTGTGGACAATGTTTGTGTTAGCAAACACAGAAAGATTAAAGACAATATAGACAAGAGTGAAATTTATAGCAAGTTTGTAAGTCAGAAAGACACTTTCCCTAGACATCAAATCCACTTTTCAAAATACAAAGTGAAATCCATGAAAACACCTTTATTATTCATTTCTGCCTTTAGGGATCAACAAATATCTCCTGCTGCAAGCAGTGACAATAAATCTTTAAGGCAATAAAAGTGACGAAAATTAGTATGAAAATTGTATTAAGGTTTTACAAAGATAACCAATAGACTCATATTGCTGTATCTGAGCCAAAAAATATGCTACAAAGATAAAGAGTCGTCCTAAGTAATAGGTTATTTCTTGGGCACTCGTTAGTTCAGGGGATTGGTAATGGGATATTGATTTTCTCATATTGAGGTCATTAGTTTTCCTCCCCCAGATCTCTCTCCTGCAGGTATATCCATGGGAAGGGAAAATCTAGCACCTTCCAACTCCCCAACCTTTTTAAAATTTATTTTTATTGAGAAAAAAAAGGTGGTAGAGTCTATGTGTAATGAAGGAAATAAGGGGTTGATCCTGCATCCACTGAAACCAGTGGGATTTTTTTATTTATTTTCAAAGGCTGCAAGATGAGATTCTCAATGGTCCCAATTAGGTTACATGGTACACACCATAAATCCAGTGGATTGTATTCTCTTGCTTATGGCTGCCTCACATCACCCTCTTTAAATTGGGATCCCTACCCAATGTGAGGGCAAGGCACAGAAAAATAATGCAGTCTGATCACTTCACATCTCCCTCCAGCTCACCCTCTTGTCCCTTAGCCTGCCTACTTCACTTGCATAGATGAATTCATGGAGTACAATCCATAGGTTGAGGAGAATGCGGCATAGTTCTGAAGGCAGCTGAATCTCTTTCCTGCACTGGAGAGGGAGAGCCATATATGGAGAGGAACCTCCATGATAAGAGTTCTAGAGCCCTTTCTCTTCCGTTGGAAGGATGGTCCTCTGGCTAGGGCAAGGAGTTGGGAGACCTGGGTTCAATTATCACCTTGCTAAAGATTTCCTGTCTGGCCTCCGGCAAGTCATTTAGCCTCTCTATGTCTCAGTCCTAATCTGAAAAAAAAAGAGAGGGTATTTGAACTCCATTACTTCCCTGGTGTGTTTTGAAGATAAATACATTAAATATTCTGAGCCACTCAGATACTATGATGATGAGGAGCATATAAGTGCCTTAGATTTATCCAAGAACCCCTACTGAAATTAATGAGGCCATAGCACAGAGAGTAGAACCATTTCATTTCCCTGACAGGTTTTTTTTTTTTGGGGGGGGGGGGGGAAGCGGAGTGTACATTCTTCATCTATTTTTAAATTGCTCCATCTGGAATTACTGCTACAGCAAACTATAGGATACTTATTATGGTAGCATCTAGAAACAACGATCAAGGATCAGGGCCACATTGTATTAGACACTACAGAGAAAATCAATCAGTAATCAGTCATAAAAAACTTGGTGCAAACTTCATTCTATATGGATAACAACTTGGGTACATCTTTTCAAAGACAGGTTTCCCATCTCTTATAAATAGTTTACGTTCTTTGTGAGATTAAAGCACATG
This sequence comes from Sternotherus odoratus, assembly GCA_032164245.1. NCBI lineage: Eukaryota > Metazoa > Chordata > Testudines > Kinosternidae > Sternotherus > Sternotherus odoratus. The sequence goes on from JAVMKO010000001.1 coordinate 243,778,555, forward strand.
GCAGGCTAAATAAATCATTTAAATTTACTAAGTAGTATTGAAGTGTTTCTTTGGGATAAAATGTTCCATAAACCAAGTTATATCAAACTAATATGGAGGGAAGTAGGTATCTCATTCCAAATCCTGGTGAGACATTATAGGAAAAATAGATGCACATATAACACACAGGAGAAGAGGATAACATTAAGCAGGAAAGAAGACACATTCCACATTATTTCTTCAGATTATCTTTTTTACTATAAAAAGACATTTCTGCTAGATACAACACCACACAGACTATGTACACAATGGACACGATTAGTGTTATTTAAAAGGACTATGGAATTGAGGGATACTTCCTGGGGTATGATTTTAGTCAGACAATGTAGATAAAATTGTTCTGGCTGCCATAGAAGCTAGTGTGAAAGCGCAATTTAGCTGGCTAATATTCCTTCTTATCATTTTACAGACTTTCTGGGGGAAATGAATATAAATTGGAAAGCAAAATAGCTTTTTGCAATTCAATAGGAAAATGAGGAGAAAATGAGTCTTCATTCTCTGCTTTACAAACGGAGATTAATGAGTATATGAATATTAAGCAATGTACTAATAAATATAAAAATCAATGTATGACTTTTCTGATGCCTCAAATTAGGGAAATTACATGTGACAGTCTGGGATGGGTGTTAGTGGTGGACTTCATGAAGCGCAAAGCACTCAGACAAAGTACTTTGCAAGCTGAGAAAGCAGTGGTTGAATTGAAGATGGGTGCAGCACAGGGAAGCTGACTGTAAGCCAAAGGATGTTTTAGAGGAAGCAGGTGGTCAGCAGGCTGCTGCAAGAGCTGGAGAACCTTGTGTAGAGACTCAGATATGTGAAGAATTATTGGGGAAATAGCAGAGAGTGGTCATTGGCCCTTCAGCCAGAAGGCAGGGCAGAGAGGGTGTGAAGAGAAAACCTCCCCCCTCTCTAAACACTGGGGTAACAGAGGGGGTCTCTCCTATGGCCCCTTAACTACAAGCTGCTTCCCCCGCCTAAGTTAAGTCTTTTTCACCCCCAAAACCCACACTCTACCAGTTGGTAAATGGGGACCATGCTGCCACCATCTATGTGAATTTCCAAGACCCTGGAGGGGGGCACACGAACACCCCAAACTCCCCTTCCCTCTCCCTGAGAGATCGAGACCTTTAGACACTGCTTCACCCCTTCCCCTCCCCCTCTTGAACCGGGAGAGATGAGGACACAGACTTTGAGCACCAGCCACTCCTCCCTGCTCTTAAGAGAGAGACTCAGATACAAAGACCCACCCACCCCTTACCTGGGAACTCGGTCAAATCCAAAGCTAAGACAACTTTAAGGGAATAACCAAACACTTGTTATAACAAAAAAAGGTTTAATAAAGAAAAGAGAACAACTTACAGCTAATACAACTTCACAGATATAAAGCCTTCTAATCCCTCCCTCAAGATTTTACCCCCTGGAAGGTTAGTGACACTCTAAATCAGGTACAAAATTTATGAGATTAAAATGCTACTTACAGTTAGTCTAATCTTAGAAATAGAAGAGTGCTCCATCTCTCCCAAAGCTAGGAGAAGGGAGAAGAGCTTCCATAGCTGGAAAAGAGGTCGAGCTAGCCCAAAAGCTCCAGGATGAACTGAACTGACTTCCTGGTTCTTCCTCCAGGTGGGCTACTCTGATGTCACCCCCCCCTCAGTTAACCCCCAACAGGTAAAACAGCACTCCAAGGCACTTCACACTTATGACAGAGGGCCTCAAAGAGAATTCTGATGATATAATGCAGGTGACTAGGTCAGAATCTTAAAGGAATAAAAACCACGAAGAAGGCTACTGCAGCCAAAGTGCCCTAGTGGCTAGGGATTATTATTGTAAGAGCTCAGTGTGCTCGGACTGGGTGTTGGGCCCATGAGAATGGGCTATGGTTTTTGTAAAGGACATTATATATAGCCAGGAACTGCGGAGAGGGGGTACTTACCTAGCTACCATTGCAGTTGGAGCAGTGAGCTGGTGCAGCATAGCAAGTGCCATCACAATATCAGGGGGAATAGCCTCCAATGAGATAAATCACAGATCGATCCTGGCCTGGAAACTTCCCATTTGCCTTTGATAGAAGAGTGGATGGAGAGGGCACCATAGTATCCCAAACCCTTTGGTGGTGGCTTTCTTGGGCGCAAGCTAAGAACCACTGTTCTCTCTGGAATTTTAACTGTTTAATCCAGGGGTGGGCAAACTATGTCCCGTGAGCTGTTTTAAGCTAACGCACGTGGCTTGGCCCCACAGCACATGACTCAGCCATGCAGCACGTGGCTTGGCCCCATTCCAGTGCTCCACTGGGATGCTGGGTCAGGGGCTACACCATGCAGCTCCTGAGAGCCATGGCATGGCCCCGCTCCAGCTGCTACGTGCTTTGATGCCCCCCTCTGGCACTCCAATGAGAGCTGCAGGGGCAGTGCTGCCGATGGGGCAGCATGCAGAACTGCCTGGCCACGCCTCCATGCAGGAGCCAGAGAGGGGACATGCCACTGCTTCCAGGAGCTGCTTGAGGTAAGAGCCACTTGGAGCCTGCACCCCTCAGCCTCTCTCCACAACCCATCCCCCAGCCCCAGCCCTGATCCCCCTCCTGCTCTCCAAACCCCTTGATCCCAACCCCACCACAGAGCCCGCACCCCAACCCCAATTATGTTAGCATTCATGGCCCGCCATACAATTTCTATTCCCCAATGTGGCCCTCAGGCCACAAGGTTTGCCCATCCCTGGATTAAGCCATATACTTGGGGTATTTTCAACCTTTCTTTAGCCCTGTGACAGACAGCATATTGGGACCCAGCAGAAATATAGTCTTCAGCCCTTCCCTCTGAGTTGTGGTACACCTGGCATGCTAGAGACTATCATTAGGGTAACCATATTTCCCCGAGATGATCACCCAAGCTTCACCCCCCCCCCCTCAACACACACACACACTCACTCACTCACAAGGGTGTCACCCAGTTGCTGAAACCCAGAACAGGTTATACTGTTACATCATCTCCCATCCCCCCAGCTTCATACCCGCCCCATGCACAGGGCTAGCATCTCTGTTCACCCTGGTACATTCGTCTGTACCCTGCTTTTTTGACAAAAGTGGGCATTTGTTCCGTTTGCTCTTGACAACTGATCAAGTCAGCAAAAAAAGTTGCAAAAAAATTTGGGATGGCCAGATCAGGGCTTAAAAAGGGGACTGTCCTGGACAAAATGGGACATATGGTCACACTAACTATCATTGGAGGCTTGGCATACCACAGTAATGTGCAGCCATAATATTTATAGTTAGAATACTGAACCAGAAAGTGCCTATTGAAGTCAATGGAAATAATCCCATTGACATGGGTCAGGTCAAGTTTCACTAGAGTCAGTGGGGAAAAAAATTCCCTTTTGTTTTGGCTTGAACTTGATTCAGAGAGGAAGATACTATACAGCTGTGATGGGAGAGCTGCCAGTAGCATTGCTCCTGAGGGAGCCTTGCTGCCAGGGAAGATAAGAGCAGAACACATGGGCTAACACACTGCACTGATGACCTGGGACCTATGAGGTGGGGTGCAAACTCTTTTTCGCTTTCGATGTTTGGGTCTCCATGGAACGTAGGGAAATACATTCTCCGTGTGACCGCAAAATTCCAACCCCCAAGGGATGGGAGCATCCATCTTGCTTGTGGAAACTTGAAAGCAATGAGTCTTCTGATTCTTTTTTTCTACAGGGCAAGGAAATAGAGGGCCAGACATGTAGAGCTAGTTTGTGTTTATACACCACCAAGCATTATTTGGCCCTGATCCATTACTAAGACTACAATAACATTATTATTATTAATAATAATAAGAAGAATTAATAAACAATAATAAAGATATTGAGGTGTCTAAAGATGCAATGGAATTTTTGTAAAGCACCTAAGTACCTAACTTCCACTGAAAGCAATGGGAGTCATACATCTAGGGCCTTGTCTACACTACTGGGGTACGTTGACCTAAGTCACGCTACTCCAGCTACATGAATAATGTAACTGCAGTTGACATAGCTTAGGTCGACTTACTGTGGTGCTCACACTGTGCTGCGTCAATGGGAGACGCTCTCCGGTCGACTTACCTTACCTCATGCCTCTCATTCTGGTGAAGTACTGTAGTTAATCAGAGAGTCCTCTGCCGTCAATTTAGAGGGTCCTCACTAGTCCTGTTGAATTGATCGCAGCAACGTCAATTCCCGGTAAGTGTAGACAAGGCCTAGATGATTTTGAAAATCCCATTAATCCTCTCTGCATCTTTAGATGTCCAAATACCTTTAAGAATCTGATTGATAGGCTTCAGTATCTGATTAATATTAATCAAGCACTGGGAAACTAGTATAATTACTAAGGAGCCGCATTGGCTTAGAGCCAGTAAATACTCCTACGTTTCAGTTAATTATTTGATCCATCTTTGTTGTTCAAAGAGCAGCACCTCAGGTTTCATAAATTAGATGGGTGAAGCTATGTGAATGAAAAAATCACCTTTAAAGTTCCTATTTACTACATGGGCTGCATGAGTTCTCAATTCAGATGCAGAAGGTTTCAATCAATCACTGAGTTCCTTCATTCTCTCTTTCTGTGAGGCTGTTGGTCAGAGCTCAGATGGTGTACATTAGTGGTGCCCAACCTCAGTACACAGGAGGGCCACATAAATATAAGCACAAATTGTGTGAGCCAAGCAGATTCTACATATTTTAATAAAATTTAAAGTGCCCTGTATTGATTTATATTTTTATTCAGCTTGTTTTGTATGATTTAGATAGATTGTTTCTATGTACAGTATTGTCTATTTACACACTTGTGTAAACTAAAATGATGTAAACATGATGTAAAACTAACTAAGATGATGTAAACATGATGATGTAAAACATTAATGAATCATCCATTATATATTGTGTTGAAGTGGGTGTAGGCCTTATGAAATGCCCTGGTGGGCCGTATATGGGCCATAGGTTAGACACCCCACTGTACATCAGCACAGCTATGATGACATCAATACAGCTAAATTACTCCAACTGAGGAACTGGGCTTTTGTCTTTCTTTGTCTTTCTTAACCTGATATAAATTGCTGACAAAAAACAAAATATTTCTTTTCATGTGCAAAGTATTAGTGTCCGAGATGTCACCTCTGCATCACATGTAGAGGCACTTCAAATTCATTTCCTGAGCAAACGACATTAGCTTTAATTAAATATCAACAGCACAAAATGTATTATTGCAATGCCTTCATAAAAGATAACAGTAAGCCATGTTTATTTTCATTTTAAAGGTACATTTACATTAATCAGATAGCAACAGCGTGTTGCTACATAAGCACTAATCAACATTGTCTTGGAGTATATGAGGCAAATAATGACTGCAGAGCTCTCACCAAGTAATGCCAAGTACTGCACTCAGTGTCTCTGATTGTAGTGAGTACCGAAGTGCTTGACATTAATTGTCACTATCAGAGTCAGAGGTAATAATTGTTCCACTGGATTTGTGTCTTGTTTTGTCTTTTGGCTAAAAATGTTGAAAAGAAGAAAGCTTAACGAAGAAGAATCCAATTATTATTAGAAGCTCACATTAATTTCTGTCAACATTGTGTGATGTATGATGTAGATAATGTTCTGGAAAGTGAGCATGCTATGTTGAGGAGAATGGACGCTGATTAACACAATAGTTAGTTCCAACGCTATATATTTGTCTTTCTAAAAATATTCATATTACCTGAAAATTACAGGATCATGAGTTTCTTTTGTTATTTTTATTCATTTTTTACTGTAAGATAGGAGACCAACATACAAATTTCTGAACTGAATCTGATGTCTTTGCCAATGAGCTGTTACCCCGTGTAACCCTTCTGCTCATCAGGGCTGGCAGCAACAAGGGCCGGATTCAGTATCCATGGGTTCCTTTCCAATAACACAATGCAAAACCGACGTCAGCCCCCACCCAGTGATCTGGGACAAATGTATACCACCCCCTTGTGCGCCTCTAAGAGGCAATACTTCCCTTCTCGCAAGCACAGAGTCTGAGTGTAGCAAAAACCTTTTAATAACAGAGAGAAACAATACGGTATTATGTTGGGGGAAACACCACAAACAAGATTCATAACACAAACCATGAGCAAAACCCACCCCAAACAAATTGGGCCGAGTCCTTTCCCTTTGGTTCTTGAGTCCAGCAACCCAAAAATCACCCAAAGTCCCCAAAGTCCAACAACCCCAAAGTCCAGCAACCCAAAGGTCTCTGTCCCTGGGCAGTGCAGCCCCAGAGTTCAAAAGTTCACCTGCAGAGTTTACCCCTCCCTGCTCCAGCCTGGGTGAAAATGGGGGGGAGGTAAAGGGGCAATTTACGTGCTCCAATGGCCAACTACCCCGCCTCTCCATGGGGTTCTGCTGCAGCCTTCACTGCAAGCCACTCCTCTCCACCGGCATCAGCTGCTCCTCTCTGGCAACCATCCTGCAAGCAGCTTCTCCCCCGTAGCCATCCTGCGAGCCGCTCCTCTCCACCAGCCATCCTGCGAGCTATTCATCTCTGTTAGCCGCTCACCAATATATCTTCAGCCCCCCTTATTACTTAACACAGTAGTCAGTGATTTCAGCTCTTTAGAGATTTCAGCTCATAGTCGGGGAGCCTCAGTGCTGGTGCACCATTGGCCCAAAGTGAATTCAGCTATGAAGTCTGTAAAAGAATAAAAATGAGCTCTGATATTATACAGTGGAGATAGGAAGACATGCAATTGGTATTTAGGGCCATCAAAAGGGGCCCACACCACCAGGTACAAGTACTGTCCCCTGCCTCTCTCAATTCACTGAGTTTTGGAGCCCATGTCCCTTGCCTAGCAAGTGCTACTTAATTGATGGCAAGTCCCTCCATCATAAAAGGCCATGTACAGTTTCACTGTCCTTGATTCACATAATCAGGGTAACAACACTTTATTCTTTTTGCCCTAATAACAGAGAAATTGGGGATCCCACAGCAACCAAGGTGACCATTTGGGCTGCTGTGGGCTTATGCTGGGGGGAGGGTGGAGGCTATGCAAACAAGATCAGCCCCTGAAGTTCTTTTCCACAACTCATCATAACTCACCACCAGATGTCAGGATAGAGCTCATCCTGACTCTGCTTATACCTGTGGATTTGAATTTCATCAGCACAGTTTTATAATCTCCAAAAACGAAAGATAGATGTAATAGCAGTTGTGTTGTTACATGTGTTCATTGGGTGAGTCAGTTTATAAAGTGTCTGTTTCATTTGTCACATGTTGATTTTGCCCTTATCCAATCCAAATACAGCAACACCAAGTAAATTCCTACAAATCTGTTCACTTAGTCATTCAAACCCTTATGTCTCCCTATCACACTGTTTAGGGTGGAAGTGAAGAAAATCACAGAAAAAACCATGAAAGGAAAACTCTGAAAGGAAGGGAAATTATACTGGATATTCTTCCTAACCCCATTTTCTACAACCACTCTGCCTCTGCAAAACATGCAGATGACCAAAGAGCATAGAATCAGGAAATAGCTGTTCTCCGTATCATATTTCATATAAATAGAGGCTAAAGTCCATGTAAATTTTTTCAAATTAATTAGTGCTGTTTGCAACATTCCAAGTTCCTTTGTGACTTCTGTATGGGAGATCACAAAACTGGACAGCAGCCAATAACAGTACAGCTGGGCCTGGTCTTGCTGCCATTGCAGAAGAGCAGAAACTGGAATGACAGCAAAGGATGGGGAGTCTCTCCACATATCTGCCTGGAGTACCAAAAGGCTCAGAAAAGGAGCTACTGCAGATTCCTGGCCTCAACTCTTAGCCCAACCTGCATCTGTGCATAGGAAGAGGGTGAATGTGTCTCAACAGCTGCACTTCAAAACCTGCATTGGTTTTTAATTAGATTGTTCCCCACCCCTTGGTTTTATATAGTAGAGAAACACATGGCTCTTCTTTATGTGAGATGTTGATCAGGACTATGTAGTTGGGAGCAGTGCACAAACTCATAGTGCATAGAAAAATAGCTGATACGATATACTATTATCTCTGTTGACCAAGGAAATGATTGAACAAAGACTGCTACTTGCTGACAATGTTATCTGAACAGGTGAAATACTTTTGCATATATCTAATCTTTGTTCCCTACATCAGTAGCATGCAGTGTGACTTAATTCATGAATGTTTGCAAAGTGCTTTGAGATCCTCAGGTGGAAATTGCTATAGAAGTGCAAAGTCTTATTTTATCTTAATAAAACCAGACATTGACTGTACGCAACAATTGTTCACTAGCTTGGTCATGAACTTGATGATTTAATATTAAAGTAGATATGGTGTCTGAACCCTACTCTACACACAATCTTGCACCAGTTTATATAAAAATATTCAAAACCAATGCCTTATGGATTTAAACTAATCTTAATACACCATTTTTATATCAATATGTGTGTGTTTTTATTGCTTTAACTACATTGGTTTAAAAGGTGCCTTGAATTAAACCAGTGCAAATTAGTGCAGACACAAGATCTCAGTTGCTGAATTTTCCCCTATAAGGAGCAACTGACAATTTTTGCATCTCTGATACCTTTGCATTATAATTTTGATCAAATGTTTCTTTTTAAATGGTGATTACTATAGATATTTCCATATACAATGTATATGATATTCTGCATTGGTGATAAGTTTTCGTCATATTATGGGCACATTATTGGAGTCCATACTTTAATTTTGTGTGAATGTTTCCATATATTAAAAGTGGATTTTCATTTGTTTATAGCTTTGAGTATAATTTATTGTAGTAACCTTTTATTATGAACATTATCTGAAGACTGTTCTGAACCCCCCAAAAAATCTGCAACAGTTTTATTAATTGGCTGCTAGGGTCTATGTTTTGGAACAGTTTTCAGTGAGAAAGGTAGGACTGCTATGGAGTAATTCAGCACATAAGCAAAAATCTATAAAGAACTATAAATGAATAGAATATAAAATGCATAATTACAGATAGCAAAAATTACCCCAGACAATAAATAGATTAAATATGACACTGCAAAAATATATAACATAAGGCTCATCAGGACTTGAACCCTCAGTTCTAACGCTACCATATAAACAGTTTCCTAATTACCACCAGCTGTAAACTGACTGTTTCCGCAATCAGTACTAGCTACACAACAGAGGAATTTGTAGCTCAAGTGGCCCAGACAACAGTTGTCTTGGTGATCCCTGATTGACTCCTTGGTCATATATGAGTCCATGGGGTATTCAAGGAAGTATCAAAGCAATACTATTGGCTCTCTAGCTAGCTGTCGTGGCTACCCTGCCTCTGAACTCCTGATATTAATTTTGGATCTGAGTCTCCCTGGAACTCCAACACTGACCCTGATACCTGGTGGTGACTAATTCCTGACCTGACTCCAATTCCTAGTTTGATTTAGGACCCTGGCTTTGACTCATAGCTCTGACCCCTGACTTTGCTGCCTGACTCACTCACCCACTTTTGCCAGGATCCTGACACATGCTGATTTACAAGTTACACTTTATGTTGGACCAATCACTAGCATCCAGAATCTCTTGATGAATAAAGCTAATTCTTCCTAGAATCTCAATTCAACAAAACACTCCAGTGTGTGCTTAACCTTAGGCACATGAGTATTCCTATTGACTTTAACATTAGCTGTATTTTCTGGACTTCACTTGGGCTATTCCCTGGGGTTTAAGTGTGTTATGCAGTATCAGGGCATAACTTTCAAGCTTACATTTATGCAAGCCTTGCAGATTCAGGACCTGATTTTCCAAAGTTTTGTTCCACTGTAAATGAGTGAAGAAGTGTCATCTGGCAGCATTCTTAGGATGTTTTCCAGAAATTACTATATAAGGTGCAAGATAGTGGTGAAACAGGCCCTCAGAGTTTGAGTTTAGTTTAGAGTAGAACCCCAAAACTTGGATCCTCAGCCACATGAGCTAAACCTCTTGAGCCTATACAATTTGACATGAAAATCTATAAGTACAACCTCTTAGTATTTAGGATTCTGATTCTTTCTGGCTGAGCAGATGTGTAAGTACTTTTTATTTAGGTCTATTTTGTTTGGTTTGGTTTTTTGTTTGTTTTTTGTACTTCCAATTGTAACAAGAAGCTGGAAATGCAAATGCAACAAACAAAAAATAATAGGGGGGAACCTGTATATTTGTGAACCTTGAATAGGGATGACTTGAGTTTGATTCTACAAATAGATTAAAGATTGTAGGAGAGGGGATAGCTTATCTTCACTGAAGCAGGTCACCATTCTTCATTTTGACAGTCTTGGCCCATATCATCAGATGGAACTCTGGATCAGCTTTGGTAATTTCAAAACAATAATTTCTAGCGCTGTTCTTCAGAATATTTATACTGCTATGGCACTGTTGCTCGAAATTGGCTGAAGGACAGCACTTGTAGAACTGATTACTCTTTGAATACCTGGATGTTCTGGTAACTAAGGCAAGCCTAGAGGTCCATTAATGAAGCAGTAAAGGAAGTGTTGCATTGTAGCTGCAGTGCTTCCATCATATGTAACACATTTGTGAATAAGGCTTATGGACTCCGGTTTAAAGATTCCTTCTTCCCCACTGAATTTACAAAACTTTCACGTATGCTCTTTCTTTCACAATTGTATTTTAAGATGTATTTTAACCTACAGATCAAGATATAACTGGTGATGTTCTTTAGAAACGATGATCCTACAATACCAAAGAAGAATTAGTCAATATTACCTCATTGATACACATGCACACAAAGTAGAAAGGAACATTTCTTTACCACCTTATTCCTTTTTATAGTTATAGCAATATGTTTTACTCTCAAACTGCAAATAGTTTCATCTGCAAAAGCACACAAAATGTGAAATAGAGTAATATTATTTCATAGGTAAAGATTTATAAGTATTTTAAAAGGAAAGCTATAGGAAGAGCAGGAAAATATAGCAGAAATTGTAAAAAGGAAGTGTTCTCCTCTAGTCAATGGGGGAAGGGTGAGTTAATACATGTTGTTTCGCAGGGCTGGTGTACACTGGGAATTTACTTCAGCATAATCATATCTCTCAGGGGTGTTAAAATTCACACTCCTAAGAGACATAGCTACATCGACCTAACCCATTGTGTAGACAATGCAAGGACCTAGCTACCTCCTCTCGGAGAGGTGCATTATCTAAGCTAATGGGAGAAACTCCTCCCACGGACATAGGTAGTCTACATTGAAGTGGTACTGAAGCTCTGCTGCTGTGTTTCTGTAGTGTTTTAAGTGTAGACAAGCCCTCAGAAAAATTCAATCTCTTTGTTTCTGGAGGGAAGAAATGCCCGTAAAGGTCTGAATTCTAATGCAAATGCCACCAGAAAAGACATACTTTTGAAGTTATTCATAGTCTAATAAACATTATAGAAAACCTTGATGTTTTAGCTCATATAGGTTATCAAATATTAAAATCAATACTATAAAAGGCTACAGAATACTAATGAGCATGTCTTTCCAATGAGCTGGCAATCTGAGGGGAAATGAACATCTCTTTTGAGATGCTGTAGCATGGAGCCTTCTTTAGGACCATTTTAATATACAGAAAATGCTGATTCAAATTTTTTCCCCGCTCATTTTGCCTGAAATTCAGTAGTTATACTGGAAAAGGAACACTACAGATACCTTATCACTATCTGTGTTGAAATGGAGTTGAAAATGATCATGATGAAATTATACAAATGAAAATAATTTCCTTTACACTTACAATTAATAGTGAGAAAAGGGATATAAAATCATCTTTGGAGATAGGATATAGATAAATGACTCAACATTAAGTTGTTTTTTTAAAGAGAGAAATTATATTTCTGATCTCAGAATGCCTCCATCACTTCCAAAAGGTGGGTAATAGTATATCCATTTGACTGAAACATAAAATTAGGGCCTTATTTTCCCATAGTTCCCACTGACTTTGATTGGAGCAGCAATTTCTCAGCACCTCTGAAAAATTAAACTTTAGGCCTCTTGGAGTAAGTGTCCTCAAGTTAAGATACAAAACTATGAAGTACACAAAATTACAGGTCACTCTTGAAAAATTAGCTGTAAGTGAATTTCCCAAGCTTTTACAGCCAATTGGTGGTAGAGTTAACTGTAGGACCCATGTCCAATGCACTAGATTTTTTCAGTAGGTTAGGACTGCTTTCTGTTGCTCCGTTGATGCAAAACAGGCATAAACCTATTTTAACAAGCTAGTTATGCTAGGTTTATGGCTGTTTTGCCTGACTGGAGGAGCACAAAGCAGAAAAAATTAATGATTAATCTGGTCCATAGCCTAGGGTTTTGGGTTTTTTTTTTTTAGTTTTTGTGATCTACAAACTCAGTTTGGGAAGCCAAAAATAAATAAATAATAAAAATAAAAATTTCCTCTATATCAGAAAACTGGTATCAGATGATGTGGAATTCTGTATTTCATCACATTTCTTCAAATCACTTGAAAAAAGTACAATTATATCAAAACATACCAACTGATCTAAGTGCTAAGAATTAGACAAATGCCAAATGTTCTAAGATGGGCTTTTATTCATAATATAGTGTCATAATACAACATAGTCGTGTCCTTTAGTAATGTACTGATCATAAGATTTTGTGATTATCCAGTGCCATTTCAGAATAAGAATTTTTTTAAAAGTATTGTGATATCCAAAAGGCTTCAATAAAAATATTTCTAAAGAAAGCTTAATATCTTTTAAAGACATTCATGTAAGCATGGAACTTCACTTCAAAGATCAAAAATAAATAGATCCTTTACAAAAAGTAAAGCTCTTTCGACATGATCCATCAAAACTAAAAATATTACACAATGAGAGGGAAGGCTAGAATGAAAATAGCCCTATGAATCAAATAAGAATCTAACAAATGGTTCAACTACTAACAGTTGGAATGAAAGGTACATCCAGGATTATCCAACTGAGCAAATAGGATCCAACTGTGAGGAGCAAAGCACTTCATAAAAGATGCTGAGGGACCTCAACTCCCAATAAAATCAACGGGAGCAGACAATGCTGAACTCCTTGCAATTTTTGCCCCAAGTTACCAGCAGAAAAGGAAGAGAGAATGTAAGATATTGAAGGTCATAATATGAGTATCACCTCTTTTTTTTTAGCCTTTCCTCTAGAACCACACATCCAGGCCATGTCCACATTTCGCAGCTGTTTTCTGTAGAATATCTGTACAATTCAACCTGTCTTCAGAATTCTCAAACAAAAACTCTTGCTATGGTCACATCCCAAGTTATGGCCTTGATGGCTGTTGTCGTGCTCCCCTCGAGCACATTCAAAACACTACTATTGCTTGTCATTCAAGCGCCATGATAACAGCTGGTCGGGAATTTTCTGACTATCTGGTTTTTCACTGGAACATGCCAATTTGTTGACATCAACATGTTTTGTGGAAATGTTTCAGGTTCAGGGAACTTTTGAGGGACCACTGAGAGGGTTTTAATGGAAAACCGGACTGGTTTCCGGCCAGTGTGCTGGGTGGGCTGCTGAGGAGCCTAGGCTCATCAGCCACATGGACTTACCCAGGGTCTAATATTCCAGGACATCCAGGCTCCCTCCCAGAAACCTAGGAGCCTGGAAGCCCTGGCTTTAGCCTCACAGATCCACAGCAAGGAGCCTAGAAGCCCTGTGACCCCTAGCTTGAGGCAGGGTTTCAACGCTCCCCACTCTGCAAAATAGACCCTGGCTGCCATTTAAGTATGTGTATAAGCTGGAGTTCTTTGGGCTCCTAGACTTTCCTCTGAAAAGGTTGTTACAGCCACCATCTTTTAATGTCCTTCAAATCCTCCTTCAGTGTCAGGACTGCTGCCAAACCTACAAAGCACTACAAATGGTAACTGCTAGATGGGAGGTGTGCTGAGACCTCTGCTTAATGTAAAAATAACCTGCTCGTCTTCCTATTAGCTCAGTCTCCGCTCTCCCCACCACACACTCTCACACACACACATCTTGACTCTTATCCTGTGCCAGACTGTGAGCAATTGGGGCAGCAACTTCCTTTTTATTAGGTGTCTGTACAGTAACTAGCACAATAGGGCTCTATTTCTTGATTTGGTCCGGTAGGTGCTACTGCGATACAAGTTTTATTAATAATAATAAATTATGTCAACATAAAGGTTTGGAAGCTGCTCTGCTGTTTAAAAAGGTCAATCTAATGCTTTCAGTATAGGAGTCTGTGAAAATCCGTAAAGCAATGACCATCATAGCAGTAGATTACAACCCGCAGATGTCCAATAACAGCAGATGGGAACCAGCAATGATCTATATCTACTGCTCATATATAGGCACCAGGCTGCCATTGAAACTCAAAAGTACATTTTATGATAGTCTTTTTAAAGATTGTATTTTGGAACCAATCAAAATTAGTTGCTATTTCCCTTCTGATTGGCTAAAAATGTTTGAATTTTTTCTTTTTGCCACTCAAGTTACCATTTATTCATTTTAATGGGCATTTAATCATTTTAAAACTGATTGAACTGTATTATATAATACAATTTGAAAGCCAGTTCATAAATTTTTGCCCACTTTTAATCAATATAGAAGCAAAGCTGAAGCAAAGTTCTGGAAGGAATGAACTAGATTCTCAGCTAGTGTTAACCACCATACGTCTAGGGTCTGGCCCAATATTTCTTAAGGTATGATTGTCTTCAATAAATGCCATACCTTAACTGAATAGAGACTTCTGTAGACTTTTCCTTCCAATTTATTTTCAAGGTAAAAATAAACTAGCCAGGGAAAAATCATCACTGCCTAAGCTAAGCGGGGCGTATTTATCAATCTATGCAAACAGAAGGCAGTACTCATTCTTAATCATCTATATTAAACACTATTTCATTCCATTTCCCCCGAAAAACAGATCTTCACTGTATCCGAGACAGAACTGCTGAAATTAAAATGCCAAGAATTATTTTTAAGAAATTACTTTATAATTACTCGTACGTCAGCATTTTAACAGACACTAACAGGCATCACTTAAAAAAATCATGCTACAATTCTAGAATTTCCCTACATCAAAACCAAAACTATATAATGCTGTTGGTTGAAATATCATTCAAACCATAACACTCTCTGATTAAATGTGACATATTTTCACTTACCCAAAATTTGACCTGAAAATGAGAGCCACTCTTAAAAGTGAATATATTGTAGCACACAATACCCTCTTCATTTATTCAACACAGGTCATTGCCTAAGTGATAGTGACTGTTGACTGAATCTAACTGTAGAGAACTGGTAATAGATTCAGCACAGTGGCTACAAAAATGGGCTACATCTGGAACCGTCTAGAGAGAATGGCCCAGCATAGAGGACTCTGGAGATCTGTGGTTGGCGGCCCATACCCTGACTGGGGTGATGGGAATGAATGAATGAATGATGACAGTGGCTATAATGACTAATAAACTATGGTTCTTCAGAAGACCAAACATCTTTCTGATAAAGTCATCATAAAGAATAGCAAGGGCAAAATCCTGACCCTCCCTCAGCAACAGTAATTTAATAATCTCTACACAAGTAAGTTGTACATGGACTGATGAGGTGGAGAATCCCAGCCCCAGCCATCCCATACAGTGCCAGCAGAATGACTCCATGGCCACAGCAGGGCTGCAGTGTATTTTGCAGCTGCTGCCATTCTTCTGCAAAGCTGAGGGGTTTTCTGGTACATCTGCAAAGGAGCAGATCCACCTGGCCCACCCATCCCCCACCCCCACCATGGTCCCCAAATCTCCATGTGCATCAGTTTGAAAAAAGTATGTACCTACTTTTATTACGACAGTGGTTAGGAGCCCCTGATATAACCCAGGATATCAATATGCTAGTCACTGCCCTAAAGAGCTTACCATCTAACAGAAGAGACAACAGATGGTTACAGACAGACTGGGGGAGTATGAGGAAACAGTGAGATAATATCAGTCAACAAGATAAGCAGTGATTCAGTATGCCAGTAGCTTAGCTCTTGCTAAGATTTTTGTAGGCATTATGGCAGGGAAGATTTCTGGAGGAGAATAATGTGTTCATTTTGCAGAAGTTTATGGAGAGCTCTTCCCAGTCATGAGAGGCAGCATGGGAGAAAGCAAAAATGTGCTTGTTTGAAAGTATAACAAGTGCATGATTGAGGTTGGCATTGGAGATTGGAGTTGGTAGTCAACATCTCTTTAGTGAATGACAGGTAAGGTGAGGATAGGCTGTGAAAGTTTGAAGGTGAAGACAAGCAGCTTATGTTTGATGTGATAGAAGAGAGGGATCCAGTGGAACGATGCAAAAAGAGAAGTGACATAGTCAAAGCAAAGCAGTACCGGGTTTACAATGGCACCAATGGTGCCAGGGTGTCAGGCCCATACTCAGGAGCGGCCCCAGCATTAGGGCTGTGGGCCTTGCTCCACTCCAAGGTCTCTGCTTGTTCTCTTCCCCCTTAGCTCCTGCTAGTTGCTTGCTCCTTCCCCCCTGTTTGCTCCTCTCTGCCCACCCATCCCCTGCTCAGTCCTCTTCACTCCCTACCCCCTGTGCAAGCGGTGGGCAGGGCCTTGGGGGAAAGAGGCTGAGTTGGGGGTGGGGCCTAAGGGAAGAGCATGGACAGGATCACAGTCCGGGCACCAGGGCCACAAAAGATTAATCTGTTCTTGAAGCAAAGAGCTAGGAAAATTATCTTTGCAGCATCATTCTGACTGGATCTGAGCAGGGCAAGATTGCATTTCTCATCACCAGAGAAAAGGATGTCGCAGTAATCGTCATGTGAGACAATTAGAGCCAGGACAAGAGTTTTAGCTGTGTGGATGATAAGAAAGGTCATACCGTAGACATGTTACGGAGAAAGAATCGGAAAGATTTAGATATAGCCTGGATGTGAGATATCTGAGTTAAAGATGATGTCCATGTTGTGACACTGCACCCCATATTCTTCATAGTGATATTATTATAATATTATTATGACATAGTTATGATCACAGTTGCCAACTTTCATGCAGTAAATAAGCACTTCAACTTCCGCAATAAGCCAAAAATCAAGCTAATCCCATTTCCAAACAAGGCCAAAGGCCAAAACAAGCCAATTCTTAACAACTGCAACAGTCTCTGTGACTAGATCCCCCCAGGCATGCAGTCTGGCTCTATAGTGGGCCCGCTGTGTACCCCTGACTCTCTCCCCCTCTTGCCCTTGCTTGCCCCTTGCCTCTGTTTGCCAGAAGCCAATCTAAAAAAATAAAAGAAGAAGAAGATGAAGATGAAGAAGCAACAAGTTACAACAAGCTGCAAGCCCAACAAGCTACAAGCCAAACAAGCAACAAACTATGAGTAAAAAACTAGCCATCAAGCAATTCACAAACCAATTAAGCCAAAAACAAGCCCAATTTCTGCATTTTTTTCATGGGTTTGGCATGTCTGGTTATGGTGTATTTTTGCAAGCTTATTCACGTTAGATGTCATTGTAAAGGTTATGATTTGCTGGATATGATTATCCTTTTTCTATGCATGTATCACTTTTGTATCTCAGGTTATGAATACTGACTATGTATCTGTATTTCACATGGAGTCACACCTGGGTAACAGTCACTAGACAAGATGTTTTCATTCCAGACAGTGGGTGCAGAATGGGCCATTAGGAAAATAATAGTCCATAGAAGAAGCTTATCTCCCACTTGGAGAGCCTTCCTGAGGATGCTACAGACAGCCTCTGAGTAATGACTTCCATGACTTTACAAATACATGTGATGTGACCACATCTCAAAACTCCATCTTGGGATGTCAGTGTTTTTCCACAAACCAGTTTGAGTACTAAGCTTTAAACAAAGGATTCCTGCCATATGTAAAGCTATATAAGGTGGTGAGTGACATCATCTGATGTTCTTCACCCCCTCCCCCCCCCCCCAAACACAAGAAGGCTCCTGGGAAAACCTGAGGAACAAAGACTGAACTGGGGGAAGTGCTAGACCCAGGCTAAAGAGATTTTTATCCCATGAGTGGAATACTTTGGGAGTCCAAGCCATAAGTGAGTGCTTCTTGCCCCTTAAGAATCTGAAGCCTGCTTGTTTAATCACTTAGGATGAGAATCTGATATTCATATCCAATCTATATAGTATATTAAGTTTAGCTTGCATTTTATGTTTATTCGCTAGGTAATCTGCTTTGATCTGTTTGCTATCACTTATAATCACTTAAAGCCTGCCTTGCTTTTACTCTATCTAAACCAGGGGAAGATGGCTGTTGCATATTCCTCTCCATATTGAGGGAGGGGGGCATATTTTATGAGTTTACACTGACTGTTCAGTTCCCTGTGCAGCACAAGATGGTATAATTTTTGGTTTGTACTCCAGAGGCAGTTCGTGCCTGATGAGCTGGGAATATCTTATCCCTGCAGGGGCTTGTCAGCCTGCTTGTAACTGAAGCTGGGTGTGTCCCTAAGTGTATATATGCTCGTGAAAGTGCAGGCTGGAGGGCTCTGTAGCTTATCACAGCAGTACAGTGTGATTGGTGGGTACAGTTTGGTGGGCCGGGGAGCTCAGTGGGGTACCCCAGTTCCAGGTGGCATCCCAGGGGGAACACATGTTACAGCTCTAAGTGACAAGCAGGAAGGCTTGTTCTCCAAAGTGCTTGAGAAAGGAGGTAGCATGGAAGGCTTGGGAAAAGATCAAGAGCTCTATTTTAGCTATGTTCAGCTTGACCTGAAGGTTAGACATCCATGAGGAGTTGTCAGAGAGAGGCTGATGTTTACAGTTTGGACAGAAGAATACAGGTCTGAAGTCCCACTCCCTCACTGCAAAATGCAGTTATAGGCTTACTGTGCCATCTTCCCAAATCCTTCTCTCCATCCGGCCCCCACCCCCATCCATTGCCAAACTGCATTGCTGGACCACTGAGTGTTTGTCTCAACTACAGATAGAGAGAAAAGGAAGCACTGAGTTTTAGATGCATCCATCAGAGAAGTAGGGACAGATAGATTTGCCCATCCTGCTGCCATTCTGAGATCTGGAGGGAAAGTCCACAGATTTTGGAATACCCAGGGTGTGCAATGTAGGGACATTCGACAACTATAGAGTGATATATTTTTGTTTTGTTTTTAAAGTGATCTGTTAGTTTCTGTGAAAAAGCTGATGTACAAGTAAATACAATTTAAAACAATTCTTGGCATTTTAATTTCAGCAGTTCTATCTTGGATACAGTGAAGATCTGTTTTTCAGGGGAAACAGAATGAAACATTGTTTAATATAAATGATTAAGAATAAGTCCTGCCTTTAGTTTGCATATATTGATAGATACCACCCCCTATCTTAGGCAATGATGATTTTTCGCTGGCTAGTTTATTTTTCCCTTGAAAATAAATTGGAAGGAAAAGTCTATAAAAGTCTCTGTTCAGTTAAAAGGTATGGCATTTACTGACGAGAAATGTACGTTAAGAAATATTGGGCTAGATCATAGATGTATGGTGATTAACACTATCTGAGAATCTAATTCATTCATTCCAGAACTTTACTTCATCTTTTGACCACTGTGTTTATTAAAAGTTTTCCTTACTGGATTCTGAAATGTACTACATGATGCATTTCAATCAATTATTAATTAATTAGTTGTTAGTTATTAATTATTGATTATCAATTATTATTAATCTGAGTGGCAAAAGGAGAATTTTTACAAACATTTTTAGCCAATCAGAAGTGACATAGAAACTAGTTTTGATCAGAAAATGTGGAGTGCAAAGGCCCAGTATCTGGCACCACTTCCGGGGCACTTCACTTTCTCTGTGACAGCCCAGAATCTCAAGAGGGGATGTTCATACCCCAGTGTGTCTGATTCAACGTTCCCTTACAGTGCTATATCCTGTTTGTGGGAGGACAATGCTGCAGACCACGGCCAATCCATTTCTCACACTCCCTCTTGCTTAATACACTCCTCCATAACTGTGGTGCCCCAACATTATTGAATGGGGACAGAAGGACTTCCACAAACTCAAAGACAGGAGGAGTATGTTGCTTTTCTCCTTTCCCATGTCCCACAAATGGATCTGCCTAATCTGACATCCATGCATTTGCAATAGTACAGGTGGAGCAGAGGACCCTGACTATTTAATAAGTGTCTATTTGAATTGTTATTCTCATTGTCCTCTGGGGGGAGAAAAAGGCCCCCAAATAGTCTTTGCAAGAACTGGGATTAAGCAAGTGCTGGGCAATAATAATTTTCCTCAGCATACAAAAGTCTGAGCTGACTTAAGGTTTGTAGCTGGGATGGATAATTTATTAGCTACTTTTTGAAGACAATGGTATATATCCTACCATGTCTCTGACAGCAAGTAGGAACATCTTGCAATGCCAATGTACCAATGTAATATTATTCCCAGAAGTACTGCATTGCGGCACTTTTGTGTTACTTGTGATAAAGACAGAAGTACTGTTTGGCTTGCCTCCAGTTATACACCTATTCTAGATGACCTACAAATAGTAGCGGCAAACAGATTTCTAAATGTCTTAAATCATTTTTATTGTAAAAATAAGGGATAGTTATTTGGCATTTATCATAATTTCCTGTCCACCTAATATTAATTAAAATAGCATCTCCTCTGTTACCCCGGGATAGTCCTTTCCCTCCCTGCAATGGAGTGCACCCTGCTCTTTGAAAAAAGATGGTTTAGACTTTCCAAGGAGTATATACAGTGTTAATGTTAGATATTCAGATAAACACATATTGTGATGTATTTGGCTGGCTATTCAAAATACATGCAAGTGTGTTTGTTTCCAAATGTCACACATGAGGCCCCAATCAAGAAAAGGGCTCTATTGCAGTGGGTATTGGACAAACACAAATGAAGATAGGCCTAAAGCTCCCAAAGCGTACCCCAGATATATGCACATTGATTTACTTTCTCTAAAAATTAAATATGTATTATGATTATTAACAGTAGGACACCGTCAATGTTCTCATTCAAGAAACATTTCAGCCAAGAATCCAGCTTCTGCCTGAATCCCAACTGTCTTTAAGACCCTTGTTTGGCCTCTAACTCTTGATAGACACCACAGCTAACATTGCTGTTGGCTATAGAGCAGCCTGATCCAGTTCCCACAAAGTCCATTGAAGAATTCCTATTGACTTTTGTAGGGTCAAAATCCTTATGCTTTGCCATACTAGCCACTGTCTTCATGTGATGTAATAGGGAGTATATCCAGTCATTTACCTTTTATATATTAAATATCAAAGACCTTCCTTTCCATATTCATTAGGAAACTTCTTTTATCAGTGTATAAAAGTGGTGATTTTCTAATGTACTTTTTAATTCTAAAAGTATAAACTATCCTAAGATCTACCTTGCCTATGCAGTACCCCAGTTCAAACCATGGGGTGTGAATGGCAGCACACACTGGCATATCACAGTGTAACTCCCCGACATGGATGCTGCTAGAATCTAGGGGTCTCAAACTCACATCCACAGGCATCTTTTGCATCCCAGCAGCCATCTGGCAGCTTAGAGGTAACTAGTGTTCTGAATAGCTAACAGAACCCTGGTGTCATGGAGTGCCCGGGGTGATGCTTTGGCACTGCTCCCTAGGAAGCCAGTCAGGACTGCGGGGGGGAAGTATCCTCTCCATACACAGCCTGTTTCCAAGGCTAGGAGCTTCACAGGTTCCCGCTTCCACCTTCCTGGGTCTGACCTCAGAGCATTCAGCACCTTCTGCCCCTCTGTGCGCTTCCCCTCAGCGAGCCCGTCCCTGGGGTGGGGGTTCTGGGGAAGCCCATGGATCCTTGCACCCCAACTCCACAGTCAGACGTGACTCTCAGCTAGCCAGTAAAATAGAGGTTTATTTGATGACAGGTACAGGGTCTAACACAGATCATACAGCGAACGTGACCCCTCAGCTGGATCCATTTTAGGGGCCCAGGGAGGCCAGACCCTGCCTGGGCCTGCCTCCCCCTTTTGCCCACCCAGATCCAGACTGAAAGTCACTCCCCATAGCCCCTCTTCTGCTTCCCTTTGTCTCCTTCCCAGGCTAAGCCAGGTCAGGTGACCTCTCTCCCCCACTTGAAGTCAGATTACAGCTTCAGGTATGGCCACCTTCACACAAGATTCAGAGGAAAAAGTAAAGAGCATTCCTATTCTGTCCCACCTGGTCCCACCAGAGCCACTGCATATAGGTGTCCTGATTGGGGAAGCACCTGGCCCCAGTGATTGGTACAACGGCACTCTTTAAGCTAGAAGGAGGCACCAGAAATTGTCTGTGCAGCTAGGTGAATTCCTGGATGGCTGATAAGTGGGACCCTGCCTTCTTGTCTGTCTCCTGCTTTCCTGACTTATCCCTAGTATATATTTCACTGTCTTGCTCCTGGTTCCTGCT
This sequence comes from Sternotherus odoratus, assembly GCA_032164245.1. NCBI lineage: Eukaryota > Metazoa > Chordata > Testudines > Kinosternidae > Sternotherus > Sternotherus odoratus. Next base: position 243,800,910 of record JAVMKO010000001.1, read on the forward strand.
CTCCTGACTTGTTCCTGATCCCTGCTCCTGATCTCGAACTGCAGCTCTGACCCTTGATTTGACTCCTGATGCCAGTTCTGACCCTTGGTTCAACTCCTGACCTGACTCTTGACCTGACCACTAGATCTGAGAGCCCAAGCCCTGGCCGTGATGCTGGTACTAATTAAAAGGTACCTAGTTCACCTTAACAAAGATTTATTTCAAACATAGGCTAACATAGGTACTTCTTAGGGTTTGTCTTCACTACCAGGGAGATCAACAACGCTGCAATTGATGTAGTGGGTGTCAATTTAGTGATTTTAGTGAAGACCTGCTGAATCGATGGCAGAGTGCCCTCTGGTCAACTCTGGTACTCTACCTCCCCGAGAAGAGTAAGGTAAGTCGACCGGAGAGCATCTCTCTTTGATGCAGTGAAGACACCAGGTAAGCTGATCTAAGCTATGTCGACTTCAACTATCAGGGTGGTAGCCGTGTTAGTCTGGAATAGCAGAGTTAACAAAGTCCTGTGGCACCTTAAAGACTAACTATAAAGTTTTGAAGCATGAGCTTTCGTCCGACGAAGTGGGTATTAGCCCACGAAAGCTCATGCTTCAAAACTTTATAGTTAGTCTTTAAGGTGCCACAGGACTTCAACTATGTTACTCACATAGCTGGAGTAGTGTAACTTAGGTCGACTTACTCCATCATTGAAGACAAGTTCTAGTTTGCATCAGTAGCATCCACATACGGGAATTACAGTGCAATTAGTGTGTGCTGCAATTCACACCCCAAAAAGTCCAAACTAATGGCAATTTTTAAAAATCCTAAACTAAGGATAGAATTACTGGATGTTTTAGATTCAGCATCCAACAGTTATTGTTTTGCCACCTGTTTGTTTGCCTGCCCAAGGTTATTAGGAAAGCAAGAAATCTTGCTGCTTAGTTTTAGCTATAAATAAAAAATGTAGTAGTTCACTGTGGTCTTTGGTTATTACAATTCCTGTATCTCAGTTGTTGCTTTAGGGCATTTTACTATGAAAAACATTGTGTAAGTTGAAGATATCTTGTTACCATGGAGTCTCAAAGGTAGACCAGGGATATGCAAGCTATTCTACAAAACTAGTCTCAAAGCAACTGATTTTAAGTAAAGAAACATGAAAGTAGGATATTTATCAAACTGTTATAGACTGGATATGGCTAAATCTTCATGCAATCCTCCTAATCATACTGGTAAGATAGGCAAACAATATTCAGATTATGGTGGCATGATGTGAATATGCCCATCATGGTCCAGCGGTGTGTGGGAAATGAAGTATTCAACTCTTACATTAAATGGAAATTATCCAGATTGAAAGCTCAGAATATAACAAATTGTCCCTTAAAAAACAGATTGCACAGAAAATACAAGGCAAATATTTTCAAAAATGAGTGCCTACACCTATATTTACACAGGTAAATCGTCTGATTTTCAAAGGGGTCGAGCACCCAGCATCTTGCACCAAAGACAAAAATGCAAAGTAGGACAATAATAATTGGATTCTGGATACAAATCAGCCCAGAGGGAGATTTTCAAAGCACAAAGGCCAAGTTATGCACCCAACTCCCATTTAAAGTTGATATGAGTTGGCCACTTAATTCCTGTTTGGTGACTTTGAAAATGTCCTCACCCTAGCGACTTTATTAGGAGCTCCTGGGTGTTCAAAATCAAACATCAGGCTCCTATTTCTTTAAAACTTTGGCCTTAGTGAATAAGTTGGTGGCATTTATTTTGCTCAACTATATTTTTAAAAATTCAGTAACTGTAATTGTCATGCAATCATGAATGTTTCACTGCTGTACAAATTCTCATATGCTCATGTCTCTTTACATTTACAAAAATGGAAAAATGCAAGTAATAAAAATAAATAACTAATTTGATTAATTTATTACATCTGGGATCTGGGTACCCCCCAGTTCTACTCTGTCTCAGTCCCAACATCAGTTAAAGCATCCTAGAAGCTGTGTTGACTTATTCCACTGGAGACCAATCTAGAATTCCATCATTCTCTACCCCCTTCTTCCCTTGGCTTGCCTTAAAGATTCACCAGAGACCATTTGCAGCAAAAAAAATTCAGCCCATTTCTACCACCTGAGTAGTACAGAGAAAGCTGACTGTACTAAAGAATCCAGTGCAGTAAATGTAAAGATGTTTCCATCAAAAAAATGTACTTGTTGTTTTCCAAGTATTTTGTTCTGATTACTCCTGCCAAGAACATATATTTCCTGACTTATTTTTACTAGGTTTTTTTACCTTTTTTTCTTTCTTTGTTATTGTATGTTTCTAATTGTGTTTTATGTTTAAGCAGAAAGACACGACAGAGTGGGTAGTATGGTACACTAATGACAGTCACTGGTGGCTATTAAATACAAGGCAAAAGGCTGAAAGCTAGAAACTTCTAGATTTGTCATTATTAGTTCATATACACATGCTGGTATATCTCATTATGATAATAAAACATTAAACTGCAAAGAAAACACATGAGATTAAGAGGGGAAATACCTGTAAAATGAAGAATTTTTTCCTATTAGACAAAAGATGGCATTGGAAGAAAATAGCCCTCTATTTTTTAGACATGCTAATGATAAATCATTAACATTTTAAAGAGAATTTTTTTTAAAAAAAAACATGAATGATTTATTCCTTCCAGTCTGAACTTGAAATTGGTCATTTTGTGTGTATTTGTGTGTAAAATGAATAATTACATGAAACTAAATTATGAACCAGGGCTAGTTCATGCTCCATTGGGTAGATTTACTCCTCAGCTAGGAGTATGCTTCCCAGAGCCTGTAGACAGACATGTGCTAGCTCTGCTCCAGCTAGCTTGCTAAAAGAAGCAGTGTAGCCAGTATCCTGTGGGCAACAACTTGAGCTAACAGCCTTAGTATGTGCCTAGGGTATCCAAGCTGACACCCATTCTACCTATCCTAGCTACACTGCTATTTTTAGTTTAGTAGCTCAAGCATAGCTAGTATGTGCCTGTTTTTCCCGCACTGGGAAGCACACTCCTAGCAGTAGTGTAAACATACTTAGGCACAACTCATACGTAGAGATACTGCAGAGCTGCACTGCCTCAAAGGGAACATTGGTGGTAGAGTTCCTCCCCAAATAAAACCAATTCTGTATGGTGTTTGTATGTCCGATGCAAGGAGATACGGCTCTTTGGGGACCTCTTCTTCCTCACCTATGAGGACCAAGGAGAATCTGCCGCAAAGGAATTCCTTAACTGAAAACAGGTCACAAGGCCTTCTCTTTTGAAACATGCTTATATCTTGTACAATAGTTACATGTATATAGTGTAAAAAGTCTCTTTTCTGACTCCCAGTATTTTATCTATTCCTTGTAATTACAATAAGAAATACAAATACAATGATAAAGTTAAATAACTGCAGGGAGAAAATATCCAGTTTTTAGTGCCATCCACTGCACTTTTTAAATACCCAAAGACAGGAGTGGAAGATTTTCAAAGGCATACATGGCAGTCAAACATCCAATCTTGATTGATCAATTGCCAATGATGGACAATGCACCACCACACTTAATAAATTATTCCACGATTAATTACCTCACTGTTAAAAATGTATGACTTATTTCCAGTCTGACTTTGTATAGTTTTAGCCATTGGATCTTGCTATACCTTTGATTAGCTCATACCTAATAGGTGATGTATAGCTGTATAGGTGATGTGATGGATCACTTGATAAATACCTGTTCTGTTCATTCCCTCTGGGGTACCTGGCATTGGCCATTGTTGGAAGACAGGCTACTGGGCTAGAATGACCTTTGGTCTGACCCAATATGGCCATTCTCATGTTTTTCTGCTAGAATTAAATTCCATTATCAAATATTTGTACCCAATATAGGTACTTATAAACTGTGATCAAGTCACCCTGTAACCTTCTCTTTTTAAGCTACATAAATTGAGCTTCTTGAGTCTATCATTATAGGGCATGTTTTCCAACCCTTTCTTATTCTTTATTAATTCTAAACTCTTTCTAATTTATCAACATTTTTCTTGAATTGTGAGCATCAGAACTGGACACTGTATTCCAGCAGTCAGACCACTGTCAAGTACAGAGGTGATGTAACCTATGTATTCTTTGTAGAATTCCTCTTGTAGAGCTCTCAAATGATCAGGCTACCAATTGATTATTATACCTTCCTTACTTCTTGGATAGATTTCCTAATGATTTTCCCCTTTAAAATACAGGTCTGAGTGAAAAATTCACATGCAAGGTAAAATTCAGTCCAGTCCTAACTAATCACATTGAGATCTGGCAAACCAATGCAAATGTTGACATTTAGTTGATCAGATACAAGGTTAGATGACCTTAAATGACTAAATCTTGAACCTATATTAAGACATTGAGACTAAACCAGAAACCCATTCCATCCTTCAGGAAAAAGGAATAGCTTTTTAGCTATTAGTCTAGAAGAACATGTGTTCCAGCCCTGGTCCCCAAATTAGGGTGAGGAGTTCAGATTTAGGTTTCACATTTATGTTGCGCAGCAGTACTCAAATGTAAACTTCTCCCTAATCATCCACTCCTAATTCATCAGAATAAAATCTCATTATAATAACAAACTTTCCTCACTGCCAACTACACTATGCATTAGGAAACTATTAATCCCACTATTACTCCAGCTTCTCTCTGGGTTTTCAGTGATATCTCCAGCTTCCCTATTACTGAAATCATGCAACTTTTTTTTCTTCTTTTTAGTCTGCACCCAGAGGTAATTCCTTCATAGAGCCAGAAATAGAGGAGTGAAGGATAACACAATCCCATAGTAACTCAAGTCATTTGCCATCTTAACAGCCATTATTTTTTACAATTTTATGGAGAATTTGTGACTTCATCAGAAGACTAATCAATTCCATGGCACTCGGTTCAGCAGTTAAGCCTTATCACAAAGCAGGAAGGCTATCATGGAGACTTCTTAATCATTCTTTCCTTTGCTTTTCCTTTATTTTTGTGAAGTTAGATATTGATTAATCTCCATTGTGAAAGACTGAAATGTGTAAATAAAAAGATGTAAAATTTCTTTTTTATAGAACTGTCAAAATTTATCCAGGTCATCACAAAGGACATGTGTCTAGGGACATTTTGTCAGTACTATCCATATTTACCACTCTTCTTGTCAAAGGACATGTGTCAAGGAGACTTTTAAAACAAAATTGAAAGCATGAGACACATTTGAAACTGGGAAATGAAATGTTTTTTTGTTTTTTTTAATGTACTTCACAACCCATCTGCATAATGCTGTGTTTTTATGTAACTTCCTACACTCTTATATAGATAGTGATTCTGATCCTTTGATATAGCTTCTTTTACCTTGGGGGCTGGATTATTACATGCTAAATATTACCAGGAAATTACAACTGTGAATATTTGTATGTTTCAAAATATTAGAAAAAATGTCAATAGAATATTTAAATCAATAGTTGTGATGCATAAACCATTAAGCCCTTGCTTATGTTTATCTAAACATTAGCTCCAGGTGTACCTTTGACAATGGAAGAGTAAGCTCCTTGGTGGAAGCCACCTATTCATCATTTCAGCTCCTATAGAAAAATATCATGGAGCACTGAAATAAGATCATATTTCTCTACTTTTGGATTCTTACATCTTTCTATGAAGTATCTGGTTCTGGTCACTGTTGGAGATAAATACTGGACTAGGTAGACCTAGAGTTTGATCCATTATGGCAACTCAGAATTTTATTGCAATATAGACATACTCTTAGTCACTGAGGATGCTTAATACCAGTTTATCTCAGGGAGATAGGTAACAGGAGATAATAAAGCCTAGGTAATTAGGACATTCTAGGCCTCTTACTTTCCCGTGTTCTACAAGAGAGATCAGTATGTTTTATATAAGTGGGCACCAGACTAAAGATATAATATAACCCACTGGAAATAATACATTGCTGGTAGCTGCTTAAAGCAGACTTCACAGTCAGTTTTCTTTTATTACATTCACGCACAGTAACTGTGTTTGTGCATATGTGTACAGAACAGTTTGTGAAGGGCGTAGTCACATCTGTGACTAATTTGATTACTTGCCTCACTGCCAATCTACCATGGCCAACAAATTTCAGGAACAAATAGGCATATTCATGTGCAAACAAGTGGATTCGTGTGATAATAGCATCCTCTCCAAAGATTGAAGCAAACAAAACTTTGTTCATACAAATGTTCGTGAAAAGGAGATGAAAGCGAATATGGACATGGTGTAGCCAAATTTTATTTAGAATTCAGTAGAATGTTCACTGAAAGGTTTTTATACTAGTTGACCAATAATAATACAGGAGGAAGGATCAATTCAGATTTTTTTTCTTTCACTAAATAAAAACTATTAAAAGTAACTTTTAGTGCTGGTCAAAGGTGCTAGAATACAACACTGGACACTTATTAACAATACCTTATAATAACAACACGCACTTCCTTGCCTGTCACAGGGATGCTGGCCCTTTAAAGGGTGATTGGTCTTCTCAGCCCCACTTGTGACTCAACCAACTCTCCTCCCCATGTGAGCCAATCAGGCCTCTACCTTATCAATCCCAGAGTTTAGGAAGAAAGAGTGGTTGTGGCAGACAGGGTGGATTGATTTAAATCAAAGCCAGTTAAATCGCTATTTTTAATCATGATTGAAATAAGCAAGCAGGATTGATTAAAATAATTGACTTTAATTGTATTTTTCATTTGCACTTTTTAGTTTTTTTCGTAAAGAAAAGTTGATTCTCATTGGTAGTTAATTATTAAAACATGTTCATTTGCAACTAAATATAGCCTTTGCATTCGATACTTCTTTTTGTTAGCCAAGATGATACAGTATATCTAGGCACATTTATTTAAGAACTTACCAGTTCATTCATTTTTACTCATGATATGTGTCAAGCTCTTTTTGGATGAAAACTCAAATTCAGTTAAAGGTGGACAAAAAAAGCATGGTGGCTTTATGTTGGTTTTTGTTTTGTTTCTTTTTTTATTAAATAAAATTACCTTAAATGTGATGGATATACATAAAAACAGTTTTTCAAAACATTTTCCTCTTAAAATTAACTAAAGTATTATTTCTAGTTAGTGAACTTAACTGGTTGTTTTTGCTCATCGTATCACTCAAGATTTAAAACTAATAGATTTCATCCTCTCCAACCTAGTTTGTAGTCATACATTTCAATTCCCAAATGTTTTTTAACTTTGAGTAAAGTAGTCATTGAACTGAACTAGTTGAATAAACTGAAATGAAGAAAATACTCTTTTGACACCCGCAGAAGAGGCTACTGTTATCAAAAGCGAGTTTAGCACTGCAGTAAACTCTGGTTCCAGATGCTTAGCCACTCACTTCCAGTAGTTCAGTGGCATGATTTTATTTTAAACTTTGGCAGCAAACATGTATTGCTTGATTTTTTTATTGAATTTAAATTATTTGAATAGATTATAAGTAGTTTAGGCCTTAATATAGGTTGTCAATTTCAAATGTAATTATAATGTTTTTTTTAAAAAAAAACAAACAGACAAACAAACAAACCTGTATTTAATTTGAATTAAATAAAATCCAAGTTAAATCAAAAATCTAATTTAAATCAACTGCAGAAGACTCCAGGTAGGAAGTCCTGAGCGTGTCTGTTCAGGAAAGAGCAGAAAGCAATCCAGAAGAGCCCAGGAAGGGATGCTAGGGTCAATGGAAAAAAACCTGGGAAAGGCTGAAAGCTCAGCCCAGAGGGTGGGCAGAAGAATTAGAGGAGAACAGATCAACCCTTCAGAAGAAGGGCAAGGACTTTGTTTTTTGCACTTGGACTAAGGAACTAACCAGAAGGGTAACAGCTCCTGCTTCCTGCAGCCCCAATTGGACCAGAGCAGCGAAGCACTGCCAGTGGGAGACGTGATCGGCCGAACCTGCGGACGTGGCAGATAAACAAACCAGCTGGGCCTGCCAAGGGTGCTTACTCTGGGGAGCCGCATACCAAGGTTGCCAATCCCTAGTCCAGAGCATCACATACCATTAACAAAAGAAGGCATTAGGCAACCTGGATATCCCACAATAGAAAGCTTCCTCAATCACAGAATGAACGTTAAAGAAAAAACTATATTCAAACAGACATTTAGCCATTTGAACTTCAAAGCTTCCACCTTCCACACCACTGACAGGTCTATTACACTGAATCACTAATTACTTACCCTAAACAGTTGTTTTATATTATAATTGTCAAACTGAACATACATTCTTGTTTATACATCCAAAAGCAAGCATCTGTCAGGCCAATCTGTGTTGTTTTCTCAAGCTCCGTGTCTCTAACTAGGTTACTGTAGGGAATAAGAGGCAAGGTACTCTGCAATATATGGCTTTAGGCGTTATTCATGACTCATGATCATTTTATTTCTTACATTGCAAAAGCATAACATGGACTTTACCGCACACTGTAGATTACTGTCTTTACCCTTTTGTTAAACCTCACTTGTTTGTTATCATAGATAAAATGACTCTCAAACCAGATTATGAGCCAGGGATATATTGACAGCTCACAAAAGCTAAAAGTTAGCTAGAGGAACAGGCAGCTTGTCTTATGCCTTGGAACGGGGTGTATGATTCATGATGGTGCATTCTCCATCAAAGACCAATTTTAAATCAAGACTAGATGTTTTTCTAAAAGATCTGTTCTAGGAATTATTGGGGGGTCTGTGTTATACAGGAGGTCAGATTAGATGGTCACAGTGACCCCTTCTGATTTTGGTATATATGAATATGATTATATCTGCTCTCAACTTACAGGAAGTATTGCAAAATGTATTATGCAATTCAGTTCTCATTATGAATGTGTCCTTTCATTTATCCCTTATATGATGATATATCACTTTTTGCTGGAGTATGCCATGAGCAGGGGCATTCCAGTCAAACTTTTTAAATATTTTGCAGCCCTTGAGAACTGGCCACCAACAGGGCTACTTCTGCAGACCTCCCTTTATTAGTCAAACTTTCAGATCTTATGCACTGACATTATGGATGGAGTATGGGAATGAAAAATAGGCCATCCTCTGCTCAGAGCCTATCTCTGCCATTGACTCATCCTGTGGCTTCAAGCAAATCCTGACTTTCTCCCCCAGTTTTCTCATTATGTAAAACATAAGAATGCTTCCCTAGTGAAGTATTTTACAAAGGTACTGTGAAGTTCAGCTAATTAATGCATCTTAAGCACTTTCTATTGTAAGTGCTACAGAACATTGTGTTGACATTTGGACCAGATCTTTGGAGGGCAATACTAGAGAGTAACCAGTAAACTATATGTTAGAATAAATTAAGCTGCTTAAGAATCACTATTATGCAAGCATGGGAACATGTAAAAAAATAGGCTTTGAAATAAGCTTAATGAATGCCTAGTAAGGTATAGTGGTTAGCATGAGGCCAAGCAAGGCCTGGAAGATAGCATAAGTATTTGGCCTATGGTTATAAGATTTATAGGAGCTTTTGCAATATGTAGATTGTGATAAACATATACATTGCCAGAAGTATGAAATAATGGATTTGAGGAGAATTTTTATTATATTATATAGAACCGTGAAACCCTGGTGCCAAAAAAAAAAAGCAAACATCATTCTGTATTAGCAGGAGTGTTGTAAGCAAGACATGAGAAGTGATTCTTTCACTCTACTCCATGCTGATTAGGCCTCAACTGGAGTATTGTGTCCAGCTCTGGGAGCCAGATTTCAGGAAAGATGTGGAAAAATTGCAGAAAGTCCAGAGAAGAGCAACAAAAATGATTAAAGGTCTAGGAAACATGACCTATGAGGCAAGATTGAAAAAAATAGGGTTTGTTTATTCTGGAAGAGAGAATACTGATGGGAGAGATAATAACAGTTTTCAAGTACATAAAGGGTTGTTACAAGAAAGAGGGAAAATAATTCTTCTTAACTTCTGAGAATAGAACAAGAAGCAATGGGTTTAAACTGCAGCAAGGGCGGTTTCGGTTGGACTTAAGAAAAAACTTCCTAACTGTCACGGTAGTTAAGCACTGGAATATGTTGCCTAGGGAGGTTATGGAATCTCCATCATTGGAGATTTTTAAGAGCAGGTTAGACAAACACCCGTCAGGGATGGTCTAGATAATACTTAGTCCTGCCATGAGTGCAGGGGACTGGACTAGATGACCTCTCGAGGTTCCTTCCAGTCCTAAGATTCTATGATTCTTTTCCTCTGTCATCTGGATTTCAGAGAAAAATATCATTTTCAAGATGGATTTTTTAATTTACCTTGGTTGATTGAGTGTTAACTCAACTTAAGTCACATAGCATTTCTTCAGCATTTCCAGTTGTCTGAACCTATCCTATGAGAAGTCTCAGTTGCAAGCATAGTTAATTAATTTCTCATTCCTGCATTTAAAGAAGGAGGTCTCCCTAAATGAGACTCTAAGGAGGAGCAGGCCAGCCATCTCCCAAAGCTGACAGGCAGAATTAGCAACCTCCCTCCCCGAACAGAGAACTCCATGTAAGGGGATCGGCAGATTGTCAGGATAGAATGTGCAGCAGAATCTGCTGGATACAGAAGAATACTCTGAGATGATGTTCTTGAGGACTCTCCCTAGTTCTGGATCAGTTTTGCATTCACCCAGCGAGGTGATTGGGATCATTTAACTGCTTATGATTTCTCTCACTCATTTTTTAAAGCAGTTAAATGCACTATTAAAATCACAATGTTAGGAAATGTCAAGATCAAGGTTGTTACAGCAGTGTTCATTCTCCTGTGTTGCAAACATGTTGGCCCTAATTCTTTTGTACCCTGCTGAAGTCAATGATGTCACTCCTAATGTACATTGGGGTGACCACAGGCCTGAGTGCTTGTATATATGTATTTAGTTAGTTAGTTGTAGGGAGGAGTGTTTTTTCCTCTGGTTTATAGCCAGACTGTATCTGGCCCTAGCGTGAATAAGTAGGGAGGAAGAGGGAAAGGCTTAAGGTTGGCTATGCAGAGCCCCTGCACTTTGAGGGAGTGCATAGTTTGCTCCTTCCTAGTGCCCCAGGGAGTGCAAAGATGGCAGGAGGTTGGAATAGCCCAACTATTCTACCCTCTGTGGAGCTGGCTGGAGCAGAAGCTATGCCTTTCAAAAGGAACCTATGCTCCAAGGCACAATGCAAGGATGTTGGAAGAATCTGTATAGTGGGGGTACTGGGAGCCATTGAACCAAACTGTATAACCCGGTATATGATCAAAACCACTTTAAGCCCAGTGTGCAGTGGCTAAAGAATTTTTGCTAATGAAAAGAACTGGGCTCTTTTAAGTAGTTACAAGGGGTATTAAGAATAAGAGTAATAAGAACAAGGAGGGGAAATAAATTGTACTGGGCTGGGGTTGATTCTTCTCTCACTTACACTGGTGCAAACAAAGAGCAACTCCACTGAATTCAGTGGAGTTACACTGGTGTCAAACTGGATTAAAACGAGCTCAGAATCATGCTTGACTTCAGGCAAGGACTGGAAAGTGAAGAGGGGAAAGTGCTAGTGACTGAAGAGGAATAAATCTCTTTGCTGCTTGAACTCTGTCTAGCCTATTCAGTTCGAGTAGTACTCCAGTGGAAAAGGGAGAGCGCTTGCCATACAGAGGTTAATCCTCCTGAAATCAAAACCCCTCCCAGGCACTGGACAATAATGGTTGGTATGTCATGTCCTGAATGGATATTCAAAGTACCATCCAGCACATCATCCAATACAGTATGTGTTCATTCCAAACAGTTAATTCACTCTAAAAGTCACCCTAATTAATTAAGATATCAGTAGCATGTGATATGCTGATAGTGAATAGAATGCTGAGCACGCTCAGGCCAAGACTCCATGGACCTGCTTCTCTTCTCATTTACACCCGTATAAACTAGGAACAATATCATGGAAGTCAGTGGCACTAAATCAGTGGCTCTGCGGGTCCTCTTATGTCCTGCCATTCCTTCCTATGGGAGAGCTGTGCAAGCACCCTGCATAAGTAGTTTAAGGCACAGTCCTGCATTGTGATCCATGTGGATAGACTGTTTTGCCTATTGGAGCCCTGGTGAAGTCAATAGCAGGTACCCCATTCTATCAATGCATCACAATGCTGAATTAGTGCTTTAGTAATTGGGCTTAAGTGTGTTCTGAAGAGAAGTTGCAGAAATGTTCTGTGGTCTGGAGAATTACATCTCTGTCTGTGTCCTCCTGCCACATGCTGACTTTATTCGGTTTAACAGTTCGGTTAATTAATCACTGGAATAACTTAAATGAATCTGTGGTGGATTTTCTAACATCTGCAGTCTTTAAATCAAGACTGGACATCTTTCTAAATGATATTCGGGAGGAAGCAGCCTCTCTTATAATATTTCGGTCAATTGGTGGGATGTGGAAAATCCCAGTCCAATTCCCCCTCCACCTAATCCTAATGAGGAGAAAGGATTTCCCTCCACCCAGGTGAGTGCCCTATTTTCAGAATGGAGAGGGGTAACTAGTGGTGCTGCCTAAGTGTTAGTCCTAGGACCAATCCAATTCAACTTATTCATAAATGATCTGGAGACAGGGGCAAACAGTGAGGTGACAAAGTTTGCAGATGATATTAAACTGCTCCAGATAGTTAAGACAAAAGCAGACTGTAAAGAACTGCAAAAGGATCTCATAGCACTAAGTGATTGGGCAACAAAATGGCAAATGAAATTTATTGTGGATAAATGTAAAGTAATGCACATTGAAAAAAAATAACCCCAACTATACAAAAAATATGATGGGGGCTAATTTAGCTACAAATAATCAGGAAAAAGATCTTGGAATCATCATGGATAGTTCTCTAAATACATCCACACAGTGTGCAGCAGCAGTCAAAAAAGAAAACAGGATGTTAGAAATAATTTTAAAAGGGACAGAGAATATCAGGGTTAGAAGGGACCTCAGGAGATCATCTAGTTTAACCGCCCTGCTCAAAGCAGGGCCAATCCCTACTTAAATCATCTGAAATTTTTTCCCCACATTCCTAAATTTCCCCCTCAAGGATTAAACTCACTACTGCAGGTTTAACAGGCCAGTGCTCAAACCACTGAGCTAGCCCCTCTCGCCCTCCCAAAGTCATTATATGCCCACATCTTGAATACTGCATACAAATGTTGTCTCCTCATCTCAAAAAAGATATACTGGTATTAGAAAAGGGTCAGAGAAGGGCAACTAAAGTGATTAGGGGTTTTGGAATGGGTCCCATATAGGAGAGATTAAAGAGACTAGGACTTTTCAGCTTAGAAAAGAGGAGACAAAGGGGGGATATGATAAAGGTATATAAAATCATCAGTGGTGTGAATAAAGTGAATAGAAAAAAAGTTATTTACTTGTTCCCATAATATAAGAACTAGGAGCCACCACATAAAATGAATGGGCAGAACGTTTAAAACAAATAAAAGGAAGTTCTTCACACAGAGCACAATCAACCTGTGGACTCCTTGCCTGAGGAGGCTGTGAAGGCTAGGACTATAACAGGGATAAAAGAGAACTGGATAAATTCCTGGAGGTTAAGTCCATTAATGGCTATTAGCCAGTATGGGCAAGGAATGGTGTCCCTAGCCTCTGTTTGTCAGAGGGTGGAGATGGATGGCAGGAGAGATATCACTTCATAATTACCTGTTAAGTTCACTCCCTCTGGGGAACCTGGCATTGGCCACTGTTGGTAGACAGGATACTGGGCTGGATGGACCTTTGGTCTGACCCAGTATGGCCGTTCTTGTAGCTTGGTGATTAAAAATATTCTAGGCTGAAATATAACTTGGCATAAAAAATTTCAGCACAGGAGCAATTTTGAAACAACAACTACAACACCATTGTCCATTTCTAAGTTATATGTATGTAGACAAAAATAATAATGTACCATTTGGAAAAGGAAGGAAACATGACACCTATCTATATCTGTGCACCAGAGAGGTTTATTACATGCCGATGAACTTTTGTATCTGTATTGAGTACATCAAGAGTAGCTTTCTTTCCTCAGCTGAAACTTTACCACCAGGCCACACTGTAAATGATCACTGCCTTTAGATATCTGTGGGGTGAAAATAATAAGAATGAAGTTTACTGATGTACCGATATACTTTACTTGTAAATGTGGCTAATTTTATTCCATTAAAATGTCACTGGGAGTTTTAGCATTCAGACTGATAGTGACCATATGTGGCAACTGGATTGATAAATATAAACTCTGATAGCTCCATTCTGCCAACAACAAATTAAAAGTGCTGGTCTCTGATCAAGTCTGAATTCATCCAGTGTTTGGCAGGCTCAAATTTTTAAATACTGCTTATTCCATATGTTCATTTGGTAAACATTTGAGGAAGATAACTAGCAGAAACCTCAGGTGTAATTTAAAATAACATTTAAAATAATTATGTAATCTAAGAAGCATTTAAGGCATGATTGTTTATCCTTTTTGTGTGGGCACCTCTTAAATAGATTTCATGTTAGACTGGATTTTGGAATTGGATTTCTTTTTTGGACAGAAGTCTGCAATCAAATTATTTTTCCATCCAGTTTTAATTGAATTTAAACCATGAGGGACAGTGGTTTGTTTTTTATTTATTTATTCCCCGGATTTGTTTAAAATGAATAGGGAAACCTAAGAGCCCCATGAAACTGCCATTGATTTCCATGGGAACAAGAGAAGGTCCAGAATCTGCATGCATGTTAAATGATCTACAAACTAAGGCCCTGCTCGTGCAAATAAATCTATATGGATAGACTTCTTCACCCTTGTGAAGCCCCATTGACTTCAGTGGCAGGCACATATCAGGCTTGTCCACGCTGGGGACCTTGAAGGATCAGTGCCTGAATTACTGATATAAAATATTCTCAGACAGGCATGTTAGAAAATCAATCATCAGCATCTAAAAAACAACTTCCCCCCCTATTTTAACAATTCAGCTCATCTTCTACAGTTTTTAATGGATCATTATTACCAATGTCAATTAAAATCAATAATTTTCAAAGAAATAATAGTGCTAGATATTTTTTTTTACTACTACTACTATTAATTTTTAGTATTAGCATTATTATAGCTTCCTCTAAAGGTAATTTACTTAGCTGCTGACAATGACCAGTTTTCAGAAGCCATCGTTGAATTGCATCCTTGTTCTTTGCTTTGCATCCACCTGCTTTTAACGATATAGAGTGCATACTGCTCTACAATGAGCCCTCCTGCTCAGTGTATAATCAAAGCAGGATGACTAACAACGTGGCTTCAGGGCTTCCAATAGGTTACTGTGTTTGTATTTGTATCTGTATTTGTACTTCTAAGAAAGATCAGGTTATATTCGGAAAACAATTGATGTGGTGTCCTGTTGTGCCTCATCACTAGCGAATTTATGGGACATTTCTTTCTTAACTGGGCACATCATCATGTCTGTTAATTTGTACCACAACATAAACATTCCCTTTGAGGTAGAGCTATGTGTCAGCTTTTGTCTGAACTTCAATTATTTCAGTAAAATACCTGCAGGCTTTGTGACCTGATTCAGCAAAGCATGTGAGCACGTGCTCAAGTCCGGAGGGTTTAAGTACATGCTTATTTGCTTTTCTGAATTGAGATCTTTGTTGAAATTACATGGTCTCTTTAGAAACTCTAAGACTGATAGAAACGCTGTTCTTTTTGGGAAAACAAGACTATGGCCTGGCCTACACTAGGAAATTAGGTCAGCGTAACGATGTCAATGTCAATGACCGCATCAAAGCATTTCAGTGCAATGCAGGGGTAATCAGAAGACATCCTAAATAAAAACATAGGCAAGACAACTGGATTTTCACCATGGAAAACTGATATTGTTCTGACTTTTCACATGTTTAAAATTCAGACCTGGATCATAATTTTGTGGTTTGGTCCTCTCTACTGGTCTACAAAATTTATTGGGTTGGGATGGTGCTCAAAATCTAGATTTTGGTTCAGCCTATTATTTGCAATGGTGGAAAATTTCAGTGCATTCATCTCAAAGGCACCAAAGTCTTTCTGAATAGTTAGATACATCAAAAAACAAATATCCAGAAATAATACTAATCCATGCTGTTGTTGGGTTTAGTTTTGACTCCAGTGACATTATATTCACATTAAGTCAACATTCTTATAATGCCAGCATAAATAATCTGGTTAATGCTATAGCAATGAGCATCATAGAATTGCCTGTAAATAAACGTAGCAAATTAACAGAAAACAGATTTCTTTTATACATTACAACATAAAAACTACAAAAAAGGGAAAACATTTCATAGTCGTTATCTAAAAAAACGCCACCTTCAGAAAGGTTTGATATGAAGCATAAATATGCCCTGCCGCTTACATGCTTATTACAAAATAAACATTGCCCCTGCCTTTATCATTTAAGATAATTAACCATGTTACAGAATTGTTACAGTGTATGTCTAAAACTGTATCAGTGTATGTCAACACCTACTTAAAGTGCATTATACAGTTCTCATGATCATGCAACTCTTTACATAATAAACATATTACAATAAATTGTGCTCTGTATGCATCAAAAGTTCAAAGCCCCAAGCCTTATGTGGGGAAAATGAGAGGGATATCTACCTTTCTACTACAGGGGCAACATTCTCCACCCCCAAAATTCACTTCCTGTACCATCCCCTCTGCAAGTCTTGCTTTGTGCAGCCCAGAAGGCCACATATGCAAGGGTATGTAATATCCAGTTCTGTCTATCAAACTCAGAGAATCTCAGCAAGCTAAGAAATACAAAGACAACTTTCCCAGAAATCTATTGTTTTAAGGTTTTATTCAGCTACAAATAGTCATGGTCTGCTGTCTGAACAATCCCAGAAAGGTCATTCATTTTGGCTCCTTACCGTGCCAGACACTTCAGTAAAAAAGGCAATTATGCCATGGAAACCGATAACACAATAAACCTATTAGCACTACCTTGAAAAGTGATGCAGCCAAAGAGTTCTCCCACAGTGCAACAAACAATGTCTGATTCTCAGTAATTTTTAAACTCCTTCCTACAGGTGTATTACATCAGTTTACACTCCCTTCACATTTGGAAGGGTTTCCTGGTAGGCATAAGTTCTAAAACATAGGGCCAAATTTCCATCCTCACACTCCAAGGAATCTCAATAATTGAAACATTAAGCCTTCAGATTATTTTATTTTATTTTACTGAAAACTTAGATTCTGGAATTTAGCTCTGTGACAGGGTAAATTTTGTGGCAGATTCTGTGACAGTATAATTCAGAGAGTCCTGCCTATATATAGTGCCTATATAGTGGCCCATTTTAAGTTCTTCCTTGTCCAGTCCCTATATTCTTCATAGAAGAACCCACTTCTGTTTTAGGGCATCTGGGAGACTCAAGAATGCTCAGTGTCATCTCTATCATTGCCATAACAAGATATCAGATTCTGCTCAGGAGAAAGGGGTAGCACCAGAAAGTCTCATTAAGAAACTCAGTCACTAATGAGCGAGAATTCTACCTGATGAAACTGGATAACCTCTACTACTCAAGAGTACAAGGACCTTATACAGGCCAGTAGGCAAGCAAAAGATTTGTTTTTGTTTGCTTGCTTGTTTTGTTTGCTGACTCTAATTTATGCCAGCAATAATGGCCCCTTAGGGGATGTTTCACCAGTTGGGGACTTTTGCGGTATAGGTCATGCAGCTGCACACACCCCTCCAGATCCTGGTACAACCCTATGAAGAGCTAAAATTAGGATGTTTGAACCAGCCATGCTGACTTTACGCCAACTGAGAATTCTCTTATGCAAGGGGAATTCCTAGGTAAAGCAGCTTTACAGTCCATTTGCACCACTCTCACCACACAAAGGGACAGAAGTGTAGGCGGGAATCTCTCTTATATTCTTTACATTCTTAAAAAGAGTCATTTTTGTTTAAACTTTGTGTTCTAATTATTTCCAGATAGGCTGTTCTTTGCCTGAAGTCAGAGATGTGATGTTCCCTTTTGCACAATCAGAGACAAATTAAGACATTTACCAGGATGTCAGAGTGAGATCAAGCAAAAATGACTTCATCTGGCTTCTGAGCCAAAGGGAAAAAGCTTTTTACTTATAAGCTTTGCCTTTTGTTAAACCTTTCACAGCAAACAAGTACTAATAATCTGAACTGTCTCACCCTCTCAGTGATGAGTAAGTAGTGTGAATAGTAACAGCACACAGCTCTGAAAACTCCGGAGGTTTGGAGTTGCCCAAATAGCAGTACGACTACTTTAATTCTCCTTAACCTGTATACTGTGAATAAGAGTGTACATCTCTGATCTCTTTTATAGTGATAGAGGAAGGTCAGGGAGCTGTGGCAGAGTGTTTGAGGGGAGATATATCAGCTCCAGGTTCATTAGGGCGTGGCTCCCTGTAGACTAGGGAAGCAGGCAGCAGGTTAATTAGGAGCACCTGCTGTCAATTAAGGCCTTAATAAAAACCCCTGCCTCAGGCAGACAGGTGTGGGTGTTTGGAAGGAGTTTGGAGGCGTTGGAGCAGAGAGCAGTTGGGAGGCATTGGAGCAGGGAACAGTTTGGAGGTGTTGGAGCAGAGAACAGTTTGGAGGCGTTGGAGCAGAGAGCAGTTTGGAGGAGTTGGAGCAGAGAGAGTTTGAAGAAGTGCTGCGGTGAGCTAAGAAAGACCCAGACCTTAAGTAAAGGAACACCTGGCTTGTGTAGAGAGAGGGCAGGAAGCGCCCCACAAGCTGAAGAGTAGGAGAGGGAAGTAGTCCAGGGGAAGAAGTAGCTAATCCCAGTGGTTTACCGCTATCCTCAGGGCCCCTGGGCTGGGACCCGGAGTAGAGGGCGGGCCCGGGTCCCTCCCTCTCCCCTTCTCCCCTCTAGGATACTTGTGGGACAGTTAATACCCTGTTCAGAGGCAAGAAAAAGGCTCCCTGAATTCCCCCACAAGAAGAAAAAGCGCAGGACCCATCAATATTGTGGGAGTAATTTGCCACACATGGTGTCAGAGGTGGGATTGACGCGCTGGGGACTTAAACCAGGGTTAGCCAAAACCTTCCTGTCCCTAAGATGGATGACGTGGTCAAGGCCCTAATACAAGCCACTGCGGCTCAGCAGGAGGCTACCTGGGTCCAAGCAACTACCCAACAGGAGGCAACTCGGGTGCAGCAAGAGACTAATCGTCTATTGATAACTCAGGCTGCCCAGGACTGAGCCCTGCTGCAGGAACTAATGAATCAGGTAAAGGCCCTTACAGAGAGAAGCTGCGGGTATGAAGGGATGCAGACCATACGGACCAGCTACTGTCTGCAGAAAATGACCAACAAGGATGATGTGGAAGCATACCTCCTGGCTTTTGAGAGAGCAGCCCTGCGGGAGGTCTGGCTCCAAGACCAGTGGTCTGGTATCCTTGCCCCGGTCCTGTGTGGAGAGACCGAGAAGGTATACTATGATATGGCCACAGAAAATGTGTCAGATTACCCCCAACTGAAGGCAGAAATCCTGGCCAGATATGGAGTAACGACAGCATTGCAAGCCCAGAGGTTCCATGAATGGCTGTATACCAAGGAGAAGACACCACGTACCAATTGTTTGACCTGATCCACCTGACCCGGAAATGGCTGCGCCCTGAGGCTCTCAGCTCTGAAAAAATGATGGAGCTGCTGGTACTGGACCAGTATATGAGAGGGTTACCACCAGACCTCCGGGTTTGGGTTGGCAAGAATGACCCCTCCACCTATGATGAGTTGGTCTCTCTCGTGGAAAGACAGCTGGCATCCCGGGAACTGTTCCAAACCCCAGGGGGTGAGACACGACAAACCAGGAAGCCAGCCCTAAAACCAAGGCCCCGGATTGTTGAGAACTATAGAAGAACCATAACCGGGAGGAAAGATACCGAGGACTGGGCCAAGGCCAAGACAGGACCTGGGGGTTTGGAAAGAGAGGGTTTGGGAGGCCGACCAAATAGACCCAGACCTAAGGCAGCAACTGGGATAAGGGGTCGGTGTTATGAGTGTGGAGAATGGGGGCATATAGCAGCCCAATGCCCCAACAGGGAAGAGCCTATGCAGTGCAATCTGGGGGTTCAGGGGGAACAATGTGGCCTACTAGGCCTGGTAGGGGTCGCAATGACCCCACATGGGTATACAAGGTTGGTAAAAATGAATGGTATTGTGACCACAGCATTAGTAGATTCTGGGACTGCTGTTACGCTGGTCTCAGGGAAGTTGGTGGGACAAGACCAACTAACCCGGGCCAAAAACACAGGGGTAACGTGCGTCCATGGCACTGTAAATTTTTACCCCTCAATCCCAGTATGGATTGAGATCCAGGGGAAGACTACCAGGATAGCTGCAGGGGTGGTCCCCAAGCTCCCTTACCCAGTATTAATTGGTAGGGACTTCCCCGGATTTGAGAGTTTACTCCTCCCAGTAGAGCCAGAGGAGGATAGCACCCCCCAGGTTGAGCCGGAGGCACCTACAACTTTTTTAGCCTCACCCCAACTTTTGCTGAATTTGCCCCAGAGCTATTTTCATCCCCTGGAAAATCCCGAAAGTTTAGGCAGGAAAAGAGAGCAGATAAAAGACTAGGAACCAGGATTCTAGTAAAAAACCAGAAAACCTTCCTTGCGGGTAAGCGAACCCGTTCAGAAGGCCAGGAGACAGTTCAGGCCAGTGCGGACTCAGAGGCAGCTCCTAGCCCAAGTAGGGACAACCATAGGGATGGAGTGGAAATAGGTCCCGTGGAGTTAGGTCAGATGGGTACCGCAAGGGAGAATTTCGGGCAGGACCAAGCCAATGACCCCCTGTATCCGAATGTGAGAGAGGAGGTAGTGGAAGTAAATGGCGTGCCTGTGGAAGGAAAGACCAAAGGCCCGAGGCCATATTATGTAATGAAACGTGATCTTTTGTACCGTATAGTGCAAATACGAGGGGAAGAAGTAGAGCAGCTCTTAGTCCCACGGAAACACACAAGGGCAATACTGGAGTTAGCTCACAGTCATTTATTTGGGGGACATCTAGGAGTAGACAAGACACTTGATAGAGTCCTAAGAAGATTTTATTGGCCAGGAATACATGCAGAGGTCCAGCGCTATTGTACCTCCTGCCCAGAATGTCAGTTGCATAGTCCCCGACCTCACTTGCGGGCCCCATTAGTACCTTTACCTATTATTGAAGTCCCTTTTGAAAGGATAGCCATGGACCTAGTGGGCCCTCTGAAAAAATCAGCATGGGGCCACCGACATGTACTAGTCATCCTTGACTATGCCACACGGTATCCAGAGGCCATTCCTTTAAGAAACCCCCACATCCAAGGCAATAGCAAAAGAACTACTCCAGGATTTTGCCAGAGTGGGCATCCCCAAGGAGATCCTGACTGATCAAGGAACCCCTTTCATGTCAAATTAATGAAGGACTTAAGTACCCTGCTTCGCATTCATGCCATACGGACCTCAGTCTACCATCCTCAAACAGATGGCCTGGTTGAGAGGTTTAACCGCACCTTTAAGAATATGATCCGGAAGGTGGTAGTACAGGACGGAAAATATTGGGATACCCTTCTACCATACCTGATGTTTGCAATACGAGAAGTTCCCCAGGCGTCCACTGGTTTCTCTCCTTTTGAGCTACTATACGGACGCCACCCACGTGGAATATTAGATATTGCCAAAGAGGACTGGGAAGAACAACCCAACCCTGGAAAGAATGTCATTGAGCACGTGACACAGATGAGAGAACAAATAGCTCGAATAACCCCTATAGTAAGAGAACATTTGGAAAAAGCACAAGAGACCCAGCGGACATATTACAACCGTCGAGCAAAAGTACGGAGGTTTCAGCCAGGAGAACGGGTGATGGTGCTAGTGCCGACAGCAGAAAGCAAACTCCTGGCCAGCTGGCACGGGCCATATGAGATAGTGGAAGCCATTGGAGAAGTGAACTATAAAGTCAGACAACCAGATCGCCGAAGACCAGAACAGATGTACAATGTAAATTTACTGAAGCTCTGGCGTGACCGAGAGACGTGCCTGGTAATTCAGAGAGCTCCACCCCACATGGACGACCCACAGGGGCAGGTGAGGAAATCCCCTGAGTTAGCCCCAGAACAACGCACAGAAGTCATGGATATGATCCAACGGAACCAAGACGTGTTCTGTACAAAGCCAGGCCGTACGACACTGGTCCAACATCATATCATTACCAGACCTGGAGCAAGGGTGACAATAAGACCATACCGGATACCAGAAGCTAAAAGAGAAGAAATTAGGACAGAAGTGAAGAAGATGCTGGAACTTGGGGTTATTGAAGAATCCCACAGCCAATGGTCCAGCCCTATTGTCTTAGTACCCAAGCCTGATGGTACTGTGAGGTTTTGCAATGACTTCCGGAAGTTGAATGAAGTATCCCAATTTGATGCCTATCCGATACCACGTGTTGACGAGCTAGTTGATCAGTTAGGCAAGGCCCGATATCTAACCACTCTGGACCTAATTAAAGGATATTGGCAAATTCCACTGGCCAAGAACGCTAAGGAGAAGACTGCTTTCTCTACACCTGATGGTCTGTTCCAATATACTGTCCTTCCGTTTGGACTCCATGGGGCCCCAGCTACTTTCCAGAGACTTATGGACAGATTGCTGCGACACCACACCAGGTATGCTGCCACCTATTTAGATGACATAGTCATCCATAGCCCTGACTGGGAAACGCACCTCGGAAAAGTGGAGGCGGTACTAGACACCCTGCGAAAGGCCGGCCTCACTGCCAACCCCCCCAAGTGCATGATAGGACTAGCTGAGGCCAGATATCTCGAGTATGTAGTAGGAAGAGGCTTGGTAAAACCCCAAATGAACAAAATAGAGGCAATACAAGATTGGCCTCGGCCAGTCCGCAAAAAGCAGGTCAGAGCATTTCTGCGGTTAGCAGGATACTATAGGAGATTCATCCCTCATTTCGCCACAAGAGCAGGTCCATTGACTGACCTGATAAAGGCTCGGGGACCCGAGATAGTAAAGTGGACTGATGCAGCAGAGGGAGTATTCACAGATTTAAGGACAGCCCTTTGCTGTCATCCAGTACTCATTGCCCCAGACTTCAAGAAGGAATTTGTCCTACAGACAGATGCCTCAGAAATAGGGCTAGGAGCTGTCCTTTCACAGATGGTAGGGGAGGAGGAACACCCAATCTTGTACCTCAGCCGGAAACTACTCCCCCGGGAACAAAAGTATGCTGTCATTGAAAAAGGAATGTCTAGTGGTAAAATGGGCTATGGAGACGCTCCGCTACTACCTACTGGGGTGGCGGTTTACCCTTGTAACAGACCATGCCCCGCTCCAGTGGATGCACAGAAACAAGGAGAAGAACGCAAGGGTGATGAGATGGTTTCTTTCCCTGCAATCTTTTAACTTCCGCATACAACATAGGGCCGGAAGCCAACATGGCAATGTGGATGGCCTGTCACGACAACACTGTCTCTCGTCCCAAGTAGCTCAACCCCATGGTGTTGAGCAAGGGGGGAGGATATGTGATAGAGGAAGGTCAGGGAGCTGTGGCAGAGTGTTTGAGGGGAGATATATCAGCTCCAGGTTCATTAGGGCGTGGCTCCCTGTAGACTAGGGAAGCAGGCAGCAGGTTAATTAGGAGCACCTGCTGTCAATTAAGGCCATAATAAAAACCCCTGCCTCAGGCAGACAGGTGTGGGTGTTTGGAAGGAGTTTGGAGGCGTTGGAACAGAGAACATTTTGGAGGCGTTGGAGCAGAGAACAGTTTGGAGGCGCTGGAGCAGAGAGCAGTTTGGAGGAGTTGGAGCAGAGAGAGTTTGAAGAAGTGCTGTGGTGAGCTAAGAAAGACCCAGACCTTAAGTAAAGGAACACCTGGCTTGTGTAGAGAGAGGGCAGGAAGCCCCACACAAGCTGAAGAGTAGGAGAGGGAAGTAGTCCAGGGGAAGGAGTAGCTAATCCCAGTGGTTTACCGCTATCCTCAGGGCCCCTGGGCTGGGACCCGGAGAAGAGGGTGGGCCCGGGTCCCTCTCTCTCCCCTTCTCCCCTCTAGGATACTTGTGGGACAGTTAATACCCTGTTCAGAATCAAGAAAAAGGCTCCCTGAATTCCCCCACAAGAAGAGAAAGCGCAGGACCCATCAATATCGTGGGAGTAATTTGCCACAATATATATATATATATATATGGAGCACCAACAGAATCTGGGCCAGATTCTGTTGGTGATATATATATCAGATTTAAGAGACACACTTTTCCTTATGAAATGTAGTTGTTCAGATGGATCAGGAACTTGCTGACAGATGACCCGCTGTGATATGTAAGTGCTTCTGAATAGGCATCATTGAAAACTTGCAGTGCTGAATCCATCTTACATGATGGTGACCTAATGGAAGTCTTTGAATATGATCAAGGGAACTATAAAACTGATTCAAGCAATGCCTTCATCACACTTACAAAGAATGTAAAAATTCAAGGACTGGATCTAAAATTAGGAAACTGCTAGCAAAAAAAAAAGAAGAAGAAGAGTAAGTATATGGAAAGATTGACCCCCTCCAAAAAAAGAGCTATTGAAATAAGGAGCATTAGTGATCTCAAAAAAAAAATCTTAACAAAGCCATCATTGAGAGGTAAGGGAGAACATATGTTAATAGAGATGATGAAATTGAAAATGATGAGCCTAGTGGCTTTTTTTTCTGGGTTATTTACATCCACTCTAAAACATCTATCCTGTTGTTAGCTACACAGCATCGGAGTGTTTATGGTATCAGACATCTTGATTTCTATTGAATTCACTCAGTGTATAACTAGGTCTTTACCTTCTCCAAAAGAGAGTCCATGTTTTTAACACAGTGCTTATATGATGAGCATTGTTGTTTCTCTTACAAATAAGCCCCAGAATCCTTTGTGCTGATTGTGGAGGTACTCCATTGCAGTTGGTATAAAAGATTAAAAAGCACCCATTGTACAAAAATAAACTAAAACTGGGACACACTATTGGATGAATAGGGCTGGCTTGGCAGAACATTCCTAGCTAGAGTAGAGCAGTTATGGTCTGTCTGGCTTGTGCACGACCATGGCTGTCTTGTGGTACTCCATTACACAACTAGGACTAAAGGTTAGTCTAAAATATGCTTTTTAAATTTCACGATGGGCAGCTAAAGGAAAGTACATTTTCCCTAATTTTAGTGATGACAGCATTCCTACAGATGGGCAGGTTGGAACTGTATTTGGAGCATAATACTACAATCTGTTTTTTGTTTTGCTTTTTAAAGTAAACTTATTGCTTGCAGAAGGTGACAAACTGACAGCCTTGAAATCCTCTCTAGATCCACCTAATAATTATAGCATGAGCATAAGGCCAGGTCTATACTATAGGGTTAGGTCGACATAATATACCTTGCTCTGGCCTAGCTGTGGAAGTGTCTTCACTTAAATTTAAACCAATGTCTTCACTTAAATTTAAACCAATCTAAGTGTCTCTCTCCAAGGGGAATGGAGAAAACTCTCCTTCATCAGAACCAGCTGGACAGTAGAAAGGACTAAGAAGATCAGCGGTGAATTGGTGGAAGAGGCTTAGCAGAAG
This sequence comes from Sternotherus odoratus, assembly GCA_032164245.1. NCBI lineage: Eukaryota > Metazoa > Chordata > Testudines > Kinosternidae > Sternotherus > Sternotherus odoratus. The sequence goes on from JAVMKO010000001.1 coordinate 243,826,439, forward strand.
CAGTGTTGATAAGAGCCCAGGAAGAGGTTAAGGGCAGGAAGGAAGTGGTCCAGGGAGGCAATCAGGAAGCTGTCTAATCAGGTCTTAATTTCCTATTCAAGGATCCCTGTACTGGAACAGTTGACAGTGAGGGACAAGTTTTCTCTACCAGCCCAGCAAGGAAGATGGAGTGGAAACCTCCCATATGGACTACTGAATATTCCTGATACCAGGGATAAGGACTAATGAGTCTGGACTTGGGCCGAGGATCCAACATGAAAGTGAAAGACTACTGGTTGCTAGATTATTGGTGTACTCGGCAGGAGATGTGCCTATATGTGACCCAACCAGGCGGCTGAGTTACAAAAAGAAGCAAACCACTGCAAGGACAGAAAGACTGTCAGCAGGGGGTTCCAAAGGACACCATGATCTGCTACTATAGGGTGTGATGCCCAGAAAGTCACATGCTTATATAAAACAATGCTTGTTTTGGAATTGGAGCTTTATAGGATTGAGTGATGTACAGGTCAGTCCTACTGCTTTCACTGAAAGATAAAAGTGAAGTCCTGAAGAAAGAGGACTAATTGGCAAGCCAAAGTCTTTCAGCATCTCCTGGAAGGATTCTGACTTTTGTAAAATCTTCTCTGGGTATTTCTAGGTCTAAAGAAATTAGTCACTAATAAAATGCTATCATTACTTCAAAAGAAGAATCATCTGTTGACTAACTGAATACGGTGGGTTTTTTTCTATAACTGGTCAAGAATCAGGGCCCTTTTAGAAAGGATGAATGTAACTTAGATCTCTAACTTTGTTTAAAAGGTTGGGGAAATATAAATATTCTTATGGATTATTTGATCTTTCTTGATATGGCATTTTAGTACTGTAATTTTTTAGTATTACTGAACACCATCAGTCAAATGAGGAGGACTACAAAAAGGTATCAGGGAAACATTGTCCAGTTTAGAAAAAGTAATTTAAAATTAGTTAGCTTAAAAAAAGTAAATCTGCCTTTCTGACTGGCTATTTACTGTTTGGAATGTCAAGAAATGGAAAGTCATCAATGCAGTGAAACTGTGTTGTTGGGTTGTGTTTGCATGTGAATGACTGAATTCCTATTGGCAAGATTCTCTCCTTCACCAGAGCTCCACACAGCAAATAGCATAGAGGTAATGGGCGTGGGGACATTAAGGTGTCAGTTACAGATTCTGAGGACCAGCCCTAGATGTGATGTAATTTAGGGTTGTTGCTGTAAAATGCACCACTAAACCAGGATCCATAATGGACCCTAAGTCACTGTAGGATTCATGGAGTAGAGCAGAGCTCGTCCTCTTCCCTACCCATGTGATCCTACTACTCATCCTTTGCTCTGGGACAGGACAGAGACACAGACAAGGTCCAAGGTCATTCCACACACCAGAGAAGAAAAAAATAAGATGTGAAACTAACAAGATTCATAGGTGTCTACCATTACTCTCCTCACTCTGTTTCTGTGCTGCATTTACACATACACACACACACAGAGCCATCCTTTATATATTTGTTTTGTCTTTCAAGACTGTAAGTTTTTCAGAGTCTCGGGCCTAGGATCCAACATAAAAGTGAAGGATTACTAGTTGCTAGACTATTGGCCCATCCCTGCAGGACGTGGTCCTATATGGGACCCAACCAGAGGGACTGTTTGTTCCTTGGCATTTGGAAGACATCTAGTGCACTTCTTCCTTTCCTTCCTATTCCATTAATTCTTGTTCTTTCATCTCTTTTTCTGTTCTCCCCTTATTGAAAAATCCATAAAATATAAACTTAAAAAAGAGAAAATATATGTGTCTTTAAAAGGGAACTTTTTTTAAACCAGGTAAAATATTTTCATTTTATTATTTGTTGAGAATCATTCAAACTTATTAAATAAAATACCATTCCCATTTTTTATGTTTCCTTGTTATTAAAATCACATTCAACTGAACAGAGGTTTGGAGGGAAGATTCTTAAGAAAATTATCCCTTCTCCGTTGCTCTCCAGAATTTTCTTGATCCCATTGTCATGATCCTATATGCATGGAGAATCAAGTTGGTGTCCTTTCTTGAGGGGGACATAGGCTAATTGGAAAAAACAACCCTAGTTCACCTAGTTATGTCTGAATATTCATTTCTGAGGAGAAGGTGTTTACATTTATCTACACTGCAGGCAAGATTTGACATTAAGCAGTAAATACCAATGATTCAATAACCTGCTTAATGCAAGTATTCTTATTTTCAGCTGAAATAAAAAACACATTCTAACCAGTATGTCTGTAGTGTTTGTTGTATATGATATAAATGGCAATCTTGTTTCCACATTTAAGTTTCATGCTTTCTTTCCTCACGTACAGCAGGTATTTTGTAAAATAAATAAAATTAAGTTACAAACAACTATGCTTCCCAGGAGATAGATTTTTTCCCCCATTTGAATGGTAAGAGGTGCACTAAATCTTTTCTTGAATACGTGATTGTTTTTCCTTGCCTTCTGAAATTGTGTTTTGTATTTGTCATTTATATACATCAGCACATAACAATGTGGAGAATAAATTTGACTGGTTAGCAATTCCTAATAGCTTTGATCCATCAATGTATACACAAACTGTATATCCTTGCATTATGCGACTGATATAATAAAGCTTAGCAATGGATCCCTCCAGACTCTCCCGTCTCCCTCTCCCTGACCAGCCTTTTATATGCAAAGTCAAGGTGTTCAGTTAATATCAGGTACGTGCCTTGGTTGGGATATATTCTCAACTGTTTTACAGTGAGTGAGGCAGAGTAGGTTTCAAATGGGTGCAATTTGATCATTTAAGATCCACCATGGGAGCTGTTGAGTGTTGAGCACTTCTGAAAATCAGGCACCATCTACAAGGGCCTCACAGTAGGCTCTTCTTAGTGAAAATGTTGGGCTTGGGTTTGGGGAAACTCCTATAATTATTTCCCTATTTTTAATATATGACAAAAGTTTTTAGAGCTTTGGATAAGTTCCCTTAAAATGTTTTTTTTAAATAAATTTAACCATATACATAAAAATTGCTTTTTGGATTCTCCCCTCTGCCCCCAACACACACACACCTTTTCTTTATTGCTATGAGAGTGTCCCTGAGGATGTTTATTTCAGTGTTTGTCTTATACTTTGTTACCAGCTATTATTCCCCTGATCTCTTATCCTTGTATTTTCTCAAAACTATCTTTCTTAACACAGCCACTATTGCTGGCTCTGGGCTCATATTTCTCCCTCATCATGCGGGGTAGTCTGACTTGAACAATGGCCTGGATGCTGATTGCTTTTGAGTGCACTGATGAAGCTGCTGGCTGTACGTGGACACACATTGCAGACAGTTGCTTATGATGGGTGCTGCATGCTTCCATTCTCTTCCAAAGGCCAGGATCCCTGGTCAGATTATATCTCCAATGATGCACAGCAGGATCCCCACTTGGTGCTGGGAGGCAGTGCATCACAGGAGTCACATGGCTGAGGTGTATAGTAGGACATGAAGTCCAGCAGGAGGAGCCTGGCCCATAGATAAGAATTAGGACATTAGGCAATGGAACTACAACTCCCATGAGCCACCCCAGTGAATCATCAAATCAGAAAGCACTATATTGAGTATCAGTAGTAGAGAAAAAGAAATATTAATGGAAAAGATCAACATTCTGTGACCCCCTGCATGGGAGAAAGAAAAAGGGCACAAACTCGCAGCGTTGACTGATCTCGCATTCTCTCAGCACTCGCTTGTTATTGGGGTCCCCTGCACCTAAGGCTTCGACGATCAGTGTGTGTGTCTGGACCTGCCAAACAGCATCAGAAATACTAGAAAACATTTTACCCCAATGTTTTCAAATGAAGCTGCTTTGTCTCTATTCACCTTCTTTCAAGTTTCCTTTCCAAAAATACTCAAGAAAATTAATTTATTTGCAAGAATATTTCCCCAAACAATCCATTTTAAGTGAACCTTGCATGGAAAGTTCACAGAAGGTGACCTTCAGAATCATAATTCCTATTGGAAACTTCATTCTATGAATTATGTCAGTCCAATCAGGTAACAGCTAACTGCTCATACTTTCTTTAGAGAGACCAGGTGGGTGAGGTAAATATATTTAATTGGACCCACTTCTGTTGATGAGAGAGAGAAGCTTTAGAACCACGCAGAGCTCTTCTTCAGGGCAGGAAAGTACTCCAAGCATCACAGCTAAATGCAAGGTGGAGCAGATTGTTTCTCATAAGTAGTCAGCACACATTCTAAGGGACCATTTAAGGTAGAGTGGCCCATTAAAACCACTGCCATCATAGGACAAAAAGTGGGAGTTTGTGGGTTACAGATTGTTGTAATAAGCTATAATTTCAGTGTCTCTGTTCAATCCCTGATTTTTAGTGCCTAGCAGAGTTATGAATTTAAGCTCCCAGGTTCATCTTTTGCATTGTGCAGGTTTTCTTTGTGATGCTGAGAGTACCTTTCACAGACCTGAAGTAGAGCTCTGTGTGGCTTGAAAGCTTGTCTCTTTCACCAAAAGAAGTTCGTCCAACACAAGATATTACTCTACCCATTTTGTCTCTCTAATATTCTAGGACCAGCATAAATACAACTACTACACTGCAGAACTTCTATATGAATGCAAAGAAGTAGATTAGTACTAATAGGTACTAAGAGACTAATTGAGAAGTAATTAGCAGGTGATTAACATAGGGTTATGCTGGAGGTGGACAGGGGAGGGACAGTGTGGATTTGGATAACTAGGATTATCAGATAAAAGGAATTCAGATAACTGAAATTATACTGTCCTTGGAACAAACTGCTAACAATGGAAAGACCAAGAATTATTAACATAAATTGTTCGGTGAATAATTCTGAATAACAAATACATTTGAAAAAGTCATGATTTGTTTGTGGAGAATTTATGAATAGAATAAAAGGTAAAAATCATCTCATAAATTCTCCTTCATGAACATTTTTCCTAGCTCCACTTGAGGCAATGTCGACAATGCCATTATTAAGCTAAGTATCAAACTTTTCTTCCAATGGACACGGAACTTGCTCTATGGAGAGAATGGTGAAGGGATGTGATAATACCAGAAATTACAAGTTGGGTGAAATATTGTCTTTTATTGGACCAACATCTGTTGGTGGGAGACACAAGCTTTCAATCTCATACAGAGCTCTTCTTCCAGTCTGGGAAACAAACTCAAGACTTGAAGAATAGCTCAGTGTAATCTCAGTTCTGTGTAATCTCAAAAGCTTTGTCTCTCACCAACAGAAGTTGGTCTAATAAAAGATATTGCTTCATCCACCTTGTCACTAATCTCCTGGGACCAAAACAGCTATAACAATGTTATAATACCATATCCATTTTGTGCATGTGTTATTTATTTTCTTTTTTAAATGAAAAAAAAATGTGTAGGAGGTGGAACACTTTAACCATAAATCTACGTCCATTTTGCCATCCACATGGAAGAAAAATAAAATGTATTCCACTTGATTAGGATATGCTTAATCGGAAAATCTCCCACTAAACCAGTGACCTTTGCTAGCAAGCACTGCTGTTTTATGGAGTAGGTAATTCTGCTGCAGAAAACAGATTTCAGGTGATTTATTTAGACACCCTTAACTGTGGTGTTTTTCTTTCAGTCTGATGCTGTTTATATCACTGCTTTTCTAATCAGTTTCAGTCTCACCATAGCAGTGATACATACAAGAGTGTATTAAATGTTTCATTACTGGCTGTTGATTTGTTCCTTCCATACAAACTAAGCAGTCAGGGTTATTATGCTAGGCCTCTCACAGCTCCCTCTACTGCTGGCACTAGTCAAGTAGCAGGTACAGTCCTTATCCCAATGCAGAGAAAGTCTATTAGAATCCATGAACCTGCCTAGTAACATAATGGGGCTCTGCAGCTTTTCATGTAGCAACAGTATAGAATTGCAGAAATGTAGGACTGGAAAGCACCTCAGAAGGTCACCTAGACCAGTCCCCTGCACTGAAGCAGGACTAAATATTTATCTAGACCAGGGATTGGCAACGTTGGCATGTGGGACCACAGGGTAAGCACCGCAGGGTAAGCACCGCACCGCTTCCCACAGCCCCCATTGGACCGGGACAGTGAACCACAGCCAGTGGGAGCTGCGGTCAGCAAAACGGCAGGTAAACAAAGTGGTGGGGCCTGCTAAGGGTTCTTACCCTGTGGTCCCGCGTGCCAACATTGCCGATCCCTGGTCTAGACCATCCCTGACAAATGTTTGTCTAACCTGTCCTTAAAAACCTCCAGTGACAGAGGTGACAACCTCCCTAAGTATTTTGTTCCAATTCTTAACTTTCCTTAAGTTAGGAAGTTTTTCCTGATGTCTAACCTAAATCTCCCTTGCAACAACTTAAGCCCATTACTTTATGTCCCGTCCTCAGTGGATAAGGAGAACAATTTATCACCCTCCTCTCTATAACACCCCTTTACTTATTTGAAAACTGTTATGTCCCCTCTCAGTTTTTTCTCCTTCAGACTAAACAACTCCATTTTTTTTCAATCTTTTCTTATAGGTCTTATTTTCTAGACCTTTAATCACTTTAGTTGCTCTCCTCTGGATATTCTCCAATTTGTCATATCTTTCCCAAAGTCTGGTGCCCAGAACTGGATGCAATACTTCACCTGAGGCCTAATCAGTGCTGAGTAGAGCAGAAGAATTACTTCTTGTGTCTTGCTTACAACACTGCTGCTAATACATCCTCAAATTATATTTGTTTTTGTATCTGTGTGTGTGTTTTGCAACATGATTACATTGTTGACTCATATTTAGTTTGTAATCCACTATAACCACAGATCCTTTTCTGCAGTAGTCCTTCCTAGGAAATCATTTCCCATTTTGTATTTTTGCAATTGATCATTCCTTCCTTCATGTAGTACTTTGCATTTGTCCTTATTGAACTTCGTCCTGTTTATTTCAGACCATTTCTCCAATTTGTCAAGATCATTTTGAATTCTAATCCTGTCCTCTAAAATGCTTGCAACCTTACCAGCTGGGTATCATATGTAAATTTTATAAGCGTATTCTTTATGCCATTATCCAAATCATTTCTGAAGATATTGAATAGAATAAAATCCAGGACAGATCCCTCTGGGACCCCACTCAATATGCCGATTGCGAACCATTGAAACTACTCTCTGAGTAGTTTTCCAGCCAGTTGTGCACCCACCTTATCGTAGTTTCATCTAGGCTATATTTCCCTAGTTTGTTTATGAGGCGGTCAGTATGGAACAGTATCAAAAGCCTTACTAAAGTTAAGACATATCACATCTACTGCTTCCCCCTTTACCACAAGGTTTGTTATCCTGTCAAAGAAGGACATTGGAATTCATGCTGACTGTTACTTATCATGTTGTTATTTTCTAGGTGTTTACAAATTGATTGATTGATTGCTCCATTTTCTTTCTGCGTACCAAAATTAAGCTTACTGGTCTATAATTCCCTGGGTTGTCCTTATTGTTCTTTTTATAGATAGGTATTATATTTGCCCTTTTCCAGTCTTCTGGGATATCTCCCATTTTCTGTGAGTTCTCAAAGACAATTGCTAATGTTTCAGAGATCCTTTCAGACAGTTTCTTGAGCATTATAGGATTTATTTGATCAAACTCTGCTGACTTGAAAACAGCTAACTTACCTAGATAATACTTAACTGGTTCTCTCCCTATGTTAGCCTTGGATACGACCCCATTTACATTGATGCTCACTATGTTAGATGTCCAATGGTACCTTCTATTCACCAAGAATGTTTCTTACTGGAACATAATACATCTGTCAGGACATCCTAAAGAGATGGTTCTGTATTATCAGTCTTTCTATAGGCCATTTCCCTATCCTCATTAAAATTCCCCTCAAGACCTACTTTCTGCCATGTTTCCTACAAGAAATCAGTCACCTAATGATGGCTAGGTTGAAGACAGGTGATGTTGTTCATTTGTTTATTTATTGAATGTTTTAAAAGGACGAACTCTCAAATAATTTGGAACCATCAAACTGTGGAGTAGTTAACTTAAGTAACTGTACAATCTAATTATCATTACCTTCCTCATCCCTTCTCCTCCACTCTTATTCTTTGTCATTGTCAAGCTAGGACTATAACAGGGTTTAAAAGAGAGCTGGATAAATTCATGGAGGCTAAGTCCATAAATGGCTATTAGCCGGGATGGGTAATGAATGGTGTCCCTAGCCTCTGTCTGTCAGAGGGGGGTGATGGATGGCAGGAGAGAGATCGCTCGATCATACCTGTTAGGTTCACTCACTCCGGGGCACCTGGCATTGGCCACTGTCGGTAGACAGGATGCTGGGCTAGATGAACCTTTGGTCTGACCCAGTATGGCCGTTCTTATGTTCTTATGTTCTTATGTCACTTGTTGCACTCTGCTTAACACATAAACTCTAAACTCTTCAGGACAGGGGATTGTGTCATTTTATGTGTTTATAAAACACCCAGTATGATGAGGTGCCAGTACCAAGTGGGACCTTTAGGAGCTACTGTAATGCAAATATATGAATAACAAGAATTATGTTATTTCATAGGTCAAATGGAGGTTAGGTTCTGAAGTCCCCTGTCCATGAAAGGTAACCTAAAATGTTCACACTTTTGAAAATAGTGACAACAGAAAAGATAAGTTTATTTTCATTTGGTTTTATCCATCTCCTTAGCATGGAAAGCATGATTAACAGCTGGAACAGATACTAGATACAGTGTCATAGCTTCTCTTTCACCCTTCCAGGGCAAGCAGTCCATTTGTTCCTGTTACATTCAGTTCAGCAGCTAATTTATTTCAGAAAAATCTAAATATAAGTGTCTAAGTTATGAAAGTGGGTTAGTAAATCCTTTGATGACCAAGTGTGCTAGAGAGAATAACATTAAATATTATAATTAAAAATGTTCTAATGTGCCTTTTTATAGCAAAAAATGTGTATGGCTATTAAATATTCAAACTGCAAAGTAGTTTTGAAAAATTGCCCATGATAAATTGGTCCCCCTTGAAGTTTCCATTTTATAATATTCAGACACATAATGCCAGAAACACTGGGTTTGATTCTTTCTTGAGACACTAATGATAGTTATATAAGAAAACCATTGCAAATGAAAAACATCTCTAAGAATAATCAAGGTTTTTTTTCTGTCTTGCTTCAGGATGACTACTACATTTTGGCCGTGATGATCTCACCATGACTATTCAGTCAGTCTGTGATGGTTCACAGTGAAGCTTTTTTCTCCATGCTAATCACTGTCTCTTGCAATTAAAAACATGGGCTTCTATCATTTCACAAATATTTGATTGTGATGGTCAGCTCAGAGCCAGCTTTGTCTTCAGTTTCTTAGAAGAAATGTAAACCAACAGATTCACAGTTGCAGTCATCATAACACAATTAATGATACTGATTATTAATGACAGTTATATCATTGCAACCATGAATAATCTATTAATAATGTATTATGTGAGCTACAAATTTCAAGGTATTTTGAATCATAGAGTGGCTATAAAGCATATTTTTCTTAATGTGTATTTCCTACTACCTTTTTGCTAAACTCTTTCCTTGGAGTGTAGTGTCAGGTTAAAAACTGTATTGTTTTTAAAACAAATAATATCTTGGATCATTCAAACAGAAATAAATTTTAAAATCTATCTTACCTTTCATTATTTATGCCGTTTCTTCCTTTTTTAACATTTCTGAGATTGGATAATGAAAACAGACACATCAAATTCATTTTTAGTCATTTTTTTTCAAAACTTATGTATTATTATACTATAATGCTTGAGTAGAAAAAGTTACTCTTTGGTGCCTCCATTTTCAAATTTCTCAGATCTCGCTCTCTCAGACATTGTTACAAAGAGCTCAGTTTTGTCACACCTTTCTTTTCCATGTATACACAAAGCTGTAAGTGATAGCAAAATGTTTTGTATTTCATTGCCACCAATATGTATTATTTTTCACTGGACCTGAACAGGACTGTCTCTCTCCTCTCCCAGTGCCTCACTGAGATACCAGTGTGAATAAAAATGAGTTAGATAATACTTAATCCTGGAACAACAAAGTTGATTCTCTTCAGTAGTGGGAACAGAATCTGGAGTACTGGGTGGAAATTTCATCATCCTCATCTTTTGATGGGACTTATCCACCATTTATTTCAAATTAAATTATTTCATGACTTAGTTCTTTTGGATTCTTCCCTGCTCCTGGAATACTTCAAATTCTTCTGTGAGTGTTGTTTCCTATCTACAGTCCATTGTGATGGGGTATATGCACTGAATGTGCCTGAGACCCGAAGATTCTTGCTAGCAGCCTCTATTGGTCTTCACATATACCCCTTATCTCCTCTTGCTCCAAACTTAGGGCATAAGGGGTGGCTCAGACTAACCACTTCTCCAGTTCCTTTCTACTGCTTGTGGTCTGAGAGGGAGTCTCTTCAGCGTTGGCAGCATTAGCTGGCTTCTTCTGTGTCTAACTCTAATGATCTGTAAATAGTTATTAGGTTATCTGCACAGTGATGACCACCTCAAGGGCCTCTACTGACCTAGGGAAGTTCACATCCCCTCAAGGTGCAGCATTTGTCAGTCCTTCTCAAACCAAGTACAGGCTTCAGAAGGTCATACTAGACTTATCTATGAGGCTCCAGTCCCATTCTAGCCTGTCAGACACCCCCCCCCCCCCCGTACCTTCAGAAGAGACACAGAAAAGAGCCTCTCTAGCCCCAGTGACCTCCAGCTCTGGGGATGATAAGAGTAGAGCAAAAGATTTCTCCAAACAGGGGCATGAGAAGGGTAGGAAACACACTCACAAGTATTGAAAGAAATCCCCAGTCAAATCCTCTTCCCAAAAGAGGACCTCTTCTCTGACACCTTCCAAGTTGGGTGAGACTCCAAGCCCAATATGGGAATGTCAGACACTCACAAGGAGCATGGTACCAGTCTCCCAGTTATGAAGAGTAAGAGCAGCCCATTCCTTCATTAGCCAAAGAAGCTGGACAGTCCCTGGTACCAGTGAGAGAAAAACACTGTATGCCTCCTAGAGCAAGGATGTCATCATGCCATGATAAGGCGTTGTCAGTACCAAAGACAATCCCAAAGAGCACTGCACCAGTGCTGCAGAAACAAATCCATTCCACTCCCTTGAGTCTGGGAATAAATGCACTGTTCATGAGGATATTGCTATTGTCTTGGACTCAGAATCCCCAAATCCTGTTGAAATCAATACAGTCAAAGAAGATCCCCACACCATCAATCCAGCAGATGTAAGGAAGGGAGAGTCACCTTTTTTACCTGTTCCTTCTACCAACTGGGGCATAATGAGGCCCCCTGGTACCAAAGGTACCACCCATGGAGTCAGAAGATGCCTCCTCACTGACAAGTTGGCCATGAGTGGGAGAGCATCAGACAGACAGAGTATCTAGACAGAGTATCTAGACAGAGTATCTAGAGTTTCTTGTACACCATCCCAATCTCAGAAGAGAGACTGTGCTTCTTGGGATCAGTGGTACCCTGCTCCATGGGGACCACCTCAATTTCCATTTAACACTTCATACAGCCTTCATTGGGGCCCATTACACCCATACATGGAATATCCTGAGCTTATTCAGTCCCATTGGGAATCCTGAATCTCCTTAGGAGCTCAAGGAGAAAGAAGAATCAGATCTGACAGAGCCGCCAGCTCCGATAAGGTTGTCATCATCAATCATCATCAGCATCCCTTTGACTAAACTCTTCAGGAAAATCACCTAGATTATTTGTGTCCTTCTTGGAACATAGGAGGGATGAAGCAAGATCATCCCAAAAACTGTCCAAATGGATTTCAGGCTGCATCCTGCTCTGTTATGAGTTAACAGTGACCTCCAAGGTGTGAAAACCCACTTGACTAAAGCTCAGGCTGCATCAACACCCTCACATGAGGTCCCTCTCCTGGAAATATGTAAAGCTGCAACATGGGTCTCTGTTCACATTTTTACACCAGGCATCAAACCCTGGTGCAAGCTTCTACAGCTAGTGCATTCTTCAATAGAGCAGTCCTCCAACCAGGAGGAAGGAGCTGAGGTCCTCATTCCCTTGTCCTCAATGAATATCGTTTGGGAGAATACACAAAAGGACCATCAGTCAAAGAATTCCAGTTACTGTAAGATGCCATGTCAGCATCTTTCTACAGCCAGACTTAGGCCTTGTCTACATTTGTGGCAGTCAGTTTGTAGGGCATGTGTAGATACACCTTGCAGTGAAAGACAAGCTGCATCCATGCTGGGGTATGTAGTGATATGTGATGTTGAAATGCTCTGGAAGGCAGGATGCAGAAGGGAAAGTCTCTGGCAGAGGAGAGGGGAAGCAGTGGGGTACCACTCTGATAAAAATAGCAATATAGACATGGTAGGAACTGCTTGGATATGTAGAAAGATGAGTAGGGTACGTAGACTAAGATTCTGACTTCTCTGTACTATCCTTGCATAAGAAGTGCCTCATCATTTACACTACTATTTATACCTATGCTAACTGGGTGTGCGGTGTCAGAACTCTACAGCCTGCTGTAAGTGTAGGGAACACAGAGCTATGGCTAACTGCCACTTGCTTAGCCCGGCTTACTCAAAATTAGCATGAAAAATACATTGTTTAGCAATGTCTTTGCTCATTGAAGACAGGAACTTTTTTTTCATTGTGTTATTCTTCTCTTTTGCACTATCCCCAAACCCTCACAGTATCTTCAGCAAATGATGTTACCATTTCGGCTGAACATACAATGTGATCAGTGCACCCATAACTATATTTAACACCACTCTAGTCTTGCTACATTGATACACAATTTCCCAAATAATTTGATTATTAAACTCTTATATCTCTCTTATTTTACCTTCAATCATAGGGTCTTGCCATTTAATTCCAGACTAATAACATTGCTTTGTAAGCAAAGGGGATGATGTATTTAATGTATAAATATGATACACAAACTTACCGGTTGTAAAGTGTTCTGTAAAGAAAGGAATATGAAAATATGCATCATTGTACAAAAAGAAGTAGATAAATGATGAGGTGACTTCACAGAGTTGAATGTTTCTCATAGTTGGGTGTGCCATCTGATTTTGCATTTATATGATGATGTGTCTGCAATAGTTAATACATTTTTTAATTTATAACTGATTGTGATTTTGCAAATATGGGGCTAAGGAAACACAGATGGACTCAGTCCAGAAGAATAAGTTGATTACATGGGAGAAAGCTGTTGTTTATACACCTGTTTATAATTATCAATGCTATAAGAGGAAATGCAAAAGAAACGTGTGACTGCTTAATGAGCTTTTCATATTTTTATATCTTTAAAAGTCCACAAAGACTTGTGGACGACAATCCATTGTAAACTCCAGCCAGCTGTTAAAATGAATATCCAATGCCACCAAAATCCCAGTATCCCATTAATTTCCCTCTCTGATATCATCTGAAAAGATGTTCTGCCTCTAAAAAAACTAGAATCTTATTCATTTCCATAACATCTTCATCTGATGAGCTCTCACATTATTTTTATAGGTTAAAAAATGTAGATGTTGAGACTTTCTATTTACAAAGCACCCGTGTGGTTTGAGGAATCCGTAGTCTCTTACCATGGATATTTGCAGAGATTCAGCCACTATTTAGTAGTGAGCGGCAGCTGGTAATTACCGACTTTCATCCATCCAACTGCTCTCTTGACTTATATATTAAACATTGTCAGCTCTTCTTACATCCTGCTGTAGTCCTAAATGAATTAAAGAGGTCTATGGTAATTCCTGTCTCCAACAAAGTATCTGCTGATCTGGTTTCTTCTATAAATCAAGAGCCTGTTTTCAATATATCATTCCTGCCAAAAGTGATCAAATAGCTAGTCATTTTTCAGTGGCTGCCACATAACACTCTTCCTAATAATAATAATAATATTATCTAGCATTTATGTAGTGCTGTACACATTAAAAGCATGATAGGAACATTAACTAATAAATCTCTGTGAAGAATTTTACTCAGGAAGGTGCATACAAAATGAAATAAGAATGAAATGAGAGGAAAAATAAGAAGGAATAGAAGAAACTGGAGACGAGTTAAGGTGACGTATCAGTAATATTGGACCAAATTTTGGTTGCCCTAGAGAGGGCATCAGAGAGGAAAAATGGAGAAAATCACCACCTACAAATGGATAAAATTATTTACTCCATTCTACTGATTACCAAGGGGATTTTCTACCAAAGAACTGTCTACAAAGTAAAACATTCTCAGCATCATCAAATCTGTTTACAGCTTCAGGGGGCCTTCTGAACTTTCTCACTGCTGTGAGATCTTCAAATAGAACAAAACTCCTTCCACTGTGTCTGGCTGGATGATTTCATACCATCCTTTCAGTTGCTGATCCATGCTTTAATAATCTCCAGGTCCAGGATGAATGATTGCAACACATTTTAGAGGAGCACCCGCTCCATTAAAGTTAAGGTTGTGAAGACCTTTCTGTTTAAAGGATAACTCTTCTTAGTGCCCTAAAATCTGTAAGTTTACTAAGCCCTGGTCTACACTGGGAGGGGAGGGGGGAAGGATCAACCTAAGATACACAACTTCAGTTACAGGAATAGCGCGGCATCTTCATGGCACTGAGTTGACTGCTGCTGCTCTCCCATTGACTCCACCTGCGCCTCTCGTGGCAGTGGAGTACTGGAGTCTATGGGAGAGTGCTCAGGGATTGATTTATTGTGCAATACTAGATGCAATAAATCAGCTCCTGATAGATTGATCATTAGACATACGATTGCCTTGAAATGTAGTATGCCACATGAAGGTGTAGAATGGGTTTACTTATCCAAAGTTGGGATGATATGAGCATAGGGCTCTCAAGGTATACCCCCCTACACCAAAAATACCTTCTTTATTTAAAGTTGACAGATTCTTACTTTTAGAGGACATACCTGGGGTCAAACCTAAGGTGACATTCATCCCCTAAATGGCCCTATTTGCTCAGCATTTACATCAGCTAATGAATGCCACCTGCTGCCCTTTGGGGGGAAGAATATTGAAATCATTATTCAAAAAGGAGTTAAACTCTCCAGTGGGGTGTGAGCCTAACTTGGACAAACCCCACAGATTATACTGTGCATGTGCAGAAACCCTGTACAGGAAACTTGCTACTGTTCGTAAAACCTGATGGCTCATGCAGGGCCGGCGACAGGGGGGTACAACGGGTGGGTACAGCTCTACCGGGCCCCGGACTTCAGGGGCGGCCCCTGAAGTCCGGGGCGGGTACGCAGCTGTACCCCCTTGTCGCCGGGGCTGTGAGCAAGGCGCGGCTCCAGGCAGCTGCTGCAGCGCTCACCAGCCCCCTCCCCCGGCACCCAGCAGCCTCCCCCGCCCCCCTTTGCTTCTCCCGGCCGGCCCGTGGGCGGCGGGAGACTGGTGGGGGGCGCGGGAGGCGGGAGACTGGTGGGGGGGAAGCCCGCGGGCGGCGGGAGACTGGCGGGGGGGGGGCGCAGGCGGCGGGAGACTGGCAGGGGGGCCCGCGGGCGGTGGGATACCGGGAGAGGGGGCCCTGCAGGCGGCGGGAGACCGGGGGGGGGGCGTACGATCTGCCGTACGGGGCCCAAAAATTCCTGTCGCCGGCCCTGGGCTTATGGGGGCCATGCAGTGGCCATAGAACCTGAGCTACAGCCAAGTGCAGTAAATAATTTGGTAGAAACCTAAACCAGAAATGATGGCATGTTGCTACAATCTGCCTGTTCAAAGGGTGATTTTTGAGGAGGCAGAGGGGGAATGTAATCAGTACGGTAGAAAATTCAAAATGCACTCAAATTCTATTCAGAATTAAAATAAATTGCACACGTGATAATGGGTGGAAGAGGGGGCAATAGGTAGTAGAGGTGTGGGGGAGGGGAGAGGGTTTAGGGGCTACAGTAAGGTTTGGTGGATTATGGGGAGGAGAGAGGGTCTCCGATCAGGGAGATGGGATGGGGAGTGGGAGGGTGGGGTGGAACACTGGGAGAGGTGACATGAAGGTAGGTAGCCACATGAGTAGGGTGTCTGAGTCCCTCTCCCTTCAGCCCCATGGGACTTGGGATTCCTGTCACTTGGGGGAAGGGTTTGACCCCCCCCCCATCTCCTCTATGTGTGATCTGGGGGACTTGTTCTTTTCAGAGATTCAGGCTCCTCTCTCCCTGCCCCCTGTTCATTGGCCAGGGCCTGAAGGACCTTATCCCCTGGGAGTGGGGGTCAGCCCCTCTCCCTGCTCACCCATGTGAGCTGGAATCAGGAGAAGACTTGCCCTTCTGGTGGAGAGGTGAGAACAGGCATGCTGGGAGTATGAACCAAGAACACACTGCTGAGACTGGGGTCAGGGGAGGCTTGATGTGTAACATAGGCTGTCAAGCATTACTACTGGGGCAAGAGAGGATGGATGAGAACCCCAGCTGAGATGAATGGAGCAGTTCAGATTATTATATTTCACTTGCATTATTGTAGTGTTTAGGAAGTAAGGCTCTACTGCCTGGACATGCCCGATCCCGTCTGATCTTAGACGCTAAGCAAGGCTGGGCCTGGCTAGTACCTGGATGGGTGACCTCCTGGGAATACTATGTGCTGTAGGCTAACACCTGGCAGTAGGTATAAAATGCCTCCAACAACAGGTGGTGTGACGCATAGGTTGGAGTATATCACTGGTCCTGTCCGAGCCCCAAATGGAGGCAGACATGCTGACCAAAGTGGACCCAGCCATAGTGTGGGACTAATGCTAAGAAAAACAACATTGTAGTGTCTAGGAGCACCAGTCATGGTTCAGGACTAGAACAAAAAGACAGTCCCTGCCTCAAAGATCTTATAAGGCAAGAGCCAATAGATGGATACAGACACATGGGGGAGTACAAGGAATCAATGAGATAATATTTGTTCACATCACAGGCAATTCATCTCCAGGGAGTGTTCTCATTCAGCTGAGAACATCACATTGATAAAGGGGCCTTTTCAAAGCTTCCTGTGATTTTAGGATTATTGTGTGTTGGGGAAGGTTAGGAAACCCCTCAACTTCAAATACTTAAATATTTATTGGATCAGGGACTGTAACCCAGGCCTCTTATATGTATGTCCAAACCACTAGGCTATAGAGCAGGGGTTCCCAAACTTGGTTCGTGGCTTGTTCAGAGTAAGCCCCTGGCGGGCCATGAGATGCTTTGTTTACCTGAACATCTGCAGGTTCGGCTGCTCGCAGGTTCCAACCCGGCCCTTGCCACTTCCCGCAGTTCCCATTGGCCAGGAATGGCTAACTGCAACCACTGGGAGCTGCGAGCAGCTGTACCTGCAGATGCTCACGTAAACAAAGCATCTTGCGGCCCACCAGAGGCTTACCCTGAACAAGCCATGAACTAAGTTTGGGAACCTCTGCTATAGAGTGATTCTCTCAGTGAATATTTAGGAATGCATGTGACGTGGAATAGCTTCAACAGGTGAGCTTGTGAGACTCACTCCACGGGCTATGGCCCTCGCCTGGGTGATGGGAAACCTGGGTTCCAGTCCCTGCTCTGCATCAGACAGAGTGGGAATGTGAAAAAGGGTCTCAGATGAATGTTCTAACTACTGGACTGTAGGGTATACGGGCACCATTGCTGTGTTTTTTTTTCATGAGAAATTGCTGAGTTGGCTTATATGGCTACCTCCAGGACAGAGTTCAATGTGAATTCCTAGTGGAGGGAAACACCTGACTGCTTTTGAGGGGTGGGGCTTAGGACACATTCCTCTCCTTGGAAGTGCTTATTGGCTAGTTTAGCCAACTCTCCACTCATCTTCCTGGCTTATCTGAATCCCCTTGTTAGGCTCCAACAATGTACCGTCTAGCGAGCCTGACTGCCTAAATTGGATTCCGCTGGGAGATGGAGTACCAAAAATGTAAGTACTTTTGCAGATCTAGCCTGACACCCAGTTATTTCACAAGGTTCCCATACATTCTCAATCTATGGTCATTCCCTAATTCTTACATATTTTTTCTCCTTCCCACTGCTCCACAAAGTACTGGTAAAGATTATGAATGACAGGTAAGAGTTCTACTCAATCCTACATTTTATCTTAGTTATCCTTTGGCATGATGGCACAAATGCCAGGTTAGCAGAGGGGCAATACTGCAGGGCAATACTCTTAGATTATCATGTTTGCTCTCAAGGGATCTCTGTAAAAGACAGGATGCTCAAACCAAACTGCAGTAGACTCCAGGATGATAGGAAAAAAATTATCCTGGTTAACAAAATCCCGGATAGTCACCATCCATAGGAAATATGCAGGGGGTGAGGAGGGAGAGTTGGTTCACTGGCTGCCCTACGCCCTGGTGGTTTTGGGGGCTTTTTGTGTTGCGGGGGACAACAAAGCCAGAGCCGGCCCTGCGAGTTACACATATTTTTTTGGACATCCTGGTTAGTCCACAACCTGGTTAACCCGATCCTGGATAATCAAAAGTCTACTGTATTATATTTCTGCTTTCAGCTTGGAAAAGTTCCAGCTAATACATTCTACATCATAATTTAAGTTTTAATGTGAAATCAAATCCAGAAATACAAAATTCCCTTTTAGTAGTTAAATCTCTGAGCCTTTACTACTGGATCAGTTAGAAGCAGTTGGTATGTTTCCTGCCACTACTAAAATTATGCCTCTGCCGCTAGCTTCTATTTTCCCTGGTGTAATCAAAATTGGAGAGTTTGGCAGGCTAGTCAAGATTGCCTTCTTAATCAGATCTGTGACTCCAAAGCAGTCTTCTTTTAGTAAATCTTGTTAAGTTATTAAGCTTTAATTGACAATTCATTTTGCTCTATCAGGAACTTAGTTGCTACATTTGTTTGCCTTTTATCTGCACTTTTATCTAGCAGGATGTCAAAACTGGATTTCTTAATTAACTAGATCTATAATTAATGCTGGATGAAAAGGAAATCAGTAGCAGAACTGTACATCTGGAAGAACTCGATCTCAATGAGATTATAAAGACTAATCTGCACTATTTTGTCACAGATGTGTAAGATCTGTGTTATCTTCTGCCTCCTGAAATACACTCAGATGACAGTATATAGAAGAGTTGCCGTTTACACCCTTTGTTACTGCTACAAGTCACTTAAATCCTGTCCTATCTAGTACAATAAAGACTTGGTTTGAAGCCCACGTGGGTGATGAAGACTTCAAATGTGTAAGTATGGGGTTCACTTACAGTACATACAGGGACAGCTGCAGTTGTAGCAAGGAGTAGAGCAGGGGCACCATGCCACTTCCCGCAGCCCCCATTGGACCGGGATGGCGAACCACGGCCAGTGGGAGCTGCTGTCGGCGAAACAGCAGGTAAACAAAGCAGCAGGGCCTGCTACAGGTGCTTACCCTGCGGTCCCGCGTGCCAACGTTGCCGATCCCTGGAGTAGAGGCTGTGACATCTGCAGCTCTCCAGTTTGGAATGGAATGTTCATTAAAAATTACTGTAGATATTTCCCCTTGGATAAATGCAAATTGGCAATTGCAATCCTCAGAAACTAGAAGATGCTGCTTCTCACATGTAGATAAAATTGTGGCATTATTCCACAGGGTATAAAAATCAGGTGCCTTTCATTTTAAGAAAAAAGTAATTCTAGTTGTTTCAGGAGACTAATACTACATTATTTTCCCCACCATATGTCATGCATTCTGACGGTAATTTCTATATTTTCTACCCCAGAATTACTAATTAGAAGCATTGGTAAACATATGGATCAGGAATCTATAATTGCTACACACATCATTAGTAGCCATCCTGCAGCAGCATCAATGAAAAATGGGTGCTCTCTTTCCTACAGAAGACAGGGCCACATAAGGTCTGATCATGTTCCTATTGACTTCAGGTGCTACAGTATGGGTCTCTTCTGTATTTTATCAATAATCGTGTAGTAGATATGAAAGATAATGGGGGGGGGGGTGTATTTGTTTTTTCCTACTCCTACTGTGTTACCACATAAAGCTATTTAAAGGAAACAGAAACAGCTTGCCTTATTTAGAAACAGAGAACAGAGCAATTTTCTTCCTTTATTGTTTTATGAACCATCTTAATGTTGAAAGTCATGCAGAATTAACCATCTTTTCTAAACAATTTGCAGGAAAAATCCCTTAAGATGTCTACGTTTTCTTTCATTGGCACATTTTCCTTTTGCAAACATCATTGAAACTGTATTAGGATTCAATTGCTTTAAAACTCTGAAACCAAAATAAAATATGACTAGCTTCTTGTTTCCCAAATTAAATTTAAAATCATATTATGAAAACTGACAAAAGAGATACTCCTACCAGCTGATTCACAAGAAGCCTCAACTTTCTCCTGAAGAACAGATGGCTCTTGTTAACTCTTTCTGTATGATTGGAAATGTTAATGTTTTTTCCCCAGCCTCTTTCTAAATAGAAATGTATAATAGAGTTTCTCACATAACCAAGTGACACAAACCTGCCTCTAGATATTTTTAGAAATAAATAGTGATAATGTGGACTCCCTCTTCCCTTTGTTTACATGAAAA
Organism: Sternotherus odoratus; assembly: GCA_032164245.1. NCBI lineage: Eukaryota > Metazoa > Chordata > Testudines > Kinosternidae > Sternotherus > Sternotherus odoratus. The sequence goes on from JAVMKO010000001.1 coordinate 243,846,933, forward strand.
CCACTAAGTAACACATTATGAGATAGACTACCCTCCCACACTAGGCAGCAACAGATAGTAGAATCTCCCCTTGGATTCTAGCACAGGATGCTAGACCTTGGGTTCAGGCATGCAGCAGTGAACAAGCCCTTTAAATCTGCTTAGTCCCCATCCCTTGTGTAAGCGGGCCTCTGACCACCCTCTTCAAAACACAGGCAGGAGACTGCTTTTTGGCTTCACCAGTGTCTTTTATTGGTTCACACACAGTGCAAAAATCCCACCACCTATATACAGCTATCTATACAAGTAGAGCTCAGGCTCAACCCTTAGCTTGGCTGGCCCTAGGAATAGCTAGCCCTTGCAGGCTTCCAGTCCTTGCTAGCTTCCTCAGCAGCTACTTGGTGCCCTGCACCTTCTGTCGCTTTCTTCTTTCTCCTTCCTCCCTTTCTCTACCTCTCACACTCCCTTTCTCTACCTCTCACTGGCTTCCTCCCTGGCAGGCTTTATATCCTGTGGAGGCATCCAGGTGGAGCACATTAAGCCCTCTGCAGCCCAGGGCTACAGCCAGGTGGCTGATTAGCCTGTTGCTGGGCTTGGAGGGAGCAGGGGCTGACTCAGCAGGCGCTAAGTCAGCTGCCTGCTACACTTGTGTGTATAGATACAATTTTCAAAAAGTACCTCAGGGCTAGATTTTTTAAGGGATTTAGACATGTAGGTGCCTAAGTCCACCATGTAGGCACTACTGACATTTTTGAAGTTGCAGCCCTGGTGCCATCTGACCCATAGTTGTCTACATCCCCATGATACCTATGTTTCCTCCACTCAGTATTTTCAAAGCAGCCACAGAGCTTCTTGGAACCCTAACTCAGGAAACCACAAAGCAGGATTCTCGAGCTAGGCAGGGGAACAACTGTTCCACATGTGGGGCCTCATTCTGTAGGCAGGTCCTAAGCATGTCTAAGACCTCATCCCTGTCAGACCTTGCAGCAGATAGGCTGGATGTAGGCCACCAATCGGTGGGAAGGTAGCATAGCAGCTGCGCAAAACACAGGTGGAGGCACAGGGAATTGTAATGTGAGCATGACAGGGGTATTGAGTGTGAGCAAGGGACACCGAAAGAGATGGCTTTGATTGGTGGATGGTTTGCTTAGGTGCCTAACTCCATGAGAGGGTCCACAGATGAGGGCCCCAAGAGGAGGGATGTGCCTATCTCTGACCCATCAGCCAGATGCACTGGTTCAGCTGCTTAGGTGCGTAAACCCTTCTCCTCATCAGCCTCCGCTCCCCACCCTTCTCCTCAGTATTTCACTCCTGACTAACTTAGCCAGCTCCCTGTTCAACTGGCCAGCTTGTAAAACTCCTTTTCTTTGGCACTTAACTTACTCCACGCACTCAATAGGGATCATACGCAGCCCAGAATCACCTACCTGGCAGCTGAAAATTCTACTAGGTAGGCCACCTAGGTAGCGTGACCATATTTCCCTATCCTGAATAAGGGATATTTTTTACTTGTATTCATGCAAGTTTGATGGCAATCAATCAGAACTATGCAGTACAAAACGTTCACATTCACATCAAGTTGACTGCACCCCCCTTAAAAAGAAATACTGTATAGTTAGATTCTTTTTATTTATCTTCTTATCTTTAAGGCTTTAGGATTCACATGGGGAGGAATTACACACACTCCTACTCCCCTGCATACACACATGGGGAGAGGTGACACATACACACTCCCCTACACCTCTCTCACATGGGGGGGTGACTGACTGCCCAACTCCTCCTTGCCCGGTGCTCTCCGCTTTCCATGCCTGGCTGGGCCCCAGGATGGACCTGCCTCTCCTGGTACCTGGTGCTGCATCTTCCTAAGGCAAGACCTGGGGGGGGGGGGGGGGGGCACATAGCGTCACATGCCCCTCTTCCCAGATTTCTGTCAGGATTCACACCAGAATGTGGCCAGCGGCAGGCTTTTGGCACCGTGTGGGAGGAAAGAGATGGGAGCTGCTTCCAGCCATAAGGGAGGAGCAGGGGGTAGAAGGAATGACCTGACCCATGTCTTTGCAGAGCTCATCTCCCTCCCCAACCATAACTTGGCCGCTTTCTGTCCCTGGGCTACAGCACAGACATGAAGAGGTTAAGCCCTATGCATGCATTGTGCACCGGGGCTCAGGGAACCTGGGAACACAGTCAGAGAGGTAGCTCAGCAGGGGAGGGTGGGGACAGAGCAGCCCTTTGGTCCCTGAGGGCTGGACCCAGGGCAGTGGTGAAGAGGGTGCTAAGCCCCTGCCCGGGGGGGGGTGTCTACTCTGAAGCCTGCAGGATCGGGCACTAACAGGCTGGAAATTGCTCCTCCTCCCCCCACCCCTATCACTCCAGAGCTTAGCTGAGGGGCAGAAAGGTTTCCCCCACCAGTGCTGTGCAGGACTTTGGCACACACAGTGCCCTGCTCCTCCTGGTCAGCGCGCTGAGCCAGAGGTTCTTGGGCTTTCCTGGGATGCCTGCCTAGCCAGAGGCAGTAGGGGTAGGAAGGAGCCTGCCGGCCAGGCTGTTGGTGAGCTGAGTGCTCCGACCAGGGGCTGGATCTCTGCACAGCACTGGGAGTGGGACACGCCCCACTGGGAGGGATATAAAGGAGCAGCAGGGGAGCAAAGGGTCAAAGCAGGGAGAGGACAGTGAGAAGAGAGAGCACATAAAAGGCCGATGGGTGGACAGCAGAGAAGACACATACCTATCCGCTGCCTGGCACCTGTCTGCACATACCAGCCTCTCCAATTTGCAGCCAGTGCAGGTCGGAAACAGACAGGGCCCTGCTGGCCATGAGCCAGCACACAGTGGGGGTTGGGCTGCCAGAACAGCAGGGCCCCGCACATTACATCTTCGCTCCACCACCAGCCTTGCAGCCCCGTCGTCATCCACTTGAGCCCCCACTCACTGCTGATGGGCGGGCGGCTGGCGATCAGGGAGCTGGCAAGCAGGAGAAGCTGCCAGTACTGACGAGGGGGGAGACAGAATATACGGGACAATGTGCCCATTCTTAAGAAAAAGTCGGGACACCTGCAGGAGGGCTTAAATATAGGACTGTGCCTCTAAAGGAATTACCTAAGCATTGCTCCACCCAGCCAAGCAATGTCTAAATCCTTCTAAACATCTAGGTCTATGTGATTTAATACATATATCTACACAGCAAGTGGGATCCTGTGGCAGCGAGTCTCAGAGCCCTCGTATACAGACTTGGGCTCATGGAACTCATGCTACGGTGCCGAAAACAGCTATGTCAACCTTGCAGCTTGGACTGGAGCTCAGGCTCTGAAGATCACAGCCACGCTTCTGAAACCACACTCCAGCCTGAGCCACAATATCTACACAGCTGTTTTTAGCGCCGTCACACGAGCCCGGGTTTGTATACCTGGGCTCTGAAACTCATTGTCACAGGATCCTGCTTGCTATGTAGAATACCCTTAAGGGCCAAATCTCATTTTCAAAAGTGACTTAGGCAATGAGGAATCTATGTTTAACTGGCTTTCAATGAGACTGAGACTCCTAAGGGCTAGATTTTCAAAGATATTTAGGCTTCCTGCAGGATTTTTGAAGGCACTTAACCAGGTTAAGCACCTAATTCCCATGAAATCAATGGGATTTAGGCAGCTAACCTATGTAAATGTTTTTGAAAATCCCACCAAGCTACTTAAAATATCTGACCCTCACTCCTAACTCATATGAGTACTTTATGAAAATCTTACCATCAATCTAGCTCTAAATTGCCTTGTTCAATAAAAAATGCCTAGACACAACATTTTAAAATATATAATGTCTATTAAATCCTTCTCTGTGTATATTTCTCTTATGATACCAAAAATGTTATAAAATGCCAACAGTAATGACTAAAGTATTTTAAGGAAAGTTGTATTTAAATGTTTTGGGCTTAGCAATACTCACCCTGCCTTCCAGGGGGTTTAGAGGTTTAATTAACTGATGTTTGTTAATTTGTTTAAGATCCTCAGATAAAAGGAGCTACAGAAGTGCAAATTATTATCATAGTTGGTCTGGGGAGATGTTTGTGATTTCCTAAATAAACTGTATTGCTTTCTAGCAATGCTGTTGTGATCAACCCTTAGCGGATTGCAAATGAAATTTCCTCTCACATGGTCAGTGGAATTTTGGGCAGGAAGGTGGATGTGACACTGTGCTCCAAACATTAGTAGTAAGTGCTTCAAGCATGAAAATTACCTTATATATATTAAGTCCTCTGTATTTCTCAGTGAGATCACAAGAAAAAACTGGATGTACAGTTATCTTTATGTTGATGAAGATCAGAGACCAGGTTACATAAACTGATGTTTTGGTGCCAACATACATTATGTAGTCGACAAGGCACTGTCTCTTTTAAAAATCCCATATAGAACTGAACGATTAAACATGTACTATTCATAAACTGTCAAGACTAAACTGTTGCTGGGGTACACTGCATAGGAACGTGGCAAGAGAGAGGGTACAGTGAGACTCTTTGCTGTGCCTGTGCAAGGTCAGCTTGAAAGCAGCCTTCTTTGAGCACCAGAATATTTTGCTGGCTAATATAGCATAGGTCAGGACATGGTCCGGATTGCCCATTGGCAGAAGACAGCTGTGTTATAATTAATATAACAGCAGCACCTAGAGGCCTCAGCTGAAATTAAACCCAAGCGTGCAGAGCATTGTACTGTCTCTTACCAAATGTTTGTACCTGTCTCAAATAGTTTACAGGCTAAATAAACTAGATAAATAAAGGGGAATGAGAGAGAAAATAGAGGTGAAGTAATTTAGGTAAGGTCACAGCAGGTGAGTGGCAGTGCTAGGAAGAGAATTAAAATCTCCTGACTCCCAATCTAGTGCCTTCTCCATAACAGTATGCTGTATCTCAGATAAGGGCATGGGGCATTTCATAGTTCAACTTTCCTAATGTGACATAGCTATTATTCTGTGTGCTGCCCCAACACCCCTGAGATATATCCTAAAGTTTCCTTTTGCAGTCAAAATGCTGAAGACCTCCACCACCACTCAAGGTCCACATCACCTCATCTGCCTGGTATACTTCTAGGTACAAATTCCAGAAACTACTCCTAGGTGAATGTTTACCTTGAAACTCAAGAACTGGGAAAAGACATTCTAAGGGAAGGGGGAGAGGAAAGACTTATGTGGGGAGGAAGATGAAAGGAGAAAAAATATCCATTGAGAGCAAAGGCTTCTGTGGCACAAAGTGCTGTGAGGAAGTGCCTGAGTGGGATGGGAAGGGGTTACATGCTGGCAAAAAATAGATTGGTTAGGATCTCTCCATTCCTAGTATAAAGAACAGATATTTCCATTTTTTGTCAAGTAAAAATCAATATAGGACCCAGTTCATAACCCACTGAAGTTAACAGCAACATTCATAGGCTTTGGATCATGGCTATAAATACTAGTTTAACCAATTCAACTTTTTGAGAAAGCAACATTTGACATTGTCAAATGAATTACCTTTGTCTTTACAGTGTGCTTTGAAAAACGTTACAAAAATGTATGTACACTGGAAAATTACAACCCACCACCACTAGATAATGCATAAATTATATTTTGCTCTCATTTTTCATGTTGTTAGTTATGAGGGTTGTTTTCAGGTTTCATATGACTTTTTTTAAAAAAAATTAGAGACTAGTTTTTAAGCCAGCAAAATTTGGAAGCTTCCAGCCCCAGGAAGCTGTAGAAGAATGTCACATGAAAATATACACAGAAGAACCCCATGTGTCAGCACCCTTGAGAGAGTAGGAGTGAGGAGACTGCTAAAGACAGCTGCAAGGCATTTCTGATAAAGAAATCAGAGGAAGTCAGCAGGTAGCAATTTTGCATCAGGCCAAATTGGAAAAACAGATACTTGGATACAGGAATTAATAGAATGTACTGTCCATTTACATCAGATGGAAAACCACTTTGATGACTAAGATTCAGCTTATGAAATATATATACAAGCCCTTTTTGCAGGGTGAGACCATAAACACAGAAAGCCACGCTTTAAGCAGCAGCTATTGAATTCCCTAATCAAGAAGTCCCCTCATTTATTATGATCCCTGCTGCATCACAACTTGGTCCTCTCTAGTAACTGTGGAGGATCAGGAAGTCTATAACCACACCACATTTCAGTCTGCAGATTGTGGGCATTCCAGAGAATAAAAGAGGAGTTGGATAAGATTGCCCTTGTTAGATAGCTATGTAATGCAGGCAGCAAAGAAGAGTCCACAGTCCTAGACACAGAAATGGAAAAGATGCTGTTATAGGACATTCATCCCACACTAGCCCTGGAAGCATTAGTATAGGCAAGAGAGGCCAACAGGCTGCACCTGGAGGGGAGCTAGGCTGCAATGAAGCTTAATTGAGGCTGAAGCTCAGCTGGGCAGAAACAGAAACAAGTCCTATAAAGCCTTTGAGCTGGCAACAGAGAAAGGTGCTTGCAGTTTGGGAACACTTGTGCTCCCTGATACCAGATGTGGGAGACTAGGAATAGGTCAGTTTTCAGGGGGGAGAGAGACAAATAGTGGAGTTCTCCAAAGATCTGTATTAGGACCAATGCTGTTCAATATATTCACAAATGATCTGGTAAAAGTGGTAAACAAAGAGGTGTCAAAATTTGTAGACAATACAAAATTACCCAAGACAGTTAAGTCCAAAGCAGACTGCAAAGAGTTACAAAAGGATTTCTCAAAACTAGGTGACACAGCAACAAAATGGCAGGTGTAATTCAATATTGATAAATGCAAAGTAATGCAAATTGGAAAACATAATTCCAACTATACCTAAAAAATTATAGGGTCTAACTTAGCTGTTAACACTCAGGAAAGAGATCTTGGAGTTACTGTGGATAGTTATCTGAAAGCATCCGCTCAACGTGCCGTCAAAATAGCTAGCAGAATATTAGGAACCATTTGGAAAGGGATAGATAATAACACAGAAAATACCATAATGCTACTATATAAACCCCGATATACTCACACCTTAAATACTGTGTGTAGTTCTGGTCACCCTATTGCAAAAAAAAGAGATGTTTTAGAACTGGAAAAAATGAATGGCAAAGAATGGCAACAAAAATGATAAGCAGTATGATGTGAGAATCTCAGCTTTCACCTAAAGACAAAAATGAGAAAGCAAATAAAAATATGCCAACTTATTTTTAATTTCCTGATTTGAAAGCCAATCTCTTAATTTTGTGGAGCCTTATTGATGGCTTTTTGAATGTGAGGAGCTCGAGGTAGAGTTGGCGTTCTGGAACTACAGAAGACCATGCACGCAGAATTAACAATTGGCATAGAGACAGGGGCATGTTAGGACAGAGTGAATAGGTGGATATGCAATGGTGGGCATCCATAGCATCTTCAGTGTGGGATTAGATACTTTGGCATCTCAGGCCACTGATACCCAGGCAGGTTATAAGGAAGTGCAAAGGGGCAGACCATCCACCCAGCTGTCCCAGCATGGGAGGGAGGAGAGGTGTGTTGAAGCAGAACCATGCTTGAGTGACCTGTCCCTGACTCAGATTTAACTATTGCTCCTGGAGGGGGGAAATCCTTACAGACACAGACCCCACCCACCAAAGCTGTCTTGGCATAGTGAGGCAGGAAACTCCCCTGAAAATTAGGTCTCCTAGGCAGCTTCCTTCTGACATCAGCTTTGGGCCTTTCCCTCCTCTCCCACTTCACACTTTGCTGAAAAGCAATTAGACCTTTGTGACTTTAGATTGAACATCCTTGGGAGTAGGTGGCTTCATTTTCTCTCCTAACAAATGTGATTTTTAATCTCCATCATGTTATTTCAGAGCCTGATTGAAGCAGAAGGGGGCTGAAGAAAAGTCTTAGCTCTTCAGAGAACTTGGGAAACAACAAAGTTTATTATTTTTTTCCAATAGTTTGGGAATTAAATAATAAAAAGATGTGAAAAGGAAATGTCAGAAGCGTGTTGTCAGAACAGGCTATTGTGTTGAGATATTCTGATTGGATTTCTGGGACTTGCTTTTTCTCTGTCTTACTGCCAAGTGGACTAGGGTTTCACACTGATTTCTGTAACAACTGGAATTCTTCTTTGATTGTAATGCCAGCAAATGCAAGCATTTAGTTAGTGCCTATCAGTCCATCTGCCTGCTGTTCCAGCTCTGAAGTATGTTTATTTGATATTGTGGATTCTTTTTATGAATGATACATTATTACATGGCGTACAGTAGTTCATTTTCCACTAACATAGTAGCAGTGTTGTGGGATAAAATCAGATTAAAGTCAAACCAAACCAGACCCCTGGGCAAAATATTCTGATCTGTTTATCCCTAGGAACTTCAACCTGCTTTACAGTAGCTGGACTGCTTCATTGATTGATGCTAGAAACTCTCCTAAGGAATGCTTCTGTTGCTGTTGTCAAGCTAAACTTTTTTTTCATGGAACAATATATTGCAATTACAGATACAACAACCTTGTTAGATGCATACAATATTTGAACGTAATTACCTTTCGCTGATTCCAGTGAGGAATGTTATCCAGCTGTTTCCTAACAAATAAAGTTTCCATTTAGCTTTTTATGACAATCTCATCCATTGTCCCTGTCGGAATCATTCCTCCTGCCGTTGTCCCACAGCACAGAAATTGTTGTTAGCCTAAAGAGAACCAGATGAAACCAGAGTCTGAGTGGGAAGAGGTGAAATAGAGAGCCATCTTAGATACTTAATTGTGCATGGGAGCAAAATACTCCCTCAAACATCAACCTGATTGCTCTGCACCACAAGGAATGTGAGATGGCAAGATGGGCTACAGTAATGCTTTGCCCCTGACTCCCCTGGACTCACCCCACACTGATTCTTCAACTATAGCCCAAGTCATGTACACGTCCAATGAAGATCAGAGGTGGTTGGGCAAGAAAAGAGGACCATGTGGCATGCAAAGAATATTTTCTGTTGGCAACCTCAAGTCAAATGAGACATCGGGGAAGACTTGGGGAGAGGAGGGAGTGGGCCTTAATGATGAGAGAAAGCTTGTGTGGGAATGGGAGTTACTGGGAGGGAAAAGAACTGGGAGAAGAGGATGAAGGGAGAAAATCTAATGTAAGCTTAGAGAGAAGATGAAGAGTGGAAGTGAGAGAGTGGTTGACAGAGTCTTTGGGAAAGGGAGCACAGGTTGGTGAGAGAGCACTTGGAGAAAGTTGTCTAAAGCATGAGGAAGCACTAGAAACCATAATATTATGTGCCTTGCAAAAATCGAAGCTTCACCAAAAGGTGGCGAGGAGTTGCAACCAATGATCCCTCTAATTTTTGACAGGCCATGTGCGCAAAAAAATTATTCTGTGCAAATTTTTGACAGGCTATGTGCGCAAAAAAAATCTTCTGTGAAATGTCTGTGTGCACGGTGTTTCACAGTGTGCGCGGTGTTTAGGATCTGTGTGCATGCTTAGAGGGAACAGTGGTTACAATCGAAGGTGGTAAAACAAACAATGTGGGGAAGAGTAATCTAGGCCCTAGATTCTAGGCGATGAGGCAGAGAGGGAATGCAGAGGTGGGAATGGGAGGGGAGAAAAGAGATTGGAGGGGGAAGTGGGAGACTAAAGGGAGTAGGGAAAGGAAGAACAGGGAAAATATTGCAGAATGAGAGAAAAGACACAGGGAAAGTAAAAGAAAAGGGGATTGAACATAGAGAGTGTTGGGGAATATGGAGAAAAGAGAACTAGAAAAGACAGAATTATAAAAGCATTTAAAAGGGAGAGAGGAAAAAAGCAAGAATAAGCTGTAATTACTGAGTTTACAGAAAAGTAGGATGTTAACCTAAAGAATTGAACTAATGGGAAATGTTTGAGAGTTTCTCAATTTCTAAGTAGTACTGATAGCACTTTTCAGCTTCAAAGTACTGTACCATCTTTAAAGACATGTCATTACTGTACTTATAATGCATCACTTACAATAAATTGCTTAATGGCCATTGTGACGGTGTACCCCATAAGGCTTTATGGGGGGAGGGGCTGTAAATATATGTGATATTACTGGAATATGGTTTTGCTACATATGCCATGTAACATATCTCTGTGAAAGTAATGATCCACTGGATCTGTTCATCCTATTTGTATGTATGTGTCTGTTTTGTATTCAAAGTTATGAATATTGGCTATGTGCTTGGTTATTTATATGTAGACTTTGGAAAACAGCTGAGCAGCTCTCTGAGAAAAAAAACTGTTCTCAGTTAAGCCCAATTGAGAACCAACCAAGCAAACAATGAACTTTGTAGATGCCCGTCCATACCCGAGCTTCCCCAGGAATGCGTCCTGGCTGGTAATGAGCGGAGTCTGGTTCAAGCCTGCAACTGAACCATGTGCTCTGAGTCTCCATGTGGACTCTTCATAAGAAGGAGGAGGGGCTCTCCACCCACAAGAGGAAGTCTATATAAACCCAGGAGAGACCTCTCCATTTTGTTCTCAGCTGGCTCAAAGAACAGCCCTCCACCCCCAAGGATACCTGGAAGGAATTGGAACAGAGGACTGTGACTGCAGGGGGGGCGCGAGTGATAGCTGGACCCAGGCTAACGGAGTTTAGCCTGAAAGAAGGAATTCACTGAGGATGAGGCTTTTTACTGTATTAGTGTTAGATTTGTGTATTCTATTTTATTTTATTTGGTAATTCACTTTATTCTGTCTGTTACTACTTGGAACCACTTAAATCCTATTTCCTGTCTTTATTAAAATCACTTTTTACTTATTAATTAACCTAGAGTATGTGTTGGTACCTGGGGGAGGGCAAACAGCTGTGCATATCTCTCTATCATTGTTATAGAGGGCGAACAATCTATGAGTGTATAAGCTTTATACAGGGCAAAACAAATTTTATTCAGGGTTTGACCCCATTGGGAGTTGAGCATCTGAGTACCAGAGGTAAGAATACCTCCTGCCTGTTTCCAGGAAAGCCCACAGCTGTTAGGGGACGTGGCTCAGACCTGGCAGGGTAATGAGGTCCTAAGCTGTTGGGGCAGGGAAACTGAGGCAGGAGTAGCCTTGGCACATCGGGTGGCTTCTAAGGAGATTTCTGTGATCCCAACTCACCACAGCCATGCAGAAAAATTGCTACATTGTTGACACTAGAAAATGTAAACAACATTGACTTAAACACCATGGCCCTCGTTCTCCATGCTGTAATATTAGTTTTATCCTACTGTATGTCTGCTGAAGTCAAAGCAGTGTAACAAAGTTTTGAATTACGCTTCATATTAGCACATTTGTATCACAAGGTACAATTTTGACGTCTTCTACATCTACTGATTTACAACTATACTGAATCCCAGATAAAAACCCTTCTTTGTGCCATGCATCTGATTGTTGTGGACAGGAGATTCGGATGTGTGGATTTTTGGGGGGAAATTCAAGTGTAATTATGGAGATCTTATGCTCAGTTCTGTCACTAAAGCATTTATCCCATGACACCATAGAGGTCATTGTGATTCATAACTAAACTTTATAACTCTCTAGGAGCTGTAAACATTGATTTGCAATCACAAAATACAGGTACATTGCATCAGAAATACTTTTATTCTAGAGCACATCTATCTGGGGGGACAATGTTATTATTTGAGTGAGATATAAAATGGATTTATTTTGTTTTTATACATATTTTATTGTCCTATGAAATTAGGTTTTTCCTGGATCGCACACACATTTAGAATGCATCAAATGTTGTCTAGAGTGGGGCAAAGCATTTTAAAAATCCTATCTTTTAATTGAAAAGGAACGATGAAAACTTCACATGCATATTTTTCACCCAGACCTATAAGCTGGGCAAATCACAAAAATAAATTCAAAAGATTCATAAAAGTTCTAGTCTGTAACTTTGCAGCATACTCTGAGTCAGAGGCAGTACTTAGCTGTACCATCCCAGGATCAGACCAAAGAACAGGCTGTGTTCAGACACACACAGTTCCTCTTTGACTCCCTTTGCTCTGAGGCAGTGAGGGGGCAATAACTAACTCACCTTTTTTGTGGAGCTGTTCACCCCCTGCTGTGCACTAGCCAGCTACGCTAGCCAATTAGTGGGGGTCGGAGCCATCCTGTGTGGCCCTCGTCCCCAGCCACTTTATCACAGGATCTTTTCTCCAATTCCCCTTCTTATGGCAGCCTGCAGTCCAAGCAGGGTGTAACAGTTTGCAATCTACCTTCTCAGGTGAACTACATTCCTGAAACTTTGAAATGTATTCAAGGATTTTTCAATCAGCTGCATAATAAACTCTCCTAGTTGTGTTTGCATAGCTCAGTCACTTCAAAAAGGATCTGTCTACACTACACCATATCACGTCTCATCTTTTCAATAGTCTAGCATACTAAAAATGGCTACACTGGGATTTTGAAACCAGTGGGACTACCTGAGAAGTGCTGGTTAGTGTCAGTAGAAGCCCCAAAGACTGGCCTCAATATGGTCAGTATCATTAACAATGAAAATTGGCGACTGAGCCCACAGTAGATCCCTTTTCCAGAAATTGGTGTGAGGATAAGAATTTATTATTGATTATTTGAACATTTAGTCTCTGAGCTTGTGAACACTTAACACATGTGTAACTTCACACATGGAGCAAGCCGCAGGGCTCAAAAGTGCCAAGCTGACAGCCCTGTTGAATGAAGTGCTCGTTTTGCTTAAGAGCATGCAGCAAGACAGTGGCAGCATAGTACATAATACCTTGCGAACACGCCTCAAACGTGAACAGAGGACACCACTAGCAGACTCAAACTCAGCCACTATTGGGCATCTGCTCCACTTAGACAAGGCTGGGCAAAAAAAGAGAAGTGATCAACAAATAGGATGAAAATAAAGTGCAGAGTAATAGAGTGAAGACGTAATAAAAAAGTGGTGAAAAAATAAAGAGGGAGAGAAAAAAATCTAATTAAAAAAAGTAAAAATAGCATATATACCATCCAATTTTGTCAGCCTAGCTTAGTTATAGTCCTTCTATCCTTTATTAGGCTATATCTTCCCCTTTAGCTATAAGAAACATGTTTGGTTTAGTTTTGAAAATGACCTCAGTCTTGAAAACAAATATGGGTTCAAATTACAGAACAAAAGGTTCATGAATTACTATTGAAAACTCTAAAAATTGCTTGAAAGGTCTGAAAAGTTTCAAATTTAACAAAGTTCACTGACCTGTAATAACTATTGTGTTCACTGACCCATTGTTAAAATTGACCTGAGTTTGAACCAACCAAAGGCTCAGTAGCTCATTGTTAATTTTCTGAACATTCCACTTCCCCAACAAAGATTTTGAAGTCAATGAACCAGGTCAATTTACATCTGCTAAGAATCTGGCCATTACAGAGCTTTTGTGATAATGAAACCTATAGCCATAAATCTATTATGTAACAAAGTGTCAAATAAATCAGTGCAAATGAATAGAGATGAATGAATGCAAATGAACTTACTCTGAAGAATGCCAAAAGTATGTCATTCCAAATCTTTTGGGAAATGGTGTGAATAAATATATCAATGTATCAAGATGGTATGATACTTGGAGATGTAAAAAAAAATGTTAATGCATATATAGATATAATATTAAGATTTGTGAAAGTGAAAAGCAAAAATATGTTAATGCCAGCTTATGAAGCTCTGGATACTGCAAGTTGTATGGAAACACTACCTTACACTAATGAATACTAATATTTGTACCAATGCACAGAACATTATTACTTATTTTTGGATCCTCATATGGCTCTGGGCTGCCAGGGGGCTTCAGTGGCCAAAAATATTTTTCCATTTTTATTTAGTATAATTGTGACCATTCCTCTCAGATATTGACTTTGTCAGTTATCCATGCTTTTGACTTCCAGATTGCACTACTGCAACACATTTTACATGGAACTGCCCTTAAAGACTCCCTCATAAGATGCAAGTTAGAGCCTGGTCTAACCAGCCACAGAAATCAATAGAAAGGCTCCCATTGACTTCCGAGGGAGCAGGTCTGGGTGTTTAATGGTAGCACAGTTGCTTTGAATGGTGGGTCAGAGGGAGCACAGAACACCAGTGGAGCTTCCCAGATTATGCCAAATTTCTGTCTACTTTTGGGTATAGTTCAAAGTGTTGCTATTATACAGGAATTAGACAGGAAGTAGCCTGTATAATTTGGGCCCAGCCATTAGCATAATGCAGTGTTTCCATACAACTTGTAGTATCCTATTAACACCTGAGTGACTGGCTCTCACAGCTGACCATCTTAACTAATGAGGTCAGTCCAACTGCTATGATTCAAGGTACCTATGTTTAAACAACTAATGGCTAGTGGTAGGACAGTCTCAGTGGAGAACCATCTGCTTTCTCCATGGGTTAGACAGAGCTTAAGTTTATTAACCTTCAGGGCATAGAGCAAAGCTAATATATTTAGTCAGGCCTGTGATGGAGACCAGTTAATGCAGAATGTTTTTCTGTCTTTAAGAATAACCCACGTTACTTGTTAAGCAAGTTATTTCTTACAAGGCTTTTATTTTGATAATTTTAAATTTGGTGATTATCTTATTTTGCAGTGTAATGTTAAGAATGTGATATGCTGTGTTTTAATTTGTAAATATACCCAGAGCCACACATGATTGCACATGTATAGCATTAACAAAAAATGTTTTGAGGAAAAAACTGAAAAAGATGTAACCTCCCACTAGCTCCAAGCTTCATATCCTTTTTATGTCCCCCAGGTCCAGCTCCTCCTTCTTAGGCCCTGCTACCTAGCCAATATCTCTGGTACTCCAAGATCTATGTGAGGAAGGGAGCTGAGGAGGCAGGGAGACAGGATGGCTGTGTCAGCAACCTGAAGTTGCAAGGGAAATATCTGGTCTTGTATTTGTGTAATAGCTAACTTGTGAAATGTAGCTGAACTCTTACAAGACTGTGTGTTATTGCAACTTAACGTTTCTAGGGGCTACTCGTTTTTAGCTATGAGTCCATGCTATGTAACCTCAGGGACAATGTACAAGATGCTCATTTTAAAAGTTTCCTCTGTCAAAGTTTCCAAAAAATGTTATGGAAAATTCATTTCTCTGCTAAAGACTGAGTGAATAAAACATGGAGACAAAATTCAATAATTAAGTGTCAATAGACAAATTTTAGTCCTGCTTTAAGGTCACGTGTGCTTAACTTATGCATGTGCTTAACTTCACATTTGAAGTCACCGTTTTTGCAAGCTATGTCTGTATGGTTGTAAATAATTAAGGTGCCAGGAGATGATGCTCAGGAATATATTGCATACTTCCTGGGGTTTGGAGGCCCGATAAAACGTCTAATTGTGCACTGCAAATGGCTTCCTTTGTGCAGCTCTCAACATCGTCTCTTAACAACTGGGACGGCTCATGTGTGTAAGTGGAGCACATGCACAAGTGGGTATTAGCCCACGAAAGCTCATGCTTCAAAACTTTATAGTTAGTCTTTAAGGTGCCACAGGACTTTGTTACCTCTGCTATTCCAGACTAACACGGCTACCTCCCTGATTCTGAAGGATTGGCATCTGCATTAGTACTGAATCTAACCTGAAAAGACTTGCCTCTCACAGGTTTCAATTAGTAAAGATCCTTTCTCACATAATGGATTATCCTCTTGATTCTGAATTGTTTTTTATTTCAAACTCATATACTTTCAAATGCTATTTTATTTTATTTTTTAAATTTAAATCAGTGTCCTGTTCTGGCAGGCTAACTATAGTATTATGCAGAAGATACAACAAAGACGCTCTGCATATCTCTTTGTAGCATGATATATACATTTCAAATCATGATAACGTCAGCTTATGTTACTTCAGGTTTATTTTATTGTTCCTTCTTTGCTGCAAGCTCATCTCAGCCAATTTATTTATAATGCAGAGCCTATACTTAGCAATATGATTTAGGAGTATGTCAGTGGTGCTAAGCTGTGCCAGAAGGGCTATCGACCACTCAAAAGTTATTTTAGCTAGCAGTTGTATACACCTGTTCACTGGCTTAACCATTGGAATTGAGCTTTTTACACTTCTAAAGAGTAAGGGAATAGTAACCGTGAGTATCTTGTTAACTGTGCCAGGTAGGACAATCTGGTTCAATTTATATGTTTGGAATAGCAATATATATTCATTTCTATTTTATTTACAATCTTATTTTGCAATGAATTTTAGAGAAAAGTTTCACCTTTATATAGAAGCTGCTCATTTGCCCACTGAATTATGCAAGTTTAATTTTTTTTTGTAAAGAATATGGTTTTTCCCTGATGAAAATTGCAATATGAAGTAGTAAAACACTAGATAATTTTACTTGTACTGCAGCAATTCACCCTAGAATGCCTTTTAACTTTTAAATAACTGCTTGCTGAGTTTCTGATTTCTTAAATTATTATATAGAGTCCTACAAATGTACATTGCTAAAAGTGTTTAAGAAATCAAACCCTACAACTGCCTTAACAATATTTACCTCAGCTTTGTCAAATCAAAGCACCATCATATTTGGGGAAAGAAAACAAGCACAATTTTGCTATAAGTAACATTGTTATTTCTCTTATTTGAGTTGAGTCATTTTTGTGTGCAGTGGTTGATTTGGACTGAACACAGCTATGTGATTAATTCATAAAAAAAATATTTATCCAGTGAAATTTGGCTTTTCTGAAAACAGACTGTGGTAGGGTGACCAGATGTCCTGATTGTATAGGGACAGTCCTGATTTTGGGTTGTTGTTTTTTCTTATATAGGCTCCTATTACCCTCACCTCAATCGTGATTTTTCACACTTGCTGTCTGGTCACCCTAGACTGTGGACAGATAACTTTCCCCCCCCTAATATTGAATCACTGTTTGAAATTATTCACCAAAGAATTTCTGTAAATAATTCTGATTTGGTGAGGAGTTTAACTGATATTCATGACCTTTTGACTGAAAATGTAGGACATAAAATATGTTCCTTTTCCCTGATTGGATGAACATAACTTTTAAAATCGGGTTTTTAGTGTAAATACTGTACTGTGATTACAAATTGAAAATGTACTTTCTATGCATATTCTGTGAAGTTCTCTTAAAATTCTCTGCTGCGGATATTCTGACCAATAAACTTGTTTCCTATAATATACACGAAAAGTAAACACAAATGGGGTATGAATACAGACGAAGCACATTCTATATAAAAGTTCGAGCAAATATTTGCAAAAATATTGTACCTTAATTGCTCAGCTTTAACAGCAAGATTGCATCTGACTATGGACAAAGCTCCATATGAATGGACAACACTGTTGATTTCTCATCCCAGTATAGAGTTGGGTTGGTGATAATAATTAATACATCTAAAATAATTCTTCAGTAACATAGTCAATAACCATTTCATCAGTTCAAAGAGACCCTGTGCATCCTTCTTGATTTGAGAAACATTTTCATAAACATGGGCCTTGTGAACCAAGCCTAGGAAGCTTCTGAAATCTGGTCAACGAATCTGTCCAAAGAAAATAGGCAGTTTGGGCCAAATCCTACAGATCATCATACTTATTCCTTGCTCAGGAAAAAGGTCTTTGGAGTTCATGGGACTTTTGCCTGATTAAAGACTGGGTGGATGGCAGAATCTGGTTGTAAGAAAATTCAAATTGTCCCGTTTTCAATTAAGAAAACCTTAGCATGTTATACTATAATAGCCTAATACATGTTATCCTCCATATGGGATCACAATGCATTCCATGTATTTCAAACTGAAGCTAGGAACTCAGTCTGAGAAGGTAATGTAGGCAAAAAAATCCAGAGGAAGCCACAGAGGAGAAGCTGGAAAACTTCTGGAGCTGCAGCTGCCACAGCAACCACAGGAAACTGGGCTGTGCAGCAGTATTATATCCACTATCTAAAAAAAACATTTCCGTCTCATAGAAACCAAGCCTATGGCTAGTTGGCCAGTAGGAACCGAATGGCACATGGGAAGCTACTTAGCGCCTAGTAGGCACATACCTCTATGATCTGATAACTACCTGGCATGTTACAGTGATCCTTTAATGTGCTGTGTTCCATTGCTAGTCACAGGATGTTCATTGAAAACCCAATTTCTGGCATGAGAAGGCTGCAACTTCAGCTCAGAAGCTGTGGCTTAATGTCAATGAGAACCCTATTCACACCATTTAAATATTCATGAGTCCCTTATTCTTCCAGGCAGTGTGTAGAAAGTAAGCTGGCAGAAGCTGGAACACTGTCCCTGTGCTAATGTGATAAGCAATATAATGAAAGACTTATGGTATTAACAATTTTCAGCTGTATCATATTAGTACTGTATCACAGCCTTTGCTTTGGCTACTATGATACAAAAATCATATCATTATTATTTACAGGCTTCCACAAGAACTGAGTGAAATTGACACTAATATACTCTGTAATATGATGTAAAACTCACTAGAATAAAAGAAGACTTTGAATACAATCTGAGTCAATCCCTCCCTTCTAATTAGTTTTAGAAACACACATGCACTTAGTTAGTAAACTTTTAATTAGTTTTCCTCTTCAGAACACTGTTGTGATCAAGCTGGAAATAAACTGACGGTAATCTTTTCACAATGCCACAGCATTTCTGCTTCTACTCCAGGCAGAGAAGAGGAAATCTGAAGACATGCACAAATTAAAATAACCAAAGAAAAGAATGTTTTTCAAACTTTAAAAACATTTGGGAATGAAGCACTTTAAAGTGCTGTGCAAAGGTTTTGCTCAGTTTCTTTTTCTCTTCACACTGATTGACCATGTGAATGTATGGAGTCTTTCAGTTCAGGGTTAACTCAACCCTCAACAGATATTGAGCAGACTAGAAAGGAATCCTCTCTTAACTGAGCTTCAAAGTAAAGAGGTCTGACTGCTCCAGGGATGGGTTCATGAGAGGTTTATGAACTGAATCCTGCTGGTTCATTTTGCAAGCATTTGTAATGAATCAACCCCTGCAGGCTTGACTAGACAGCTGGGGTTTACAAAAACTAAAGCAAATAATGCCCCTCCAGCTCCGCAGCTGCTTCTCACAGCCTGGTCGCAGGACTCCTAACTCCCTTTGGTGTCTTTAAGGGAGGCAGCGGCTTGCTGCCCCTGTTCATTGGTCTGTCATGAGGACTGGTTGGTCACTTAGGGCCTGATTTAAAAAGATTCTGAGCAATCACAACTCACACTCTAACCAGTGGGAGCACCAGATACTCAGCACTTTTCAGAATCAGACCATTACCTGTCATTCATAGGGCACTAGTTGCAGCTTTCCACTCTGCCACCCAAAAAGACTCTTTCATGGGAAGTT